>JAJEJO010050041.1:86428-682793 GCA_020662805.1 Glaucomys volans | reverse complement strand
AAAAAAAAAAAAAAAAAAAAAAAAAAAAAAAAGAGAAGAAGAAGAAAAAAACAGACAAAGAGGGAATTTGCATTACAAAAAGGATTTTTCCACTTCTAAGAAGTTTCACTACATTACTTTGTTACTTGCATTTTTTACAGTTTTACATGCTCCTTGTATAAAAACCCTAGAAAACGTGAATAAGAACAAAAGTAGAATAAAGTCTCCTTAATTCATCATCCAGAAATAAACACTGTAAATGCTACCTCCACCCAGGTACTTTTTACTCTCTTTATATTCAATTCCACATAAATTTTCAGGCAAGAATGGAATCACATGAAATATGCCATTTTATAACTATTTTTTCACTTCCTGTACATTATTGACATTTGTTTTAAATGAAGAAAATATTTCTTCAGCATCATTTTTAATGGCTATATGGAATTTGGTCATTTCATGTTTAGCTTCTTTTGAGGGTCATTTACATTGCTTTCAATATTTTACATTTATAAAGCAAACTGTGGTGCAAATTGTTCAGCTAAATATTTACTTTAGTCAAGTCCTTATTTCTTTAAAACTGAGTTCCAAATCTGGGACTCTGTTGGAGAGGGCACAGGGGGGAGTTGTCTTTTTGTTTGTTTTGCAAGACTGTCATCAAGAAATCTGCCATTGAAATGTGCACTTCTTAATTACCACTTAGATGGAACACAGTTTTGTGTCTTATCTTTTTTCTTTTCCCCGGCATGTCCTTGCCTATTTGTAGGCAGCCTGCCAGCTGGTGCAGGTATATAGATAGTGATAAAATTAAAATGTTGTCATATCTCATTTGGAAAGCCTCTTAGGAGTAATTTCCTATTGTTTCAACAGACCTTCTTGATCCTGTTTCCACTTGTCGTTTTTTCTTTTTTTTTTTTATTTGCTATTGCCTCAAAGATGTGTTAATTATTGAGATGACAAGCCAGCTCCTTCAGTCCCTTTGACAATCTGGTGAGGGAACCACTATTGTTCACAGCCATGGAATTCAATGAAATCATGCTGCGAATTACTTTTGAGTAGCTACTTTTGCAGTATCTGTGAGGAGACCATGATGACTTAGCACCCAAGCTTTGTGGAAGGGACAGCTTTATGGAATGCAATCTTTCTGGTTTGCTCCCAGATTCTTCATCCAGGACTGTGAGACTTGACCAGCATATTTGGAAATGTTAAAATACCCTTTTCCTTAGAATAAATTTCTGTTTAAAATTTATTAATTTTAAATTGACAAATAACATTGTATGTTTATGTCATGTGCATGTTTGTTTTGAAGTCGATATGTATTGTAAGATAGTTGAATCTGTCTAATCAATTGTATCACTTCACATGATTATCATTCTTTTCATGTTGAGTGATATAGCTTCTACTTGGTGTCCCCTGAAAGCTACTGTTAATGTAGAACTAATCAATGTAAAGTGAATGGATTGTGAGAGCTGTAAACTAATCAGCACGTCCTAGTTTGAATGGACTGACTGAGTGGTAACTGTAGGGAGGTGGGGCATGGCCAGAGGAGGTGGGTCTCTGGAGGTGTGCCCTGGAAGGGTGCATCTTCCCTGGCCCCTTCCCCACTTCCCTGCTCTCTCTCTACATTTCCCAGCTGCCATGAGCTGAGCAGATTTCCTTCACTGGGTCCTTCCACCATGATATGCTACTTCACTTTGGGCCCAAAGCAATGGAGTTAGTTGTCTATAACTGAGACCTCTGAAAGCATGAGCCCCAAATAAACTTCCCCCCTCTAAGTTGTTCTTGTTGACTATTTTGGCCACAGCCACAGCAAAAGTGGGCTAAAATAGTGAGAGTGCAACATATCCACCCTTGGTACATTTTTCAAGAGCACAGTGTATCATCATTAACTCTAGCCACCTTCCCATGCAAGTAATCTCTTGAAATGTATTCATCCTATCTAAGGCCAGTGCTTCCCCATCCTCCTCTCCCTCCTAACCACCACCAAGACATGGAATCTACGCAGTAGGATATCCAGTCATAAAATCAATGAAATCCTATCATTTACAAAAACATGAATGAGCCTAGAAGACATTAGATAAAGCCAGACACAGAAAGATAAATAAATACAACAGGCCCTCACTCATGTGCAATCCAAAAACGCTGGTCTCATAGATCCCTTTGAGAAAAGGCTGGATATAGTTTTGTTGCATGAAATCAAAGTCCCTTGAGATAGATTTAGCTTCCTAAAGGAGTTTTCTAGAATAAGATGTGACCCTGTTCAGGAGAAAAAAAGACTGATTTGTTGAAAAACAAGTGCTGAGAAGAGCCTCAAAATCCCATATTCCAAAATGTCAAGTAATAACTAAAATAAATGTCAGGTAATATGAAGATAAAATTCCTTCCATTTGAACTTCGCATTTTTCCAAATCCAAAAGATCTAATAACTTTAAAACATATTTGTTCTCTCCCTACCTGTCAAAAGTTTGACTAATTGACCATAACAAGGCCAAAAATTAATTTTTTAAAAATTTTATTCGTCTTATTTTAATTAATATATTTTTAATCGACACATAACAATTACACAAATTTTTGGAGATCTATGAGGCATTTCAATATGTTTATATGAGTAATGATAAGATCAAGATAACTGGCAAAATTCATCCCCTCAGTCATTTATCATTTCTTTGCACTGGGAACATTCAAAGTTCTCTCTAGGAGCTATTTTGAAATATTTAATTCATTGCCATCAACCACAGTTACCCTACTTTGCTGTAGAATATAAGAAGTTACTCCTCTTTTCAACTGTATCCCTGTACCCATTCACCATCCTCTCTCCATCTCCCTCTCCCCTACACCCTTCTTGGGCTCTGGTTATTGCTATTCTTTTCCCTACTTCTCTGAGGTCAACTTTAGCTTCCCTATATAAATGAGAACATGTGGCATTTGTCTTTTTATGCCTGAATAATTTCACTAAACAACTTTCTCCAGGTTCATCCATGTCACTGCAAATGACAGAACTTCTTTTTATGATTGCATAACATTCCACTGTGTATACAACATATTTTCTTTAACCATTCATCTCTTGATGGACAGCTAGTTGATTCCATATCTTGGCTATTGTGAGTAGTGCTTCAGTAAACATATGACTGCAGATGTCTCTTCGACATTCTAATTTCATTCCTTTTGGATATTTACCTGTCGTGGGATTGCTGAATTGAATAGTAGTTCTATTTCTAGCATTTTGAGCAACCCCACATTTTTTTTCCCTAATAGCTATAATGATTTACAATCCCACCTACAGGGTACAAGAATTCCCCCTTATCCTCATCATTGACAGCATTTGTTCTTTTTTGTCTTTTTTGATAATAGCCATTCTATTTGAGGTGAGATTATATCTCATTGTGGTTTCAATTTGCATTAGATTAGAGATGTTGCACATTTTTCATATACTTCTTGGCTATTTGAGTTATTTTGAGGAATATCTCTTTAGGACATGGTGAATAGCCTGCAAATGTTTTCTACCATTCTGTAAATTTCCTCCTTTTTTTTTTTTTTCTTTTGGCACAGTCAAAAATCCCATCTTTTTCTCAGATTTGTTTTTTTAGGTGCAAAGTTTCCATTTTAATGATGATCTTCTGAATCCATTTTGTATTATGGCCCTGAATAAAAAGTAAAGAATGTGTTTTTCAACTTTCTTCCATATGGCTTTATGCAATTTTTTTTTTGGAAAAAAATACAATTCTTTCTGTCACTTTGATGCTCTTTTAAACAGGTACAAATTCCAGAATCATAACTATGCATTGCTTTTGTCAACAGCAAGGTGAGTTGCAGGGTTGCAGAGTGCCTTTGTTTTACTTGGATGCTGCTTGGCAGCATGGGGCTGAGAGTCAAACCCCAAGTTCTGATGTGAAAAGCAGTTTCCTGGTGCTAACCCATATCAAATGTTGTGACCTTCACCCTGACTCTCATGCTATCATGAGATGTATACAACACATACTTGTCTTATACTTTGGGAATTAAGTAGGATGATAATTGTTCTGAAAGCTTTATTATTTTTGTGTAGAGATGTGCTACCAGTGGATTAAAAAATGTAGAACAAAATAGACTCAGCTTATATTAACCAAATATTCCCAAATATTGAACTACACGAGTCATGCCTTCAATCTTGTGTAATATATTCCTTAAAGGAAATTAGCTGCCAACTTTATCTGGGAAGGGAAGAGTTTGAAAAGGTGGCTAGCATACAACTTCCAATGTCAGTTCAGTCAAAGACTGTGCCACCAGGCTGTACCTTTGTCTGCATTTGGTGGTGGCTCCATCTATACCGTGGACCTAAACTACCAGGTGAATCAGTGAGAATCAGCTCCATTATCCCAAGTGCTAATTTTAAAAATACAAAATACAATTTGTTTCCTTATTTTTATATTTAGAAATTTTACACATATTAGTTTTAACTAAGACATAGAGAATAAGGAGCAAGATCGAAATATTATTTCAGAATTTCTGTATCAAGTGGATTTCATTTTGGGGAAAAGTTTTCTGAAAGTGTACAGTCAGCAAGAACTGTGTAGTGTGCAATTGTAATGTCTCATTTGAGGTCATATTATGTCCAAAAGAAGAAGTAAAGGAAGAAAAGAAAGTCACGTAATGCTGATAGTGAAGAAGATTTGAATAAATTAGGGATAAGGGATATAGAGGCTACTTTTTGTATTTGGGATATTATGGGTCTTTAGATGAGGACTTTGGGTCTCATTCAAACTTTGGAAAAGCTGAGAGTATTAAGGAAAGAGAATCCACCTCTGCTGAGAACTGAATGTTCATGTCTCTGACAAATTCCTATGTGAAGCCCTAATCCCCAGGGGCATATTATTTGGAGGTGGGGCCTTTGGGGTGATTTTGAGGTTTAGATAAGACCATGAGGGTAGGGACACCAAGATGGGACAGTGTCCTCTGCCTCTGGGGAGTAAAGGTTCTCCTTCTCATCCATATTCTACATTTCTTGTGAGTGCCTCTTATTGGATGGTACACCTGGGCCAATGTGGAAAAGGAGATTTTGGAAAACGTTGCTAGCTTGTTCATCTGCAGCATATGCCATACTCATAAGCCATATGAGGTGGCAGGGAATCCCAGTTAACAGTAGGCAATCCAGCCTCAAAGGGACTTTCTTAGCTCTTATGTGTTGCTGAGGGATGTAGGGCAAACCATCTGGGATGGGAGGTGTCCCTGATCAAGTATGGAGAGGATACCACAAGTTTACCAGCTGCAGGAACAAGAAGTCACAGGCACACAAGGGACACCCATGAAAGAGCAGCTAAATAAATAAATAATAAAAATGATATAAACTGTTTTGAGAAGACACCATTATGAATTTGAAGGCACTCAGTAGAGTGACCAAATAAATCATTTAAAACTTTTTGGAAAAATGACTTCTGTTTAGAACAATGTGTTTGCATGTATAGAACCTAGAACATAAAGAATTAGGGGAATCTCACAGCAGTCAACCACAGGTCTAGAAATGGAGCGGTCCTCAACCTCTTCAAGTTCTGCTCTTATTTCACTTGTATCTTATGCTGTCCTTTTCTCCCTGCAGACTGAGTGCACTGCTCAATCATCTCCTTGTCTGTAGCCATGATGGTGGCCCCATAATCAGTAACCTGAACTCTGGGTCCACAAAACCTTCCCTTCCAAGGCCTAACATGCCAACCTCAGTCTCTGCCTCAACCATGAAAGAAGATTGGTCCGTGCAGTGGTGGGTGGAATAACTCTAGATTATTGCAGTGGGAGAAGGGAAAGATTATTTTCAAAAGGCATTGAGAGTAAGAAAAAAGCAATTTACCAAGGGAACTCTTAGCAGTCTATAATATTTTCTTATCATGGCACTATGAAACCATAACCCTTGAGCTGTGCTTTCTCTGTTTGAAGCACATAAAGCACCCATGCCATCAGCAAAGGGATTGTTAAAACATGTATTCTGTCTGGGCACAGTTGTGCATGCCTATGATCTCAACGGCTCAGGAGCTAAGGTAGGAGGATCGCAAGTTCAAAGCCAGCCTCAGCAATGTAGTGAGGCTCTAAGCAACTTAGGGAGGCCCTGTCTCAAAATGAAAAATTAAAAGGGATAGGGATGTAGCTTAGTGGTTAAGCACCTCTGGGTTCAATCCCTGGTACAAAAATAAAAAATAAAAAACAACAACCATGTATATATTCTTTAGTAGTCAGCTACCAAAAAAAAAAAAAAAAAAGTTCACAAATACAAACAGGTCACATTCAGATTAGAGAGAGTTGGAAAGCCATAGTTGATAATTTGCTGGTAGTACCAAAGGGCAACAAAGTCTTAGAAATAAATTAATTAATAAAGACTCTGCATTTTTAATAGTCTGTGAACAAAAGCGAAGCTTTCCAATAGAACTCTAGTAAGAAATTGACCTTCCAGCACAATTCAGACAAGAAGGAAATAAAACAAGGACAAGACCAAATTAGATCAACACAAGTCATTAGCTTAGCCACTTGATCATACTCTCCCACTAATTCCTTTGTGAGGGGATCAGAAATTGATTTCTGAATCCAGGGCACATCCTTCAGAGATTACTGTGTATAAAGATACAGTAAAACTGTGTCCATTCATTTCCACTAGCCATTATAATCAAATCCTTTGATTGCTTAATAGACCTGAGATACCATGTCTGCCATGTCTTCTTCTACATAGATATTGGAATTGAGTAGACTTCTGTCCCTGCTGTGGTGTGACCATGTCTCCTCTGCAATTCCAGTGTTGCCAATGTGACAGTATTAAGAGGCAGAGTCTTCAAGAGGTGATTAGGCTGTGAGGGTCTTTCCTTCCTGGGTGGGATTAGGTGCCCTAATAAAAAGGCATGACAGAGGGCATTTGTCATGTTTGCCCATCTGCCTTCTACCATGTGAGGATGCAGAAAGGTGGCCCCCACCAAACCCCAGATGTTAATGCCTTGACCTTGGACTTCCCAGCCTCCAGAAATGGACTTCTGTGCTTTATAAATTACCTAGTCTCACACTTTCTGTGATAGTAGCATAAAATGGACTCAGACCATTTCTTTATAGGAATCTCTTAATAAGCCTTACTTCTGTCCTGACAGAGTTAAGTCCTATTCCTATTCCTATTCTAAACATATAGGTTTGTGTCTGGCACATACTGGAAGTTCAGTAAATATTCGTACTTTACTGTTTAAGTACTACTTGGAACTACATTAGTTGATTTTATCATTGCAAGAGTCACCTTGGGTAAGTAAAGAAAGTAAATGGGATTTAAGTGCCACAGTATTCTCTTTCTCTCTTCTAAGTTGTCTTTAGAGTCCAGGATGAGCACAGATGTGTTGAAGAAAAAGACAGATGGAAATATTGAGTACTGTGTCTTGTGATCAATTGAAACGGGAAAGTCAGATTCTATCAGTTTGCATTTAGGCTCACCTCCAAATTCCTCCTAGCTTGAGGGCTTCTTGCTTGGTCTCACTGGAACTTTCTTAAGGAATAGATGGTGAAGGTTAGGGATCTGGGAAAGATGGTGTGCTGGAAAAACAACAGCAGAATAAATCAACAGAGTTTATGAATTTGTGTCAGTTCCTGGAATCATTCATTCATTCATCCTTTCATTCTGCAAACCGTGATTACACCAGACTCAGGGTCAGCACTGGGGACATGCTATCCTTAAACACGGCCCCTGGTTGAATGGAATCCAGCATTCACATGAAGCAATGGCAGGGGAAAAAAAGTGTGTGAATGGAATTATAATCAGAGACATTGTTTGAACAGTTAGATACTGGCAGGAATTATCTTGTTTAGTGATAAAATTTCTCCCAGTAAAACATATCTCACATGGGATCAGTTAGATTAGACTTTGGTTGACTGTTACATCTTTGGTGGAAAAGAAGCTCATTATTTGGTACAGCTTCTTCCAGCTGTGAATTTCCTGGTTGTACTACTAAATCTATACAGAGCATAGTATTTTAGCAAATCTTCCCCATTTTTCTTCTATCACTTAGGGAGAAATGACCTTTAGAGGGTCATATCAGGAGTAGGTGCCTTCAAAGATTTAAATCCACTTTTTCTTTTTCCTTTTGTAGATATCAGTTCAAAGTGGAAATATGTAGACAAAGCAGACCCCCAAGAGATAGAGGTGAAGTATCCAGTATTGCAGGCAATGGAGCCTCTGATGAAAAGAAATTCAGGGATAGCTCTGTATATAAGTTTAACAGAAAGGGAAAAAAAATTGACTATTTCCTCCAACTTAAAAAAGTGATGAATGTTTCTTGTCTGCATCTTCAACCTACTTAAAACAAAGAATGGTCTGAATCCTGGGGGAACAGTAGTATTGAGTCTGGCTTTGGGGACATTTCTGTGTGTCTGATTATGTTCATGGGTGACATGTATAATAACCACCTTCTGACACCAAAGAAGGGGGTTTTCTTTTATGCAGAAATGAGAAATGCTTCCCACCTACTTTTTTGAGTGACGTGTAGTTATCAATTCTGCCTCAATTCCTGCACCATACCTAGCTCCACACTGGTGGCACTGGTCACTCCTCTCTTGTGCTCCCATATACCATTCATTTACTGCTGCACTTGTGACACTTGTTGCCTATACGCTACTAGATTCCTAATGTTTTATTTCTACACTAGTGGTGGAAGCAGAGGTGGTACCATCTTCTGAGGTGATACTTTGAGAACTGGTTGGCAAGAAGAAGGTTATTTTTTTTCTTTTCTTTGTTATGATGATCTGAAGGGTACCCACAGCATTGAGTGAGTGAGAACAAGGGAGGTTGGACGTCCTGCAATGCAAGAGACAGGAACTACCCCTCATCTCTCTTGACTTTTAGAGGCTCAGCTGGATGTTCACAGAGAGGGGATATATGGAGGTGCAACCTTTGTGGGCACTGCTCGAGTCCTATCAACATGTGTTGCCGGCAAGGGTATGGGAGTAGCCATGCTGAAGTCCCTCCTAGGCATGGTGTGCACAATAGTTGTGTTGTTTCCCTCTGCCAGTCTATGGGAATGAGTATCTGGAATAGGCTTGAACCCTCCACCCCGACCCAAGGCATGCCTAGATGGAGTCAGGTCATTGGCTTTTATCTTCCCTATTCTTTAAGTTGAAGTGTGTGCCACGGATTGAGCAGGACGAGGTTAAGGCTGGAGTAAGGTTCAGTTTCTCTTAACTAGGCTATGAGCGCAGCTCCGCGGCATGGAGCTACTTGCTTGAGATGCTGGGCTTGATGCCCACCTCCACTCAGAGGAGAGAAAAGACATAACACTCACAACACAAAAACCAGCCAGATATAGAAATACAGCCACAACCAATTAAAGCAACTACAAACACAACACCAATAACAACAAAAAAAGAAAGGGGAAAATATTATAGAATAAACGAAAAAGGTGAAAGTTAATAAAAATAAAATTTATTTTAAAATGGAAGAAAAGAGATAGAAGACAGAAAAATCCTATTAAAGTATAAAAAATAAAAGTAATGAAAAATAACAAAATAAGGATGATAAAAGAATAGATGAAGGGAAAGAAAAAAAGTCAAAACACCCTCCTAGCTGAAGTGTTTGAATTGGGGGTTCTCCCTTCAGGGCCTGTGCCCTCTGACTCCAGAGGCCCATGGCCTGTGTCCCCAGTGGCGTGATCAAAGTTTGGGCTGTAACCAGCCCTTCTCCCCTGCTGAGCTTCAGCATTTCATGGCCTGTGCTGGGCAGGCATAGATTCAGCTCCGGGGACTACACTTTGTGCTCTCAGGAACATCACAAATGACCAATCCACAGCGTACACTCAGGATGCCTTAGGGTCTGTGGAGCAGTACTCAGGGCCCAAATGATTTGCCACCTCAGTCTCAGTGCTCTCAGATCTGTCTTGAGACATCACACGTAGCTGGTCTTGTTCTGTCACAGAGGTCGGGACTGACTGCTGTGTCCGCCACTCAGCATCTTGGCCCACACACCCCACTGCTCAAACCACTGGGTGGTTCACGTCTATCACCAGTCCCCAGAGCCAGGACCGCCTCCTGTGGCTGACTCCCTCCAGTCAATGCAGTAGGGTGTGTCCACAGGGCCCTTAATTGTGATTACTCCAAATCTTCTGCTACCCAGAGGAGTTTAATCCCTAAGTATAGGACCCAAATCAAGATGGCTTATAGTACACTGCTGAGCAATGAATTGACTTTCTTCTCTAAAGCCAGCTTTCTGCATGGGAGTCATTCTCAGGCCACACGCTGGCACTAGATTTGAAGTTCGTAAGAACTGTGGATTTCTCAGGGTTGACTGTACCTTCCAGCTTACCTGGCTGCAGCGTCTGGTCCACCTTCCCTTGCCAGAGAGCCCAGTAGTTCTGACTTGCTTTGTGCTTGTCTCTGCATTGCCTTTCTGATCCTTCGTGCTATTTAGATTTCTCATCACTGCTTTATTGGTCCTCAGAGTTTTTCCTTACTTGCTCTTCTCAGAATGTAATTTCTCCTTTGTTCCTCTGACTCTTCTCACTCAGAGTTGCACAAGAACTTCTATTCCCCCATCTTGCCTCCTCTAAAGGATTTCTCAAATAACACTCAGAAAGCATAGTTTGTAGAAACAAGAAGGATGAACTTGACCACACTGAATATTAAAGTTTCTGTCCTGGAAGATGCCATAAAGAGATATTAGCAGTGCATATAACTCATGCAGTATCCAGAAAATACTTTTCAAGTTTATATAAGTTGCTATGAACAGAACAAAATATTCAAAAGTTGGCAAAGGCCATGGACAAGTAAATCAATGACTAGGAAATTCAAATTGCCAAGAGATCCTCAAAGTTACTCAACCTCACAAACAAAAAGAAAATGAAATATTGAAACAGCATAGTGTTTTAGGCCCTTTAGTTTGAAAAAATGAGCACATCTGGAAAGAGAAGTATTAATAAAGATTCAGACTTTCAAATGTAGCTGATAAAAGTATAAGTTGATGCCACCAACTGTGGAGGAAAATTTGGCTTGCCTAATTAAGTTAAATATGAACATAGCATATGACTCATCAAATCCATCTCTAGATAATTACCATCAGTGGAGCACATTGAAAACTGTTCTTAAAGAACCCAAAGTAGGCAAAATGTTTTGTAGGACCACCAGGTACATACATCCACGTGCATTTTGAAATAAAATGCAATATAATTTCATGAAACTGTCTTTGCCCTAAACTGCTTATAATACCCCCCATGCTTTTCATACTAGTCTCTCAGACATCCCCATGGAAACAAGTAGGAGTTCATTCCCTGTGGCACCCTTTGTCATAGCAGTGATCCAGCACTCCTAGATTTGCAAACTTTCTGAGGACATAGGATATAAGAATCATTGAATTACTTGATAATTCTCTGCTCCCGTTCTACAGCTTCAGTAACTGAGGGAGAGAGAAATAAAATGGCTTAGCCAAGGATCCCCTTAGTGGGTGCTGAGTCATCACCAGAACCCTATTCTCCTTAAGCTATCCTTAATGAGTTTCATCTCACAGATCATCCTGCAAGTTTTATTGTACTTTATTTCTTTGAAAACTAGCAAACCATCAAACCATCAATGGTTGTTTCAAAGCCTCATGTGCTACTTTTTGACTCTAATGAAATACTTTTGTCAAGGAGTCTTTGAAGTTCTTTGAACTCCCTGGGAAAAAAGTGCCAGCTTAATGTGATGATGCTGCTCCCTTCAAAGCCAGGCTCCACGTCTTCAGTGGTAATCTGTGCATCTGCATGTGGACTTCAGAGTGCCTGTGTCTCTCTCGGCCATTAGACATCCCTTTCCTACCCACAGCAAATTGAACATGTACCTGAGGCCAGGTTTCCATTGTCACTATGAATTTCTCTTCCAATAGCTCAGTTTAATCATTTGCTGATAAAATGTCTCATCTGGAAAATCCTAATGGTGGTAGAATTACACCATTGATACCAGGTCATGAGCAGCAGTAAATCTAGCTATCAATTGAAGAGCCCAGATAAAGGGGCAAACAAAAGAAGAGATCTGCTCAAAAGCAGTGTTGGAAAATAGACTCAATATGTCCTTCTGAGTAGTTACACGTGAACACAATGAAGTGTGATGTGTACAGTCCAAATAACTTGGAGTGCATTTTCCAAACCAGTGTCTCACAACTCCTTTTCTATAGGCTGTCGTTTTATGTACTATAAAAAATATGTGTTCAAATAAGATCATGAGCTATGATAAAATATAATTAGGCAGATTATTTAACTGCTGAAATTCTTAGAAATTCTATTATTTTGTATTTATTTGAATCTTCCAAAATAGTCTGCAAAGGTTTCCATGTCTTGTTAAATCACAGCACGTGTTGTGATTTAACATGCATTTTTTTCTAGAGTATCCATTAGCATCTCCTCTATTAATTTGAGAAATTTCTTTGAAAAACACTATGCTAGGAAAAAAAGCATGGAGGAAGGAAATGAGCATGGTAGCAAAAGACTGAAAGCCTGATACTGACAAGAAAAGTATGGCATTTGTAACACTGAATATAGGTAAATTAAACACTCATTGAAATCAAAGATTCTCAGATTAAAAAAAAACTGGCTACATTTTAATGTCAAAAAATGTCAGAAAAATGAGAAAGAACAGACAGGGAGAAGGATTGTGTTTGTATTTTAAAATTGTGCTGTAAATCTTAAAAGAGAAAAATGGGAGAGATAGAATAATGGAGGGAAGGGAAGAAGAAAAGAAGAAAGGAAAGAAAGAGGGAAGGAAGGAAAAAACAAGGAAGAAAGAAAGAACAAATGAACGAATGAAGGCAGAGTGGGTAAAAGAAAAAGAGAAGAAAGATTTAGGTTGATAAAACAACAATCAGGAATAATAAAATTCATGACAAAACTAAATTTAAAAATTGGAAAGAGATAATCCACAATAAACTTATCATACTTATAAATCTGCATAGTCTAAGTGACCTAGAATTGAAATATATAAGTAAAAATAGAATTAGATATAATTGATAAAAGCACAGCTCTGGTCTCACACCAAATCATTAAACTAGATTATTAGACTAAAATATGGAATAACACAAATGATTTAAAGGATATAATAAAGTTATTTTCAAACTTTATGCCCAAAAGGATACAATATTTTCCAAAAATCAATTAAACAGGTACATGCTGCACATGATGAGCCAGAGGAGTTTCCACATTTGCAATGCCAGCCAAGACTTTAAGCACTGGATACACAGCTGACTGCATACCCCCGACTGCCCCTCCAAGTTCTCCTAAGCTCCAGTGCTAGCTGTAGGTCTTCTCACTGAACGTCTAGTTCCAGGTCAATCCGAGTACTGCTACATCTCCATGCCCACACACAGCCTGCACAGGAGGTGCAGAAAAACGACACAAAAAGACTTCTGAGGACTATTAGGGGAACTGGAATATGGCCTAGCAATTTGAGGAGATGAATAGTTATTGCAATGAAAAAACGAGTAATATTAACAAAAAAATTACAGAGCAATATGTTCAATATGAACTCACATTTTTACAGAAATTATAAAAAATCTGGAAAGACCTGCACCACCATGTTAAAGGGGTATTCTCTGAGTAATAAGATACAATATTTTTATATTCATATTTTTGTTCTCTGTAATTTTAGAATTTTCTAAAATGTGCATATCTGCTTTTGTAGTAGTGAAACTTGATTTGACAAATGCAATAATTGTAAAGTGATCTGTTTATATGACTGCCCAAAATTTTAAAAAATACATAAAATAATTCAAATGTTGAGTTTTATAATTTAAAAAAAAATTAATCTATAAATAATGAATTTTCAGTCCCAGTTTCAATTAGGCAATATTTTCATCTGTATTATCATAGTGCTAAAAGCAAGAGCCATAAAAAAAAATGAATAATTAAATGAAACTACATGTCTTTTATAATTTAGAGGTAATTGAGTGGGAAATGTTGAACAAGGGACAATATCTTA
This sequence comes from Glaucomys volans, assembly GCA_020662805.1. Taxonomy (NCBI): domain Eukaryota; kingdom Metazoa; phylum Chordata; class Mammalia; order Rodentia; family Sciuridae; genus Glaucomys; species Glaucomys volans. The sequence goes on along the minus strand of JAJEJO010050041.1, from coordinate 668,900 downwards.
CCACGTATACAACCAAAGCAAATGATATCAACAGACATATCTAAGAATTACAAAGTCATAGTTAAGGAAGTCTGTGACCTCCCCAAAGACCAAGGAGAACTTCTGGGCAAAGATGAGCTCACTTCACACTCAGAGTCTCTAAACAGGGTTGCCGACTCCCGTATCTCCAGGAATGGGCATGTACCTGTGGAAGCAGGACATACAGTGGGGACAACAGGATGGACCTTGATGAGGACTGAGTGCCTAAGTCTTATTGGAGGCTGTCAAATCCCAAGATGGCCATGATATTTTGGAACAGACACTGCAAAGAATCATATCTTTGAATATGTAATGAAGGAGAAAGTAAAGGTGATCTTCCAGAGCAGATTTTTTAAAATACTCTGATGATGCTGGTGATTTTACCTTCAAGGTTTTAACTAGGTAAATGGAGGTTTTGGGTGATTTTCAAGGGAACAGATGCAGTAGAACTGTAGAGATATCTAGATGGAAGAAAAGAATTTAGGAGCGCAGGACCAGGGAAATAGATGTTGAGAGAGCTTGTGATTTGCTGTAGAAACTGAGTACGAAAGGACCTGGAACAACAGGACGGTGGCTACAAGTGCACACAAAACCATGGGGAAGATTTTTCTAAGATAATAGTTACCATCTGTGGAACTTGTTGGCCTGGCCCAGCTAATTCTGCATCTAGATTTTCTTATTTATAAAGACAGTCCTTCACTAGCTTGTGTGGTGTCCTCCCAAAATTCATATCTACCCAGAACCTCAGTATATGATCTTTTTTTGAAGCATGGCTTTGCAGATGCAATTGGTTAAGAGAAGGTCATATTGCATTAGAGTGGACACAAACCCAATGACTAGACTCCTTAGAAGAAGACCACGTGAAGATCCAGCAGACATACTCGCAGGGTAAACTTGTGACATCCTGTGGCACATGATGACAGGGAGACATCATGTGACTACAGAGGTAGAAATTGGAAGCATTGTAGGAATGTTTCACATTCCAAAGAATGTGAAAGATTATTGATAGTCACCAGAATACAAAAGGAAGCAAGGATGATTCTTCTCTGGAGTTCTCAGAGAGAACATGGCCCTACCAACACCTTGATTTCATATTTCTAACCTCCAGAATTGTAAATGAATAAGTTTCTGTTGTTTTAAAATACCCAGTTACTGGTAATTTGTTCCAACAACCCTAGGAAGCTGACACCAGCTCCACATTTGGCAGTGGAGAAGTTAGAGGCTAAATGGTATGGGTTCTAATAAAAAGGCAGATCCTCCCAATAAGAAAGTCCACAATATTTTCTTGAAGACACACAAATTGATACTAAAGTTCTTATGCAAAAGCAATCATGAAACAATAGCGAGGAAAACAAAGAATAAGAAAAACATGTGAAGAGGTAGATTTAGCTCTACCAGACAATAAAATATACCATAAATCTTCTGATGAAAATACTGTGATACTGGTACATGAATAGACTGACAAGCCACGGAACAGATTGGAAAATCCAAGAATAGATTCGCATTCACACTGAAATTTACTACCTGATTTATCTTTTGTTTTTGTGCTATGCTGTTTACTCTTTCTCTCTCTCTCTCTCTCTCTCTCTCTCTCTCTCTCTCTCTTCTTTTGTTTTTACAGATACAGTCAGCTGAAAATATTTCTCCTACAAGAAATAGGGTTTAGTCATAAAGTAAAAAGGAGGGTTGATCTCTGCTATGGCCCCTAACGTAACAGTGTTGAGATGTGGTTGCACCTTCAGGACATGCCTGGGTCATGGAGGTTTTACATTCATGAAGGATTGATGTAGTTCTCACAAGAGCACGTTTGTTATCATAAGAGAGGTTTGTTATAAAAGAAAATTCAGTTTCCTTGGCTTTCTCTTATTTTCTGTCTTGCCCTGTTGCTTTCTGACATGCTATGATGCAGCAGAAGGAACCCATCAAAAATTAAGTAGATGTTGGTGCCGTGTTCCTGAACTTTCCAATCTCTCAAACCATAAGCTAAATAAACTTCTATTATTTAGAAATTTCCCAGTGTGTGGTATTTTGTTATAGCAACAACAACCACAAAAAATAAATGAATTTAAATCATCTTCAAATAAATTGAGGAAGAACTACTGACCTTTGAAAGCAACTTATGTGAAGAATAGAGATCCAGGAAAAGATGGTGTTCTTCACTGGGTGTGGTGGTGCACACCAGTAATCTCAGTGACGTCGGAGGCTGAGGCAGGAAGATTGCAAGTTCAAGGCCAGTCTCAGCAGCTCAGCAATGTAGCAAGACAGTGTTCCAAAATGAAATTTTAAAAGGGCTGGGGATGTAGCTCAGTAGTAAAGCATGGCTGGGTTCAATCCCCAGTAAGAAAAAAAAAAAACAAAAAACAAAAAAAGATGGCATTCTTTTTCAAACAAGATCTCAAGACCACTGGTAGGTAGGAGAACAAGAGATAAACTTAGAACAAGAGATAAACATGATGGAAGGATGGAGCCAACCCTATACAGAGGGTTCCAACATCCACATGTGCTCCAATGAATCAGAAGTAAAGAGATTGACAGCTGAAATGTGAGGGGGTCTGGGGCCACAGAAACCATCAGCCAAGGGATAGACTGGGATAGAAGAGCAGATGAAGACTTGACCAAGCCAAGACCCTGTTTTCTCCCATGGCCCCCATAACACGAGGCATGATTAGTGAAGGGAAATGCACACTGAAGGGGCTTTGCTCCTGGATAATGTTGAGGCTCCATGCTCTTCTTAAGACTCCTGGTCCATCCTGGATGGGACCTGATCTCAGGGAGGCCCTAGAGCCTGGAGGGAAAATACATCCTGCATTCCACAGTGCAGCAACCCTCTCCAAGGCCATGATATTTCTGGTCTCATCAACTCCTCAGTCATCCTTCGCAAATGATTTCTCCTGCAGTATCTGCCACAGACAGGCTGGGCTCCAAAGAAATGCTGGAGAAAAGCTGGTAAGAAATCAAATAATGATGGACATTTGTGCTTTGTTAAGGTCTAGTCACCATCTTAGTTGTGTGACTTAGGGAAGTGTGGGAAGAATGTGTTTCTCATTCTCACTAGTTCTTTGCATAAATCAGATACATTTATTAAGCTCTCTTCAAGGAAAGAATAAGTAGAGGGTAACAGGGTCTTAGTATTCGAATAGAGAACCTTTCAAATGTGGGAAGTAACTGACATTTCCTTGGACATGCTAGAAAAGAACTAGTTAGAAAAAAATACCAACAATTTTCCAATCCAAAACCCTGTGGGCTACACAGTCAGAGACTGACCAAGACCTTTTGAGTTCACGCTGTGCTTTGTATTTGCTTTTTCCCAGTTCTTAGTCAATGTTCTCAACTTGGGTTGCAGAGTAGTGATAAATGATATATTTCAATTGATGGCAAATATAACATTTTTCCAATTGTTCAAGAATATGTGCTTAGAAATGATTTCGCACATTTGGATTCAATTGACTTTTTAGCAGAATGAAATTAATTGCTGTTAATAAAAGTGTCATTTCTTTATGTTCCATTCTTTCCTAATTCATTAAATAAGAGTGATTTTTGGTCTCCCTCCCCACTTCAGTAATTCTACCTTCTTCAAAGAGACAACTGGGCAACATAATGACCCCTTCCAGTTCTCTGACCAGAAGTGTCATATCACTGACTTCTTATTTACTCTTTTATATACTGGGTCAATAAAGCTCTCATAGCTTTCTTTTCCATGTTCAAACAAAAACCAACAAATTCTCTGCTTTTGCACCCTCATTTCACTAAGGAATTTGCTTTAATCATAATTAGATTAAAGCTCCTGAAGTTCTCTTCAACCAACAGTGCATGTTAGAAGGATTCTTAGCAAATAGTTTTCCGAAGCCTGTAATTTGCGTAGTAATGCAATCAACTCATCCCTAGGATTTGCAGCAATGACTACTGTTTAGTTCAGCATCATGCCTAAAAAGCATTCTAATGGGCTCAAAATGACCATAAGTACTATTTGCAAAGGCCTAGAAATTGTGGATAATGGTATTCTGTGCAGGAAATCATTCTCTTAAACTAATCCCACACTCCATTCATTTTGTTTGCCCAGGTTGTGCATGACTCTGCTCACAATGGCATATCTTGTCGGGTCACAAGCCAGTGACATTGTTAGAACTCTTTAGTCTTGTTGGGAGATGCTTGACACAATCTCCCCAATGAAGGCCAAACAGAGAGTAGAACCAATTTTCTGAATAATTTAAAGCAACTTAGCGATATCATCATCTTCACCTTTCACTTAAATTTGGCTATAAAGAGTAAACTTTGTCTATGCATACAACCAATTGGATCTGGAGCTTGGAGTTACCATTCAGATGAGTCAATGAGTCAATTTAATTTTATTGAACTGCATTAATCAGTTATTTTCTTGCAGTCTATGACTGAGTTCATAGCCTGTCCAAGTTCACTGTGTGATTTACACAAAGTCCCCTTTCCTTAAAAAAAAACTGTCATTGATGAGGCCACAACAACTGGGTGATTCAAACAATTCAGTGAAAAACACACACACACACACAAAGGTCACTTGATGTTTGTGTTCCTGCCAGTCACAGATCAGGAGCATCCTGGCCTATGCCAGTGCTGAAAGCTGTCAATCATAGACCGTGAGTGTCAGTATCCTGTGTTCCAGGGTTGACCTCTACAGACTGACATAGCCAATTAATTCATGAGAGGTTCATTCAATGACCATTTGTAAATAGTTAACTAAAAAAGCAAATCAGGGAAACCTGCATGTTTGAGAATAGATGGGCAAGAATAGTAGAGTAGAAGGAGGCCAAAAGCAGTTGATTTCAGACTAACCTAAATTCTCTTAAGTGTGTGAAGCAAATGCATAGTCCTCATTTACCTGCACATGCATAAGACTTTCTTCTCCTGGTTATTTTATATCTTCTTTTAGGTAGAGAGTAAAACCTAAAACTATTTCTAACCACAAGAAGCAATTCATTAAGTAAATGATTAAGAGGTGTGCAGCTTTCTAATTGTTAACTAATTTAAAGTTAATGTAAGTTTTGTGCTGGTTAACTGAGGGTAACCCATCTCCTGTGTCTAATCTAAGATTTGGGTCCAACCCTCTGCCCCTGTGGACTGCGGAGCTTATCTGTGTTATTGTGGCTGGTGACTGGCAGATACGCTTCTAGGAATCTCAGCTATTTCTCAGCCTGTGACCTAGGAAGACCCAATAACCTGAAGATGAGGTCTGGGGAGTAGGGATAATAATGGAAGCAACACTGTGGAGTTGATAGGATAATATAATCCAAATAACCAATTGCATCATTCCCTTATTTTCTGGAGTGCATGTAAACCACGTTTTCTTCACTTACGCATGACTTCTTTCTTAGGTAGTCTGGAACTTGGAATATTGCTGTGGAAGTCAGCAGGGATTCTCTCTTTCCCACAGAATTGGCTGGCATTGCACATCCTCAGGTATGGCCCTGGCTATTGGTTTGGCCAGTCAGACATGAGCAGGCATAATGCCTGCCATCTCCACACAGAAGCACAAAGATCCAGTGTGTGCTCAGTCACACTACCCTTTGCCTTCACAGACATCCCAATGTTTCCCATGGTGGTGTGGTTGCTCCATCCATCAGGGACTCAGTGTGGATGAGGTCATGGAGCAAGAGTACTCAGACGGCTCATGTGGACACATACCCAAACAGATAGTAACATGTGTGTGCGTGTGCATGTGCATGCACATTGGTTTATTTATTTATTTTTAAATTTGGGAGTACAGTCATCCCTCAGTAGCTGCAATGGATTGGTCCTAGAATTCCCTGTGAGTACCCAAATTCTTGAATGTCAAGTCCCATATAGAAAATGGTGTAACATTTGCATGTAACCTATGCATACCCTCCCATATCAATTATCTCTATTCTGTTTATAATGCTTGACTCAGTGCTTAGATATCACTTCATTCAGGAGGATTCAACATAGTACTCAACACACAGCAAATTCAAGTTTTAATCTTTTGATTCACGCAGTTGGTGGATCTGCAGATGTGGAATCCATGTAAATGGAGGACAGACATATATATTTCTGTGGCATGACCATTCCTGATTCATCGCTATCACTAAGTGAGACAATTTTTATTACCTGGATACACTTAAAGGTAACTTTTGGATCTTAGCTTTAGGGTTCACATATAATTTTTTTGTATGAAAGTAAGTGAAAACAGTGATTTCAAGAGAAACTAGACCAACGGACAGGACAGATGTCTTTGTGATTAGTACGTGTAGAAGATGTGTTCAGGTGTTTGTTTCTTTTAATGAAAGCTACTGTTTACTATTGCTCATATGTATCTTAGTGTGATCTGGCAGTCTAGTTTGTTCCTGGTGATATTTGTGCTCAGTCAGTACTTCTTTATTCTCCATTTGTGTGCACTCCGTATCCCAATCTTGATTATCATATCTATGAGCTCATATAAACTACACTTATATACTAGTTCCAACTGATTCTTGAAGTGAACAGAAGAAGAATTTTTCTTACTGTTCAAGTCACAGGGTCAACTGAGTCCTGAGGTTTTGGAAAAGTATATTCCTACATGTTGGTGTTTTATATTAAGTCAATCATTAGAAAGCATCTCAACAGCAAGGACCACTAGTTGGACTGGTAGTACATCTTCTTTCCTATAACAAGCTGGCTCATGCTCTGAGCATTTCCAGTTAACAGTTCAAAACAGGAGCCCTAAAGATTTTAGGCCACTGTAAGTGTATAGAGAGTAAAATGTAATCTGTGACCTAAGTATAAAAGTGTGAGCTTATTTTTCATAAATCAACTAGAACTGAGAAACTTGTAAAAAAAAAACCAAATGAAATGGTGAAAGCTCCTTCCTTAATTTAAAAATACTCTTATCATTGTTATTTTAATAATTAAAAGAAAAAGGTAATCACAAATCAATTGGGTGAATTAGCCAATATTTCTGTGTGCAATGTTTCAGTGGCTTGAACTGGGTTGTACACACCATCTCTGTCATCCAAACCTTCCTATTCCCCAGTCTCTCTTGGGATGCTGGGGCTGTGGGAAGTTTCTTCACTGAAACCTAGTTATTAAGAATCTGATGGTGGTGAGTGGCTCTGCTAACCAACTTAGTCTTCCAAGTTAGTTGGAAACACCTAGAGTTTGCCATAGCCAACTCTGGACTCTGGTTCCATGCACATCTCTTCCAACGACACTGCAATGTGTCCATCAGAATGTACATTTACAGTAATGAATTTTTATCATTAATATGTTGGGCATGTTCCATGGCTGTAAAGCATCCCACAAGGGGAAAGTCATCGCTGAGAACAGACATATTTTATAGCTGCTACTGATTTACAGGCTGGTAAAGTCACTCTTCAGTTGCCCTTGAAGATAAGATAGAGCTAGAAAGAAGGTGTGAAATCACCCAGAGATGACCCTGATCTCCTCTGAGGTAGGGATGAGGATACAAAGACAGTGGGCACCTCAAGCATCTTCCACTTAGGGGGTGATTTCAGTTCAACCTTTCTGTTGAAAAATCTCAGCTGTCTCTATAGAGGTATCTGCCAGGTATGGTGTTCTCAGAGAGACTCAGGAGAAAAGAAAGAAAAGAAACAGAGAATGAAGAACAGCATAATAGAAGAGATAAAGGACAAGAGAGGGGCAGCAACAAAAAATCCCACCTGTGAACAATGCAAAAGCAAATGATCAGGAATGGGCATCATAAAATATAAAATGTAATCTTAAATAAAATCAAGGCCAGTGAAAAGACTTAATGAAAATGATAAGATGTCCTTGTATTTGTTTGATGACTGCAACTTTCAGTCAGAAACTGCAGTTTTTATTTTGCTCCCAGGGCAAGCTAGGAATATTGGGCATTTGAAGTCCAGTAGACTAGAAGGGATGGACACACACAAGGAGCATTGAGTTAGCAAGGTATGCAAGTCATCTAAGCTCCCCCTGAAGAGCATGACCAGGGTTGGCAGCCACAGGAGCGAGCGGGAGGAGAGTGGGCAACTGAAAAGGATGGAACTATGAGAATCCTGGGACCTAAGACTGTAATAAAAGGGAAAGCCAGTATTTATCGATCATCTACTACCTAATCAACCAATTGATCAGCCAATGTTATCAATCACTTACTATGGGCTAGACATAAACTTTACCTTTTATAATAACCCTATGAAATTGATAATATTATCTTTATTTTATGGATGAAGAAGGAGCATGGAGGTTCAGTAACCTATTGAGGATACACAACAAATCATCCCTTTCACCCACATTTTCGGGTCTCAACTTCATTGATGTACTCTACTGTCTTACCTACCTCTAACCCTTCAAGGAACCAAGGCTTCTATTCATATACACATGTAGGTTTTCCTGCCTCTAATGGTCAGACTTGTCATAAAAAGCTTATCAAGGTAGAAGAATATAAAAATAAAAATCAATGATTTTCCCCCATCCCTGGTCCACAGCCTAGGAATCACCAGATTTTACCATTTCTGTTGAACTCTAAATAATATTATCTTAGCCCTCTCTTTGTTGTCTTTAGAAAGTACTGATACAGTCTCCATTATGAAAAGTAAAAGTTTGATGTCTGCAATAATTCTAATAGTCGTTTGATTTTTAAGTTTTCAGTTCATCTACTGGTTATCATTAATGCCTACAATAACAAATTAATATTTCTTGACCAACAATTTTAGGTAGCCTCTTTGACTTGCTCTTATGCAATATCAAGGCTCCTGCTGTTACTTTGCTGTCCATCTTGTCTTCTGTCTTTATTTTCCACCATCCGTCCACTGTATCATTTCTTTTATATTGTCACAAAGTTTCCGTATTTCATTCTTTAACTGAAAATTCATTACTGCCTTATCTGTAAATGAATTTTAAAAGAAGTTCCTATAATTATTATTTAACATATTAAAATTGTCTAACTGTCTTTCACTGCAGAACAAGTATTGAGTTTGATTCATGGAAAAGAAAACTCTCTAACTTTTTGGCATTCAATATGCGTCACCCAAAGCTACCAGAAACTTCTAGGAATGATGGTGCGATGCTAAACAAATTTTTAACCATGGGTCTAAAATGCCAAAACAAACAAATAAACAAACAAACAAAAACTTTAGCTTTATGGAACTTATGTAGAAATGGAAAGAACTATGTTTTATTTTTTAGCAAAGCAACTGTATTTTATTGATATACTTCTTGGTACCTACATTATCTTGAGTATAACCTAGGTAGTATTTATATATTATTCCAATCTCTGTGCATGAATTATCTTATTTAATACTTAAAACAACATTGTAAAATAGATATTGCTATTCCCAGGAATATCTAAAGGAATGAAGACATTGAGATATGTGAGTTCTGCTTTTTGCGACCTCTGCTGTGGAATGTACCTGAGTTTTAGTGATCCAGAAGACACAGGAAGAAATATATCAATGGTATAATAAAGATTTCAGTACTGACAAAATAGGTGTTACTAAAGGATATAGCCTTCAAAAATTGGAAGTCAAGAGGGGACAGGAAACTAACCTGTGCACTTCATGTTTTTAACGTTAACATAAATTTTTGTCATGTTTTCATTTTAATGATCTGCTTCTTCATTCTAATTTTATGGGAAATTACTTTTCTACCTGGAATTGTTTCCAGAGCCCTTGAGCTTTCAGTCAAGTTTGGATTGCTTCTTTTCCACATCTGCTGCAAGGAGATTGTCCTGGCATTCCTTTTTATTTGCTCTGCTCTTGGGTGAAATCAATCTCTCCCTGCCACCTCCCTGCATCACTGTCCCTTTTTCTCGATTTTTAAAAAAATCATTTTGCTGATGCACATCTTGGTGTCTTGGTAATAAATTTTTTGCATCTTTCCTGTCTGAGAATACCTGTATTTTCCTTTTCCTGGGTAGGTTTGTTATCTTGTGTATTCGCTAAACTGAGCCCTTCCTGGCTTTAACTTAATCTACCAACCTTCCCTCTTTCCCAAAACTCTGGAAAGCCTTTAGTTTGCTACTTCGTTCCATTCTCCCAAACTCAGTGCCCATTAGTAACACTCCGATAAATTCAACACATGCTCTTCAGGGAATTGTTAGGGAAGAGAAGGAAAACGTACTCAATTTCATGAACCATAAGGCCTTCAATTAATACTTAATATGTTAGTACAACCATGGATGACATTTAGATATTGATGCCTTCAAATTGGTACCAAATGGATGTGTAATGAAACAAAACTTACAATCTTTTCTACTGTTTCCATCAGTAGGCAGTCACCATATCAGTAGTGTATTAAAAATAATCTTAAAGCATTTACTGACATACTTGCCTTTTATTTCCCTTAATTTCCACAGCATGTAAAAATGATAAAACCCTTTCAAGATTCTTTTCAGTGAAAGTTGGACTGCTTCTTTCTACCTTGAGTTTTATTAATTAACTACTCAAGTGAATGGATGTTTATACTATAATTATGACCTATCAAAAGACAGTGAGGAAATTACAAAAAGGAGGACAGTAAGTCAGCATAGCAAAGGTCATATGGATCTCAGAAAATGCCTGTCTCATAGACTTCCATTTTCATGAAAGGTTTGTGTTGGGGACACTGGAATTAGATTTCACCTCCCTTCTCAGAATCCCAGTCTGACTAGATTCTGACTCTAATTGTGTTTCTGAATTTTTTACCAAAGCCCACTACTTGGGGACAAAATACACCATTTACCAACAATGGAGTATTTTAAACTGAATTTTTTAAAATATAGAATTATTTATAATTATTCTGAACAGCAAAAATTATATTATTTAGAGATTTCTCTTCATTAAAGTTTCCAATATCAGAAATAAGGGAAATTTGGTCAAAGGAAAAATTTCTAACTTAGTATTTCTCAGTATTTCTTGATCATAGTTTAAAATATTTATTTCAGCATCTCCCACAGTATTTTACACCATGCTAAAAGGTAGTATGATCTTTAAGAGGTCTTCAACTTCATCAGTGGGAGAAGAATTGAGTTAAATACTATTTTTAAAGTACCACTTAAAAAAAATTAAACATATGAACAGAAATATTATACAAATTCCAGTATTGTAATCCAAATGGGTATATACTAATATATCACATTACTTTAGATATGATTTTATAATCTTTAATAAAATCTCTAGTAAAAGATATTTTCTTTTTAATCAATTAATTTTTGGTACTGAGGATTGAACCCAGAGGCTCTTTAGCATTAATCCCAGTTCTCTTTCTTTTATTTTTCATGTTGAGACAGGGTCCCTTAAGTTGTCAAGAGTTTCACTAAGTTGCTGAGGCTGGCCCCAAACTTGCAATCCTCCTGCCTCAGCCTCCCAAGTCACTAGGATTATAGGCATGCGCCATTGTACTTGGACATAAAAGATATATTTTAGGAAATAAATCACTGATAACTGAAGCTTCCTCTGTTCCTTGCTCCAGTCCAGTTATCATATCTCACTTGTAAAATAAAATTGTATTAATAAATTTGGCATAGAACTTAAATCTATTTTATCAATTAAAAATACATGGCAGCTTGTAGATTTTATTTAATCTTACATAAATAGAATCATATCATGGATGATTCTCTACTATTATTTTATTCAATCTTAAAATATTTCTCATTATCAAAGAATCACAATGTTGTTCATTTCTCTCATTGTTGCATGGGACTCTATTCTATGACTACAACACATTTATTTTCCATCCCCCCAGTGAAGGATGTAAAGGTTATTTTTTTAAAACTTCAGAGGTAATGTTATAATGAGCATTCTTGTACATATTTCCATAAGCACAGGTGTGAAATTTTCTCTCATCTATCCACAAGTACTACTAATGAATTATTACTTAAAGACATTTTCAGCTTAACTAAAGATTGCCAGATTCTCTTTGTAGTTGCTGTACTAATTTAAACTTTAACCAGTAGTAAATGGATGCTTATAGTTACCCCCCCATAGTAGCCAACAATTAGCATTGTAAATCTTATATAATATTTTTGACAATCTATGGTAAGAAATCATTGTTTTTTTAGACTTATTTTCCTGATTATTAGAGAGGTAAAAATATTTTATTCACATATTTAAAGATAATTTGTTTTCCTACTTCTTTTAATTACTTATTTTTATTTTTTTAAATTTTTGCAGACTTCATTTTGATTCATTGTATACAAACGGGGTACAATTTTTCTACCATTTGACATATTTTTTCCCGTGAAAAAGTTAATGGCATTTAATTGTTACTAATTCCTTTTGATTCCTCCCTACCCCCTGGGGGTTGTTTTCTTTCTTTCTTTTCTGTTTTATTTGTAGTTCTTTTTTATATCTTGTATACTTTTTCAAATTTCCTTTTCCCTTCTATGATTTGAATTTTGCCTTTGTTTAAGGCGTTTTTTAAAACATAGGAATTTCTCAGAATTTTTTCTCAAGTTCTAGGGATTGTACCCAGACTTGATGGCAACCTATAGTTCTCCTGAAACTCCTATGCCTATGGCTGGGGATGTAGGCATAGGAGTTTCAGGAGAACTATAGGTTGCCATCAAGTCAACCAATACTTGCACTGTGGAAGTTCCAGAAGAACAGATAGAAAAAGGACCAGAAAGAATATTCAAAGAAACAATGGCTGGAGACTCCCTAAATCCCATGAAGGCCAAAGACAACAAATGAAATGAACTGAAAGAAATCCACAGTGAGACACTTTATAATCAAATTGTTAAAATGTCAATGATAAAAAGCAGAATTTTGAAAGCAACAAGAGAAAAGCAACTTATCAAATATAAGGGAAATGTTCTAAGACCATTTTTTTCCACCAACAACCTTGTGGGCCCAAAATAAGTGGAATTATATAATCAATTGGAAAGGAAAAAAAAAAATACCTGCCAATCAAGAATACTATACCCACCAAAGCTGTCATTCAGGAATGAAGGAGAAATAAAGGCTTTTGCAGAAAAGCAAAGGCTGAGGGAGTTTATCACCACTAGACTTGCCCTACAAGCTAGGCTTAAAGGATTTCTTCAAGTAGAAACAAAAAGACAATATACAGCAATGCAATAGCATAAGGAAGAATGAAATTTGTTGATAAAGATAAATATTTAGAAATATGCGGAATACATAAATAGATGTATTTATGTAAATTGTGATCATGAAAATATAAAATATGTGAGGGAGCATTGCAGTGTAGAGATTTTGTATATCATTGTATTTACATTGTGTTCCGCTTAAGAGAGTGTTGTAAACATAAGACAATTTATATAAATCCCAAAGTTAACACACACACACACACACACACACACACACACACCTATGAATGTTATACAAAGGACATAAATACATTGGCTGAATGGATTAAAAACAAGAAACAACAAGATCAAATTTTGTTCTCTCTACAAGAAATTCAGTTTAGGTATAGGGTCCCACATAGGTTGAAAGTTAAGGGATACAAAGAGATATTGAAGGGAAGTTTTAACCAAATGAAAGCAGGTGTGGCTATACTTCTACCAGACAAAATAAGCTTTAAATCAAAAACTTTCAACAAGTGACAAAAATGGTGTTTTATGATGATAAAGAGCCCAACCTGTCAAGAGAATATAACAACTATAAGCATGTATGTATCCAACATCAGAATGCTTAAACATATAAAACAAAGACTGAAAGAATTGAAGAGAGAAATAGCTACATATTAATATTGGGGGACTTTAGCACCTAGACTTCAACAATTGACAGAACATCCAGATAGTAGATCAATAAGGGAAAAGGACTTGAATAACATTATACACCAAATGGACCAACACACACACACATAAACACAGTCCAAAAAAAATAACCAACAGCAAAATTCACATTATTCTCATACATGCATGCATTTCTTCTCCAAGATAGATCACATGTCAGGTTGTAAAACAAGTCTTAACAAATTTAAAAAGTTTTAAATCATATCAAGTATCTTTTTTCACTACAAAAGGCATCTAACTAGAAATCACTAGCAGAAGTAAAACTGGAAAATTCACAAATATGTGGACATTACATAATTTAGTCTTAAACAGTCTTTGGGTCAAAGACACAATCAAAACAGAAATTAGAAAATGCCTGAAGATAAACGAACGTAAAAACACAACACACCAAAACTCATGGGTTGCAGCAAAAGCAGCTCCAGGAGGGAAGTTCATAGTGCTCGGTGTCTGTGTTAGCAGAGAAGAGAGATGGCGAATAAGCAACCCAACTCCATAGTTCCAGGAACTAGGAAAAGAAGAAACTAAGCCAAAGCCTAGCAGAAAGAACTAAATGGCAACGATTAGAATAGAAATCAATGAAAGAGAAAATAAAAAGCAATAGAAGAAATCTATAAAATAGGAATTAGTTTTTAAAAAGTAAACAGCTACAATAAGAAGAGAATGTTTCCAGTAAATAAACTTAGAAATGAGAGAAGAGGCATTACAACTGGTACTACAGAAATAATAATGATCATCAGAGAATAGTATAAACTAGTATATACAAACAAATTGGATCATTGAGAAAAAATGATAGACATTTAGGAACATTCAACTTTCCAAGATTGAATAATGAAAAATGTAGGAAGTCTTGCCAGACCAAGGACTAGAATGGAGACTAAGTCATGAATCAAAAATTTTCCAAAAAACAACATCCCAGGTCCTAACAGCTTCACAGATTTCTACCAAATACTTAAAGAAGAACATATATCAAATCTTTCTCAAACTCTTCCAAAATATTTCAGAGGAGAGCCACTTCCAAACTCATTTTATGAATCCAATATATCAAAGCCAGAAAAGTAACATTGGACCCACAGTCTTTGCATGGCAGAGCAGAAGCCTTGTTTTCTACAAAGACTGCACTTCACAGCCACCCTTTACATTTATTCTGTCTTATCTAAGGAAGCATTTAGCTTTTACTCTCTTGCAAGGCTCCAAATTACAGAACACTCACTGCAAGCAATAGAGCAAACACTCCATGCCAGCAGAGATACATTCTCTTTTCTGTGTTGAAAGACTGGGTAGGTATACCCTCATTTTTCAGTCTCTCTCCTTGCTCCAGTAGAACTTTGCTGAAAATGGCAAAAAGTAGCCAACCAAGGTCAATATTCTAAAATTCTCAAAAAAATTTCCCTTAGCAGCATAACCTCAATCAGCTTGTAGTCTGCAGGTGAGAGTTTGGCCAAATATTTTGCTACTTTTTACAAGATTACAAGTTTTCCAGATGCAATATCTGTTCCATCACTTCCTTTAATAACTAATGCTATATTTTAGGTGTTGTTATTACAACTCAGCACTTCCAGATGCTAAGTTGTACATCTGTTAGGAACACCTTTAGCATGGCTTAAGCAAGGTGAATATTTATTTCTCAGGTAAATGAAGTCATGAAGCTGAACAGTCAGTGGCAGATTAAGTGCCTTCACAAAATCACTAGAGAATTAGACTTCTTCCAGCTTAGGATCCAACTTTATCTTCCAAGTTTAACATTAAGGCTAGAATATTGTGTCCCCATTCCAGGTAATGAACTGCATCCTGATGAACAAAACACATAAGCCAGTATTTAGACCCAGAGGCATGAGGCTTAAATAGTACTTTTGTACAAGATCTTTGGCTATGGTTATACCTAAAATTGACTGAAAATAAGTATTCCAAAACTTAAACATTTTTAAGAATCCTGAATTGACCTGCAAAAATTATGACTGTTAATACTCAAACAATTCCTTGGTCCCTGAATTTGCATTAGCAAAAGGTGTTGTGCATGATCCCTAAGGGGGACATGTGGTCTAGTGCCTACTCAATATGTACCCTTGGGACTGTGCTTAAGAACCAACCAGAGGTCAGGGGCTGTGGATGACAATGGACAGTGGGTGAGAACATTCCTTCCAGATCCCAGCACCAGGAATATTCTCCAGCCAAGGAACGTGCTCCAGTTCCAGATCAGGCACACTCACTGTTTACGTACAACAGGGTTTGATCATTGCTCTGAGCCTATGACTACTATGCTCCCTCTTTTCAGAGTGGAAGATTTAATCACCATGGACCTCTTCCTCCTCTATCATGCTGTGTTGAGACCCAATTATCTTTAAATATTCGAGTTGTCAGACTCCAAGAAGCAGCCAGTGGAGATGGATGTAGAAGACTATAGACCCAAGACTTGGAGCTAGAGGCAGCAATAACTGAACTTTGTGTCCACACTGTGGAGATGGCCATGAATGTGTGCCTTGCATAACAACAACTCTTCCTTTGAATATTTTAGGAGTCACAGTGGTGAATGATGACAGAGAACTCAATTTCTATTCTCCCCTTCTTTGTTAGTAATAATAACTCAGATTTCTGACTGAACTTTCATTTCCCTTCCCTACTTGCATTTATGTATAAACACGTTTAAATTCTGGTCAATGCTATGTGAGTGAGGCTGTTTCTAAGAAATGTCTTTATGAGATGGTTGACATGAAGTGTTTGCCCTTCTTTTTTTGTTGCTTCTTCCATCCTGATACCTGGAACTTGGATTTGATGGCTGGAGTCATGGCCTTTATCTTTGATCACTGAAAATAAAGTGTCATCCTAAGAATGGTGGACCTACGAGTTGGACGTATCAAGGGTTCATATGAATTCTGGAAATCCAGCTGCTTACCTCACTTACATAAGAGATAAATAGGCTTCTACATTGTTTAAATCACTATAATGTTGAGTCATTGTTTTCCCTCACAACAAACCTAATCCTAACTTACACCCTTCTCAGGAAACCTCAACATTGCATTGGAGATATGTGGCGGGAAGAGGAGAGAAGGGGGAATCATGCCAAGGACTCATTTAATTTGTACCTGACTCACCTTATTTCTTTAATTAAATCCAGAAACACCAAAGCAGAAACATACAAATCACATTCTCTTCTGTGTAACAGAGTGCTGAAATGGACTCAGTGTTCTGGGGCAGCCTGGACCAGTGGCTTCAGGGACGCTCACCCTGGAGAAGCGGGTAACACAGCAACGTGGCAAGTTAGGACAGCTGACACCAGAGAAGTGTTGGTTCAGCCTGTGGGGCCTTTGGGTGGCTGGAAGTCATTTTCTCCAGATGGTGCCTTCTGTTTCAAAGGCACATTTTGAAACCTCAGCAGCTGATCAAAAAGACTTCTGAATATTGTTCTCTGTGTGTGATAACTGAAGTGGGATGTAGAGCTGCAGGAAGTGGCTCTGTTGACTTCTTAAGTTAGTCCTACAGAATTTTCCTTCTGGGGTTCTTTCTGTCTGTCTCTTTCTCTCTTTGTAATTGCTACCTCCTTCCTCTCTCCTGCCTCTCTCGCTTCTCCTCCTCCTCCTCCTCCTCCTCTTCTTCCTCCTCCTCCTCCTCCCCTCTCTCTCTCATACACACACACACCTCTCCCAAACTGAAGTTCTGACTCAGCTTGCCAATTATGCATTGACATTCTTTCAGCAATAAGATTCAAAAATTCTCCCAGTTCCAGCTCTCCTGATCACTGGAAAGAGATGGGGAAGTGTTAGAAATGGAGGCTTGTTTGCAAAATATTTAAGAGGATAAAACAAAAGCATGCAAACAGTGAACATGAGCTTGCCTAGCGCAGGTTTCCAAACTACTTACACAGTTTTTCCACTTAATGTACAAGTGAGTCTCAGCTCCCACAGTGAGACCTGCCAGAGATGGGAGATGTTGAATTTTGCATCACTAATGAAGTATCATGGCACCATTTCAAAAAATTATCTGAATGCTTTTCTCATCCTTACTCAAGCCTCCATCCTCCAATCCCATTGCTTATTCACTTTTATGAGCAAGGTAGCGAAGACAGAACTCAGCTGAGAAAGTGCAGAATTCTCCATTGTCCATACATCTAATGGTTAATCTGCTATGAGACCTTCCCAAGGCATTTTCTAGCATCATCCCTTTTTGTAAGTCCTCCTCAATCCTGCTACACTGATTCAACAAAATCATTTTCATGAGCAATAATTTTCCTTACCCAGAATCCCTCCACTGCTTCCAATGGTCAACAAATACCATTAAGGCTTAAATCCCACTGGCTTTCTCAAACAAACCTCCACCCACCTCCCAACCAATTGTGCAATCCAGTCACATTGGACGTCTCGCCTTTTCTCTAATATTACATGTTCTTTCAAGGCTTCTTTCTGTAAAATGTTTAGGGAGATTAATTATTATGTCCAAAGTCAAACACCTGGGAAGGAGTAGACTTGGGATTTAAACTCATGCTCCTTTCCATTGGGCTAGCCATTGTGCTAAAGTAATATGGACATATGTAGGTTGTTTAAATATGGTTGTATACATTGTTTGCCATTCTTGAAGTTGCCAGACTTTCAGTGAACATCAGTGGGAACTCAGTGCCTCTATGATTGTTTCCTGAGTAAATGCCTATACATGGGATCACCCAAAGATAGTAAAGATACTATCTATTGGCTCAACCTTTCTTCTGGGTATTTGTATCCTTTAATCATTTTAAATCTGATAATAGAGTATAGAATAGCATGAAGTATAGAATAGGATGAAGTAACTTTTTATTCCCAAGTGATTTGCCTATTTATATCTTTTTGTCCTTCTTGTTTCCCAGAACTACTGAAGTCTTTTGCTCACTGACTAGAAAACTAGCATATTAAGGATATTTGTCCTTTGCCTGTAATAAATGCAAGTATCCTGTGCCTGCTTGTAGCTTGTCTTTTAATCTCTTTGACATTCTGCTATTTTTTAGTCTCACTCTTGACTAGAATAAGAACTCTCTGAACTGAGTGACTGTCAACATGCAGAATGCTTGTATTGGTCTTGACTTTATTTAGTGGAAAAATCCACTCACAGTCTTGCAACAGGAGGGCCACATTGGTACATGCAGCAGCACCTACTGGAGCAACTCCTCTCTGACAGGGAGGCCTTGTGTGCCATACGGAATGGTTCACTAATATTTGAGTCCGTGTATGAAATGCACTTCATTATCCAACATGCCCTCTGCGAGGTCCTTCTTGTTTTCGGCTCTACTAGTCTTTTCTTTAGCAAATCATTATCTGTTTACCTATCCAAAGATATTTAAGTACCTACTGTGTGCTAGATGTTGTTCAACTAAAAAAACACAAAAATCCTTATCCCCATATAATTATATCCTAGTGGATTTTATTATTATTGATACTAAATAACAAGCTTAATAAATACCTACATCATACAATGTTATAAAAATTAAAGCAGAACAAAGGAGCGAGGGAATAAAAGTGTAGGGTATGAGCTGAAATATTAACAAGGCTAAGCATCTTAATAGCAAAAGACTTGAAGGAGAAGACGGAAACTGCCATACAAATACGTAAGGGAGGGAAGTTCCAAGAAGGAGAAAAGGTCAATGCAAAGACCCTTCTGAGATTATACCAGGAATGTCTGAGGAACAGCGAGGACTCAGTGTGCTAGGAGAGGAAGAGGGAGAGAAGGGAACGTGATCAGAAAGGTGGTCACCTGTATAGGGTCATTGTAAGGGGGGTTTGCTTTATGTCTACATGAATTTGGGAGCCACTGCATGAAGAGTGACACCTGCGTTTCAACTTGCATTTTAATAGGTTCACTCCAGTTTCTCTGATTGAAATTAGACTATAGTAGGTACAAGGGTAAAAAGAGAGAATGTAGAATTCTGTGTAGCAATCCCGTCAGGAGATGATGTTGCCTGGGACCACAGAGCTTAATATAGTTGGTAAAAGTGGTCATCAACTTTCTGGACATCTGTTAGAGCTTGGATAAGAAAATATACAACCAAATACCTGAAATAATAAACTTATAAAGGGGGAAGATTTATTTTGAAGCATAGTTTGGAGGTTTCAGTCCATGACAGATTGCCCCATTGCTCTGGGCCTGTGATGAGGCAGAAGGTCATGGTGGGGAGCATGTGTATAGAGCAACGTGTTCACCATATGGTCAGAGAGAGGAGGAAGGAAGAGAGAGAGAGAGAGAGAGAGAGAGAGAGAGAGAGAGAGAGAGGAAGAGCAAGGGGCTCAGGTCCCCATATTCCCTTCAAGGGCATGTCCCCAGTGACAGGAAAACCTCCTGCTAGGTGACGCCTCTTAAAGGTTACACCAGCTCCCGAAAGCACCACAGGCTGGGGACCAAACCTTTAACAGAGCGCCTTTGGGGACACTTATCCAATCCACAGCATTTGTCAAAACTGAGAATTGCTACATTGTTTTGATACATTCCTATTTGCACATTACTGTGAATTAAAGTCCAGACTAATTTCAGATTGAACTACTTTTCCACTCCTGTCCTTTCTCTCTGCCAATCTCTCACCCAGAATATTTCATTGCATTCATTCTCATGTCTTCAAGTCTCCTCTGGCCTATGAAGGTTTCTTAATTCTTCTGTTTTCTATGATCTTGACATTTTGAGGGACACTGTTCAGGCATTTTATAGAATGTTTCTCACTTTGGGTTTTTCTGGCTCTTTTTCATGCTTGGATTAGGGTTTCATCCCATCATATCAGAGAATATCTGACATCAACGTATCTCATCAAGAGTGAGATTAAATGATCACTTGGTGAAGGTGGAATTTGCCAGGTTTCTCCATTATATCATTATGATTTTCTTCTCGCTCAGTGGTAGAGTACTTGCCTGCATGTACAAGGTCTTGGGTTTGATCCCCAGAAATGAAAAAATTCTCCTTTTCTGGTGGCTAAGTCTTGTCTACCATCAAAGGCAATGAGTGAGGAAGAGGGTCTCTTCTTTGTTCTTACTTAACCAGAATTTTTTTTTTTATTTTTGAAAATTTTAGGCACTCAGAGGAGAAAATAAATATCTTCTGCCAATTGGTTTCTATATGACAGCCACAGAGGCTCTTTACCTAGTCTCCCTTTCCTTCCTCTATCAAGACCTAGCACAGTTTAATCCCTTATGAAGAACTTCCCAATTATCTCCATCCTCAACTTTTCTAGATAACCCCTGAGAAATGCTGCTTAAATAATTCTGTATTGCAATATTTCTACATTATAAGTCTGTGCAAAGAGTGAGTGAAGACTAAATTCCAGCTAAATGGATAAAGAGATGAATGTCTTTCATGAGTTTCTCCTTCTCTTCTCCTCCTAGAGGGAAGGCAGCAGATTTAATTTTTCTCTTTCCTCCTCACAGTAACTGAGGTTGTAACTAACACTCAGTAAATGCTTTTTATCAAACTGAATCCGATCAGTGATGGAAGAGCTTCTAAATAATCCACAATTCTCTCATCAAACTGTCAGACCCAATAAGTGCCAATAAAATTTGGAAGAGGAATTCAATTCCATGGCTGAGTCCCAATGACATTTTCTCACAAAGATTCATAATAATCATCATCACTGAAAGCCTGGGCTATTCATTTCCCTATTGTTCTTTGTAGCAGGGCTGTGAGCTTTGGTTTTTGCTTTGTTTTGTTTTGTGTTTTCAAAAAACAAAGAATAATGTGCAGCTACTTTTGAGAAAAGCATGGAGTTAATGAAATAGGACCAAGAGGGATAGAAAAGAGGAACTACAAAGGACAAATTAAATTCTGTCCTTTTGGCTTTGAGGGTGCCAACTTTTGCATTTTAACAAGCGTAAACCATCCTTTGTCATGTCTGGAGCTCATGGAAGGGGGATAACAAAGTGATTCTTGTGGCTATACTGAATACCTCCCTCTCCCTCCCCTCTTTCTCTCATAAAAATCTATGATCCTTGTGGAAATATTATAAAATGTATGTAAGAAACGAAGGGGGAATGTCTGTAATTGTGCACAGAAGGGAAAGAGGGAAAGGTGCACTATTGTCAACTTGCGTGTCTTTTGTGTTCGTCTGCAATTGGGGAAGCTGATGGCCTCAACTTAAGGAGGGACTTTTTCAGGAACTTGAGAAGTGAGTGGGGAGCAAGGGGTGTCCTGGAAATTTACTACCTTCTTTCTTCAGCATGACACCCCATATCAGATAACTGAGACAGCACCCTGCAAGGGAATCTGGGAGAAAGCAGAGGTCGCGATGAGGCTCAGATAGCCATCTTGAAACAGAAAGATCAGCATCCTTTCCTGTTTTCCTCCTTTCTTTTTCTTCACCTGGCGAGGAAAGGGCGTTCACTTATTTCTCATTTGCTGAGATAGAACCTCAGCACCACTGGAATGGGAGGCTGAGGTTCTCTTTGGAGACGTGTGATAAGGATGAGACTATTGCTTTGTATTAATTTTTATATAACTAAGAAAATAATCATGGAATAATATAAGGGTCAGCAAAATATGGCCCATGGGCCAAATCCAAACATTTTTGTAAATAGCATTCTATTGAAATACAGTATGGTCATTCATTTACATATTGTTGATAGCTGCTTTTATAGCACAATGGCAGATCTGAGTAGCACAACAGAGACCTACTTGCCTGCAAAGACTAAAATTTCTGAACTCTGCCATTCAAAGTTTGTCAGTCTTTGCTGTACTTAATGGGAAAATTGACTTGGAGTTGATATGCCCAGTTTCTGGTCCAAGGTCAACTTCTGTCAATCTTTTCCACATGCACTTCAGACACAGCACTAATCTGCAAAATTTATAAAGAACTTACAACTTTACACCAAAAATACAAAGAACCCAATCATCAAATGGCCAAGGAACTGAACAGACACTTTACAGAAGAAGATATAGAGGCGATTAATAAATACATGAAAAAGTGTTCAACATCTCTAGTAATTAGAGAAATGCAAATTAAAACAACTCTAAGATTTCATCTTATTCCAATTACTATGGCTATTATCAAGAACACAAACAATAATAGATACTAGCGTGGGTGTGGGGGAAAAGGCACACTTGTACTTTGCTGGTGGAGTTGCAAATTTGTGCAGCCACTCTGGAAAGCAGTATGGAGATTCCTCAGAAAACTTGGAATGGACCTACCATTTGACCCAGATATCCCACTCCTAGGTTTATACCCAAAGGACTTAAAATGAGCATACTACAGTAAGACAGCCACATCAATGTTTATAACAGCTCAATTCACAATAACTAGATTGTGAAACCAACTAGTTTTTTGACTTTTTGACTTAAATAGGTCCTTTCTCTTTCCTTTGTCTCAATCTCTATTTGTAAAGAAGATTTCTAATTTTCCTTATAACTCTCACGCCCAGTGGGAAAAGATGGACTAAGATTTCCAGCAGGCAAGCCATGCAGGGTCTGCAGACAAAAGCAACAACTCAGGCAAGATGGCAATGATGAGCAGGGGGAGGTTTTCCCATCTCTTTCCCTGCCAACTCTTTGAGTTCTTATATGTAACATGTCTCTTGTAAATACCACAGAACTTAGAACTAATGTTTAAATCCCTTTTAATTGAAGGGTTGAGCCTATTTCATTGTTGTGGATTCTGATAAATTGGAACTTATTTCTACCATCTTAATTTTACTTCCTATCAGTGCTTCTATCACACATTTCTTGCATCCATATTCACATCTTGCTAATCCACCATTTTATTCCAATTATCATGGCAGCCTCTTCCACATGGGTTTACTTGTGTATTCTGATAACAACCCATCTCAGCTGTCTGGGTTCCTTTCATCTCTTCCTCTGGGGAGTCTCCATTGCCACCACATGAGATGCCTCTTAGAACACTCATTGTTGTGATGCATGCACAAACCTGGGAGTGTGAAGCAGCTCACACCCCCTGGCTAATGGGTGATGGATAGAAACCAGAAAATACGTCCTCTCCTCTTCCATCCCCAGGTGGACAACTTCGGGATATGTACTTCATGGCTTCTCAGATGATGCCTGTTGGGATTTCAATGGTGGGAGTCCAAATGATGTATCCTTAGACTGACTTTCCCTATTTTGCTCTTTCCTATATCCCACTTCTGTTTCATGGGTCAGTTCCTAAAAAAAGCTACCTGTGCATACTAGATATCTTCTTCTTTTCTTTTTCTGTTTAAGACATATTCTTTTCTTCTACTTCCTTTTCCTTCCTTTCTTTTACTCTTTTGGAAGGATTGGGGTATTTTTCCTCATGCTCCATTTTTTTTTCCCTTTTCAAGTTTGGAATTTGCACATGTTTACATTATTTAGTGACTATCTTTTACAGAGTAACATGCATTTTTATCATACTTTTAAGCTAATCGTTACTTTTCTCCTGAAAAATACAAAGTATAGAAGCTATTTGTATTCTGAATGACTAATGTGGCTTATGTGATATTTTTGTGCAGTAGTTTAGCTCTGTATTTTTAATTCAATAAATGAGATGCAATTGCTATGTTGCTTGTACCATCAGGTGTTTATGATTTTTCCAATGAGTACCATTTTCTTTACTTGCTATCTCTTCTAGTCTCAACTTCCCTTTTACCTGAAGTAAACATTGGAAGTTCTTATCATGCAAGTCTGTACTGATTGACTCTGTAAGATTTTGGTAATCAGAAAATGTCTGTGCTCAAAACTTGTTTTAGAAAGATAGTTCAGCTGGAAGCATAATTCTAGATGCATAGTCTTTTTTCCATCATGCCATGAATTTTGGGGTATCTCTATTACCACTGAGAACTCAAATATCAATTTGCTTGCTTTTCTTTGTAAATGACATGTTTGTTTTTCTCTGACTCAAACTTGTCTTATTGCATTTATATTCTATTATTTTACTATGACACATCTAAGTGTGGATTTTCTTGTTTTTTTCCTGCATAAATTTTATTTGGCTTCTTGAATCTGTATCTGCATCTTTCTTTTCATCAATTCTGGAAAATTCTCAATCATCAAACTTCGAAAATTATTGTTCTCTTCTTCTTTCTATTAAACAACTAGAACTCTGAATAAATGCATTTTTAACCATTCTTACTCTTTCCTTCATGTCTCTAAATTCCTCTTTCAGTTTCTTTCTGATGCATTTCCTCCCTCTGAAGCTTTCCATTTAATACCATCAAGTCTGCTTCCTACTTCATGATCTTTCTCTTCACTTCAGTCCAAGTTCTGTTTGCTCCTTCTACTGAGTTTTAATTTTAAAAATGTAACTGTATTATTCAATGTATTTTAAGATACAGATATTTAGTATTCTTAATATTTTTTAAAAACTACCTTGCTATTTTTAATAGTCTCTTGCTTCTTACTCATAGTTTTTATTTAATGTTATATTTACTTAAACATATTAAGCATATATGCATATATTTCTGCGTCCCATAAATTTAATATGAAAAATTTAAGGTACGACTCTGTTACTTGTTCTGTTGTCAATTATGATGCCTAGTGACCACTTGTATTTTGCAATATGCTTAAATTCTATCAGTGGAAATTCTTCTAGGCCTGGATTGAGATTATTTGTCATGAAGGGACTGCATTTGCTTTTGCCAGGTTTTGGGGGGTACTGCCAAATCTGGATTGTTTTCAAGTAAAATTTTCAACTTGAGGTTATAGCATTATGTAAAAACTGAGAATTCAGTGTACAATTGAATCTAGCCATATCTGTGCATTCTTTGGGGAAACTCTCCCCATCGCCCCTCCCATCCACAGCCAACCATAAGCTTTCCTGGGGTTCTCCTAGTTGATCTTTGTTTTATCGCATGCTCCTGATACATGTTAGATTCTCTGATCTGTTTTCTTCTCCTGCATAGGCCAAGGGTTTTGTTTCTTGCCTCTGATTTGCATGTAGCTATTAATGCCAAACTCTAGACTTCTCACATCAGCAGATACTGCAGGCAAGTAGTAGCTACAGGGCCCTTAGCTCCCTGGATCTATACACACCCATTTTTCCTGCTTTCAGGAGAGTAACTTTTCTCTTGTGCAATTTCATCTATGTGTTTCAAAATATTTTCAATTAGTATTTTTTCTAGAATTTATGTTTAGTAGTGAGAAAGTTTCATAATAACTACTTAATTTACCCATATATCTACAAATAGGAGATTTTGATGAGAACTAGAAATTGCAAATTTGATGCTTAAATATCTTATTCCCCAATATTTCATGTTCTAACAAAGAAAAACAACCAAAATATGTTCTTTTTGTGCACCAAAACCCTTTGACATTACAATGTAATCATTTTCCTTCTTATGTAAAACAAGTACATTAACCAACATGAGTATTTCATATTGTTTATAAGTATATAGGCAAACTCTAAGTTCCTTTACAGAAAATGGGCTTCATATCTACAGCAAGGGAGAAAGATGTCACATCTGCAATTTCCTTGCTGAAAATCTCTCTTTGTTTAGAAATCATATTTGCATGATATCAGTAACTATATCTAGAAAACTGACCTTAGGTGTTTCAAATAAGTCAGGAAATTAATTTTCCATGATCACAATTTCTATACCAAGGAAAAATGTAAAATAAGTCAGAATGTCTTCCAATTGATTGAATAATCAATTGTCACATAAAAGATTGGCTACGTGGTCATGGGAAAAATCACTTTGTGCTCCCAGCCCCATGCTAGGCAAGTGCTGAACCACTGAGCTATGCCCACAGCCTGGTAAAGTGAACTTCATTAAGTAATAACAGGAACCTTTCAGCTAGGATCTATTCTAAGTTTGGCTCCTAGAATTTTGAAATTTTCCCTTGTTATGATGAAAAGAATCAAAAAGAACTCAGCCCAGAGGAGAGAATTTGTCCTACTTCTACCAGATCTACATCTCCCCCTGCCTCACAGCAAACACACACCCAAACACACAGAATAATGCTAACCACTTGCATTTCTAATGCATACAGCCTTTATGTGAAGTGAAATTCCACACAAAAGATGCTTTGCAGATCAATCCATAGCTTAGAATATCTCATATAGTGAGACATTTAAATGTATTAGTGTTTTCATTTTTGTGTATTCTTAACATAATGGAAAAGGACAGTAAGCCAGTCACCATCCCCTCACCTGATCATAATGTGCAATCTGGTTGTGTCCAGATTCTGTTGACTTGGGTGGAGAATAGGAGTGTTCTCAATGTTTCATCTTGCTCTCTGACCTACATTCTTTTCACAGATCTTCTGAATTCCAGGGTCTCTCTGCCAGTTAATGTCCAAAGCAAGAATTGGCATTTTATGGTAAATTTTCTCATCTGCATGCAATAGTTACTATTCTTCAGATCATTCAACATTTAAACTTCCATTCCTAAATTCATTAAATTCTGCAGCTTGCATCTGGCTACAGACTCATGACCCATGTTCTGTCATAGAAATCTGACTTTCTTAGACAAAATAAAAGATGACCTATCTCTGGAGCCAGCTCAATATCTCACACATTTTAGAAGCCTTCATGTCTTATTTATTTAATGAATAAGTTTTGAAGTCAGATGTCCAGAGTCATTTTTGTTATGATTTTGATTATCACAGTTAGTCTGTAGTTGGTCCCTGATATCCATTAGACACAGCAAACCAGGCACACGTTTCCATAAACTTCTAACTATTTTGTCCTTCAGTTCTGTTAATCCTTTTCTTCCCCTTAAGACCTATTTCATCAAGCAATCCATGGATGGCTATGTTCAGAAGGTATTATGGAAACAATCAAAGTCACAGAAAATAATGTATAAGCTTAGATTTCCAGGAGGAAATCTGCAAGAAGAGAAGATCTACTGAACATAATAAATTGAGAGAAGTGGTGTAAAGAAGTGGGATATGGCCAGAAAAAAAATCACTGTATAACTTCATACAAGACCTCTCCTTCTCTTGAGCCTCTGTATTCACACAGAAATGATGATTGAACATTAAGGTCTTAGGATCTCTGTCCAGTTCTGACATTGTATTTTCAGGGGGAAAAAATTTTTCAATCCATGATTTCTCTTTCACCCAATGAAAAAAACCCCTGACAGAAACCAAATAGCAGAACCAGAGAAAGAGTTGAGCCCTGTTATCATGGGTGGAAGCTGGGCCAAAACTGGTTAAGGACCCAGCTGCTGGAAGCCTATTAGCAGCAGCTCGGATTTCCTGGTTCCAATGGGTTACAACGCACTCAGGATTAGCTTTGCCCACAGCCTGTGGTTAATGACTGTTTGTATGGTAACAATCTGCTGTTATGCCGACAAAATGCCTGTAAAGACTATGTTCAGATTTTTGAGAGAGGCCATGTAGTCCCCCCATGGATGGCAAAGCCACTAAGAGAACAAAAAGACTCTGGTATATGTTGCCTAACACCCGTCCAAAATCAGGCTTTGAGCATCCATCATTACAATGCTAGAGGCAGTTGGCATCCTGCACCATGAAATGGAACATTAGCATCCACCAAGGATACCTGGCTTCATTCTGTCTTCCATCACTATTATCAATTTCTTTCCCTTTATGCTTTCTTTCCTTTTCTTTCATTGCAAGCTTTAAAAGGCCTCCAACACTCCAGGGGAGTTGGGGTGGAGTAACCTTTCATATTTTAACAAGATTTTATATCCCCATCACCCAGCACATAACAGCATCTTACAGCATAGGTGCTCAAGGACAGCTGAATCATGGTTGGCTTTATTTTGGATTCGACATTTAATTTTTACCCAAGAAATCAAAGGAAATTAAATACAAACAACACACCTCTCTTGGTAGACTTGTGGATTCAGGGATGCTGAAAATATATGGAATTCACTTTGACTCTTTTGCTTAATACGAAGGAATAAAACTGTGTGGCAAACACTTTGTATCCTTGTATTATAAGTATGCTTGAAAAGTGATTATGTTCTTGTAGACTTGGCATTTAGTAAGTTGGTAACTTACAGCAGTTTGACTCAGAAGCAAGCCGTAAATTTTAGAGGGGAGCTCCAAGGCTTAGTTGTGAAGAAAATGACTCCTGTCTAATTGAGAATATAATTACAAAGATTCACACAAAGTTACACAAAAAGACCGTAATCTTCAGTCTTGTGGGGCTTCTGCCAAGTTGCATGAAAGAGAAAAGTTAAGTTCTAAAAAAGAGGCAGGAGATAAAAGCTTCTGAGGAAAAGAGCCCTAGAGAGAGTGAGAGGGACAACAAAAGGTGGCTTTCACTGGAGGGAGCCCGAGGGACCCAGAAAGCCCATGAAAGAGGGAGGCCTGAAAGAATTTCCACACCAACACAGGCTGGTTAAAGATCAAGGACAACGCTGTCTGCTTGGACCGAGATATTCTCATTTCTTTATGTTGGCCTAGAAATACTTCTATTTGAACACAATATCTTTCATGTTTATCATTGGCCTTTTATGAACATTCTTTTTTCTTACCTATTGGAAAATCTTTCCTAAAATCCCCTTCCCAGGAACAAAGGTATAAATGACCAGGTTATTTCCAAAATTTAGATGAATATAGGAATGTGATGAAGGAGAAAAGAGTCAACTGGGATAGTATTTTTTTTAATCCCCTATTTAAGCTTCCCCCATTATTATATATGGTAAGCTTTAGTGGAAGTTACATCAGTGCTCCTGTGATATACAAACACATATTGGGTATCCTGCTATGAGAACACAGCAGCGTCCCCACTGATGGCAAAAAAGGCACTGTGACCAACAAAAGCAGAACGGTGACAACAGAAAGAAACTTGTGGTCAGAAATATTGATTCTAGGGGTAAAAACACAAAACAGGGTGTGTGGATCCATTTCAGAATGCCACAAGAACATCACTAAGTGCTAATGTATACATATACTCATGGAAGGCCCCGACCTTTGAGATCAATATTTTCACTCTTTTTCGTAAGTATAACTTGGCTAATGAACAGTGCTGCTCCTTTAAATCTGAATGAGCATCCTTTTACCTTTTTCAGACATCTCAGGGCTTGGAGAATTTATGAGTCACATGACTACAATTAATTGTGTCAATCTGCTTCTCCGTGGAACTAGACATAAGTTATCCACAGTTATGGGTGCATATTATTTCTGGTTATATAATGATGGTCTTTAGAAGCTTATAATTTAATTTAAGGGAGAAGTGATTCTCATGCAAATATTTTAAAATACTAATGTCATATAGCAGATGCTAATTTTAAAATGGACGCAAGTGCCAGGCAGCAATAGTGTTATGAACAAAGGACATGTTCTGGGTTGGTTTAGCTTCCACCTCTATCAATTAGAAACCCGAGGTCTCAGGCTAGTGTCTTTACCCTTTCAGCCTCCGCCTCCTCATCTGTAAAATGTGGATGGCAACATTTAACCACTTTGCAGGGCAGTGGTATTTGACGGCAGGCAACATGAATAAAGCACATAGCAGGTGATTAACAAATAGCAACTGCAGTTGTTTCTGTGGAGAGGAACTATAGAAGAGATGACTATCGGGTAGGAGCATTTGGAGGCTGATTTACGACTGAATTGATTTAGGCAGAGGAGCAGACAGTGGGCATCCCAAAAGATTTCCCAGAAGAGGATGGAGGCATGGCAATGGGGAAGACAGAAATACTGACCAAATGTCTGGGCATGTGGGTAGAACTTCTGGTTGGGCTAGAAGCTTTGATTAGAAAATAAGGAGTAGGTATGGAAGGAATAGGATGGAGGGGAAGAAGTATGTGGAGGTTGGACCATGGATGACTTTGTGTCCTTTATGAACATAGTGTGTGTTTTCTTCTGCAGGCAATGGACACCCACTGGATGTTTTTAAGTCTGGGAAAAATATTCTTCAAATATCAATGTTACTGACCTGGGAAGGTTAAATGGGGTCATAGGGACAGTAAAATACTGAGAGAATGTGCTGAGTGATCCATTTGGAAAGAACACAATGAAGAAAGATTAAGCCAAGTTTGGTGGGTGAGAGAAGGGAAATGGTCAGGATTTCAAATCCAGGTGTTTAGGAGAATGAATGGTATTGGCACCGAGGATGAAAAGACATAAATTCAAGAAAGATTTTTATTTAAATAGGAAAAGAATCTATATGAACAAAAATCACCCAGGACTCTCTATTAGAGCTACAGTATCTCACATTTTTATTTAAGTTCTTTCTACTGTCCCAGAGACTATATTAATTGTTTCCTCCAAATAATCTCCTTTAATCCACACAACACTAGTGAATAAGAGTCACCTTTCCCATTTTATAAATAAGGAAATCAAGGATGAGAAGGATAAAATAACATGTGCACCATTACAAAACCAGCAAGTGGGAAGACCAGGATACTAATCCATAACTCAACTCTGACCTGCTTTGCCTTCCCTTCCTCTTGGACTGCAGCTAGTGATATGCAGGCCATGCTAGATGTCCAGATTTTCAAGATCCTGGAATGTGGCTTAATTTATGATGAATGAATGAGCAAATTGAAGCTACAGAAGCAACTGGATCTATTGTAAGGGGAAATCAAGAGGAAAGAGAAGAGGATTGAAAACGGGCATTAGCAACTGTCCACATGTAAAGCACAGGTTCAAAGTTAAGTCAGATTCTCAGGCCAATTTCTTTGTGAAAACTCTATGCACTGCCATTTTCTTATCCTCAATAGGGTAATAATAAAGCTATCTCATAAACCTTTGAAAACTAGAGATAATATAGGTAAATGTATTTGTTGAGTTATAAAATAATTTACAAGTCCTATTCTTATGGAGGACCTGGGAAAAGGAAGAATAACTGTTGAAGGCCACCAAGAAACCTCACAAGGTCCACTGGAGTGGAGTCATAGTGCATCATACCCTGGATCCCAAGGAGAAAGAGCTTCAAGGACGAGGACATACTAAAGCATTAAAAGTAACCAGAAAAAGCTGATTACAAATAGATCATTGGTGACTTAGAAAGAGTGTTTCCATTGAGAAAAGGGGAAAAGGGCAACAGAGCTAGATTTTGAGATTACGGAGAAAGTGGGTGGTAAGGAAATGGTGTATAGACCACTTAATTAAGACATTTACCTTGAAAGGAAGCAAAAAAAAAAATGTGGGACAGTAGCTTGCGGGGGCAAGCTTAAATTATTACCGCTCATGTGGATATAGCTATTTTAACAGGGATTAACACCTTAAACTAAAGGGATTAAGTGCTGTTGGTAGAATTTCTATCAGCCAGGGATGGGCAGGATTTTCCTGCTTGACACTTTGGGCACTTTCTAACACTGCTGAAATCATGCCATAAATAGGCATTTGCTGTTCAGCTTACATGTTAAACTGATCCTTCATAGCTACAGAATTTGGGGTTCTTGTCACTCATTCTTGAGATTCTATGTTATATAATTTTAATAATAATTTAAAATACACACTGAGGCATGTTAAATCAGTATAGCAATTATGGAAAGCTGTATGGAAGTTCCTCAAAAAGTTAAAAGTAGAACTAGCATATGATATAACAATCTCACTTCTGGGTGTATATCCAAAGGAACTGAAATCAGTGCGTCGATGAGACAGCTGTACTCCCATGTTCACCATATCAGCACTCACAATAGCCAAGAAATGGAAACAGCTGAAGTGCCATTGACTGATGAGTGGATAAAGAAAATGTGGCATATACACAATGGAATATTCTTTAGCCATAAAAAGAATAAAATCCTGCCATTTGTGACAACACGAGTTGAACTGTAGATTATTAGGTTAAGCGAAACAAGTCAGGCACAGAAAGACAAGTGCTGTCTGATTTCAATTATATGTGGAATATAATTTTTTCAAATTTCATAGCAGTTGAGAGTAGAATGGTGGCTACGAGAGACTGCAAGTGCAGACAGGGAGAGAAGAAGAAATGTTGACCAGTGGGTACGAAGTTGTTGTTAGATAGGAGTAAGACGGTCTGGGATGTTGTGCCCAATTCGGTGACTAAAGATATTAATAATATAGTGTATATTTAAGAAAAAGAAAAGAAATCATCTTGAATGCTTTCACCAGGAAGAAAAGATAAATATTTGAGGACATAGCTATGTTTATGCTGATTTGAAAAGTACACAATTTATACTTGAATTGGAACATTACATGGAATGCTATGAATGTGAATGATATTTAAGTATCAGTTAAAAATAAATTTAAATATAAAAGAAGGCAGCAGTTTGCTCAAGATGATAATTCTATGAAGTAGATCCTGCAGGAATAGGAATAAAAGGCCACTTACCTGAAAGTTTTATTTCCATTAACTGCAGACTTCCAAAACATCAAACTTTATTAAGAAATTGGTGGGGGGAGGGTCTTTTAGGTTGCATACCTGTCTGAATGTTCATAAATTCGACTCCATAGAGAAAAAACAACATTCTTTTAAATGTCTTCAACTAAATATTTTATGTAAAAATAAATGAACCAGGATTGCTTTCAAGTTCCTCCACAATCTTGGTTCCAACCAACCAAACACCATTCTTCCCCAGAATATCCCAGCCTTCAGCCTCCTCAGGGCTCTCCCCAACTCCTACCTCCCTCCCTGCACCTGTGTTAATGCTGCCCCACCTGCACAGCCTCTTCATCCCCTCCGTCCCACTCCATCCCAATTTCATCCACCAGCATGGTTTGTTTCAGTTGTCATTAACTTGGAAAGATTATCCTGACAACTCTTCCCATCATGGAGTTTTTCTTCTCCAAAGTCCTCTAGATTGACACACTGTCCCACGTAAGTCACCACTCCATTGGGAAGTGGAAGGGTCTGGATTCAAACCCTTGACTTAACATGTAGTTTTGCAAGATGTCAGAATTGTTCCCTGCCTGGTTGTTTTATTTTTGTAAAATATGTTCAGGTTCTTGAATGCAGGTACTATTTCTTACAAGGACACATCTCTTAAATACCTGTTTAATGTGTATGCACTTAGAGGATGCATTTTTATGTATTGATTTGAAGATCTATTGGGCATAGGTTTAAGCTTAAACACTGGGCTTCAAGCAAAGGTTTTGAACAAGAAATTCAACATGTTCTAAAAGGGTCCCCTTTGAAGGCAACTCTCCACATGTCCACATGCAGAGGTTAGTGTGGAGCATGACAGAGAGTGATAGCCATGGCTAGCATCAGGAAGATAGATGAACAGATAATGAGGGAATGGTGTCATTTTTGAATCCTGAGCTATCAGGCAGGGAAGGCTAGAATTTTCAGATTGATCGATACATTCTCCTTTTATGCACTACATAGTTGCCTCTCATGCCAGAGATATTACATATTGATTTCTGGTGTGTAAAAATATAAAAGGATGTGGTTGTTTGGAGTATTTCACAGAAATGCCTTCTTTCCTCCTGTCTGTCTGACAGCCCCATCACATTCCCTTCCTTCTCCATCTTCTTTCCTCCCCTCCCCTAGTGGAAAAGGCAAGCTAAGATCAAGGCTTCACGTCATGTTTCATATTTTTCCATGTGTTTTACAAGGTTTAGCATTAGTTATTCCTGAAAAAAGTCCCATTAGAAGGAGAGGTGATGCTGTTAAATCCATTCTACTTTATAGCTTTGGAAACAGAGGTACGGAAAGGTTAAGTGGCTTGGCTGAGTTGCCCAGCAATTTGAAGGCAGAGATGCACTTTAACTCCTGAATGCCCTGTCTATTTCAACTGCCTGATGGGATCCTACAAAGAATGTGCGGGTACCAAAGCATTGGCAGTGTCTGTGACTGGGATGTTTAGATAGATTCATGCATTAGCATGCAACTGGGGAAAAAATGAATATAAATTATTACCATTTAAATCTCGAGCACAGAAGTGGATGGAAAGGAGAAATTATAAGGAAAAGGAAGTTTTAAGTCTAAATTTGACAGAGAGAAGGCTGTGAATGGATCAGCACACAGCAGGCTCTCAGTAAATGATGTAGTGTTGCATCGAAGATGGGAGAGGAAGTTTGGAAGCCTCCTTGTCCCTCATTCTTGAGCAGGAAGCCCCTTTCTAAGTTGAAGGAGCTTCATAAAGCACTAGGCTGAGACGCGTTAGTATTCTAACTCTGTCTCCTCCTTTATAGCTGTTCATGACTCTATCTGATGACAAAGCGGCTCTTTGCCATTTAAAGGTCGAATGCCAGTAATAGAGAGATGGCATTTTATCATCAGATGAGTGCAAGCAGAAGGGAGATGAAAACCGTGAATTGCGCCAAGTGCAATCATGTCCCTGGATGGAGAGTCCCTGAAAATGTGTAATGTACCTTCAATTAACCTTTTACAAATACCTGGCCACAGGGACCGATTTATTTGAAGGTGGGTATCGGTGTTTGGAAAACGTTTATTACTTGCTGAGATGGAGGAAGGTTATGATCTTACTGCCCTCTAGTCCCCCAAGGTAGAGAAGCCCCCAACTCTCCCAGTGGTCAAGAAAAGATGCCCCCCAATAGCTCTGAGCACAGCGATCAGGCTGTCAGGGGCCATAAAGATAGGACCTTTCCTAGCAAAGAAGATTCTTGTCTGCTTTAGAAAGAAGATTTTTAAGTTGCGGAATAGAATCTGAGTAATTACGATAGAAAAGATAATGCAGCTTTACGTTAAAGGTGACTTTATCATTTGAAAGCCATGCACACATCTGGTCTCTTAAATTCCTTCAACGCCACGAAGCAGATGGAGAAGGTGTTATTTGCATGTGACTCAGAGAGGCCAAGAGAATGCCTCAAGGTCAGCCAGACAGGAGGTGGTAACGTTGGGATTTGGGGTCACAAGGGTTTTTAATCCAGTCCTTTCTGCCTCTGCCATTGCATCTTGAAATCATAAGTAGAAGGCAGGATTAGGGTCTGCAGAAAGAATAGGGGCTGCCTCCTGCCTCAGAGAAAAGTCCAGGTAATGCTTCCCTAATCAAGGGGATGTGGATGTGCTTGTCTTTCTCTTCCTCTGCCCTCTCCCTTGCAACTTCCTCCCACCTCCTTCACTCTCCTCTCTGCCTCACCCTTTCTCCCCCTGTGTATACAAGGAGTAAGAGACCTTAATTAAGGTACAGTCACTAGTGCCCTTGGAAAGCCTGTCTGGAGCAATATCACAAACAAAACCAGTCAGGGAGGGCTCCAGCGGTATGCTGGGAGTTTTACTCACTAACCTTGCATTTCTTGCGGCATTAGATCCTCACAACAATCATGAGAGGTAGAAATTATTCCCCTACTTTAAGAGTGAGGAATGTGAAACTTGAAGTGGTAAATGATCCCTCTGAGATCACTCCATTGGTAGGTGGTATAGTTTGGATTCAAACCCAAGGTTGGCCAGTCTTCAAACCTCCACTCTTAGTGTGCATGGATGGATTCCCAGGAAGGCAGGAACCCCGCTGTGTGGGCTAGACAGTAGAGGCTGGCAGAGGCTGGACCAAGCCCTCCCTCAGGGTAGGCTGGCCCACCTGTCAGGTCATCATGCCAGCACAGCTTGACCCCTGAGACCCGTTCAGCTCTGTCTTTTCTGGGTTTTTCAGGAGGGGTCTGGGATTCATTCCTCTTATACAATAAAAGGAGACACTTGCACAAAGTTCAAGTCTATAAAACTAGTTAATTATATAGAAGAAATAGTACATCTCAAGTTTCCTCACTTATAAAATCTTAGTAAGAGTACCACCATCCACACTGTTGGAAGGATTAAAGACGACAATAAAGACAAGATTTGAAACTCTACTGTATCCGATTAAGATTTCATTTCATTATTAGCAACCAACATTGTATTTTCTACTCTTCTATTATTGCTCATTTTTCAGCCAGTGTAAGAAGAGCAGGAAAAGAGTGTGAGGAGACAACAGTATTATTGGAAATGCTTATCTTGTCTACAAAACTGAGTGGTGACAAGAGGGAGTATTTCCTCTCTGCTGGGTTCTCTTTAACTCCAAACCCCTCAGCATCTTAGGCAGCTTTGTTTAGGGCGGACCTTCAACACTGAAGTCATTAGGCCTGTAATTTACCCCCTACTAGAACATGAGAAAATGTAATCAAATAAATATTATTGTTTTTCCTTCCTTTCTTAGCAAATTACCACCTTCCGCTCTGATCTTCCCCCAAGCTCTACTAGTTGGGCAAGTCTGGAACTGATCTGTAGACAGAAACAATCGTTTAAATCAAAATGCTGCCATCTGTGAGAAGTTCTCCCATCCGTAAGCCCAGGAACTCCCTTCAGAAATCAGGAAATAAATTCCAATTTGGCTCCAACCAAAGATGCTCAATTGGGGCTATTAAATTCCACGTAGTAATTTACATGTGTGCTGCAAAATAGAAATTGCCAAATAAGATGCATTCCAGTGCCACTAGGACAAAGATTTTATTCCCTCCTTCTTCCTAAGGAAATTCTGCACAGTAACACCTTTGTAGTACAAGCAATGTATGAAGATTTAGGAAAAAAAAAATGAAGGGAGAAAAGAAGATGGAAAAGATTAAGGGAGGGGAGAACAACAGTTGTGGAGGGTTTGTTTCTTCTGCACATAATGATATGTTTTAGCATGTGTGTATGTGTGAGTGTGTTATCACTAAATATGTATCCGTCACGTGTCATTTTTATAGCCAGTTGTCCGCATGCACATACTCTTAGATGCATCAATGTCTTCTTTAACTTCCTTAATGAGAACAGGTTTAACCAGAGCTCAAGTCACAGAAACTAGTTAACCAGTGAAGATGTGCTACCTGCAGGTATTTGAGGGCTTGCTTTGAGAACTCAGTTTTGTTGAAATGCAAAGACACCACAGCATTTGGCCAACTTGCTTCTTTTTTCTGTCTATTTTCTCTCTTCTTTTTTTCTTTTTTCCCTGCCTTTCCTTCCTCCTTCTGCAGTCCTTTCATTCTTCCTTTCTACCTCCCTCTCCTCTTCCCTCCTTGCTTTTCACTTTCTTCCTTTTTCCTCTTTCCATTCCTTCTTCATCCAATTTTTTTACAAAGAGAGAAATAATACATAGTAAATGATTTCAGTTCTTAAAATCGAAGCTAGATAATTTTATGTTTAATAGGCATCTATTTGTACTTTTAAATCACTAGGACAGGTGAATTAACTTACCAATGTTGTTTCTCACTTCCTAATGCCCTACCTTTGTTTTCCTATACGATGAGGGGCAAAGGATAATCCCCTATCACTGTTCAGTGCACCAAAGCAAACCTCCCAGAGGAAATTATCTAGAATCTCACACTTACACAAGGTGATTTCACCCTGATTCCACACTTCCATCTTCACCATCCAGACATGAAGGACCTTAGGTTTCCACCCATGGTCACCCCAAAAGTTCATTCTACTCTCCTGCAATGCTGGAAGAGTGGAAGACCTGATTTGTACTTATGATTCATGTACAGATATGAAAAGCTACCTGTATATTCAAATTACATAAATTTAATGTGACCCAACACAGTATTTTCACAAGCTATCTCACTTATGTCTCCCCCAAGTTCCATTAGGTGGATATTGATAACTATTTGCAAATGAGTTATCAGAGGCTCAGCTACACTAGTTGGTTTGCTGACACTGCTATAGTAGTCAGGGTTTGTGTCTGGAACACAATAGTTGCTCAATAAATAATTCTCCTTCAGCATCCCTGGGGGATTGGTTACAGGCCCCTATGGATACCTACCGATGCCCAAGACCCTTATATGAAGTTATATTATTTGCATATACCCTATGCACATTCTCCCATTTATTGTAAATCATCTTTAGAGGACTTATGATACCTAATACAGATGAGGACTCCTCATCTTAAATCTACTTGTATTTTGCTTAGAAAGAAAGCAATCTGTAGGTTATTTGGGGGATACATTTGCCTATTTACGATATTATCTTTTGATAAGTGTTGTGTGATTATTTAAGTCTTTTAAAATATCACTTAATAAATGTTTAATAGTTTTCTCTGTTAACATTTTCTAAATTTTCTCCCAGCTTTATTCCTAGATCCTTGATATGCTCAAATACTCTTATCAATTATGACTTATTTTAATAAGTTTCTCATTATTTATTACTAATATTGGGGAATTTAACTTTTGTATATAAACTCTATTTATCCAGATTGCTGAATTTTCCCATTTCTAATAATTTATAAATTCTTTCAAGTTTTTCTATATAGTAAAGCATACATCTTCAAATAGCAACTGGACTTTTTGTACATTTTTGAAATTTTCAAACTTCAATAATTTTCATTGCATTTGTTTGGAACCTGAGAATTGTGTACACTATGTTTAAATCCTGATTTTAAATGGAATGTTTTAATGTTTCCTCGTGTAGTATGTTTTCTCCTAGAACTTTTATGTATTTTATCATATTAATAAATTCTCTCTTCATTTCTAAATAGTACAGTTTTAGTTTTCTATTGCAATGAGTATTGAATTTGTTTAATCTTTTCTGCATCTCTTTGAATTTGATAACTTTATAATTACAATTATTAGGGCTGGGGATACAGCTCAGTTGGTAGAGTACAAGTACAAGGCCCTGGGTTCAATCCATAGCACTGCAAAAAAATAAAATTTTTAAAAAAAAATTACAATTATTTTTTTCATGTCAAATCATTTTACACAGACTGAGATAATTTCAACATAGATGTAGAGCTTTATGCTTCAATTCACTATTCAAATCATTAGTTTATCTAATTCATGAGGAAAGTGACCCTTTAATTTTCATTTCAGTTCCCATAATATCTTTGGCTTTTTTTTAATCAGGCCATGATGGTTTAAAAAATTAATTTGTGCAATCATGTGTATTTTTATTTTGCATATCTTTTTCCATTATTTTGTCAATAATTTTGTGTCTATGTGTTCAGATGTCTCTCTTGAAAACAGCCTACATTTTGGTTTTGGTTTTGATTTTGATTTTTGAATCTTCTAAATTGTCGTTTTGTTTTAATTGATGAAGCTAGTTGTTAAATAAATTTCACTGTTGCATTTGGAACTATGTCTATGAACTTATCTTTAGTCTGTCCCATTTTGTTACTTTTAATTATTTTTACTTAAGACATTATTTTAACTTAAAACATCTGCTTTAAATGTGTGTGTGTGTGTGTGTGTGTGTATACCCCCAAAATTCAGAGTTAGAGAGTTTAGCATTTTCTTATATTCTTAAATCTCTCTCTCTTAAATCTTCTGATATTATATGGATATCTAAGTTTTCATTTTTATATTATTAAGTTGTACTTCTTTTTCTTTGTATTATCTTCCTTTTAATAAAGATAGTAAGGGGCTGGGGCTGTAGCTCAGTGGCAGGTGCTTGCCTAGTGTGTGTGAGGCACTGGGTTCAATCCTCAGGACCACATAAAAATAAACAAATAAAATAAATGCATTCTATCCATCTACAACTATTAAAAAATTTGTTTTAAAAAGATAGAAGAGCCAGGCTCAGTGGTGCATGCCTGTAATCCCAGCGGCTTGGGAGGCTGAGGCAGGAGGATCAGGAGCATCACGAGGATCACGATTTCAAAGCCAGCCTCATCAAAAGTGAGGCACTAAGCAAATCAGTGAGAACCTGTCTCTAAATAAAATACAAAATAGAGCTGGGGATGTAGCTAGTGGTTGAGTGGCCCTGAGTTCAATTCCTGGTAATTCCCCCCCAAAAAAGATAGAAGTTTTGCCAATGTATTTGACCACCTTTTTATATCTCTTGTGATATTCCTCACTGTCCCCTCTCTGCTAGAAAGAAATTCATCCAAACTGCTTTTATTGTGGATCTTTAAATGGCCAATTTTCCAAGAACCTATGTATCCAAGAATATTTTATATTATGACTTCCTATTTGAGTGACAATTTGGCTGACTATAAAATCAGAGGTCCAGACACCAGAAGGATGGTACAATAGGAGGACCCCACCTTTCATCTCCCCACACAATGATCTGACAACCATTCAAGGAAAAAATGCTTTTGTGGAAGTTTGGGAACCAGGTAGGAGCTTGAGAAACCTCAGCAAAGCCCAAGACCAAGAACTGCTTTGAGAAGGCAGATCCAAATCCCAGGGGCAGGCTTGCTGAACATGATCCCACACAAAAATAAATACCATCAGAAATGAAAGAAGAGACATTACAACTGATACTACAGAACTACAAAAATCATAAGATTACTATGAATATATGTAAGACACACATACACGCATACATTTCATTATTTGCATGTATATTGATAATATTGGTCACTGTATGAATGTACATATATGCATGTGTATGCATGTATATATTTAATATATTGCACGTATTTCATTGATGAGGACTATGAAGCCCAGAGAAGTTAAATGACAGACATACAGCCTGTCTGTAATAGATATCAGTACCACATTCTGCCCCAACAGTACACTTAAAACCAAAGTCATTTATATTTACAGTGATGCCCATGTGGGTATGTGCGCATGCTCACACACACAAGTATTCACCCATAAAAAAGAAAATCCTGCCATTTGAAACAACATAGATGAGCCTGGAGGACACTATGTTAAGTGAAATAATCCATACCCAGGAAGAGAAATACTGCATGACATAAATAAAGCATATGTAATATCTAAAACAAAGTCAAACTCACAGAAACAGAGAGTAGAATAGTAGTTACCTGAGACCAGGTAGTGGACATTGGTAGGAAGACATTGGTCAGAGGGAACAAAGCTTCAGTTTTAAGTTTTAGAGACGGTATGCTATGACTGTGATTAATAACAGTCTTTGTTAGACTTGAGCTTTGTTAAGAGCAGCTCTAAAAGGTTCTCATCACACACTAACAGATACACACACAAGTAACAATGTGGGGTGATGGATACATTAATTGGCTTGATTGTGGTAATCATTTTACAGTGTATAATTAAGCACCACATTGCATACCTTGACTACAATTTTTATTTGGTAAGTATATTTCAAATATGCTGGAAAAAATGAAATTAGCTCTTCTGAGTTCTAAGTCTTTCTAAACACCCTTCTACTGTCTGAATCTAGTGTTGCTGTTGAAAAAGTTTGATGGCAATCTGATTTCATTATATTAATCAACTCTTTCTCCCTGTAAGATTTTTACATCTTTTTGTTGATAAATTATCCATGAGGTTTACCTTATTGGCTCCTTTTTCTTTTAATTCAGGGAATATTTACCTTTAATTTGTAAAACAAATTTCACCTCTCAATTTGAAAATTCTCTATTAATGGGACTTAGATTTTAGCATGACATCTCTTCCTCCGTAGACTTTGTCTTTCAATGATATAGTTCTATTTACTTTTCTTCTTGCATCTGGGGAATTTCCTCAATATGTCTTCTAATTCACCAAATCATTACTCAGCAATACCATTTCTCTACTTCTTCAATCTGTTTTGTCTCATTTTAACTTCCCTAGTTTTCATATCTAATTTCGTTCCCTTGTTTTGGTTCTGTTTTCGCATTCCTTCTTCACGTTACTAGCACGTCGTGCCTGCCAGTCTTCTTTTTTTACTGAATTCCTGCAGTGGTGAACTTTCTCCCATCTGTTCTTCTTAGGCTTTCCCAAGTGCAGGGCTTCACTGTTGGTCTGATTTCACTCCCAAGGACTCTAGGACCAGAGATCAAGATACAGCAGGTGTCGGGGAAGGGACCCACTTGTGCCAAGGCAATGGCAATGAAAATTAAGGAGAAGAATTCCAGCAAATCTTTCCTGTTTTATTGTTTCCCAGCCAACTTCCTACACACACGTATACACACACTCCTTCACCCTAGGGTTCACTGCAGCTTTCTTCTATCTATTTCTTACATTTCCCATTTGTGGTCTTCCCAGCACCACTCTTGGCAGAAGAATCCTGTAGTTTTTTGAGTTCAATATCTGGGCTACACAAAGAACTGGAACCTTAAAATTATTATTCCTAACCTCTTCATTTTACTGAGGACACAGAAGTGCAGAGAAGTTAAGTGACTGGCCCACAGCCTGTCAGTCATGTAGATGTCCCTGCTGTCTCTGCCCCTGTGGTTCATTTAA
Organism: Glaucomys volans; assembly: GCA_020662805.1. NCBI lineage: Eukaryota > Metazoa > Chordata > Mammalia > Rodentia > Sciuridae > Glaucomys > Glaucomys volans. The sequence continues at coordinate 626,434 of JAJEJO010050041.1, read as the reverse complement.
GACCCCAACCACCTGCATTTACAGTGATACTTAGAATTTGCCTAATGTTCCATCAGTTATTATAGCAAGTTATTAGATTGCACAAGTAGTAATAGAGGCCTACAATTCACTTAGACCATTTGGAAGGTATATATGTTTCTTTAAGATTTCATGACTTTCAATGGTATTAAATCAATCCAAGAAAAAAGTACTGGAAAAACTGCATATACCACTAATGCAGTTTGGATATGGTTTGTCCCCCAAAGATTCGTGTATGGGAAGCTTGGTCCAGGTGTGGGGATGTTAAGAGGTGGTAAACTTTTAAGAGGTAGGGCTTAAGAGGAGATTGTTAGTGCCTCCATACCTCATTCTCTGGCTTCCAGTCTCACCATGATTGCTCCCTCTCAGGTGACACTTCTGTTGTAATGCCATCTGCCATAAGGTGCTCTAACTCAAAGGCCTGGGCTCAGGAGAGCCAGCAGCATGATGTTTGGACTTTCATCCTCCCAAATTCTCAACTAAATAAACTTCTTTTCTTATAAGTTTCTCACCCTCTTGTATTTCATGATAGTAATGAAAACCATTTTCCATAAACACGCAGTTTTCTTTGAGACTCCCTGAGTAATATTAACAGACGGAAGAGTAGCCTGTAACCTGGGTGAGATTCCAGCAGCCACATCGAGTGCTTTTGGATCCAACACTCCACAGAATGCAGACCCCAGTGTCCAGGAGGATGAAATCAGCAGTGAGAATCAGAATCTATAGACTTTTTGATAGCAAGTAGCATTTTTGTTTGGGAAAGAAACCAGACATGGAACTAACGAGGTGCTGATTGAAATGGGAAAATCGATCTCCTATTACTACTTGTTACTAAAATTCCATCCTAAGCCCCTATGCCTAAATTTCATCCCCCTCACCCGAAAGAAGCCAAGCCACAGAGGAATATGTGTTTTAGGAAGGGAGATTTGAATATGATTCTCATAATATACATTCAAGCTTGCCTGAGAAATTTCATTATCTTCTACTTTCAAAACAAAAGCTCTATGAAATAAAAAAATAAGAGCTGAGCATCACATACCCATATTTACTGAAGAGAAAACATACATTCTCATCATATTTAATACTCTGCTCCTAAAAATACTAAAAAGGAAGTGAGTTTTCCACCTATTTATTCCTTGGTTTCATTCAGCCTTCTCTGCACCCTTGTGGAAGAACCAATGGAGGATGACATTTCCCAGGTTCTGAAATAAGAACCTGCTTACCCAACCCAGTCTCCTGTGACCTCCCCTTGGACTGTGGCCTCCTGCCTACAGTAACCAGTGTTGCCCAGCAGTGACATTTTCACAGCCATTTCAATTGCCTGATGAATAGCCCTGGATTAGAACTTCAGACAGAGAAGAAGGCTAGGCATTCTCTGGGAACTACCAGATAGAGCTGAATTCTCAATTAACTAGTCATTCCAGCCCTTGGTGGTTAGGTTTTGAGAGTGCATGGTAAGTTAGTTTCTCTGATCCATTTACATAAAATAGGATTGATAGTATCTTTGAGCTGGAAGGATCAAGAGATCAGCTAGTCTAATTTTTTCCTGATATGTATGAATAGATGGAATTCTATTAATTAATTAGTCTATTTAATTCTAATTAAATCACTTGTTCTAGGTGACATAAGTATTAAGAAATGGATCTGAGACTTGTGCCAAGGTCTGAATGTCTATCTTCATGAGATGGTCCCTCTGCTCACTCACAGAACTGCTTGCACTCTCTCCCATGCTTCTACCAGTTTTCTCATTTCCTTTCACACGTTTCCTGCATATTACACTCAAGTCCATGGACTGGCTGGAACTAAGGCCCAGTTCAAGAGGAGGAGAAACATCATCAACCATCATATGTACATGGCATTGTCTACTTGTACTGATATTTTCTGAGTCTGTCTCCCATTTGCAGCCCAAAGAGGAGGTGCAAATTGGACCAAAAGAGATCCAGATGGGTGTCATCAACATATGCCCACTCATCCATTATTCAAGACTCATTTACTGAACATCTAGTTTGTGCTAAGCTCTATGTGAGGTACAATGGCTGCTTTGGAGGAGCTCACAAACTTAAGGAAGACACAGATTCATAAAAAATTTCAGGGCTGGGGATATAGCTCAGTTGGTAGAGTGCTTGCCTCAAAAACACAAGACCCTGGGTTCAAATCCGAGCACTGCAAGAGAAAAAAAAACAATTTCAAAAAACAATACACCATATTCACACAATAGAATACTGCTGGAAAAAAAAAGGAATAAACTACCAATAAGCAAACAACATGAACATGTGAATAATTATCAAAAACAAAAAAGCATACAGAGCTGGGCACCTGACATCCCCATTTGCTGAGGGGAAAATGTACTATGTGAATCCATTTACTTGAGGTTATAGGAGAAGCAAAGCTCACCTGAAAAACAGACAGCAGATCATCAGGTGTCTGGGTAGGACTGGACAAAGGTGGGAGACAGGGAAGGAAGCTGAAGGAATTGTCTAGAGTGATGGAGTTGATCTATATCTTGACTGAAGTGATTATTACATGAGTCTGAACACTTGTCAAAACTCAATGAACTGTACACTTAAACCATGCACTTTGCCAGGTGTGGGTGTGGTGGTGCATGCCTATAATCTTAGTGGCTCAAGAGGCTGAACCAAGACAAGCACAAGTTCAAAGCCAGCAACTTAGCAAGAAAAAAGCTCCTTGCTACGGATGTGGCTGAGTGGCTAAGAGCCCCTGGGTTCAATGCCTAGTATCAGAAACAAACAACCAAACACCCATGTGTTTTATTTTATGAAAAATACCTCTAAAGTTGATTATAAAAATGATAGTAAAATATAGGTCAACTGAGCACTTCATTATATAGCTATTCATGAGTTTCCTCTTATCTGAGGTCATGGAATTTCCTGGTTCTCTACAGAATCTCATGCTTTGATGTGTTCTCCTGGTCCCCTCTCCCCAAGTGACCTGCAACTGAAGTACAGAGAAGAGACTCTCCCCTGGACTCAGGGAAAGAGCTGGAACACTCAAAATATCCCATTTACACCAGGTTACTTGGTTGCTGTTGACCACAGGTCCTCAGATGAGGAACTTGAGCTAGTAAGGAGGTTGAATAATTATTGGTAACAAGATGAAGCAAGGTAAATATTAGAAAAGTTAATGGAAGAAGACATTTATAAACACTTCAACATAATCCAGATTTAAAATTATTCAACAATGGATAATTTGTAAGAATGGAAAAAGGGTGTGTTAAATCTCATATAGTTGTTTTAAAAGGTCTCATATTATTCTTGATGCTATTAGAGAAGTTGAGATTCATTCCTTTTTCTAAATAAGGGTAGCTGCAGTTTAAAATAAAGTCAGATGCATAACTTCCAGGTCACTGGAGGATAAATGCAGGTGCTGACATGTTGACACCAGGCTCTATTTTCCGTGTACTGTATGTTGGTTAATGGATTGCTCATAGTAGTCCCATGAGGTAGGAGCCATTACTACTTCCCTGTTTTACAGATAAGGAAACAGAGGAAAGATGATTTCCCAAGAGCCTGCGACTACCAGGTGGGGAGGTTGGAATTCACACCCAGCTGTGTGACTTCAATGGACATGCTTAACCAGTACATTATAGACAACCTAAGGAGCGTAATAAAAATCTGGAGAAGGAAAAAAGACAGAAGAAAAAAAGGGGGGATTAAAAACAAGAAAAGAAAGCTGTGAAAAGGCATTTTTAAATATACAAAATGCCCATTCCTTGGCCTATACCCAAAGGACTTAAAATCAGGTTACTACAGTGATGCAGCCACAACAATGTTCATAGCTGCTCAATTCACAATAGCTAGATTGTGGAACCAGCCTAGATGCCCTTCAATAGATGAATGGATAAAGAAACTGTGGTATATATAAACAATGGAATATTTACTCAGCCATAAAGAAGAATAAAATTATGGCATTTGCAGGTAAATGGATGATGTTGGAGACTGTCATGCTAAGTGAGATTAGCCAATCCCAAAAATCCAAAGCCAGAATGGTCTCTCTGATAAGTGAATGATGATGCATAATGCGGGGTGGAAGAGTGGCAAGAATGGAGGAAGGATAGATAGCATAAAGGGAAGGGAGGGGTGGGGTCAGGGTGTGGGGGGGTAAGAATAATAACAGAATGTGTGACAGACATCATTGCCCTGAGTACATGTATGAATTCACAGATGGTGTGACTCTACTTTGTGTACAACCAGAGAAACAATAGCTGTATTCCATTTGTGTTCAATGAATCAAAACTAACTAAATAAATAAATATACAAAATGTATTAGTGATTTCAAAAAGAAAAAAAAAAGAAAAAAAAATCCCTCCAATAAGAGATAAAAACTCTGGATTTAAAATGTTCTATCTTGTGATATTTATATCCTTACTACAGCTTGCAGAAATGCGGTGACATTCATTCCAAGCAAACTCTGTAAGGTTGAAGATCTATATTGTAATTTCATAGATGACCACTGAAAATATAATGCAAACGTGTATCTAGACAGTACATGAATTAAAGTGGAATTTTAAAAATGCATTCAAATAAGTCAAAATATAGCATGCAGGAAGAAGAGAAGAGAAACAAACAAAAACAAAGAAGCCAGCAACAATGACAAGAATAAATAAGCCCAGAGGGATGAAGAAAAGCACAAATAATAAAATGGTAGGCTTAATTCCAATGAATGTCAGTTTGTCAGATTGACTAAAACAGCAAGATCATACAAAGCATTTATAAAAGATTGCTATGTTTAAAAAAAATAGTTTACAGGGCAAACAGTAAGCACAAGATGCCCGAATTGTCTATATTAAATTTGAAATCAGCCACCAAGACAAAGAGAATTACCAGTAATTAAGAGAAATACTAATGGCAAAAATAATTTTATCAGGAAGGAAGACATAGGAATCATTAATAGGTATGAATCAAATGCCAGCTTCAAACTACAGAAAACAAACACTGATAGAAATAAAGGGAGATATGAATAATTCAGTAAAGCATACCCTGGAAGTTTTAGCACTTTTTCTAAGCAATGGATAGGATGGCTAGACAAAAAATAAAAAATGAAAAAATACAGCGAAGTCATAAGAAAATTCAAGTAACTACCACTCAGGTAATGACTCTCATTTGCTGGTTGCTACCTGCTGCATCTTGTGGAGAGAATGGAGATGGTGAGCTTAGGATCAAGGACAAAAATGGTTTGATTGATGATATCTGCCAAGGACATAGAGTCATCTGAGAAAGAAGGCTGAACCTGGACCTCAGACCTTCTTTACTCTGGCTGAGCATTAGAATCTCTCACAGAAACTTTTGCACACAGCAGTGCCTGGGCCTCTGACCCACAGACTTTTCTTTATTCATCTGTGGTAGGACCTATGTATTGGTGTGTTTTTTTTTACTCTATCTCATGCATATCATGTATGCTGCACTTATTCAAGTCTTCCATATATCTCTATAAAGTTTGGTGTTATCACCAGAAAATATTTTCGTATCTTTTTTTATTTATTGATTGATTCATTGAACACAAATGGAGTACAGCTATTGTTTCTCTGGTTGTACACAAAGTAGAGTCACACCATCTGTGCATTCATACATGTCCACAGGGCAATGATGTCTGTCAAACATTCTATTATTATTCTTACCCCCCCTTCCCTCTATGCTATCTATCCTTCCTCCATTCTTGCCACCCTTCCCCCCCCCCCACATTATGCATCATCATTCGTTTATCAGAGAGACCATTCGGCCTTTGGATTTTTGGGATTGACTGATCTCACTTAGCATAAAAATCTCCAACATCATCCATTTACCTACAAATGCCATCATTTTATTCTTCTTTATGGCTGACTAATATTCCATTGTGTATATATACCACAGTTTCTTTATCCATTCATCTATTGAAGGGAATCTAGGTTGGTTCCACAATCTAGCTATTGTGAATTGAGCAGCTATGAACATTGATGTGGCTGCATCACTGTAGTAATTTGATTTTAAGTCCTTTGGGTATAGGCCAAGGAGTGGGATAGCTGGGTCAAATGGTGGATCCATTCCAAGTTTTCTAAGGAATCTCCACACTGCTTTCCAGAGTGGCTGCACCAACTTGCACTCCCACCAGCAATGTATGAGTGTACCCTTTTCCCCACATCCTCGCCAACACCTGTTGTTGCCTGTATTCTTAATAAAAGACATTCTAATTGGGGTAAGATGAAATCTTAAGGTGGTTTTGATTTGCATTTCTCTTATAACAAGGGATGTTGAACATTTTTTCATAAATCTGTTGATTGCTTGTAGATCTTCCTCTGTAAAGTGTCTGTTCATTTCCTTGGCCCATTTATTGATTGGGTTATTAGTGTTCTTAGTGTAAAGATTTTTTAGTACTTTGTAGATTCTGGAGATTAGTGCTCTATCTGAAGTGTGTGTAGCAAAGATTTCCTCCCACTCTGAAGGCTCTCTCTTCTCATTGCTGATAAAATACTTGGGAATCGATCTAACAAAAGAAGTGAAAGACCTGTACAATAAGAACTACAGAACACTAAAGAAAGAAGTTAAAGAGAATCTGAGAAGATGGAAAGATCCCCATGTTCTTGGATAGGCAGAATTAATATTGTCAAAATGGCCATACTTCCAAAAGTGCTATACAAATTCAATGCAATTCCAATTAAAATCCCAATGACGGACCTTATAGAAATAGAGCAAGCAATCATGAAATTCATTTGGAGGAATAAGAGACCCAGAATAGCTAAAGCAATCCTTAGCAAGAAGAGAGAAGCAGGGGGTATCACAATACCAGACCTTCAAATATACTACAGAGCAATAGTAACAAAAACAACATGGTATTGGCACCAAAATAGACAGGTAGATCAATGGTACAGAATAGAGGACACAGAGACAAACCCACATAAATACAGGTATCTCATACTTGACAAAGGAGCCAAAAACATACAATGGAGAAAAGACAGCCTCTTCAACAAATGGTGCTGGAAGAATTGGAAATATGCAGCAAAATGAAACTAAACCCCTATTTCTCACCCTGTACAAAACTCAACTAAAAGTGGATCAAGGACCTAGGAATTAGACCAGAGATTCTGCACCTAATAGAAGAGAAAATAGGTCCAAATCTTCATCACGTTGGCCTAGGACCAGATTTCCTTAACATGACTCCCAAAGTGCAAGAAATAAAAGGAGGAATCAATGATTGGGATAGAGTCAAACTAAAAAGCTTTTTCTCAGCAAATGGAACAATCAGCAATGTATTGGTATTTTTATAAGCTCTCCCCAGATGAGTTTCATGGGCAGTCATAATTGAAAACCCCAGTTCTAAACTACCAGGAAATGCATACTCTTACAATGATGAAGGGAATCCAAAATATGCCTAATATATATTAGGACCTTAAATGAATAATTTTATCTAGAAATCCCATTTCCAGGGAAATAATAATGGTGTAATAATAATTTATATTTAACAGTGTTTCTTGCAACTTCATTTATAATAGTCATACATATATGCATGCATACTTACACAGATAATAGACACACAAATATATAGACACATAAAGAGGGAAAAATGGAAAGAAGGAATTCTTGTGAATTTTGATGCCTTTTTTTTATTTCTAACTTTGTAAAATGTACATGTGTGTAATGAAATACAACTTTTAAAAAAGGAAAAAAAACCTTTCTAATTATAGCAGTCCCTCTGAAATGGAGAGAGTCTTTCACCCAGTGGGCTCTGGTTCTTGAACAATGGTCAAATAGATTAATATTTAAGCCTGTAAAGGAATTAAGAACAATATAGATGATGTCTGGCATAGTGGCATATGTTTGTAATTCCAGAAACTCTGGAGCCTGAGACAGGAGGATTCCAAGTGTTAAGCCAGCCTCAACAATTTAGCAAGATCCTGTCTCAAAATTAAAAATTAAAAACAGCAGGGGCTGTAGCTTAGTGGTAGAGTATCTTTGGGTTCCATCCCCAGTACCTGGAAAAAAACCGAAATAATAATTTAAAATAGCTCTGTTGAAAGGAATGGAAACTGCTGCAATACCTTAGGCAAAAAGAACAAACAGGAGGTTCTCTTTGATCCGTGGGTGCCTGTTCCTTTCAGCCTTGCCTGGGTGGATCTGGAAGAGGACCATTAGAGAGGGTGAGGCCAGCTTGTCCCCACCTGCTGCCCTTTCCAAGGTGTGGCCGGGAGTGTGAGAACTGTTGAGAGTTACCCCCAATTATCCTTCCACTCCAGAAAGTCCCCACCTGTTGATCCATCTTCTTCCAAATGGAAAGAATCTGGGCAGGCACTGTTGGATGGCAGGGAAAGAAAGCCAGGCTCCCGAGCAATGCTAAACACTCCCTTGCCCCCAACACCATCCCTCCCTTTTCCTTTATGTTTATTGTTTTAAGACCTCAGATGCTCCCTCTTCTGCCACAAGAAAAGTGATATAAACCATCTCATTCTCATGAAATCATCAGTAACTGAATTTTAAGCTAACCAGAGACATTATTTTCGTAAAAAAATTACTCTGACACAAGAATTTCAAGCACCAATTTATAAGGAAGGGTGGTGACGTCATGGGTCAAAGAAGCCTCATACATCCATGACCTTGGACTTGTCCTGGAGCCTGGCTCTTTAAGTCAACTCTCATCTGCAGGGAGTATCTTGAGAAATGAAGTGAAAAGAATGGTTTTTAACTGGGCTCAAAAAGTTGAGACAAACATCATTCCCCTATGTACATGCATGATTATGCAAATGGTGTGACTCTACTTCATGTACAACCAGACAAATGAAAAGTTGAACCCCATTTGTGTACAAGGAGTCAAAAAAATTAAAAAAGAAAAAAAGTGTAGCCCAGAACCTCCGTGCTGTCCGATAAACCAGGCGAGGTAGCCAGATGGTCTATGTTCCTATTTATTTAACATCTCCATAGAATTGTACTAGCACCCTGGAATGTGCTTTGCATCAACAACCTAGAAGATCCTCCTTGATATCCGGGACCTAGCAAAGGTTCCAAGGCGGTGGCAGATCTCTGTGCCTCCTCCTCCTGCATCACTAGGTAATGGCTTACTCTTAAAAGGAGCTATAAAGCACAGATTCTGCCGGCCTCTTCCCTGCTTCCGTTGCTGCCAAGGTGATGGGTGCTTGTCAATATCGTCCTCCAGTGACTGATTAGTTTAGTCTCTGATCCCTCTACAGTGATCATTTATCACAGGGCAATCACGTATGACACAAAATATAGTGCCCTTGTGACTCCTCACTCTCCAGCACTCACTGACAGCGAATGAAAATGATAGTACCTGCCAGGACCAGTCATAACTCAACCTCATTTTCCAGAAAACCTTCATGGGGCACTACAAAATAATGAGATGTGCACTGCCTAGAGGTTACAGCACATCCTAGCTGCATTACATGCAGATAAATCAGCCCAACAAATGATCAGTCCACCCAGAAACAAAAACCACTCTGTTGTCCTACATATTTTCTTGTATAATTTAAATAAATGAATTTGGTAGATATTCCTCTTTGGTCATAACCGAGAGGGTGACAAATATTACCCTACCTGGTATTTGTTTTTGAGTAGTAAAAAAATAATTTTGTATCTTAATCTTATGCTCACCCTTCCCTCTTGAACAACTGAAAGAAATTTGCACCTAAAATAATGTTTATAATACTTAAAAGAATGATGTCAACAACGACGATGACAACAATGATTATATTCTGACTTATGGTATGCATTCAGCTTTGCAAAAGTATCCCATTCATTTTTTAATTTAATCTTTACAGTACATCTATGAAATAGATCATACAGATAAATTATGCATTTTTCAGATGAGAGAGCTGAATCCAAAGGCTATAACTTACAGCGTGTCGTGCAACTTCTGAAAGAGTTGAGGTGGTGGAGTGAAACAGGGGTCAGGTCTTGGTGTTCCCTACTCCAGCAAGTTGCTGACTGAGCTGTTTGAGACTTAAACCCTTCCCGTTTTACAGACCCTGGAGCAAATTCAATGTCATTAGCATTAAGGATTTGCAAATGATACAAAATGAAGCAAACATTAAAGTTTTGGCCAAAATTATTTTCCATTTTGGAAAAAGCAAGTTGAGAAATAGTTGAATCACTGTATTTATTTCTTGAGTAAATTTTAGAAAGTATTTTTGGATCAACTACTCCACATCAGTTACTGAGTTGGTTTGTTGGTACTAAGGTGCTCTCAAGGAGTTGCTCCCTAGAGTTTAATATCTCACTGTAAGTGTTAAGAATTAGGGCACAGGATAAAAGACGTCCTAAATGTAGTATGCAGCCAGCTATGGAGTAGAAATTTGATCATCTTCTAGTTAACTGAGTCAAGACAGACAAACTGAAAGGTTTGACTTCTCAAAGGAGACAATGTTAGAATCCAAATCACAGAGACCCTGGACAGCCCAGGAAGGACAACCCTCCCTCAAACTCTTCTGCTACACACTAGTTTGTAGAGGTGGTTTTACTTTTAAAATAGTGCAAAAGCCTGGTTAGATGCACTTCCTCTTTGTCCTTAAATAGTCAGCTGTCTTCTCCACTGATCTGTATGCTCCATCCTAATATCCCCAACTACCACCTAATGACTAGTGCATAATAGTTTTTTTTTATTTTATATATAATTCAAAAACCATAAAATCCATGTCTTTAGAGTATAAACTCAGATATCTATTCACAAGTTTGTACAACGATCACCACTACCTAATTCCAGGATATTTCCATCAGCTTGTGAAGGCACTGCATACCCATTAGCAGGTGCCCACTTCTCTCAGCCCCTGGAAACCACTAATTTACGTATGCATCTGCCTTTTCGCAGATTTCATGGATACGTGTGAACTTTTATGATTGACTGGCTTCTTTCCCTTAGCACAATGTTTTTGAGATTTATCCATTGTGGAGAAGAAATAACTCTCATACACTGCTGGTGAGAGTGTAAATTAGCATCATCATTATGAAAGATAGTATGGAGGTTCCTCAAAAACTAAAAATAGACCTACCAGGTGATCCAGCTTTCCCTACATCTGGATATATATCCAAAGGATATAAAATCAGCATATTAAAAAGACACCTGCAGTCCCATGTTTATTGTACACTATTCACGACAGCCAAGATATCTAACAACCTAGGTGCCAGATGAATGGATAAAGAAAATGTGGCATCTATATACAATGGAATATTATTCAGCCAAAAAGAAGAAAGAAATCCTGTCATTTGCCCCAAATTGAGTGGAACTATAGGACAACATGTGAAGTTAAATAAGCCAGACATAGATGCACAAGTACCACATGGTCACTATCACATGGGGAAGCTTAAAAAAATTGACCTGAAATGTATAATATCAAGGTTGGAGAGTGTGCAGAGAGGGGGGATATGTGCAGGCTGGATTTGATTAGAGCATGCTCTTTTCATTGTTGAGGTATCACACTGAGCCCCACTAGCATGTCCAACTAGTACACGTTAATCAGAAGTAAACATATTTTTAAAAATCAAACATCTTTAAGTCCCTGGGATGTTTGTAAAAAGGACTAATGCCTATCCCATAATAGAAGCTCCATGGCATAGAATGTATCTCCATTTCATGCCTTTTATAGCTTAAAATATTCTACTGTAAGAATATATTACATTTTGTTTACCCATTCATCCATTGATGGACATTTGGATTGTTTCTATCTTTTCATTGTCACCTTAGAAGTTGAATACTAATTTGTTGAACAAATAGGTGATCTTTTAAATGTTCATGCCATTTGCTAAATATCTCATAAATGTGAAAAACATTCAACTTCACTGGTAATCAAAGAACTAGAAACTAAACACAGTACAAGTTCAGTTTCTAGTTTTCAGATGAACCAAGACCTTTTAACTAGTACCTGCAAGGGTGTGGTATCCATCACGTACTGTCTATGGAAATGAAAATCGGTGCAAGCACTTTAAAGCAAGTTGGTGTACCAAGAGCCTAGACATGTCCACATACTTGGACTTCCTAATTCTGTCTGAGAAATCTAGATTAAAATATCGGAGAGTACTTTATTTGTGAAGATAGATGTTCATCTACATTGATAAAATATAGGAAACAAATCTAAACACCCAGCAATAATAAAGTATTTAAAAAAGATACAGTGAATGCATGTGATTAAATTGCATATTGTCATTAAAAATTACATTTTGAAAGAGTTTTAACAGCATCAAAAAAGTATTAATATTCAATAAAAATAGGCATGGTAGAGTTGACCTCGAATATGTGAAACTTTCAGAGGAAGGTTGGAATATGAAAAACTATACAAAAATGTTAATGTGAAACCTTCTGTAAGGGGAGATTTATGACATTCTTTGTAGGATCATGAGAATGAAGAAGAGAAGAAGAATATCAAACATAACCGTGCATGCTATGTCGTAAGTGTAGTTTTATGCACATGTGGTTTACTTCCCTGGTAGGTGGTAAATTCTGAGAGGGCAAAGATCTTAAACAGTACCATTCCTATATGAGATACACAAAAAATTTTCCAAATTAATAAAATTTCACTTTTATTAGACCCCATTTAGCCCATTCCTCTATGTAAACTTAGAATAGGTTATTTCTGGTGATTGTAAGTGTCCTGAACAAAGTAATGGATGCATGGAAAGTTCACTAACATAAGTTTCTCTAATTCTTTTCAACAAAGTTATCCCAACGTGATTAAAGAATTGGTGGCCTCCATTACCTATCAGCCTCCCAGCCTCAGAAAACATGTTATTTTAAAGGGCACGTGGGAAACATTAGACATTCAACAAGAATGTAAATGGATGCTGTGACAGAGACAAATGGCTGATAAGTCACCTATGGGTGAGATATGTCATGTTTAATTCTTCTGCCTACACAAAAGGTATGTTTTTATCATGTGTTCGTGAGCAAAATGGCAGGTGGGAGAGGGCACTCTAGTTGTTGAGGATAAATTGAGCGGTAATGTCCTTTATGTTTATGCAACTGTTACAAATTCTGAGTCTGTGGAAGCTTTAAATACATGTGCCCCAAGCATCTTTTTTCCATTATATTTAAACACTCAAGTCCCTTCTATGAAAAATATGTCTCCACATGGTCCTAATTCACTTCTACTTAACTTATCAAAACATTATCCCATAAGATTCATTTTAAGTTCAGAAAAGTATCTGAGTTTCTTGTGCAAGACTGGTGTTAGTTCTCCTTATAAGCCAGTTCTTTGTGGCTTTGCACACCCTTCAATTTTGCATGTGTTTGTGTGACTTGAGTTGGATTCAAAATTGAATACCTTTGTATATGAGCTGCATACATCATTCAGATAATTCAAATGTTAAGCTTCCATGTAGTTCAAATGAACTGGTCTGAACTTACTATATGTACATAGCAATGGCAAAACTCAGCTGTGTTAGTCAGCTTTCCATTGCTATAACAAAATACCTAAGAAAAATATACTTAAAAGAACAAAGGTTTGTTTTAGCTTATGGTTTCAGGGGATTCAGTCCAATGTCAGCAGGCTTGGTTGCTTTTTGTGGGAAAGCACAAGGTTCAGTAAAGCTATTCAGCTCATGGTGTCTAGAAAGCAAAAAGAGAAAGGCATTCCAGTGTCCCATTCAAGGACATGCCCTCAATGACTTAATTTTCTTCCATAGGCCCCACTTCCTAAAGTCTCCAACCATTTCCAAAGCACCACATGCTGGCAGCCAAACCTTTAACACACGAACCATTGGGAGACATTCCAGATACAAACTATAACAGTACCCTTGCAAATCAATAATTTATAAAAGCAATTGAATGAATTGATTATGTTCTGAGGCTTGTGTTATTGTTCTACATACAAATTTTCATTTAATCACCAGAAGCTTGTTAAGATGTAGGTATTATATTGTCCCACTCAGTGAATGAGAAAACCTAAAGAAAAAATTGCCTACAAATACTGACTTGCAAAAGAATATTCACAAACTTTATTTTTAGTACCCCAAAATTGGAAATAACCCAAATGTCTGCCAACAGATGAATGAAAAAACAAATTGTGATGTATTCATACAAAGGAATATTACACAGTGACAAAAAATAATGAGCCACTGATTGGCACTGCAATATGAATGAATCACAAAAACATAATGTTGAGGAAGAAATTCAGCCAAAAATGAAAATAGCAGTGGTATGATTCTATTTATAGGAAGTGCTAGTTCAGATAAAAGGCATCCAGTAATAAAAATCAGAAGGAGCCACATATTGACTGGAAGGGGGCATGAAGGAATTTTCGGAAGTGATGGAAATGCTCTATATCTTAATTGAGGTGGTGGTTGTATAGGTCCATGTGTTTGCAAATGTTTGCAAATTTTTTTAAACTCACTGAATTGTGCATTTTATGAAAATCACATCTAAAAAAGAGTATTATAGAGATGATAGATGAATACATGAATGGATGGATAATTAATAGATAAATAGAATAAGGGGTACTTGATATTTCTTGGAGCTAATGGAAAGTTTAGTCATTTGATCCAGGTTAAAAATTATAGGGGAAGTAGAATTTGAACACAGTCTTACTCCTTGCCAAGTAGTTCATGAAATAACCCACAAATATATTTGGCAACAAGTATGTGAAATACATTTTTCTGGCTGCTCTGGGGATAAAGAAGTTCAATTAAATGAGTTAATATGTGCAAAGTGCTTATAACAGTGCCTGGAATATTCTAAGCGCTCCAAAGTGTTAACTACCACTATTAGGATAAGATACAAGCCTTGCTCTCAAGACAATTATAGGCTCTGTTGGGAAACAGTCATTCATAAACCATTAAACAACAATGTAAGAATCATAATTTAGTATAAAAATGGCACAAGGAACCACACAGAGCCAAGGCCAGAAATTTGCTGTCTGCATGTGCCAAGTAGCTTAAAAAACAAGAGCGCAGGAGGGATGTGAGGTACTCGAAAGCAGTTTCCAACCAATGGGATAACCACTCAGCACCAAGTAATTGCTGCCATGTGGCAATGTGAAACCGCTGTTCGCGACCTTCACATTATGAGTTAGGAACTCCCATCATGTACACCTCTAGTGAACCAGCTAAAAATGTGGATGGAAAAGAAAATAATAAATAAATATCCTTCCTGAGTCCATAAACCCACTTTTTAAAAAAATGTGATTTAGCTAAAGGTCATTTTGAGATTCAGGTTTCTTGAGACAGAATTTTTATAAGGTTTTTTGGTTTCCCATTTTCTGCATAAAGAAGCTCTCCTGGTAAGACTTTGTCATGGTGTCTTATGTAAGGATAATTTCTGACAAGAACAGGGAGAAGAGATGTCTGTAGTCCCAGTGGAGTGTGAAGAGACTGAAGCAAGAGATGCAGGTTATTTTGTATGCCTCCAGATTTCTTCTCTCCAGATTCAAGTTCCCAAATCAGAGTAACCTCAGTTCTTCCACATAATTAGGCGTGAAGAAGGTTTGTATAATGTTTCCAAGTTTCCTTTGGTTACCATGAGGCAAGGAAGGAACTCTAAAATCTCAATATGTCTCCTTATTAACTGGAAGTCTAACTGGGGATTTTCCAAATCTGATTGCATGGCAAGATTAAATGATTTCATGGTCAACAGCCAAAGGGTAGACAATTTAGGCAAAGAACTTATGATCATGGTTGTAGCAAGACTTCAAGGGGTCCACAACATAAGTGAGATGAAATGTTGAGCCAAGACCAACAGGAAGTGCTGGTGGCATAGACCAGACCCAATAGAGGAATCAGACCATGCATAATGCCAGCAGATGTGGGCATCCTCCATGGTTCCCATCAGTCAGTCTTCAGCAGTCCAGAGTCTCCTGCTCCTTTTTGTACCCTACATCCTAATTCACCTTTACTGTCAAAAGGGCATAGGGGGCTGGGGATGTAGCTCAGTTGGTAGAGTGCTTGCCTCACATGAATAAGGCCCTGAGTTCAATCCCCAGTACCAGCAAAAAAAAAAAAAAAAAAAAAAAAAAAAAAAAGGGCATAAAAGACAAGCTCCTTCTCTGTTGCATCCAGATTTTCCATGTAGAGGAGAAACAAGGAAAGGAAACATATCAGAAGAGCTCTAATCTATCCAGAGAATAGGCAGTTAACTAAAGATAATTTATGAATCAAACCAAGGAACCAGATTCAACACAACTTTGCTTTATCCCCTTCCATCAAACCTATTTAGGTTCTTGAGGTACATATAGTGAATAAGTTTTAAGTTTCAGTTGATAAGACAGCATATCAGAGTGTGCTTGGAAGTAAATCAGTGACTCTGCCTGAACGCTTCCACCCCAGATGTTTATAGAAATAGACATCAGTAAACCGAGATGCTCTCTATATCCAAAGTTCTTTTTAATAATTCAGTCAGCAAATATTTATTGAGTGTTTATTATATGCCAGATACTGTACTGAGCCCTGGGGATTCATTGTGGACTAAAAGTAAACATGTTCTTGCTCTTGAAGCTAAAAAGTCTACTCATCGTGGGCTGGGGTTTAACTCAGACTTAGAACACACACACATACACACACTCATGGAGAGAGGCATTAATCAAATCTGTCAAAAAATGTACAGATACATTATGGGAGGTGCCAAACACAGGCATTACATAGGATCTGAGAGTATCTGGGAAGAGGATTTAACCTAGTCAGAGAAATCAAGGCAGGCTTCCTAAGGAAGTGATGATTTAGTTGAACTCTATAACTTAAGAAAGTGATTTGAAAGCAACAAAATAGAGAATCCAGGCAGAATAAATAATGTCAGGCTGTGCAAAACCCAGTTCATACTGGCCCCTAAGAGACTGTTGAATTTTCAGGAATTTGCAAGGCAGTTGATGTCATGTTGAAAATATTCACACCAAAGAAAATGAAAATTAGCCAATGCCAAAAAATTAAGATTTTTTAAAAGAGGGGATAGATTTTTTTGGTTTTGTTTTTTGAGGGTCAGTTTTTAGATACTTGTCACCATTGTAATATTTGTAGTTGAAAGCAGGAGAGCAGAGACAGTGGACAAAAGGTCAAGTGACTAGAGGACCAAGAATGAAGGGAAAATAAGCAGAGAATCAGGTAGGGGCTGGACTATGCAGAACTATGAAGGTCTTGTTAAGCAGTTTACTCTTCCTCTTAAGGGCCATGCAAAGCTATTGGCATATTAATAAATAGGATGAATAATTTGTATATAAAAGGATTTTGATAATATCTATCTAGATTAATATTAGAGTCTGGATTGGGAGAAGGTAGGAGAAGATGGGAATGACCATTTAGAAGACAGTAAGTAATCCAGGAAATAGATAGCAGTCGCTTGGACTAGGGTATTGCCAGTTAAGGTAAAGAGATGTAACAGATTAAAAATAACAGGGAGATGAAAATCAGTAGAATTTGATGAAGAACTTTATATGGGAGTGATTTGATAGGGTTTATTAATTGGATATCTGGTCAAGGTCCTTCACAAAAACAGGAAATACTGATGGGATCAAATGTTTGGTGACAAGAAGACATGCAATGAGTTGTTTGGGGATGTGTCTGGCTTGATATCTTTGAGACAGTTGAAAAGGACTTGAGGAGTGAGGGTTCTGGGTCTGGAGAGATAAATCTACCAGTCATACTTACAGAGCTTAAAAGGTAGGCATGGATAGTATGAGGAAGATATGGAGGTAGAAAATCAGCCTGAGTACTAAGCCTTAAGGAATTCCCAGTTTTGAAGATATTGTTGAGGAAGAAGAGTCTGGAAAGGAGAATGAAAAGGAGCAGTGAGAATTCTTTAGTTTCTGCCACAAATCATTCACAGATTTATCAAGTGCTATGATAACCACATGGAGGAGGAAAACTGCAGATTGAAGAGGGTGAAGAGAATAGAAGCTGAGGAAATGGAGACAATGTCTATTACCACTTCAGAAGTTTACCTGTGATGCTTAGAATGCTGCAATCCCAAAAGCTCTGTGTGTGTATCTGTCTGTTTTAAGTGGAAGAGACATTAAAAATGTTTTAAAAGAAAAACTCTGGAATAGCCCAAATTGAGAAGGAAAATCAAATATCAACGAAAAAGTAAGGTAGTCTGGAAGAGGGATGCAGGATCAACAAGAAGAAGTACAGAATTATGGTCCTTAAGAGAAAAAAAAATGAAATAGATAACTGATGGGTCAAGGTAATACATTTCATATGGGGAAATTATAGGAATTCCTGTCTGGTTTTGTATGGAGTAGAGGTTGAATTGCTATACAATTTATATAAGGGAGGGGGAGAAAGAACTAAATGGTTTCTGTGGTTTCTCCCGGAAAAATCTTTGAACTCCTATTGGAATTGCATATGTATGTATGTATTGAATTTTCTGATTTGGAGACCCTCAGAACCTAGAAGCCAAAATTAATGAGCTTATCCACCCCCTTGATTTCAATGCATTCCCTGAATATATACTGGGCATCCAAACTGCTAGACCCTCTGCTAAGCGCTGGGAGGCCAAAGATAAACAAGACAGCTCTGACCTAGAAAAAGTAATGGAATACAAATATTTATACAATTAACCATGCCATAGCTCCCAGCACCACAGCAGACAGATGAACAAAACTCAAGGCTCTTGAAGGAGGGAGCTAGTTTGGTTATATGGCCAGAAATATGATCAAGGGCTCTAGATGCCAAAAGCAATGCCTTTCTCACTGTCCACGTATATTACTCTTATTATTCCATGCAAAGATATTCTGTGTCAATCTATTTATGCAACCCACAGAGATGAGATAATCTTTCATCCTTCTTGTTAATATGCTACCATAACTAATCCAAAACCAACATTCAAATGCACTATTGGCTGAGAACTATATGATTTGGATTCTCGTATAAGCCACTCATTTCCCTTTAAACATTAGTTTGGAAACCATTAAGCAGTAGATGGCCGTCACTCCACATTTATTATTCACTCGAACAATTCTACTTAGCCATGTCTATACAAGGCCACAGAATCAACCACACTTTTGTTAGTTTATTATTTTTTGTTACTGCCTCTGTCATAATTCAGACCAGCTAGTTAGAAGTGCCAAAACGTTTTCCCAGTGTTCAGTTCCGTGTCTTTTGTCCTCTAGGCTGAACTTGTACCTATTGAGAAATCCAAAAATTAGTTATTGATGATTTGGCTTTATGTGGAGTACAATAGACATTTAAATGAACTCTTGCCTTTATGTTTTTTGGGAAATTCATCAAATATTTACAGAAGACCCACAGTTGCCTGGGATGAGGCCAAGTGCATCAGGGAGAAAAAAATAAAGGGACAGTGTGGGTTCTCCTGGAGTTTGTAATGCAAATGCAGACATTTGATTGTGAACCTGATTTTAAATCAGACAATAGTTCTTCTAATGGGGAAAATGATTTTTAAATATTTTTTTACAACAAAGACTGTCTAACAATGAATTTTTTCCTGTGAAACTAACAATGAAAATAATTTGGAAGCATCAAGTACTTAATTCCTTTACTTTCTCTCTCTTGAGTCTTTTCCTGCTCTGAGAGCTGTTCCACAGCTTGCTTCACTCTGATTGGAGAAGAATGTGGTGAGCGGAGGAGTTATGATCAATTCCTTAATCTGTTCACTCCACAAACAACCCACCACCTGCCAATTAACAGGCATTACAACTCAGCACCATGGGAGGAATATAAAGACGAAGATGCAGTTGAGAAATGTGCAGTGTTGTGGAGAAGGCGATGAGGGAAAGAGCAACGCATAATGACATTCATGCTAAACAGGCGCATCGGCAACGGGCGGTGGAAATTCTGAGATGAGATATCCTGTAATTGGGGGTTGAGCAGAGTTTCTTGGGAGCATTTAAGGATGAACAGGATTTAGATGTTTGAGAGCTTGGGACAGACTTTCCAAGCTAGAACTTCTGTCTTTGCTGAAGTTACAGAAAGTGTTGCAAATACCACTGCAGAAACCCAGATAAGAATTCTGCTTGCCCCCCATCCCACCCCATTTGGGAACCACTAAAATGTGCCCTTTTTAATGTCTGGATTTAAGAATTATTTGTGCAAATCAGCACCACAGACTTCCTTGAAGATGTTCCCTCCCTCCTGGGTGTTCTTGCTCACCACAGCTCCTGCTGGCTACAGCTTGTCCCATGCTCCACCTGCAACAATAAAAAAGGACTGAGCGGGGGCTGTTTGTTGGGGCATTAGGAGAATAACTGTGAAGGCTCCCAGCCTTCATCTGAATTGTTTCCAGTGGGTTTCAACCCCAGGCAAATCTATCTTACTGAGGTCCAGTTCCTGAATGGAGGTGGGGAGACAAAACAGCCGAGCATCTTACTTGAGGGAAAAGGCAACAAACCAAGAAAGAGATTAATTTTTAAAAAGCCAAGTGCTAATCCGACAGTGGTTTTCCAAGAGTGCCTCAAGCATTAGTAGGTCATTAAATCTTTGTTAACAGGCCAGGAAAAAATGTAAAAGGAAGGAAAAAGTGGGTCATAGTCCTGCTTAAATTTATACAGCATGGAAATTTCATGAAATCACAGCATTGCAGCGATGAAGGAAACCACAGGAGTCCCTACCAGGGCTTCTTCTATGGAGGCCCCTCAATAGCCTCTCAAGACAAGTTCCACTCACCCTGTCTCCTAAAGGAATGCAGCTCACCTGAAATTGCCTGATTCGTATCTCAATGGTGGAGACACTCCTTTATTTTCTGCAGAAAGTTGTCTCATTCTGGTCCTACTTTTTTGATTTGGGAATGTACAGGTCAAGTCTAATCTGCCTTTCACCTGCACTCAGAAACTTGAAAGCTGCCTTTATAATCCCTCTGAATCTTCCTTTCTTTAGGCTATTTAGGTTGAATATCCCTTACCTGATATGCTTGGGACCAGAAGAGTTTCAGATTTTTTTTTTCTTCAGATTTTTTTTTCTTCAGATTTTGGAATATTTGCCTTAACATCATGAGAAATCTTGGGGGTGGGATCAAAGTCTAAACACAAAATTCTTGTATGTTTCATATACACCATATGCCTGTATCCTAAAAGCAATTTTGTACAATATTTTTAATAATTTTGTCCATGAAACAAAAGTTTGCATAAACTGAGCCATCAGACTTGTATCATTATGTTGGTACTCATGAATGAGTTTTGGATTTTGAATTATTTCAGATTTTGGAATTTTCAGATTATGGATGCTCAAACTACATGCTTTTCCCAGCATTTCATATTGCATGATCTTGAAGCACAGTTTAGACTTTCCCTATCATAAATGATTCCAGTCAGTTCCTGATCCCCTGTGGCCTGAGAAATGAATAAAAATATTCCAAGTATAAACTGACAACATGGAGTAATTAGCTACTGCTATTCCTATTTTGAAGTTGAATGCTTTCTTAACTAGTTACAAATATCACTTAGGAATCTTATATTGTCAGCACTTTTAAATGCATCTTTCCATTATCATTTTTGATGATTTGCATCAAGTGACAATGAGACAAAAATGATAAAAAGAAATTTAGCCATACGTAAAATATTTTACATGAAATTTAAGACACCATGATGAACAAACGTGTGTGAGTGCATACTCCTACGTGAGCACATCCATGTACATGCACACAGTACCACACATGTACACTCATGTGCATAACATGTACATATATGAACTATATGTGCACATGCATGTAGTTTACATAATGCACATGATGACACAGATACACATGCATGCACATGCACACACACACACACACACACACACACACAGGCTCAAGTATTAACCATTTCTCCACTCAAGGATCCTTATATGACTCAGCTGTTTAGACACCTAGGATTCAGGTGAACTCAAAGAATGGTAAGGAGGTGTCTCCACTTGCCAGTTTCAGACCATTAAAAGAAAACAAGACCAATTGAATTTAGCAGTTTAAGCAAAGAAACAATTTATGAGTCCAAATAGAAAATGGTTCAGCATACTCTGTGCAGGTTAAATTCATAACCAGAGAACAGGAAAGAGTAGTTACAGTGGTGTTTGCCTTACATGGTCATGTTGGGCAAATTTTAACTCCTGATTGACTGGAGGTTCTGCTGCTGTGATTGACTGAAACTCATTACTTGTTACACTTCCTCCTTAGGTTACACTCTGTTCATACTTTAAGTTAGGCTACAGTTCTCTGAATACAGAGAATTCTTTAGGCCAACTTGAGATATGCACAGACACAACTCTAGGCCAAATTTAATTCAATTAACAACACATAGAGATTAACAACCATATGTGGAAGTCATGATATCCCAGTCAAAACCTTGGACAGGAAAAAAAAGAGAATTATCTTAATTTGTTTATAATTGAATATAAAAAGTTCTCAAACTTCTGTTCTGAGATAGTAGAAAGCAGAGAATTTCCAATTCAGGATGGACTTAGATGCATGTAGATGGTATGTAGTCTCCTTCAGGTAAATACCCAGTCCTACCCAGGACTTCCTTTCAGTACCCCACTTTCCTCTCCACTACCAGGGATCCAGCCTCAGGTACTGTGTGAGGGACTGTCACATACTGCCACTGTCTGCCTCAGCCCTATGCATCAGGGAATCCCATGCTCATGTGACTCCTCCCTCCTGTCAACCTATCACCCAAGTGTTTCCACCTTTCCACAGGTACATTACCACATCCAAGCGGTAAGATCTCTCCTGTCTTCTGACTTGCCCTCAGCCTTATCACACCCCTCCTGGCCCATTTTGAGTTCATGGGAGACTTGGAGGAGAGGACACCGGATCCCTCTTCTTATATAAGCCATGCCCCATCTTCATTTCTATTTTATGTGACTTCACCTCATGAACCAGAGAAGGAAAATCCATTAGAAGGTTCCTGGCTTTCTTGGACTCTCCCTGAAGTGTAAGGGACAGGCTGTTTGTGGCTTCCTAAAATTGTCTGGAGATTCTCTGGTCTACTCAGAGGTTTGACTGGGGAGCAGGAGAAAGTTTGTCTGTGGTTCCTTTCTTAGGTACTTAATAGCCCCTAACTATAAGTCATATCCTCTATAGTCTTTCTCCTGCTGCCAACCGCTTCCCTTTATCTGCTTTGAGTTTGGAAAATTTTTCTTACATCATTGTGCATAGTGGTTTATGGAAGAAACTCTATCCTCCAAGTCTACCAGATCCTGAGTCTGTGGGGGCCCGGGGGAGACTATATTTGGCCTATAGCTGTTGTCACAGAAGGCCCCAACTTCCAAGACCATGTGTCTCTTAAGTTTTACAAACATTTGAAAGCATTCCTTACTCTTGACTATGTCTGTGTCACCTTGAAGGAACAAAGTCTCTGACGTACAGGTAGAGGTTCTTGAGATGACAGGACAACTACAGGTTTATTATTATGGAGAGATTTCATTCCTCCATACTAGTGTCATTGAGAGCTCATTGATTGATTCAGGAACATGGGCTTCATACTCAGTGACCTATTTTTCAGCAAAATATCACAGTTTGTGAGTAATGAAAATACAGGAAACACCAAAGTGTTTTTCCTACTCTGCTCTCACTCCCAGTCACCTCATGCCATTAAAATGCATGTGGGTTTTCCCCAAATTAAACAAACTGTTCTTCAGCAGATGCTAGCTGGGTATTCTCTTATTCAAGTCAATTCTCATGCGGTATACCTGGAGATTGCATCAGATCCCACAGGCACGAGGCTCAGCCTCACCACAGGGTCTGCACTTCAGATGCCCATCACA
Organism: Glaucomys volans; assembly: GCA_020662805.1. Taxonomy (NCBI): domain Eukaryota; kingdom Metazoa; phylum Chordata; class Mammalia; order Rodentia; family Sciuridae; genus Glaucomys; species Glaucomys volans. Next base: position 602,813 of record JAJEJO010050041.1, on the reverse strand, counting down.
AGTAGTTGGTTGTGTCTTTTGTATTAGAAGTAAGTGCAAAGCTCATGAATAGTAATCATTAAGCCTCCCTTTGGATTGAGCCTAACAGAAGCTTTATTCAATGGTTTACTACCAGTTAGAGAATTTTTTTAAATGTATATATATTTGGCCCAGTCCTGAGAAAAATGCATTGAAATACATAAGATTTCATTAAGTTCATCCATGGATCCCCTAAGACTCCTATATCCTACTTTAAGGTCCTCTATGCCAACCAAAGGACTGATGTTATTCAGAGACACTGTTCATCAAATGGCTGAGATGCTGAAATGCAGGGAGCAGAAAGATCTTTGTCCCTTAATTGGATGAATAATTTTCCCTGGTGCCTTACGAGAACTTAAGGTTTGGTAGAGAAAAGAGTCACTGAAAATAGGAAGAATGTTATGAAAGAGGTAGAAGAAGAGGAGAAGGAATGAAAACTCCCATTCAAGCAACAATTGAGTGCATTCTGCACACAAGGAACTATATTGAGAGCTGCAAGAAATTAAGGTCACACTCTAGTAAAGACAAGACAATAGAAGGAAAAGAGGAAAAGAATAGAAAAAAAAAGAAGGAAATACAGGGGAGAGAAGATGAGGTCATAGCTCCCCGTCCTTGATCACTAACACCAGTGAGGATTTGGAAACTTCTATGGAGGAAGAACTTAGGTGCAGTGACTGGATTAGAAGGATTAGATTGGATTTTTTTCTTTTAACAAGCATAAGAACAAACTGTCTGGTCAGTATCACCTTTTACTATGCTTCATTTGCATTAGCTTCCTCTTTTCACTTTTTTTATTATTATTATTTTAGCTCATTGCACTTTAGTGCACAGTGGAGAGGGCAATTCTTTGGACCTGACCCTCAAGAACTTCCACAGTCTATCACATTCGCTCTTACAAATTCACCCAGATCCCTCACAGGAACAAATCTTACTCTTCCCCACTTTCCTGCCCTCACAGGGGCTGACCCCTTCCTTGGACTGCTTCTCGTCACCTCAGTCCCTCACCCTGACTCTTCTCTACACATACCCTGCACACATCTCTCTGTTGTCCCTACCTCATGGCTACCTCTATAAAATTACTTTAGCTCCAGTAGAAGGATGTATTTTATTGGAAGAGAAGCAGTAGATGAAGTACAGTTGGCCTTACACATCTGCATGTCTGCAGTTTTAACCAAATGGATCAAAAATATTTGGTAAAAAAATTGCATCTGGACTTAACATGTATGGACTTTCTTGTCTGTGACTCCCTAAATGATACCTAAGAACAACTATTTGCATAGCATTTAGATTGTATCAGATATTGTAAGTCATCTAGAGGTGATTTAAATATATAGGAGAATGTGCATAGACTTATGCATATGTTATATCATTTACATAAAAAATATGAGCATCCTTGAATTTTGGTATCCCTGGGGTTTCTGAAACCAATCCTCCATAGATACGAATGGATAACTGCATCTGTATCATGCTGTCTCTTGCCAGGTAATAATAACTTATTTATATGTTTCATATACATCATTGATCTTGACACCTTAAATGACTGATTCACCCTAGTCAATCCATACCCCTTTTTCAGGTATAGGTTTCAAAATAGACATCTGGTTCAATTTGGCCAATGAGAAAAGAGGACAGATTGCCTAGAATGTGCCTAGAAAATGCTTTCCCCTCCAGGAAGACATCAGAAGATGCTTCCTCCCCTCTGGGCACTTCACGTGTGGATATGATGCCTAGAACTTCCTCAGCCATTGTGCTCAGGATGGAAGCCAGCCCATAGGATGCTAGACCCCGGACCTCTCAGGTATTTTAAATTGAGTCTCAACCAATTCAAACATCCACTGGCCCTCTGGACTTACTGTTGAGAAGTTAAATAGCTTGAGTTAAGGTCTCTGCTATTTATAGTCAATTATCCTACCTACACACTTAGCATAGATATGTTTTCCTTGATGACAGCAGGAAAAATAGAAAGATGGCTAATGGGAAGAAGTGAGGTAGCATAAAAAAATTAAATAGAATATAGAAGTAGAAAATGAAAGTCAGATACACAAAATAACTATATTAGATAATACATATGATTCATTATTGCTGAAAATACAAAAGGTTGTTTGAGCCAAATTATTTTTTCTAATATGGTAGAGTGTTTTAAGGAACTAATTCAAGCAACCCAAAATAATCACCTTCAAGTCCTACAATCTAAAATTGCTCCACCCTTGCCTGGTTCTGTAACTATGGGCAAGTAATAGAATGTTACTGATTCTCAGGGTTTTGTCTATATAAGAGGAATAATAATAATGGCTAGAGCAAAGCATTTTAGCATTAAAGAATGTAAGGTATGCAATGCACCTAGCAGATTGACAGACAACATGTATGTCTTCACTTGCTATTATTTGTACTTTTAATTTTTATTTATTTAGTATTGGTAATTAAACCCAGGGGCACTAAAACACTGGGCCATGTCCCCAGCCTTTTTTATTTTTTATTTTGAGATAGGTCTCAATAAGTTGCCTAAGGGCTTGCTAGGTTGCTGAGGCTGGATTTGAACTCTAATCTTCCTGCCTCAGTCTCCCAAGCCACTGGAATTACAAGCGTGTGCCACTGAGTCTGGCCTTATTTATACTTTTATAGAACTTGGTGAAAAGTGAGAATGTATCACATAGGTTGATTACCTGCTCAATAAAGAAAGTAAGTACTTTGACCATCAGAAAGAAAAGAAAAAAGTCCACTCAGGCAGAAGTTACAGGAGAAAGAGAACCACGTTCACTCTGCATTATAGTGGGGCCAAGTCAGTGAAGACCAAGGAAAGTCAGTGCCATGCATTTGCATACAGGGTAAAGAAAGCAATCAAATTGAAGGACGGAGGACAGGAAGATGCCTCATTTGTCTTTGTACTTACTAAGATGAGCTGTAATTTGCAATGTTTGTTGGTTACATACTGATGGTTCTCATTCTGAAAATCAAATATGGCCTGAAGCAGGTGAATTCATTCTAAAAATTCTGTCTTGTCTTCCCCTTCAACATTCTGATCTCCTACAACACTGACCTATAAGAGATTCAAAATGAGAGGCCTTGAAAAGTGAAGGCAATTGGGCTTTCCCAGTTCTCTGAGTTCTAGAGTCACTGCAAATGGCAGTAGACTCATGCAATTGTAAACCACAGTACTACAGGTTGCAACACTTCCCAAAACGCTCTCTAGCCTAAGACATCACTTACTAACAGAAAGAAAAGCACTGAAGTATCTGAAGGATGAATAGTTAAAAATTCTCAGAATATCCATACAATGGAATATTATTCAGTCTTAAACAGGAAGAAAATTTTGGCATATGCTGCAGCCTGTATGAACCTTGAGAACATCATGCCAAGTGAAATACGACAGAAAAATGCATTCGCTATCAGGTATTGTACAATACCACTTACGTACGGTTCAAAGACAAATTCAAAGACAGAAGTAGAACAGTGGCTGCTAGGGGGTAGGGGAGAGGGGAATGGGAAGTTCATGTTAAATGGGTACGAAGGGGTACAGAGATCCCGTTCCACAACATGAAAAGAGCATTGGAGATGGAAGGTGGTGATGGTCACACAAAAACGTGAAAGTACTTAGTACTACCAAACTGTACCCTTAAAAATGGTTATGATGGTACATTGTGTTTGTAATTTGCTACAATAAAAATGAAAAATCATTTTAAAAGAGAGAATGAAACAAAACAGATTTTGAACAAAGAGGAAGCAAGGAGAAAGACAAGAAAGGAAAAAAAATCAAACAGAAAGTTAGAACCTGGTAAATTTTTAATGATAATCTTACATCAGAAAATCTAGCTCAGGCCAAAGGAACACTGTGCTTCTGGGGATGTGGCATTTCCACGCTGACTTTGGTTTTCACCCCCTAAACAGAGTAGCTAGTCTGTGTCTAATTGTGTTTGTTTTTCCCCCTGCAGGGATGTTTAACAGTCCCCTAACCACTGAGATTGTCCCATAAAATTTTATGACAACAATTTCTTAAGTGAAATTTCCATTCAGTCTGTTTGTGGGACCTTCAAAAAAAGCCAGAGAAAGCCAAATAGATATAACTTGGGACATTTTCCTGAGGTCTAATTTAATTATAAATCATGACTTTATGAGCCTACCCTTCCAAACTCATACAGCTCCTTAGCAGCACAAAATAATTTACTGCTCTGCAAGACAGTGAGCTCATGCCGGGAACCAAAGGGCACCCTGAACCACATTCCTCTGGGAAGCTTCACAAACTATGCTCTGAACATGTGAGGTCTGACATTCGAGATTTGAAAGCTCTGCACCCCAGCCCCACCCCGCAGGCCAGCATCACCCTGCACAGAATAGAGATGGGGTTCAGAGGCCTTGAGTGCTTTAGTGAATGAGACCAGCAGAGGAAACTCCTGGATGCAAATGGCTGTGCTCATCCCGTGCAAAGACAATCTGCTCTCTGGATCTTTCCACAGTTCGCACCCGTGGCAGTTAGGAAATGGCTGTGCTGAACAATCACACCCTCTAATTTAAGGCAGAAGTCTCAGAAAGGGAGTCTGAAATTATTGGGTGTGAAATGCAAATAGATTTAGCAGCTTTCCCACTATTTATGTAGCCTTCAACTCTGCCTGTTGAAGTGGGGTTTTCTTCTTTTTTATCTGAACATCTGGACATTTGTTCAAGACTGTTTGGCTCTGTGAAAGTTGGCCTCAGGGTAGTAACAGTTCTCAGCTCTCAAGACTGGCCAGAATCACCCTCTCTGGGAGGAAAGGATGGAACTCATCACCAGGACTTTTTCCAGTTAAGAGAGCAAAGTAGGGATTCTGAATGTGTGCAGCCCTCTAAGTCCAGGGGCAGATGCATTGCTTATGCAAAACCCAATGCTCCGGTTGGGGGCATTAGCTTGAAAGAGCACTTGTCTAGCACACGTGAGGCACTGGGTTTGGTCTTCAGTGCTACATAAAAATAAATAAATAAATAAAAGGTACTGTGTGCATTTACAACTAACACACACACACACCCACACACCCACACACACACACACACATACATACCAAGGCACAGACAGTATGGGGGTGATTCTCTCCACTGCAGTAACTTGGCCATGTGTAATGAATGACATTGTCAGAAGTGTCCCACTGCATGTGTTTCCTTCTGTAATATTAACCATTTGACAGAGACCTGATACAATTTTGGAATACATTGTGATGTGAGTCAACCAGACATGACCATACTTAAGCTTCCACACCCCCTGTAAGCTCTAAGAAGCCTCAAGTTCACAGGGAAGAGTCTATGGCAGACCACCTCCATCAGAAGTTGTCCAGCTCAATGGTTCTTCCATCTACACATGGTATTGTCTCTATCTCTGCACATTGTCTTCCATCTGTGTGTGTCTGTGTCCAAATTTCCCTTTTGTATAAAAATACAGTCATATTGGATTAGGGACCACTCTAACAACTGCATCTTAATTAACCTGACCATCTTCCAAGATCTATTTCCAAATAAGGTCGCATTCACAAGCCCTGGGGCTTAGAAGGTTAGCATCTTCTAGAGGATATAATTCTAGAGGATATAGTCAACCATGACATGCCCCCTGTATGTTTTTGACCACCTTTTGTCTCATCAACAATTTTATTGCTATCAAGACTTCTAGCATTTAGATTCAGAATAGCCCATGTGCCTGTTCAGCAAATCACATGAAAGTGTATGTGATGAAACATACATAATTACATACGAAAATATATGTTATGGCCATGAATCCTAGGTTACAATCCAACCAAGATGGCCCAGTTAGTCTTAGTTTTACACCAGGAAGACTCATCAATGAAGCTTACTTAATGCACCTCACCCCACAGGAAGGAAAATACGAAGTAACAAATGTTCTTTCCAGACAGAAAGAGGAAGTCAAAAATCTATTCCTTCCTGATTCAGCAGACTGGGCAGGGTATTTCATGCAGGGCAATTACCTTTATAGAGCAGAAACAAACTCCATCTGATATCTCAGGGCTTGTCACAGCAAAGGGTTGCTACTTGTTCTTTGAAAGTCTGATAAGGAACAGGCATCCTGCTTCCAACTTGGAGCTCAGCCATCCTTAATTCTGAGGCTCCTGGTGACTTTTCATGGCAGAAGAAGAGAGGGATGGTAGAGTCACAGCTGTTCTTAGACAAATCGGCTTGAAAGTGATAATTGTTCCCAAAGTCACATGGTTCAAACAAACTGCAAGACGGTGGAATGGAATGTTTGGTGAGTACTAACTGTCTCATCTATAAAGGGAAAAGAGACAAATGTGTGTGTGTTCTTGTTTTTCCCTTCTTATAATAGAACCTTAAAAAAGGAAAAATGAGAAAAATTTAGACAGGTGTAGGCAAATCCAAGAATGTCAGGAGATGCTGGCCACTGACTGGAGATACTGTAATGGAAATCACCATAATCAGCATGTCTGACAGGGCAGAGTATGAGAGAAACCTTGCCAGAAGAAGAGAGCTGGATAGATAAACCTAATGCTGGACCCTTGAAATTTCATGGCCGTTGGGAGGAATCTGAGGCCCCATGTGCTTCACTGAGGGGACACAGAGATGTTGGAAAGATGGTGAACAAGCAGAGGTCCAGAATCAAGACAAAGAGGCTGCAGTGTGCAACCAGAGGCCCATGGTCCAGAGGGAGCAGCAGGCACAACGTCAGTGGTCTCCAGGTGCCATGTACTGCTCTACACAGCTCTCCCATACCCAGAGACATCCATCAGGAAAAAGAGGAAAAGATGTGAAAGACCAAGCATTTCTTCAGAAGAAATCGAGTCACCAGAAAACCTACTTGTTGTGGGTTAGATATAAGATGTTCCCCAGAAGCTCATGTATTAGACAATGCAAGAATTTCTGAGGTGAAATGATTGGGCCATGAGAGCCTTAACCGAATGGATTAGCTGTGAGGTAACTGCAGGCAGGTAGGGTATGACTGGAGGAGATGGGTCACTGGGGTGTGTCTTTGGGGGTTATATTTTGTCACTGTGAGTGGAACATTCTGCTTCCTGTTTCTCTGCCATAATGTCCTGCCTCACCTTGGGCCCAGAACTATGGAGTTGGTCAAACATGAACTGAATCTCTGAAACCATTAGCCAAAAATAAACTTTTCCTCCTCTAAATTATTCTTATCAGCTCCATTGGTCACATGATTCAAAACTGACTAAAACATTCCTTATATTAAAAGCATCTATGAAAACAAACACTGGCAAATTTAAACTTATTCTTTTCTTCCAGGATGGTGAGGGAATTTGGAGAAAAATTAGACAGATTATTTAAAAAAGAAGTTAAAATTTTTGTGTGCATCTAAACACAGTGTAAGCAAAATTGCTCTTGTGAAACATAGATGAAATTAATTAATTTCTGTGGAAATCTAGATTTAGTCATAAGCATCTATAAAGAAAAATACAGTTTCCTTGAGTTCTTTCATTAGAAGGAAAATTCGAGAAGGGTTTTCCTGAGTCTTATCTATGACAGTTGTATAATTTTTTTTTTTTTGTAATGTGCAAAGCTTCATCTGGGAATAATGTGCATGACTAACAATTTGATCCATGACAGGTGTGAGACCTGAAAGCTGACAAGATCACTGGGCAGAAAAGGTGTTAGAACAGGGAAATGCTGCCTCATGCCAAGGAGAGTGAAGAAACAGGAAGTCTAGAAGCAGGGAAGTTCCAGACAAGTTGAAATCCTGCATCTAAACCAACCAAACCAGAAAGATCTGTAGTACATGCAGTGGGCTGCATTCAGACACCCTCAGTGCATCAAATAAGAAATAAGTACAGAGCCCAGAAACAAGTGGCAGAGACTTGCCTATCAACAAGTGAACTTCGAGTATTTATTGATGACATGTTTCAAAGGATTCAAGGATATGCTTTCAGTTACTTAAAAAACAAACTAAAGAATCCCAGACTATACAAATGCTATTCCCTTCCAATGGGATTATGTCCTGATAAATCCATTTTAAATTGAAAATACCATTAGTTGGAAATGTCTCTAATACACTACCCATCTAGCATGCATGCTGGCTCAGCAACACAGGACACTGTAGAATATCCGTCCTTACCTTCCTGATCCTGTGGATGGCTAGCAGGTACAGCTCACAAGTGTTGCCCACCATCAAAAGACAGTATTGTATCATATATTGCTAGTCTGGAAAAGACCAAAATTCAAACTCAACGTACAGTTTCTACTGAGTGAGTTTCACTATCACACCATCAAGTGGAACCGTCATAAACTGGGGACAACCTGTATTAATAAAGGCAGTGAATGTTTATGATAGATTGTGCCTATCAAATCACATAGAATACTAATGATGGGCAAAAGACTGGACAAATAGTCCAGCTTCTTCCCCCTAGGTGGGACTATTCTAAAAGTTCTAAGACCCAAAGCATGAGTGATGCCCACTTGGTTGTAGTAGTGATATGCTCACAAATGCAGCCTGAATTACCTTCCTTCCCTTCTCCACCTCACTTCTTCACTCTTTGCTTGTGCTTGCCAGAACCACCTCCCAAATATCCACCTCCATTTCAGTCCTTATTCAGTGGTGTGCCTTGGGGACAGCCCAGCCTAAGGCATTACCATGTGGAGTTGCAAATATCATATGGAATGAAGGGTATTTATGGGAGAGACTGCCATCCATGTGGAGAGACCCAAACCAGGTAGGGTATGGAAAGGATGTTAAGACAAAGAGCAGTTAAAAGAACAAAGGACCTTTAACTTAGGAAGATGTGGTTTAAGGAATACAATTATGTCAAAGTATCTGAACACCTGGTAAGGGAAAGAGAGGATGGCCTGGTGTATGATGGTCCAGTGGTGACCAATGACATGGTGATCTCAAAAAAGCAACAAACAGGGGGAAACTGGATGCTTCCACTCTGGAAAATGAATGTGGGTTGGAGAATAATGAACAAAGCCAAGGTCTTAATAGACTCAGACTGTTCAGAGTGGAGATTAGTGTTGAGATAGAGGTTTTAAAAATGTTGAGGTTTTTAAGATGAGATTGCTAACTCAGGCAACAGCCACAAATCTGATTTTTTTCATTAATCACAGAGGGTCCCCTCTTGATTTGGATAACTTTTGGATGACTACTTTTAATGAATTCAGTACGTTCTGATATTGCCAAGGGGACTTACTGGCTGCTTGGCAGCCTCTTACTTGTGAAGATGAGCAAGATAATCGCCCTCATTTCAAGAGGCATAGGATAAAGAGGCTGAGCTTAAAAGGAAGAAGTCAAAGGAATTCAGCCACATTAGAAACCCAAATTCCTGAGAGCTAATGTGAGCTTTGGAATGTGCATCTCTTTTATAGTCACTGCAATTTAACAGCCACTGTGCTTGGGTTAGTACCTACGAAAATTTAAGGTTAAGATATTAAATGTGACTCCTATTATAGAGATACATCAGAAAAAAATTACTTAAAACGTTTAATACTAAAGTCTTCTTTCTGCCTAAAACAATAAACTAAAACATGCTATAGAAATTTAAAAATGCTAACTAAATAAATCCTGGCATGGATTAGGATTTTCATTGGTTAGGAAAGTTTCTGTGACTTTTCACAGAAAATTGAATAGGGGCTTCATTCATGGAGACATTTGTTGCTTTCCTGCCAAGGAACCCTAGATTGGCACATTGGCTCCAACATATCATATCATCAAGGTTCAGATTTTCCTATCCATTCAACCCATATCCTGAGCATGTTCACTTTCATTCTGGCTTCTTACCTCATGATGGGAAGATGACTGCCATAGTGCCAAGCATTGCCTTCTAACACAAGAATATCCAACATACGGATATTTGTAAGGACTTTATTCATTATTACCTAAAGCCATAAGCAACCAAGATGTCCTTCAACAGGCAGTGGATAAACTGTAGAATATTATTCAAGGGATAAATAGAAATGAGCTCCAAGCCATAAAAAAAAGATGTGGTGGAACTTTAAATGCATGTTGTTACATGAAAAAAAAAAGTCTATAAAGTTCTCGTACTCTCTGATTTAAATTGTATGACCTTCTGGAAAAAAGTCAACTAAGGAAACAACAAAAAGGTCAGTGTGGTCCAGGGTTCAGAGAGAGGGAAAGGATTTAGATGGATTAAGGGCATGGGACTGCATGCCAGGGAAGTTATTCTGTAGGAGCCTGAAATGGTGGACATGAAACATTACACATTTGTCAAAACCCATTGAAAGTATAACACCATATAATGGAAACCAGGGTCTTTATTTTACAATCACATATCTATATTGGCTCATTGATTTTAACAAATGTGCCCCACTACTGAAATAATAATAGGGGGAAATGTATGCCAAGGAAGTTGAGGTACTATGGGTATATGGAACATTTTGTACTATGTGCTCAAGTTTTTTGTTTTGTTTTGTTTTGAAATCTAAAACTACTTTTAAAAAATACTGGGAAATGGTATTGGCCAAATTATATGGTTATATTGTGTGCAAGTATGAATATGTAAGAACAATCCCCCCATTATGTACAACTATCATGCACCAATAAAAAATGGGGAAAAAATACAGTCTATTAATTATTTTTAAAAACCTGATATAGAAATGGAGGGAAAGAGGTCAGTAATCTCACTCCATATTTCTTTCCTTTTATTAGAGAGGAAAATCCTTGCCAGACCCCTAATACATGTTAGAATAGCTCATTGACCAGATATGGGTTGACTCCAGCTGCTGAGGAGAGGGGAAAAACAAATACCTAAGAAAAACCAGGGGTGGGGAAAAGACTGAGAATGAATGTTGGGTTGGTAAATAACAGTCTGAACTGAACCATTCCTGAAGATGAGAAAATGATGTGGTAAAGATTCTAATATTCAGCTATTGAGAGCATTAGTATGAGAAGAGGATCTGGGACTTCCACTTCAAGTTGAAATCTGAATAGAAATTCACAACCAAGAGTTCTTTACTTTCTGACCAAAATAACCATGAATACTAGATTTTAAAAAATAATAATATAGAAACCCTATGTCATATATGAAACTTAACTGAAGTCAAATTATAAGATTTTAAGAACCTTAGAAGAATTTCCATGAACAATAAGTTATGAGGCAAACAAAATACCAACCTGCCACTGCCATCGAATTATTTTCCCAGTCAAGAATGAGTAAGTTTGTCTGTTGAAATATGATTCGTTTTCCCTCCACTTGCCTACTGCCCAGCCCTGTGATGGAAGATCTACACCAACCAGAACAGAAAACCTGTCCCTCTCCATGAGAAAGATGGAAGCTACTGTATTTGGGGGACCAAGTCCTGCTCCAGCCATTTCATCATCACTCACCGTTGTATCTCTGTACCTTTATTTTGGAATGATGATGCCCAGTTATGGAATAGGGCTGGTGAAGAAGAGATCAGTGCCCACATTCTCTGTCTCCAAGAGTTCCTTAGGTAGGAAGGAGCAGAAACATGAAGACAACACAAAGCAGACAGCTTTGGACATCTCATGTTTCCATTTTCATTTTCTGGCAAAGGATGAACTACAGACATTTGCCGGCCCTCATCGGATGATGTGAGAGAATTCCAACAGTTAGCAGAGGTTAAAGGGATCCAAGAAAAATCAATCTACCCAATATCTGGAAAAATATGAGTCCTGAGTAAACTTTTACTCACTTGATGAGGAGCAGGTTAAATAGGAAGCCCCTAAAAGTGTTCAGTTACACAGGAAAAGGAATCCAGTTTTTTTCAACATTAAAAGGAGCTGTAAATGTGAAAAATATTTTGCTGCAGGAAATAAGTACATGTTACAAATCACGTGATTTGTGTTCTAAATAATATGTTTTAATTCAAAGCCATGAACACTAGAACAAAAGATGAAAAAATACAATAACAGACTGAAGAAAAAATAAAGGAGACATAGAGGAGATAAGGGAAGATAACACAAAAAGTAAAATGTGGTTGCAAAATAAAAATTTGTACTAGAAGCAATGAGGTACAGACAGAGGAAACACTAGTACATAAGAAGCTATTGATTTCAAGAGAAAACCTCAGGAAGCTATTTCCCATCAAAATAGGATGGGAAATGGGATAAAACAAAGAACTATGTGACTCAAAATAAAAGAGGCTATCAATTTGATAAGGTAATTTCTATTTCTGATCAAGATACTGGATCAATGGAATAAATGATAACTTTTCAAAGCCCAGGAAAGAGAAAAATCTTCAAATTTGAGAGGTTTATCAAGAGCCAGGCAAAATTAATTTTAAAATGAAAAAGGTAATTCTTACAAAGTTTTTGTATTTTGAAGATAAACAGATAGAAACCTTCCCCACCAAATCAAAATTATCTGTAAGATAATTTTTCATTTAAAAAATATTTTAAGATAATTTTCTAAAACATTTGCTCTAAGCTGCTTTCACTATCATGTTAAATGTTAGAAAATGAAGTTAACATTCTTGAATTTCCAAGGCAGAAATCTTGTGATCCAAGAATACTTATTTAATTCATTGTAAAGAAATTAATTGTAAAATAATGTATTGAAGGATACAGAAGAATATCACCTATATATCATTACTCTTAAAAACCACTCAGACATAAATGATATATCAAAACAAAGAATTCAAGAATGGGAACAACCTGACATCACAGGAATGGTGACAGAGCACTGAAACCAGTAACATACAGAATTAAAACTAAGCTACAGATATTAAACAGTTCTAAAACAAAAGCCTAAGACTCACATAAGAATACACGCTGGTTTAATAGTTATTATACATGCTGAATATCACAGAATATAACTACAAAATCAGGAAAACTTTATAGGCATGGTAAAGTGAAGAGAAAATATCCAAAAGTCCATTTTACTAAGGGGAGAAAATAAATACTGCTATTCATGATGCAGATCATTAGAGCAATAGAGGTTTATAGAGAATTTCTATTTAAAACATAATATTTAGCAGAAATAGAAACTGGATGTTGCATAAGAAAAAATTTAGCAAAATACAAAAAAAAAAAAACTCCACATACACATGTGCACACAGGTGAAGACAAGAAAGAAAATAAGTAGGAAGAACAAAATTGAACATAGATTGATAGACATGGTCTAATCTCCTTTTACTTGTCAAAAGAAATACAATCCAGTTGTACACAGATTGCAGAATTCTAAACTAGACAAAAGCATGACAAATAATAAAAGATAAAGATGAGTATGTTACAGTTTGGATATAAGATATCCCCCCAATGCTCTTGTGTTAATGCAGGAATTTTCATGTTAGAATGATTGGATTGTGCAAGCTGTAGTCTCATTTATTAGTCCATCCTAGTTTGAATAGACAGACTGGTAACTGTAGGTGCTTGGGACCTGGCTAGAGGAGATGGGACCCTGGGCCTGTCCCTTGGAAGGGTATGTCTTCCCTGAAGCACTTTCCCCTTTCTCCCTCTTCTTCCTGGCAGCCAAGAGCAGAGCAGTTTTCTATGCCCTTCTGCCATGTGTTGCCTCACCGTGGGCCCAAAGCCTTGGAGCTGCAGTCTTCCAACTGTGACCTCTGAAACTGTGAGCCCAAAATAAACTTTCCCTCCTCAAAGTTATTCTTATGAAGTGTTTTGGTCCCAGAAATGCAAAGACAGACGACGAATACAGAGTACAAATATATCAGGGATATGTGAACTGAAAGAAACAGATAACCCCAAACTGACATCACACAAAATAGAACTGAAGACAAAACGTGTGTGTGTGTGTATTAAATAGGACAATTGACCCTTATAATGAAGCTATGTCCTGATTCTCTATCCACCAAGGTGCAGGAGCTAATGAACACAAGCCTGAAACTTGCAAGGTTAAAAAAGAAGACTTGAAGAAATGCTTATAATGTATACTCTTTGGGTAAGAGAATCCATATTATAGAGACGACAATTATCCCCAAAATGCTACATTGTTTTAGTGCACAATTCACCAACACCCTCCTCCTTCCAAAATATTGCTTCTGGAAATTAACAGAATTATTCTAAAGTTCCTGTGGAAGAACAACAGGGTGATGTTTAACAAAAAGATTAAACAGTAGGTTTGGGACAGTGCAATGAACACAAGAACACCCAGAACATGGTGGGGCCTCCCATTCTGTGACGTTCCTCTCTTTACTACTCCTTCCCACCCTCCAGAGTAGCTGTCTCATCTGTGGGCATCAAACAAACTCCCTCTCACTCACCCCAGCCCATTTCCAGATTTTCCTCATGATTCTCTGAAAGGAGAAGGAACAAGTCAACAGTTGGAAATTCCCACGTCTGCACCATCCCTTTGTCTATTACTATGGTGGAAGTTTAACTCAATTTATCAAAGCCACTGTGTTCTGAACCCCATATATACTTAATTTCTCAAAGAGTGTCTCTTTCTTTATTGGATTATTACCATCAATTTAGAATAATTCTTCAATGAGTCTAATGGTAAACCAACAAAAAAACCTCCTTAGGTACCTAAGGTAATAAGGTCCCACCATATTCTTTCTCTCTATGACCAAAATTCTCCAGAAGAGGAGGATTTTATTTTCTTTCAACATATGATTTGACTCTTAACCCAATCAGATTTCCACCTCTAACATGCCACCAAAATGTTTATTACCTGTACTACCAAGGACATATGCCAATGTATTCCTGTCACCTTCACTTTTCCAAAGGTCTCAGCAATATTCTCCTCTTTCAGGGAACCTCCCACTCCTTGTTTTGACTCCATGATCTGCTTGCTTCTTCCTATTTCTTGGACTCTATTTTTCCATTCTCTTCTGAAGTCTCATTCTAGTCACTAAAGACTGGGGCTATTCATCCAGGGCTTGTTCCCGGCTGGCTTCTCTTTTCACTAGACTTCCTCTGTGATATCATCACATTTTTCTTCTCAGCTGTACCACTCACTGTCTCCCAGCCCACAATTTTCTTCCAACCTGACCAGTACCATCAGCTACAATAGCTTCGGAAAGTTTTACAGCCATCTTGGTTTACCCCAGTCGAAAATCAAACTCCTGTTTCACCCTACCTTCAGTCTAGTTCCATCTTTGGTCTGTTTTTTTTCTGTGTACATGGTACCATAATATCCTGGTTTCTCAGACTAGAAAACTACAAATTATTCTTGACAACTTTCCTCCCTTCACCTCCACATTTAGTCAGTCACCAGTCTGACTTCTAAAGAATTCATGAACTTATCAACTACTTCCCCACCAGCCTTATATCAAATTATCATTATTTCTCTGAAGATTGACCACTTCCAAACTTGTCTTCACTTAGCAACTGTTTGTAAATAAATAAACAAAGGAAAAAAAGAAATACGATCACTGGGTCCCCTAGATTTAAGCTCATCAGTGGTATTTTTAACCACAGAAGCCACTGCATTGAGCTCATTATGGTCATCAATATTTGGAATGATTTGGTTAGTTCTTTGCTTCCCTGCTTATGTCTTCCTCCCCAATTCAGCTGTCTGATCCATGAGGTCAGGGACTGTGTCTTCACTGATTTTTATGAGTCAATCTTTAGCTCGGTGCAGAGCAGAGGGCAGTGCTCACTGAATTGAAGTGCTAACACTGGCATAATTACAACAGTATGTTACAGCACGAATAATAGACTGTACACTGAACAGAATAGAAAGCTGAGAAATAGACCCAAATACATGGCATTATTTATTTTTTGCTGAAGCTAACATATAAAAACAATTTATAGTGGTGAAATTATTTGATACTCCTTTCCAGAAAAAAAATAAGAAAACAAAACTGAATCACAGGAGGAAAAAATCAATCTTTATATCATGTCATGCCAAAAAAAGATAAATGTTAAATGACATCATAAAATAGGAGAAAACACATGTGAATGTTTTGTAATTCTTAATGATAGTAGGTGTAACTCCCAAGGACTTATTTTTCACAAAGAAAAAAACTGGAAAAATGTAATAAGAGCCCTAAAATTTTTAATACTTATACCATGTTATTTTCTGTTCTAGAAATTTATCCCAAAGAAATTGTTTAAAAAATGGTACTAAAATGCACATATAAAGATATTTAATGCATGGTACTTAATAACAGCAAGGTATTAGAAATGTTCTAAATATAGAAGATTTGGAGCATGGTGAAATAATTATAATTCATGCAGACAAAGTAATATTACATAGCCATTCTCAATTGAAAAAATGTTCACAAAGGAGTGCTAAGTGAAGAAAAAGTGATCCAGACAAAAAATAAAGTATAGTTATATTTTGTATATTTTAAACATATAAAAAGTGAAATAAAATGCATTCAAATATTTCCCAAACTATCCACA
Source organism: Glaucomys volans (assembly GCA_020662805.1). Taxonomy (NCBI): domain Eukaryota; kingdom Metazoa; phylum Chordata; class Mammalia; order Rodentia; family Sciuridae; genus Glaucomys; species Glaucomys volans. Next base: position 586,570 of record JAJEJO010050041.1, on the reverse strand, counting down.
CTGAATGAGCATTAGCTTTATAATTAGAAAACAGCAAATGTTCTTTTAAATACCCAAATCGCTAGGAAGTGAGACAGCAGATGATTATCACACCATTAAAGTAAGAGCTAAAACATTTCTTATAGATTTTTAAAGTGTATATTAGGATAGTATTTACTAAGCTATGAAATTTTTAAATTTAAAAATCATCTAAGAGAATATTCACAAATATGACTTACTCTCATGCAGAAGTTTGTGCTAAGGGACATGTAAGTTAAATAGAAAACAACTGGATATTCAGGAAGCTATATCCAAGCACAGATTGTCTTTACCTACACCCAATGACTCCTATTACTGACAAAGGAAGTACGATGAATGCAGTCCACATATCTTTACTCGTTTATTAAAATAGTATTAAATATCTAGTATGATTAAGATGCTGGAGGACACCAGGAAGGTAAAAATCAAAGTCCCTTGAAGTTTCCAAGTTAGGATTTTAAAGGCTTGCTTGGAAATTAGAATGAAGTTAGGCATCTGTTTATTATTTTATGTGAATAACCTCCTCCATCCAACAGACTTGGGTAATTTTTTTCTTCTTCTTACTTTTCCATTTTCTGCAACATCTCAATGTACTTATTTTCTAGAAGGAACCGAAGACCCAAACAGCCACAAATGTTTGTTGGTCTCACTGGTTAAGAATGGTTGGTGGTTTGCAACATATAAATAGAAGAAACTATAACCAGTTTCAGCCAGTCTGACGCCATGAAAAAACTGATGAATAAATAATGAGAGTGCCCTGCATCTTTCATTCGTTCAGATCTGGAGCCCTCAACCAGTGGCACCATAGTGTTCTGTCTCTGTTCTGGGCATTTTCTCCCCACGTCAGATGCAAGAAATTCAGTCTGCTCCAGTTGAGGTTCCTGGGGAATCCAGTGTTTCAACAGGGTGCCTTCCTGAGAGGGACCTCCCAGAAGATGTTTTTCTTTCTCAATGGAAATTGTTCTCATCTACTTAATGCTGATAAATTAGTACCATCTTCTTTTTATATTGCATTTGCTTTTGCCCAATTTCTTCCTTAGAGAATTTATCCACTCCACTCCCTTAACTGCAGCATGAAAAGAAGTGACTCCAAGGATAGAACTGAAGTTACAGCCTCAAAAGATTTGCTTTATTCAGTATCAAAGAGACTTTGGTACATGTCATTAAAATTATTCACTCTTCTAGGCCTGATAATATACATGGCAGCTTTGCTCAGCAGAGCATTTTCATATGCATTAACCAATCTAAACTTCACAGGAACCCAGTGAGGTAAGGAGGGCAAGTCATGTACTCAGGATCATTTTGTATTAAAAGTCAAGAATTTGAGAAATTTCCTCAAGACCACGCAGCTTTGTAAATGTCAGAGACAGTGATGGAATTTGGAATGTCTGTCTTTAAATTAGGTTAAGTAGGCTTTCCTACTTAATTGCTAAAATTAGATTGATCCAATCACTTGGCAACTCTTTATTGAGACTCTCCTCTAAGTCAGGTCTGGTGTAGGCACTGGAAATTCAACAGTGTATAACCCAGATAAGCCCCCTGCGGTTTCAAATTCCTGTGGGTAGAGATAGAACCCTGAAAAGCAAATAAATTAAATTAGAAAAAATCCTACATGGGATGGAACACAACTAGGGAAGTAGGGTAATAGAGCGAGTATCATCAAAAATTCACAATTTTTTGAGGAGTTGACATTTGAGTCCTGCTCCAAATAAGAAGATTCAGTTCACCATGTGAGGATCTGAATGAAGACTCCTGAGGGCAGAGGGAACAGCAAAGGAAGAGGCCCTACGGCAAGAACAAGCTTAGCATGTTCCTGGAACAATAAAATGTTCAGTGTACCTGGGATAGAGATGAAATAGAGGATGTTGGTTAATTTTTTAAAAAAGGAAACTGAAAATATAGGCAAGGTCTGACAGTTTAGGGTAAGGGACTTGAACTTTAATCCAGGATCAGTGGGAAGCCACTGAAGGATTCTAGGTAGGAACTAACATCTGATGGACAATTTTTAAAAATTCATCTGACTGCTATGTGAAAAATGAATGGATTTCGTTGAAAGAGGAGTAAAATAAAAACCTGTTAGGAGGAGAGCTCTGTGGTCCAAGAAAGGGTTGTAATACCTGAATTAGGCTGGAAGCCATGAATGGGGAGAAGTGAATTGATTTAGGATGTATTTTGAAGTATAGCTATAAAATTACTGATAGGTCAGGTGACATAGAATCAGTAGAATACTAATAGGCTTCTTAATACTAAGAAAGAAAGGAGGTAGGGAAGAAGCAGTCAAGGATGTAGCTTCCTATGTATTTGATCTTGTAATTAATGATCTGTTTATTATTCATCTATCAATACATTCAATAATATATTGAGACTGGGTGCAGTGGTGCATGCCTGCAATCCCAGCACCTAGGGAGACTGAGGCAGGAGGATTTCGAGTTCAAAGCCAGCCTCAGGAAAAGCGAGGTGCTAAGCAACTCAGTGAGACCCTGTCTCTAAATAAAATACAAAATAGGACTGGGGATGTGGCTGAGTGGTCAGTCACCCCTGAGTTCAATCCCCAGTACCCCCCAAAAAAGAATGTATTAAATGCCTATTGTACCCCTTCTGCACTTAATCCCCAAAAGAGATGTGACCCATGCCCTCCTAGAGCTTATATTTGAAATGGCAGCAAGAAGCACAGGCAATAGATTTGCAGTCCAGTGCGATAGGCACTATGATGTAGTAAGGAGTTTAGGGGGAGACAGGGCAACCAAGCTGACCATGGGGAGTGCAAATTCTGATGTGTGCTGTCCCTGAAAGGTTCATGTACTGGAAGCTTGGTCATCAGTGAGGTAGGACTAGTGGTCAATAATTAGGTCATTGGATTGCTTTTCTTGGAAGAGATTAATTCTTGTCTCATGGGGTGAGTTAGTTTTCAACAGAGTGGGTAATTATAAAGCAAGGTCACTCCTGGTGCTTGGCCCCTTCTGCATGTGACCATTATTCTCTCTGCTTCTCTATCACATTGAGTTTTAACCAAGGATGCCTTGCCAGAGACTGACCAAAGGGTCAACCAGATCACGAACTTTCTGCCTCCAGAACCGTGAGCTAAATAAACATTTTTTCTTTATGCATAATTCAGCCTCAGGAATTTCATTGTAGCAATAGAAAACAGACTAAGACAGGGAGGGAGGAAGTGACTTATCCTGAGTCCCTAAGGGGGACTCAGGATAAGTGGGAGGGAGCCAGACAAACAGGAGCAGAGGCAGGAGAAAGATGGCATTCAAGGAACAGACAGCTGGTCAGTATTGCCAAATGCAAGAGGGCCTGACAATAAATTGGAGAAATAGATAAGAAGCAGGAAATGCAAAGTTCAGCTTTGGAAGGTAAAGGGTGAGTAATAAATAGGTCACACAGGGCAGAGATATTATTTGTATTTTAGAACCATGTGTCTATCTGAAGAGGGCAATCCGCATCATCTTTTACAAAACAAAGATTTAAACAGGTGTTAAAAAATCAGATGTGGAAAGAAACACAACAACCTGATAACATTAATGATCTCAAGAGTGTGGAGAGAAGGATGGGATTATTTTTTTTTCTTCATGTGACTTCTTATGCTCAAAAGCATGTATTTCTGTGTAATCATTTTTTAAAATATATTTTTAGTTGTAGGTGGACACAGTACCTTTCTTTTATTCTTATGTGGTGCTGAGGATCGAAGTCAGGGCCTCACATGTGCTAGGGAAGTGCTCTACCACTGAGCCACAATCCCAGCCCATTGTGTAATCATTTAATATTATAAATGAATCACTTTTAAAATCCCACTCTGTCCACATGTGGAGAAAGAATTGAAAATGGGCCCCCAGGTAAAGAGCTATTGCAGACACAAAAGTCAGACAGAATGGTAGAACCAACTGTAGGGAGAAAATACAGGAGAGAATGGGGTGATGCATGGAATCTGCAGGACTCAGAAGTTCACCTGCTGTGGGAGTACAGAGTGATGCTTTTCACTGAAATATGAACAGTCTTGTGGAAAAGAGCTGGAATTTTAATGGTGATAGTGTTTTGTGAGCAGGGGGTTCAGAAGAGGCATCTAGGCTGCTGTTACACATATTTGACAGACATCAGTCATCATAGTTCACCCTGGCAGAGAGCGAGGAGTAGGAGGAGGAGAGGGCTTGGCATCACAGAGAAGGTTTTAGATCAAATCTCCCCAAGTCCCACCATGAGTCTGACATGGAGGATCTAGGAAGAGACCCAGGACCTTCCCCAGGGATCATGGTGAGACCTCTAAAATAATTACTACACAACCAGTTTTATCTTTGCAATAAACAATGAGCCTAGACGATGATAAATTTAAGCTCCACAGAGAGTTAAAGAGGTCTGCAGTGAGTGTGGCCTGAAGAACACCAGGACACCCCCTTCTCACACCCCAAGTTCCTAGCAGTAGAGGAGGGGAAATTTGCAACTGAATTGAAAATGAAAACTGAATTCATTGACAGACCAGGAATTCTGGAGCTTCCTGGGAAATGGAATGCAGATGGGATGTGATAGAAGAGAAAAGAAATGAAAACACACACCAGGACACCCTTACCTACAGGCTTTGGTAAGAGACACACCTTTCCAGACTGTTTGATGGGGAATTTAAACACATAAATGAAAGAAACCCGAATTTACAAGTTACCTGAAAGTGGCTACCCTGAGAACCATCTGGGTCAAAATCCAAGAGTGGTCAAAGTTGCAGAGAAATTGTTACCTTAATGCTTTTAGTGGGAGGAACAGAAAACAAAAACAAAGAAACAACAACAAAAAAACCCAACAATTAAAAAATGTCCCTCCTTTTCGAAAGGAGCCAGGACCCAACTATGAAGAGAGGAACAGAACAGTTATTAAGTAAAATTTCAAAGCAGGTTCAATGTCTCAATTTTTCTTTCCTCCATATGAACTTTCTCACTCAATGCCCTCAGACAGCCTGATGCCCACAAGGACCTTCCCTCTCCCTGTTCCCCACTTTTCATCTTCCTCCTCTTTTAACGTGGCTTTAGTCCTTCAGGGTAGCCAACTTCAGCCAGGTACTAAATTGTGATATAATACACAGTGCATGATATTTACCATTATCACCATTTTTAAGTGTGTAGTTCAATGGTGTTCAGCACATCCCCATTGTGGTGTAGTGGTCACCACCATCTATCTCCAGAACTTTGTCATCTTCCCCAGCTGAAACTCTGTATCCATTAAATAGCAACTGCCCGTTCCCCACCTCCAGCCCCAGGCAACCACCAATCCTACTTTCTGTCTCTACTACAGTATGTGTTCGTATAAGTGGATTTACACACTAAAGCCATGCACCAAACCTGACATGGTGGCACATGCCTAAAATCCCAGCAAACTTGAGAACCTGAGGCAGGAGGAAAACAAGTTTGAGGTATCCTTGTGCAACTTATTGAGACCCTGTCTCAAAAAAATAAAAAGGGCTAGGGATGTGGCTCAGTGGTAGGGTGCTCCTGGGTTCAGTTCCCAATACTGGTAAAATAAAATAAATAAAGTCATGTGCCTCTTAATGACTTTTCAGTCAGGCATGGATTACTTACACTATGGTCCTAGAATTTAATCGCCTAGAGACGATAGCTGTCTTAGTTTGTCTAAGTACATTCCATACACATTTCTCAGAATATATCCTGTTGAGTGCTGTATGACTACATCTGTCTCTTTGTGACTGTCTTATTTCACCTAGCATAATGTCTTCACGGTTCATCCACGTTGTAACAAGTCAGAATTTCCTTCTGTGTTAAAGTTGCGTAATAATCCATTGTCTGCATGTGTTAGGAGTGACCTTTTCTCTGCTTTCTAAAGGAGGACCCTGACTCACTGCACTTGGCAGAATTTCAGGTTTTCACTGCACTTTCAGAATTTCTATGGAAGAGAAGCTCAGGGCATTTGGCCAAGTCCTGCAAGAGACAGAAAAAGGTGTCTGATGCTCAGGAGTCGCCAAGAGCTCCCAGAAGCTTTCAGGTGAGCCTCATTTTCTTTGCTTTAAGCTCACCCTGAAATGCTCTTCCATGATCTTCCTTCAGTCCTCCTTTATGTCCAAGGTCCCTCCTTTCTTTGTTCTTTTGAGGAGGTGCAACTCCCAACATGATCATGCTCATCTGACTGGCTAGAGCTTTGCGTAAGGCACAGACCCCCTCAGGAGCCCTGGGTTCCTCCTAGGTGGCCAGCTGTGATCAAAGCAGCAGGCCATCAGCTCATTGCCCTGCCCCAAGCCTCAAACTGCACCCTGAGATGGGGACTGCAACCTCTGACCTTCTGTTCACAGCCAAAGAAAGGTAGCTAGAATTTTGTGGAAGAATCAGCCCTATTGTTCCTGGAACACTTTGAAGATGTAGACAAGACAAAATGCACACACTGACGTGCCAAGTCAAACCAATTAGTAATGTGCAAATGACCTCCACGATAGGGGAAAAATTATTTCTGCTTATCTCATACTTTCTCTATTTCTAAATTACCCTGAACAGAACCCCTTTGAATGTTTTCCATGGAACATCATCAGTTTTTAACCTTTCTGCTGCTGTTTGTGTTAAAGGCATATTTTTTAATCCAAATAAAGTGTCACAATGAACAACAGCACAAAATACACACACACACACACACACACACACACGATAGCTTTGTTTTGTGTTTTTAGAGCCAATTAGGTAGCAAATGTCACTTCTAATGACTTTTAGGAGAGAAGTTGGAAGCAAAATGGAGATAATCATGAATTACATCCTAATTTGATGTACGTTATTTTCCTATCCTTCCAAGCTTCCAACTGAGGAATATAGCTGTTTTACTTAGCTGTTTTGTCACTGTAACCAAAATACATGACAAGAACAACTTGGAGGAGGAGAAGTTTATTTGGGGCTTACAGTTGCAGATTTCTCAGTCCATTGACAGCTGACTCCATTGCTCTGGGCCCAAGGTCAGGCAGTACATCATGTGGGAAGGGACCAGTGGAGGAAAGCTGCTCAGTTCATGGTGAGGTCAGAAAGCAGAGAGTGAGAGAGGTGGGGGAAGAAGGGGCCAAGGTAAGATGCATCCTTTCAGAGGACCCAGCCTTCCAGTGACCCACCACCTCTAGCCATGCCCTACCCACCTACAGTTACCACCCAGTCAGTCCATTCAAACTAGGATGGGCTGATTAGGTTAAAGTTTCAATGATCTAGCATTTCACCTCTGAATATTCCTGCATTAGCTCAGGAGCTTTTGGGGGACGCCTCATATCCACACCACAACAGCAACACTACACTCAAGACCATGTGCATAGCCAAGTGTATCTTCACATTGACCCAGCATATAAGGGGTGAATCTATCATAGGAATTCTGCTTGCCATATGGCTATGGATCGGCCTGCTCATTCCACTAACCAAGTTTTCCACTACAAATGCAGCCCTGGAAACTTTTACCAAATATGCAGGACAACACGACAGCACCATCTCTGGGCCCCAGGAAGCATCTTGTGTTGATTAATTCTTTGGTTATTTCAGGAGTAATAAAGGAACACATAAACCACTGAAGTATGAAGTTAGTTATACATTTTTCCTTTCCTCATGGCTTTGACATAACCCCTCAAGGGCGAAAGGCCATATTTGCTCTTTGGAACTCAAAAAATATGCATAACGGGAAGAAGCCCCTCCCCCAAATTACAGCTCTACAGTAGAGCATTCAAGGCTTTAATATGTGTGGTTTTGATTATGTGAGAGTAACCTTGAAGATTCATGCCATGTAGCAATTTGTAATCTCTCTGAGCCAAGAATTTGAATCAGACAGGCTAAAAGACAGATGAGCCGGAGGAACAATCTAGTGGCAGCCTGGCCCAGGGCCCAGCACCTACCTCTCCGCAGGGCTTTGGTAGGTTCTAGTCAACAAGAACTTAGTAACACCTGAGAAAATTTTTAAAAAATCTTCTCTCTCCTTGCACCATAGAAGGCAACATGAATCCCAAAGAATCCACATGCAACTACTTATTGCTGGGACCATGGGGAAGCAAAGGACAAGAAGTCTTCACACACCCTTTAGGAAAATTTCACTGAGGGGAATGATATTCCACAGTGAATATTTATGAATACCAAACTTTTAACATGTATCTTGTTTGCATATCAAGGACAAAAGGGGACAGTAAAACCTCATGTCCCCTTTCTGTTCCTAGAAACCTAGCCAAGTTAAGAGAACAATGAAAGCAAGCCTGGGTTGAGAAGTCCAGAAACATATCCTCTTGAAGAACACTGGCTTTCTCTGTGCACACTGAGAACTTGGCAAGTTAGTGTTATCTGTAGAAAGCTATATGTTCTCACATACACAATGGGACAGATGCTCCTTGGAATGCTGGTCCTATAAGCAAACTAAGCAAGCTAAGGCTAATAATATTCTGCTTCTGCAGTCCCCTCTCTGAATGGGACTGGCAGGGAACTGAGGACATATGTCACTTGTCCAGCTGGTCACCACTGGACAATGCACCATGAGGGACAGAGGTCCTGCTTTGTGGAGCATGTTGAGGGACATAGGTACTATCAGTTCTTTCACCAATGAATGCTTCTTGGAGTAGTCACTGATCTCTTATAAGCTCTCCCTCAATAAATCACGTCTCCCACGCTATTTCCAGGCACTTCCTTTGACTTTCCACAACCTATTTCTCTGCCCTGGCACAACCAGACTGGAAAAGACAAAGGGACTCCTGTTTTCTTAATTGTAAAATTTTGTTCACTCAGCAGATATTTGTGGAGAGCTGAGGTAGACACTGAAAACACTTGCTCATGTTGTTCCTCTTTTCTTCTCTAGGCACCTTTCCCAGCTCTCGTCGAGTTAGGCAGAGGGACTGTATGATTAACTTTGGAAAACAAGGCAGAAGGGAGGCACTTCTGATCTGGAGCACTTAAACCTGCTGGACTTCCCCCAAGATGTTCTTTTTGGTAGTAACCATGATGTGACAAGTAGGAATTGAAAGCTGCTGAAAGGATTAAGAGTTTACAGATCCACACTGGACTTTATATGGGTCATAAATAAATATCATCTATTAAGCCCTGTGATTTCAGGGTTTATTTATTCTTGCAGCATTATTTGTATCCACCCTTGCTAGCTTACTATGCTATGAACTATCAAGCCAAAAATTTGAATAGCCAAATTTTTTGTGTGTGGAACAGAAAAGATGTTTGTAAGAAAATCATATCTACAGATGTGAATTATGTGTGAAATGCATATGGATATGCTATTGTTTACATATGGAATCTTCCTCCAAAGGCTCGGTTGCCAGACTGCAGTGCTATTGGGTTGTGGCGGGACCTATAGGGGAAGGGCCTAGTGGAAGAAGGTTAGGTCACTGGGGATGTACCCTTGAAGGGGATGTAGGCACCTTTCTCTTTCTTTCTTCCTCTCTTTCGCTCTTTGCTTCTCAAGTGCCATGAGATGATCAGACCTCCTGTGCACTTCCCCCATGATATACTGGACTGTCATGAGCCAGAAGCAACATGGCCAAGTGAACATGCACTGAAACTTCTGAAACTGTGAGCCAAAATAAACTGTCCCGTCATTAAGTTGATTGTCTTAGGCATTTCATCATAGTGACAGAAAGCTAGCACAGTACATACAGATACAGAATACAGTGCATTCTGTCTGTATTCTAACTGTATACAGTGAGTTAGATGTATGTGCATCTACATAGATGTATGTGCATAAGTTTCATCAATTGGTGGAGAGTTAACAGGATTTTAATAGCTATTGTTCCAGCCATGATTATTTTCTATTCCATTCCATCCTCCACAGCATCACCAGAGAGGATTTTCTAAGAAATAAACTAACAAACACAAATTGGACCTGGTCATACCCCTAATTAAGTCATTTTTAATCCACAGGGTGAAGTATGATCCCTTCACATGAATGCATTGTATCTACTTATTTTCTCTCCATCTCATTTCTAACAGGAATTGAGGCAGCATCTCTGATAAACGCTGCTACACTGAAGAAATTCAAAAGGCAGAGAAATGCCATTCATAGCACTGGGTGGGCACTTTTGGATCTACAGGGAAGAATGTAGCTGCTATAAGGGAGGTTGGGGATCATACTAAGGCAACCAGACATCTATGCAAAAGAAAGTGAGTGGTATGGGTGATAAATAATGTCAGTCCTAGAAAGAGGAGGCAGCACACAGCGGTCGGAGGAGTTTGGAGGTAGACATTGGCTCTAATGCTACCTCTGCCATTTGCAGTTTCCCCCTCTGTAAAATGGCACTAATAATGGGACCTAAGTCAGCAGTTCAGCAGTGGGCTGAAAGGAGACAAGGTGTGGAAAGCACATTTAGAATCTTGTTTGCATTCCACAGCACTCAATAAATAGTGACTAGTATTGTTTTATTTAGTTTGTTATTTATTGGTCTTTAAAATGTCAAAACTGAAAGTATATTGGAAAAGTCAAGAAAGATCCAGCTGACAAAACAGAGCTGGAGTGGGGCTGCTGGATAGGGAGGGCATGCATGGCTCGCTGTGGCACCAGGTGCACAACTTGAGCTGAGACTAGGGATGCCACGTGGATGTTAGGGCAGGGCAGGGTTTCAGATAGGGCTGCAGGGCAACCAGCTGGCTACAGCGATAGCTAGGAGTGATTAGAAGAGAGTTCATAGGTTAGAGGAAGTCTGATGGGAACTCTTTAAACACAATGAAGACACGAGTGGACAAGACGGCTGCTCTTAGGGCTGCTGTTATTAGCAATATTGGAGGATATATTTTGCTGGAGACAGAGATTCATCTGAATTCATCCTGAGCCATTGTAGGACTTCAAACAGCAGGAGGAATGATATTTTTTGCTGCGATGGACAGGGGTTCTATAGGATGGGAGCAGGGATGAGGGAAGTAGATGAGATAAGAAAATGTGAAAAATGCAACATGGAAATTGTGAAGTCTTGAAGAGAACAATTGGGATTGAAGGAGTTGCAGAGGGGAGAACAGTGACAAGGACAAATGGAAGGAAGAAAAAAAGAACCCAAAGATTGCTTCTTAAGATGAGCATACCCTGCCCTAAACAAAAGTAGGAAGTAGCTATTTCTCTCCCTGCACATAGAGGTGTCTTTGCAAAGAGAAGTCTATGCAACATCCTTCTCTGGTGTTCATCCTTCATCCTTTCCTGCTCTAAGCTCCCACTCCAACCCAACCTCCAAAGCAGACCCTGTTTTTATCTGCTTTCATGGGATCCTTCCCTAAGGCAATCTCCTAGGCTTTTCCTCTCTGCCTGCCATTCCCAAACAATAGGGCAAGCTGAAGACCCCGTCAACACTGACCCTTGCAGTGACCCTCTCCCTCAGGCCTGCTCTCTGCTAGGTAACAGTGAGCCAATCTAATAAAGGGAATTCTGTTAATACATGAATGACTCTGGCAGGTTCATGCATTTTTCTCTCTAATGCAACTTATTTGCGTGCTAATTGGTTATCTAAAGACAATGATTCACTCCCAAAGACGCTGGGGTCTTTGCTAAGCCTTTAATAACCTTAATGGCTTTATTATTTTCTCTCTCCAGGATTCGATTTCTTCATTGATTAAAAAAAGTACATCATACCTAAGATTCTACCATGTCTAGAATTGGATCGTTCTATTCAGCACTATAAGTGGAAAAGAAGGGTTCTAGCAGTTCCTCCCTGCCAGGGACTTGAAGGTATTTTAAAGTTTCTGTGAACTCTAGGCTACATGCGTAGTCGCAGTAAGCCCGGAAATTGCCAGGAGTTTAAAACTGGGGATATATGAACTATTAGAAAAGAAGTTTGGCAAGAAGTTTGGGGAAGAACAAAACATACTCATTTGTGGCATGCAACTCCCAAAGCTAGATAAAAGATGTTGTATAGAATGTCATAATATATTTGAAAGTTTGTTAATTTTCTGCTTTTAAATATTGCTTCAACTATAAGCTTACACCAAGATGGTCCATGTCTTGCTTCAAAGACCAATGAGATTACAACAATAGCAACAACAACAAAAAAAGAAATCAATCATTTAGATGATACTACATAAATTGTGATGAGTTCCCACAGTGGACTGTAACATAGAGAAAAATGAATGAACAAAGCTAGGGCAACATCACAGATGTAGGTTGGAAGTACAATGTTGAGTGAAAAAACAATTCCAGAACTAGGTATGGCACAATTCAATTTTTATGAAATTCAAAAGTAAGCAAAATTAAACACAGGTGGTTAAAAAAAAATGAAAAACACACAGGTACTCATAAAGTGGCACAAGTACAAGAAGTACAAAATCTAGGACACGGTTATTTTTGTTTTGTTCCCATTCTTAAGGGTAAAGGGTTCTGTTTTTTTCCACCATTTGCTATGATGTTAGCTGTAGATTTTTCATAGTTCCTCATTATTAGATTATTTCTCTCTATTCTTACCTTGCCAAGAGATTTCATGATGGTTTTAGAATTTTATCCGATGCTATTTTTTTCTGCTTAAATTGAGTTGATCGTGGAATTTTTTTCCTTTTATTCTGTTGCTGTTGTGAAATACACCGCTTTGTTTTTGAATGTTGAACTAGTTATGCCTTCTTGAAGAAAGAACCCACTGTTTCGTGACGTTTTATATATTGCTGAATTCAATTAGCTAATATTTTGTGAGGGATAATGGAGTCCCCATGTTCATGAGGGACACTGGTTTGTGGTTTGTTTTGTTTTGTTTAATAATGTGCTTTATTGGTTTGGGTAGCAGGGTTATACTGGCCTCACATTCTCACATACAATTTGCATAAAACTGTTTTATTTCTTCTTTAACTGTTTGATGGGATTTACTATTGAAGCCCTTGTATGTGAGTTTTCTTAGAAGAAAGACCTTTTATGTGAATCAAATTTAATTTCACATAGTATGGACTAGTCACATTTTCTGTTTCTTCATGTGTCAGTTTTGACAATGTGTATCTTTCAGAAGATTTTCCCATGTCTTTCAAGTTGTTCAATTGAATTAAATTGTGCATAGTATTCTCACATTATTATTCTTTATACTGATGTCTCTCTTCATTCCTGATGTCAATAATTTGCATTTTTTCTTACTTTTTAAATCAGTCTTGCCAGAGGAGTGTTAATTTATCAGTTAACGGAAATTTTTCAATTTTATTGATCTTTCAAAGAACCAACTTCCAATGTTTTACTGATTTTTCTCTATTGTGTGTCTATTCTGTATTCACTGCTTTCTAATCTTGTCTTTACTGTTTTCTTCCTTCCACTTAACTTGGATTTAATTTACTCTTTTCTTTCTAGTACCTTAAGATGGAAGCTTAGGAAATTGATTTTAAATCTTTCTTCTTTCCTAATACAAGCTTTTAGAATTACATGTTCTCTAAAAAACTTCTTCCAATTTTGCTATTTGTATTTTCTGTTATCATTCAGTTTGAAATATTTTCCTTGTAATTCTTTTAAACCCATGGGTTATTTGGCAGTATATAGATTTTTTTCTACATATTTGGGGATTTGCCTGCTACCCTTTTGGTTTTGACATCTATTCCATTAGAGTCAAAGAATGTACTGTACTTTGTTATCCAGTACTTTCATATTTATTAAAACTTGATTTTGGCCCAATATTTGGCCTATCTCTACTGTTTCATATCCAATAGAAAAGAATGTGCATTCTACTATGGTTAGATTTAATTGTATAAATATCAATTAGGTTAAGTTGAATCATAATACTGTTCAAATTTATCATCTGCTTATTCTATCAATTATTGAAAGGAAATTATTAAAATTGCCAATTCTACTTGTGTACTTGTTGATTGCTCATTTTAATTATCACTGCTTTTATTTTTTTGTCATTGATAAAGTTCCCTGTCTTTAAGTCCTTTTTTTTCTTCATACTAATATTCTTGCTTTCTTATGATTAATGGTTGCATAGATCTTATTAAAAGTGTCTCTAATAAGCAGTATATAATTGGGAATGTAGTTACATATTTTTTGAGGGAACTTTATCTCAGAGGCCTTAAGAGCATAAACAAAGATAAATTTTAATCTTAAGAAATGAACATAGAATGTTGACCCTCCTTTTCCTATGTTAGTAACTCTCTGTAGCAGTTTCAACAACCTCCAAAAACACAAAGAGATAATATGCAAAGACTGGGTCCACATTTGATCAAAACAATAATTGATGTACACATCTGTATCAAGCGTGAATTGATACAAACTATGGGATGTACTGGTGGACTCACTGTGGATAAAACTAAACAAGCATTCTATTCAGGATAGATGCATCAGATCAACATAGTTAGCCAGTCAGCAGGCCAGCTAGATAGTTGTTCTATCCAGTTTCAGACCCATTTGACTATTTTCTGAATGAAATGGCTGCTTTGGAAGTATTTCAGACTCTGTGATTTGAACTGCAAATTTATCTCAAGACCCTGAGCTACATCCAAGGGTGAACAGACTACAATTGTAAATTCTGTTTTAACTCTCACACAGACACCACTGACATGCTCTCTTGTAATTATTTCAAAAATATAACTGGGGGTGAAGGTCATGTACACTACACAGAGCAGTAATTTATTCTTCCCCAGTGGCAGATTAGATTACTGTAGCTCTTGTCCCCCAGATCTTCCTGCAGACCCTCAAAGGAGTGTGTTCAGGCAATGTTCTCACGAGCTGTGGCCAGTTCAAAAGCCATCCTACTGTGTACACAAAGTTGGTAGGAAAAGAGATGTGACTATCCTAAGTGAAGGAAACCATTACAATGAACAGACTTCAGTGTCTGAACCTAGGAATACCTCTTTGTCGATCCTGAGGAGTCAAATCATTGGAAATACAGCTTCTGGGAAAAAATATTAATAAAAATTACTCTGCGTCTTTGATATTCCAAAAGAAGGTATAAATCCTGTTCCCTGTTCATATGGGTTTCTCATCATATTGGAAAGACATGAAGAAATAAACTCTTCTGAGTAGCAATGGTTGATGTCAAGGTCTTTTGCCTTTCATTCTTCTTGCAGTGCTGGGGATGGAACCCAGGTCCGCCCACATGCTAGTCACTCCACCACTGAGCTACAGTCCCAACCTGCTATCAGTGAATATTCACAATCTCCATCCAAGGTCTGTGGACTCTAGTGGGAATCTTACACAGACAATCAAGTGCAACCTTTGATTTTTTATTTTGATGCTTTCGAGACTAAGCATAAATCTCTGGGATGGTGTCTGCTAAGGCACTTTTGAGGTGACTCTCTCAAATTGGTCCAAAATCTTGTGACCCAGAACTCCTACAGTAGACATAGGAGTAGAATGTCACCTGTTGTAATTTTGGAAGGCAGATTAACCAAAAATAGAAAGAGAATTCACAGTACAGATTTTAAAAATTCAGGAATTAAATGGGACTCTTCCTGCAGTGGTCTTTGGTGCCTAAATTTGAAAACTCAAGTCTCAAACAGATTCGACTAAACCATCTCAACTTAGTCTGCTATTTCCAATAAATATAAGCAATTCAGAGCAAATAGTAAGGCATGCCAGAATAAAACTAAATTTGCAGGATATTGCAATACAATAGCCCATCAAGAAAAGAAAGCATTTAGTCAATCAAATAACAATTTGGCACTTTCTTTTTCTTTTTAACTGAATTGGTCTATCATATAGGTTGAAGAAAGCAGATCAAAGGGAGAAAAGAGCACAAAGCTGGAAATCGACATTTGAATCAGCTTCCACTTCTAATTCTCTGCAATCCATACACCACACAGCAGTGAGAATGTTGGCTTTAAATCACGAATCAGGGGATATCGCCCACATGCTTAGAACCCTGGAGGGATTTCCCATTGCTCTTAAAGTCTAAACTCATCCCCTTAGTCTTTCTTTTTTTTTTGAAGCTACAGGATCTTTGCACCAGATGGTTCCACTTTCACCGGAATGTTCTTTCTGGGCTATTGGAAACAACTAATTCCTTCTCATCACTCAGGCCTCAACTCAAATGTCACCTTCTCAAAGAGAAATTTCTTGAATAGTATTACCCCTTGGCATTTGGTTCCCCTCATATCATCTCAATTCCATCGCTATCTGACAGTGCAATTTCCTTGTTTATTTCTATATTGTATGTCCCCTGCACTAATGCAAGTTCCTGAAGGCAGGAAACTTGCTGTCCTGTTCACCTGAGCCTAGAATAACACCTGTCACACAATAGGTGCTCAATGATCACATGTTAGATGCATGAACATAATCACACCTGGATTAAATTTCCAGATTTGTCACAAACTATATAACTGTAGTCATATATCCATCTTCTATTCTGTACATGAGGGTAAATATAACTTTTCTTGGGAATTGAAATAAGTTATCATTCCCTCTTCTTCACCACCTTGCACCCACCCTCTAAAATATTAATCAGGAAATGAGGGCAAGAAGTTGTCTGTGAGAATTGCCTTTTAAGAATAATGCATCATGGCTTGAATCCCAGATAAAAAAATCAAGTAGGGAAAACAGAATAGCTTTCGACTCTCTGTAATTTGTTGAATGCATTTACATACCTAAACTTCCCAGCAGCATAGTTGGTCAGTCCCAAAAACATACCAAAAGGAGAAAGCAAGAGGCATATACTGGCATTTCCTGTCCCTATCTATGGAAATCAGAAAGCTAGCTATCTCTAACCAATTGAATCATGGAGTTCTCCAGCTCTGGCTCCACACTGGGCCAGCAGCCTTCTGATTATGAGTTGGTCTGATTGTATTTGGTTTTGCTTACAGGGAGAGAATGTGCTGATCACACATCCTCTGAATTTTCCAGTCATTGTGACAATGGTCTGTCATTCATTGTAAATTACCAGATTTGTGTTCTGGTGTCTCCCTTGGTCTTGAGTGCTATTTTGTTCCAAGGAGTCATTCCTCTGGAATCCCACCACCTCCAAGAGCTTAGAGAAGCCAGCCTTTGGCCTTAGGAGAGGAAGGCAGGAACCTGGGCCTGAGTTGCTTACCTCAGGGATAATGTGGTTTCCCTGAGGCAGGAAAAACAATTCAGTTCTAACCATCTATTAAGCATCCCAAGTGTGTGCTTGGGAAACCAGCAAAGACAGGGATCACAAAACAAAAAGAAATTATTGAAAATTGCAATAATTTGATATTCTGATATGTAGAAAACAAATATGACAATGTCTAATTTCTTCCAACTATTTTACAGTTGAGAACAGTTTGCATTTTGAATGGTGGTGCTGGAGAGTAGGGAAGCAAGGACTCCATAATAACTTTCGAGTTAGGTCCACTGAAGACCTTAATTCACCTCCAGCAACAGTGTCTCCGGGTGGCTGCCAGCAGCCTTTCTGATACAAAGGACAGTATGCTGAGTAGACTCATCACCCTCACATGGAGCTGGATGGGACCCTCTGAGGGAGGGAGGGCATCTCTCAGACCCCACATGGGACAGCCTCCCGGGGCCTCTTTCATCTTCTTCCCTCCTGCCCAGTTTCTACCAGAGTCTCATCTTATGGAAACCCTAAGATAGCCTCTGGTTCTGACATTCAGTGATTCTAGGAAAGAATAGGGACTTGAATCCTATATTGCACTCTGTGCATGTCCTCTCAACCTTAACCAAGCATCAGCATGGTTCACTTTCCCTCTGGTCCTCCCTAGTCCTCCTATCATCTTGACCTCCCTTGGGAACAGGGAAAAGTCAGGCCTAAAAGTATAAATATTTTGTCAATTTTCAGGACATGCTGTGTCTACACAGTTGGGTGCCTGATTTAAGTCTCCTGAGCTTCTTTTAGAGCAACCTAAGTCCTACATTATTTAGAGCCCTTGAGGGAACTCACTGAAGGCAGAATGATTAGTGATTGATCGAATTAGAGCAGAGAGACTCAATCAATGACCAAAGGCTTGGTGAGTCCCAAGTACCCTCAGAGTGCTGATGAGAATAATGTAAACAGAAAAACATAGTGGGAAAGGGGATGGAATGCAGGAAACAAAATCCTAGACAAAGGTATGGGAGAAGCATTCCTCTTTCTGTCCCATCCAGGATGTTAAAATGTGTATCCAAGGTTTTAGCACAGTACTAACACATATGAGGTTCTCAAAAAGTGTTTATTAGTTGAATGAACAGGATGAATGTAGTCATTGTCATTTGTTAAGGAAAATGCCAATGGTCTCTTAAGGAAAAGAAAGTTTCCTATCCAGAAGCTCTTACTGAGATTTTAGGAAGATTTCTCCACAATAATTGACAAACATGAAAGTCACAAGGAAGCATAGATATATTTTCTTTTTCGCTGGTATTGTGAGATCCTTGCCTTCAGAGTGGCAAGTCGGGTTGAGTGTGGAAGGATCCCAATGCTGCTAGCAAGATACCTTTTTGGTCTCTGTGACTTAGGAATATAAATACCACCTCTGGTCTGCTGATCCTCGGTCCTCCACACCAGGTGACCAAATCAGCCGGACAACCTTCCAAATTTCCAAGTGAGAGACCCTGAAAGAGCAATTCCCTTAATAAACTGTACTTTACAACTCTTCAGAAGTGGATTTTTCTTCTAAAGTCAAAATGTTTTTATCCCTGAGAAAAATAAACCATGTGCGTACTAAACCAAAATAATCATCTGATGGTCAAAAAAAATTTTGCAGCCTTATATTGCCGCCTGTGATGTTATTTCAGCAGGATTAATCATTCCATGCTTGCACTAATTACAAGCCTTGGTGATCTCTCTTATCACCTGGTTGCAATTTTAGGTTTTTTTTTTTTTTTTTTTTTCATTTCTGACTCCCTTTAGTGAGTATCTTGGAAGAAGAGACCACATTTTATTCATTTTTGTAGCATCAGAACCAGAGTTCTGCACACATACAGATGAATGGATAAAGAAACTGTGGTATATATACCCAACAGAATATTACTTAGCCATAAAGAAGAATAAAATTATGGCATTTGCTGGTAAGTGGATGGAGTTGGAGAATATCATGCTAAGTGAAATAAGCCAAGCCCAAAAAACCAAAGACCGAATGTTTTCCCTGATAAGTGGATGATGATACATAACAGGGAGGGAGAGGAGTGGCAAGGGGCAGGCAAGAGAAGAATGGAGGAACTTTGGATTGTGTAGAGGGAAATGGGGCAGGAGGGGGTGGGGGAAGGAAAGAAAGTGGACTGAGACAGACAGTATCACCCTATGTATATGTATGATTACATGAATGGTGTGAATCTACATTGTGTACAATTATAGAAATGAAAAGTTGTGCCCCATTTGTGTAAAAAAAATATAAAAAATTTAAAAATTTTAAAAAAGGAATTCAATAAGCATGTGTAAAGCCATAGTGCCAGAAAATATGGGAGAAAATAATGAATAAGTGAAATAATGAATGAATGAATGAATGAATGAATGAACGAACGAACAAACGAATGAAGCCATGTGAATAAAGGAATGTGTGACTGAGTGCACCATGTGTTGAAGCAACTAACTGTGGCATGTAATCCTTTGGAATCTGGAAAACTTACCATTCAAGCCACTAGGGAAGGTAGAAGAGAAAGGTGGGTGGTGTTTTTGTTTCATTTTTCACCTTTGAGACTCACCTGCCTTCCAAAGTAACCCTACCCCACCTGGAACTAAAGTCCTGTATTGTAAGCTTAACCTTTCACACATGTTCTCAGTCCTGGCCAGTCACAAGAGCTCTCCAACAAGGAAGGGCTGTGGGAACAAAGCCAGAAAGCTTCTGATGTGGAGTTTTAGTGTGCAAATGCAACCCTGCACTCATCAAGTTAAAAGGGAAAAAAAGCAAAGTGCCAATTTGGCAACTGGCCACTTGATAAGAGAATAAGTTTGAGGGTCAAATTGATATTTCGGAATGGCATCGAAATCTAACATATTTACATGTATCTGCATTGCTCCAATGGCTGTCACTTCGCATATCATTTTGAACTGTGGGACCTATGCCCAGTCTTTACAAACACCCATCTCTCTCCCTCATACATTTTACAAGATGAGATGGCTACGCTGTGGGTGTGAAACACCAACCATATCAACCATAGCCCTGCCTGTCTGTTTTGAAAGGTCTCATAATGAGCCACATAGGAGTTGCCCGGGGTCTTATTCTCTTGCCATTACCAGAACACAAAGAACTTTGGCCTCGTCTTGCAGGCCAACAGAAGGGTACAACCTAAGCATTGCAAGATCCCTGTCTCTCCCTCCCATTTCTAGCATTGTTGGCCTTTTAGGGACCTAGTTAGGATCCCTCAGTTTGTGCTTGTTTTCTATTTTGCAGTGAGGGTGTTATTATTAATGTTTCTGTATTTCAACAGAATTTCTGTTTCAAAGATCAGGTCAAACCAGGCATGACAACCAGGGAGATTGAGGCAGGAGGATCACAAGTTCAAGGCCTGCCTGGGAAACTTAGTGAGACACAGTCTCAAAATAAAATTTAAAATGTTGGGGATGTGGCCCAGTGGAATAGTGCTACCTTAGCCTGTGTGAGGCCTTGGGTTCCCTCTCTAGCACCAGCAAAACAGGTCAGACGGACAAGTTCACCACTCAGTCCAATGGGGTCCAGCAAGTGACAAGCATTTCCCTAAGATTAGGAGGCATAGTTTGGGAAGAGTAATGAAGGTAGATTTGGAGAGGAAGTTGAGATAATTCTTTGTGCTAATATTTTACATCCAACAGGGTTCTGGATGTTTTTCACCAAATTCCTTTCAGGTCTACTACTTCATTGAATCTCATACTATAATAGCATGCCTCTGAGTCAATTAGGGCTCTCATCAGTGTAATATGATTTATCCTTGTCCTGGATTATACAAGAGACTAGGAAATTTGCTATAAAATTCATTTTTAACCATTTGTAGAGAATGAATCATGGAATTAGGAAAAATGTTAAAACTAAACAAGCCTCAAGAGCCAGTGGATGCTCTTCATTAATGTGCCTGGTATTCATGTCCCAGGAAGGTGAATGACTCATCCAAAGTCATAGAGCTAGAAAAGGTCAAAGTTTGTCCTCATTCCAGGTAGACACTATTTTTAACCTAAATATAAAATGACTACTAAACAAAACTTGGAAGTGAAAAGTCATTTGTCAGGAAAAAAAAAGCCCAGAAAAAGCATGTCATAGGGCAATTCTGCTAGTTTATTTAGCATTGGTGCAGCCTCCTGGGAATAGGTCACAGGTGGATGTGATGGTAACCATCAGGCATCCTGCCATCTTGCTTTCCATGAGTCCTTCCTTGTATTCTCAATGTACACCTACTCAACACTGAAAGTGTCTCTTTTCTTTGTTTCACACTAGACTTTATTATAGCTTGATGTTCTAATTCTCTAAATAGCTTTATTAGGAGGGTATTTTGCATATCATAACATTCCCTCATTTCCAGTGTATAATTCAGTGTCTAATTTACTGAGAGGTGCAACCATCACCATAAATCAGTTTTAGAACACGTTCAATCCACTGATAAGATTCCTCAGGCCCTTTTGCATTGAATTTCCATTCCAATCTTTTAGAAAGGATTGGATCTTTCTATTCAGCTATGAAAAGAAAGAGAAACAGTTAATTTTTTACATTGAGGGAGTTTTGACCTACTACATTCCCCCACTCCAAGGACTATTTTGTGTCCACAAAGATCGTTTTCCCACAATGGTTTATCTCAGAGTGAGTCTTGGGTTGTTTGTTGCTGGGATAGTAACTCCCACTGAAGCTTTGAAATATGAGCAAGTTGTCTTTCTGCCTTCCCAGAGAGAGACGGGTAGGACTGCCACCTCTTCTGGTTGTATCCTTTCTCTTGCCCCATCTCTAGGTCATCTCTGTTTACGTGACTAATGAGTTAAACTGCAGAAGCAGGAAGATTGGTCTATCCCTCTGTCCACCTCAACAGCAGTTCCCCATGTTCTCACTCACCCCCCTTTTTCCTAGTGGTGAGAACTGAGTGTGTGGGAAGTGAGTGTCCATCAGCTCTTCTCTGGGTGGATGGCTATTTCTGTGGGTCACCTGTGCTTGCTCTGTCCCTTGCTCCTTTCCTGGATATTTTCATAACAACAGAGCTCAGATGACAACCCACAGATCTGCCATTTAAGAAATGGCCACACACATCACTGAGTACATATTTCTGTATAACTACTTAAAATATACTAGAGGAACATATCTATGATGTACAAAAGTCCTTTGTGCCAGCATATTAAAGGAAAAAGAGGTTGCAAAATTAAATATATGGCATGAAGCCCGTCTATAACTAATATATTTAGATATGTGAGTCTAAGATTATGTGTATCAAATATATCTTTTAAAAAACAAAAGTGGTAGAACACTTTCCTAGAGTATATCAGACCCTGGGTTCAATCCCTAGCACCACCCTCCACCACATACCAAAAGACAACAGTGGTCATCTTTGCATGGCTGGGTTATAATTAATTTATAATGGTTGATTTATGTGTTCCTAATTTTTCAAATGTTCCACGAAGAACATGTGTTCCTGTTGCAATGTGAGAGACTGAGTGAAGGAACAATGAGTGTTACAAAAAGAAGAACGAAAGATCAGCATCCTGGGCTGAGAGAGCGTCTTCCCTCTCTGCTGTGGCCCAGGTGCACTGTCAGCACAGGGTTCTTCTTATTATTAACATCACTGTTATTACTGTGCTAATCACAGTGTACATAACTCCTTCCTCTGTACTAATCATCTGCCACACCTGGGAGACTGATCTTGGTTGGGGAGACGAGGAATCCCGAGTAGACAGACAGTTTGGACTGAGTTCAGAGACGAGTTAGCCAAATGATCAAGGGAGCAGGGAGGACTGTTTCTGGCGAAGAGATGAAAGGCTCTCCACTTTTATAGCTGTGCTGAGCAGAGACTGGGGGTCGGGGCGGGGGGACTTGAAAACAGACCCAAAACATATGAAAATCATGAGCAATAAAGAGTGAGGAGGGAGCCAAGCAGAGCCTGGTCCCCATTGGTAATTGGATGCTCCACTGGCCGGAAATATGGAGCGTGAACATCAAGGAGCCTCCCATTGGCACAGCCCATTCAGGTTCAGGACCGATTCCCATGGGAAGGGAAAGCCTCACCATTCAGTAAATAGAACATGATGTTGCATTGTACTGGGAAACCCTCTGGCTTCACAGAGCACTGTGAGTCTTCAATCCCACATTCCTCAAGGTGAGGAGAGGCCTTTCTGGTTAGAAGCCCAGATGCAAAATCCATCCATCAATTACAGGCAGGCACTCCTACAACAAAGTTTGCGATGGTTCCAACAACCTCAGAGAGCTGTCCAGCTCTGAAGCTTTGACCACGAGATCTCCACTGTTTATTTGTCTTTCTCACACCCACTCCTTCTGAAGGATCTCCTCAGAGGCTCCTGTTTCCCAGATTTGTGCTAAGTACAGCTGAGAAGTGAACTGAACAAAAGATTTGACCTTTGCCCTGAAGGAGCTTGCACAGCTCAGGAGGTCAAAAAGATAACCTTTCTTAGGTGTTGCTGGCAATGCTCTGGCACCTTCTTAAGAATTCAGGGCTCCAGAGCCCCAGACCTTAGATGAAATGGGCCAAACCCAGCAAAGACAAGTGGGTTCTGGCAAACAAAGCCAGTCATAATGACCAGGGTAAAGTGTCACTCCGTTTTCACAAGCTCACAGAAGACATCGCTGCCAACCCCACAGGAGAAGTACCTAAGTACAAACTCAGGAGGCTCTCAGCAAAGGAATCCATGCATCAGCTCTTTCTTTCAAGAAGATATGATGACATGGAGGTTGGATGAAAAGGCAAAAGACAGGAAGCATGGGGGATCTATCAGGATCCTGCTGCAGGGGTGGGTGGATGCCAGCAAAGGCTTGAAAGAAGCAATGGCAGAGAACCCAGGGAAAGCAAAGGATGGAATGCTAGCCCAGAAGGGGTCCATGGAAGGTGGTGACGGTGCTACTGTTGAGAAGCAGGTTTCTAGAACCACTGGCTAATGGGTATTGATTCTAATTAGTGCCTTGGAAGTCAGAAAGGAAGCATTGTGGCCGTAGAGATGGTAGCAGATTTATGTTAGATATGTTAGCTTTAGAGTCTCAGCAAACCATCTATTTACTCTAGCAGGCAATTGGAAATAGAGTTCTGGATCTCTCGAGGGGAGGGCGGGGTCAAGAGGCATCTATTTGTAGGGCACAACACTGGTGGGAAGTAATAAGGGGCAAAGAAATTATTGGGGATGAGCAAATGCCAAGAAGGAAACCTTGATGAGGTCTACTTTTAATGGAATATTTTCAAATACAAAGTGCATTCAAAGGAAGAATTGATAACAAAAATGCATAAGGCACCATTGGGAGGTGGTGGAATCTTTAAGGGGTGAAGCCTACTGGAGTACCATCGAGGTTGCAGCCTTGAAGGAAGTATCTGGACCCCTGCCCTGCCCCTTCCTGTCTATCTTTACTTCACTTCCTGGTCACCGTGAGATGAGCATCTTTGATCCTCTGTGTACTACCTGTCTCACCAGAAGTTCAAAAGTCATGGGCCAACAAACCAGGGATTGAAATCTTTAGAATTGTGAGCCAAAAGAGATCTTTCCTCCTTTTAAGTTGATTATCTCAGGCACTTTGTCATACTTATGGAAAAGACTCATAAACAGAAGTCATAGAATTAATTCATTTCATTCAACATACACTCAAAGAGCTCTTCTGTGAATCAGGTACAATGTGCTTCTGGAGATAAAGAAATGAGTGACAAATAGACTGACATTAAGATGTTCGTGGTCTAATAAGAGACATGTATATGGGAACATGATTTCAATTATTGATACAATAACTCTAACAGAGATAAGAATTTGTAAAATCAAAGAAGACAGTGATAACTTAAGATGGACAGAAAATGACTTTGAAGGATACATAGGAGTTGAACGAGAAAACAATTAAGGGGAAATTATCATAGACCACTAGAATAGTACATGGTAAGACAGAGGGCTAAATTTATAGTGTTACAAGGAATGAACAGGTCTTGGAGGATGAATACAAAAATAAAAGTGTTGGGTTAGATTAAGAGGATTTAATGTTGATTTGATTTTTTTTCAAGTAATAAAAATAATAATTTTTGCTAACATCTTATTTCTAAGATGTTTCTATACTCAATTTCAAATTGAGGCATGCTGTTCTCTAGATTAAATCTATCTATAGCACAGGTCTTCAACTTTGGCTTCATATTAGAATCACCTGGAGAGATTTTGAAATTATTGGGTACTAGGCCTTACCCCAAAACAAATGAATCACAGCCTAGGGAAGGAGACATAGCATCTATGTCTTGCAGATTTCTGGGCTCCCACCCAGTGTCAAATTCAGAAGACCAGGGATTGAGCTTCAGAATTTGCATTACCATTGGCCAAATAATGTTGTTATATTGTGTGCATTTATGAATATGTAACAACAAGTCCCATCATTACACACAACCACAGTATGCCAATAAAAAAATGTGAAAAAATAAGTAAATAAATAAAAGAATTTTGCATTTCCAAAAAATTCCCAGAGGACTTTGCATTTTAAAAGTTAGGTAACGAAGAAAGTAAGCAGTGCATAAAGTAATCACATCTTGAAAGAGAATTCTAGAATGGCAGCCAAGGGAAAACCAAAAGTAATTACATTTCCTTCTTCTGACTCTCTGGGCCACCTTTTCTTCCTATCAGTTAATTATGACCAAAATAATGCTAGCTAGCAAATTATCTCAAAACTCAGTGACTTAAAACTATAATAGTTTATTCTCAGCAATCAGGGGGTTGGTGGAGATTGGTGGAGTCAGGACCAATGCTGTCACACAGGTGTACATGTCTTTTGACCTCCTCATTGGCCAGTTAGGCAGGCCTGGACATATTCACCTCATGTCGATGACAGAAAGACAGAAAATCAGGAGGAAACATGCAAGGTCTCTTAATGTGTGCACTCAGAAGTGGCACACTATGGCTTAGATCTCCATCTTTTGGTCACAGTTAAGTATCATGGTGACAGTAATGTCACAGGACAAAGTATGTGGATAGAGGGAATGGCAAAGAACTTGGGCCATGTCGTGGTTTGGATTTGAGGTGTCACCCCAAAGCTCCTGTGTTAATGCAGCAGTATTCAGAGGTGAAATGATTAGATGGTAGAGCTATAGCCTAATTAGTTCATTCTAGTTTGGTAACTATGGGGAGGTAGGGTGTGGCTGGAGGAGGTGGGTCACTGGCCATGTGCCCTGGAAGGGTGCATCTTCCCTGTGGCCCCTTTCTCTCTTTTTTCTCTGCTTCCTGAGTAGCTTTCCTCTACAGGGCCCTTCACCCACTTCGTGCTGCCTCACCTTGGGCTCAGAGCAATGGGGTCGGCATCTCTGAACTGAGACTTCTGAAACCATGAGATCAAAAAATCTTTGCCTCCTCTAAGTTGCTCTTGTCAGGTATTTTGGTCACAACAACAAAATTGAACTCAAAGAGGTCATAATGCTGTCTCCCATATTCTTCTACCTTACCATAAAATGTTTTGTATTTTAACTTCAAAGTTCACTATTCTGCCTCTCAACCAACTCCAAATAAGAACTTTTTCTTCTTAGATTACATAAAGTATCCTAACCATCCAAAAATTCTATCTTGATTCATGACAAATCACTTATTGAAAGTCAGTTTAAAATATTTGTTTTTCTTTATCCTAGACAAATATTTTAACAAATTTTCCATATGTTAAACACAAACACACAAATATTCAAACAACATATTTAAGAATAATTATACTTAATAAATATACTGAATAAAAATAAATTACCATTTATTTTCTATCATACCATTTTCTTTCTGTTTAAAACAATTTTTCTAATTTTATACAGAGAGTTGAAGGCAGCCATACAAGGAATGAACAGAAGAAGTAAATGTTCTACTTCCTTCTTTTGTTGGGCTTATTCTTTCTGCTGCCTTTCATTTTACATAAGGGCTAAGGGTTGAATGATATTGAAATCCTAACCCTGTACCTGCAAGTGTGAGCTTATTTGAAAGAGGGTCATTGCAGATGTAGTTATTTAGGTTAAGAGGAAGTCATCCTGGAGTCAGGGGGGCCTTTATTCCCACTGGTGTCCTTATTGAAAGACAATAGGAAGGCACAGGGAGGGACAGCCATGTGATGACATGTGGCAGAGACTGGAGTGAGGCAGATGCAGGCCAAGGAATGCCACGGATCACCAAATTTCAGGAAGAGGCAAAGAAGGATGCTACCCAGAGTCTCAAGACCCATGGCCTGCCGGCACCTTGATTAAGGATTTCTGACCTCTGGAACTATGGAGAACACACTCTGTTCCAGTTTGTGGTGCTTTGTTATAGCAGCCCCAGGGAATTGATGGACTTGGGTAAAACACTCCAGTTTCTGGCTGTAGTTGTCAACATGCCATGAACGGTTCTAGTAGGAATTGTACCCATGTCCTAGGAAGGAGGGATTATGGTGGGGCCCCAGCGAGCAGGAGGGGGCAGAGGGAGCCACTTTGTCATCCCTCAGAGTGCAAAGGCTGCAGAGCCACTCCAATCAGCATCATTCTCTGCTCTGTGCTCTCTCTAACAAACTGGGTTGCTTTGTTTCTGACCATAGAATGAGGAATCTCCAAACATAAAGGAATTCAGAGGCCCCATCGTCCAAATCCTCTCCTGCCTGAAGCCCTCTATAGAAGACTGAACAGGTGTCCCACAGCCTCTGTCTGACCAAAACCAGCAGCCAATGTCCTGTTCTTAGACTCATTCTGTCCATTATTTAATAGTCAAGGTGCTTGGGAAGCACATCTTCAAAACAAGCCCAAATCCCTATACCCCTCACCGATTGATCTTGTAATTTCTAAAAAGATACAGGACAAACACATACAATGGTTTCCCAGTTTTCAAAGACACATGTAACCCCTTTGAGGGTAAATGCCCCCAGATTTTTGCTTCTTCCTTGTTCCTTGTGAAGACATGAATTCCAGAAGCTTCCCTCATCAGTCTTTTTTTTTTTTTTTTCTTTTTTAACAGTACTGGGGATTGAACCTAGGGCTTTGTACATGCTAGGCAAGTACTTATCACTGAGCCACACTCGCAGTCCTTTTTAAATTTATTTGTTTCAATTTTGAGTCAGGTTCTCAGTTCGGTCTTGGGCTAAATACCCAAATTATGTTTTAAAAACCTAACTATGCATGTAAAAGCCCTCTGTTGGCTACTTGCATGTGGTTTGTTTGGTTCAAGATGTCCCATCAGAAAGGAAATGTAGAATTCCAAGGAAGTGCATTTCATCCATCTACAAGGACCGATGCTTTCTGAACATGAGACAGGCTGCTTCCCACAAGCTGGACATTTTCCTCACAGATCCAAAATTCTGTCAACAGGACCCTGTGGTCCTTAAACGGAAAGGAAGGCTCAAGGCAGCTCTTGCATCTGCTTACCATTGCACACCAGTCCTCACATTTACAGGTTCAGAAAGTCAGTGATAGGAAGAGGGGTTTAAGGTGCATGGAAGTGTAGCTGAGGTTCTGAGCCCACTCTGTGCAGTCTCTCGGACGCCTCTTCTCTATAGTTCAGGAGTTTGAGGGGCTGGAAAGGGACCTGCCTAGGAAAGCCCAGCTCAGTCCTCAGCATTTTGGACAAAGGCTTTTCTCCCTGACTGCAATTAAGTGCTAATGAGAGAAAGAAAGCCAAGAAAGTGGAAGAAAAAATTAAGGGAAGGTTTGGGGATGTGGTATGTGGTGACATTGTAAAGTGGCTAGGAAGATCTCCTGGAAAAAGTGGATTTTGAGGGGAAAAAAATGGAAGGAAAAGAAGGTGTGAACTCAGGGCAGGAAATAAGGCTCATCTGTGGGTGCTGGCTTTGAAAGGGGTGCCACTCAAGGATACCTGACACTAAAAGGGAGTTTGAGTGAACATAGGAATAAGTAGAAGCCAGAGAAGTGGTGCATGTCCTGTAATCCCTGCCACTCAGCAGGCTGAGGAAAGAGGGTTGCAAGTTCAAGACCCGCCGCAGCAACTTAGTGAGACCCTCAGCAACTCGGTAAGACCCTGTCTCAAAGTAAAAATAAAAAGACTGGGGGTTGTAGCTCAGTGGAACAGTGCCCCTGGGTTCAACCCCTAGTTAAAAAAAAAGAAAAGAAAAGAAAAGAAAGAAAGAAAAACTAGGGAAAGGACAGGGAGAAAGCAATGCACATAAAATAATAAATGAGTAGAAGCATTTTTAAAAATCCAAGAGCTGATTCTTTAAAATCCAAGTGGTGATTCTTTAAAAATACAGATGAAATGAACGAACTTTTAGCAGAAACCAAGGAAATAAATTTTCACATCAGAATTAAGAAAGAGTGCATGCCACAAACACACAGATTCTTACAAACTACATGTCAAAACCCATTATGTTTTTTTAATGGCATTTATGATTTTTAATTTTTTTTTATTTTTACATGCTGCATTTTTATTCACTGTACACAAATAGGGTGCAACTTTTCATTTCTATGGTTGTACATGATGTAGATTCACACCATTCCTGTAACCATACATGTGCAAAGGGTAATGATGTCTGTCTCATTCCACCATCTTTCACACCCTTCCCTCCTCCCCACTCTCATTTTCCTCCAAGAATGGAGGAACCCATTGTGTTTTTAATTGATGTGTTATGATTATACTTCAAAGTGGAATTCACTGTGATATATTGAAAATACTGTCAAAAAGCTTCTCCAAATATAGACCATGCCAAGAATACATAGAAGTAGTTTAGTTAATAGTATGGCAGTTCAATCAACAACACTGTCCATAGCTTAATAAGATAACATAAAAGTAAAATAAACACCAATCAATAACTGAGATGAATTATAGAAGTTTCAATATATGAGAGAAAATACAGAACTGCTGGTCTCCAACTTACAAGGATTCAACCCAGATTTTTTTACTTTGTGGTGGTACAAAAGTATATCCAACCAAACATTTGGTTTCCCACTTTCAGTATGGTGTTTAATCAATCACATCAAATATTCAACACTTTATTTTAAAATAGGTTTTCTGTTCTGTGATTTTATCCAACTGTAGGCTCACGTGTTTCCAAGCATGTGTAAGGTAGGTGAGGCTAAGCTAAGAGGGCAGATCCAGCATATTAAATTTCTTTTTTAACTTAGGTTATTTTCAACTCATGATGAGTTTATTGGGACACAACCCCATCTAAAGTTCAGGAGCATCTGTAACTACTCTTAAAACTTAAATTAATAACTAGCAAATTCATTCTTAAAAAATGTCTTACAAGGAAAGCTAGGCAAAGAACATGGATATAAATTACAATATTTTATGTGAAAATATTCAAGCTCATTAATAAATAAAACCAGTGAGCTATTATTTAATATTTACCCTTTTGAATTTTTAATTAAAATATTTGGAATTTGTGTGAGGAAACATTGATACCTCCCTGGTGGGTATGCAACACAGTTTGATATTTCTGGAAGGCAGCTAGGCCATGCACATCCAAAGTACTACAGGTGTGCATCTCTTTGACCAGGGATCTAACTTTTAGAAGTGCATCATAAGGAAAGACACTGGTAGGTGATAAAGACTGAGCTCCCAGGATGCTTACTTATAAAAGCACCATTTTATTCTAAAAAAAGGAAACATAAGGAATGAATGATATAACTTCATAATTCAGATATTAAATAATGTCATGTTTAAAAACAATTCCTATCATGAACTAAGTTATAAAGCATGCCAAGTGCAATTTCAATTTTTAGCTTTTTAAAGGAAGGAAAGGAGAGGAGGGTTGGAGATAGAGCTCAGTGGGTAGAGTGCCTGCCTTGCAAGCACTAGGGCCCTGGGTTCAATCCCCAGCACCGCAAAAAAAAAAAAAAAAAAGGAGAGGCAACAAGAGAGAGATTAGAGATTAAAAGTACAAAACACTTACAAAACTACTAATTGCATTTCTGTAATTAAGTCACTACATGTCTGTAGCTGTGGAATAACTGAATGACTTTTCTCCATGTAATAAGATCACAGGAAATTTTGCATTTCTTTCCTTTCTGTTTCCTCTGTTGTCCCAAAATGTTCCCCACTGTGCACATGGGTTGCTTTTGTAATTGAAAGAATAGCAGTTCTTTTCTGAGTGAGGACTAGCTTGTATTGCAGAAAATAACTGATTTCCAGCACCTGATTTCCAGCACCTAAAATGAAGAGTTGTCCAGTGTTATACTCCGTTCAGAGAGCAAAGGACACTTTCCTCTTCTTCATGGGGGTTGGAAACTCTGCCAGGCTGAGGCCGGTGCCTGCTCAGCCTTCATTTAATTTACGAGCTCTCCTTCTCCTTGCTGCCACCTCCCTGTATTTTTTATGAGATCTGGGAACTATAAAAGGTGCCAAATAAAATGCAAGCTTCTCAGTTGTCTTATTTCCCTGAGTTGTTTGTCGTCTTCTGGGTAAGCCAAGATCAAATCGGCCCTCAGATGTTTCCATTAATAAGATTGGTTTTAACAGTTACACCGCATATGGCGTTTAAAACTAAATTATTTAGGATTTCTCTCAAGCGGCAGAAGAAGAGTGAACTCAGAGAGTTACCTTGGTAAGTATCTAGAAATCTCCCTGAGACCGAAACTCAGAAGGAAATAAGGACCAGTGTCTCCTGGCCAATCGCAGTGTCTACCTGGTAGGAATCCATGGGAAAGCAGATTGGGAGAAACTGGGAAAATGATGTCATGTGAGAAAATCAGACCTGAAACTGTGGTTACTCATTCCCCAAAAGCAAAGGTTAACCTAAATATCACTGTTTGAATATCGATTCAAAGAGTCATGATGAAGAATTAGAGCAAACAGAACTTTTTTTTTATTAATGCATTATAGGTATATACAACAGTTGGGTTCATTGTGAAATATACACACAAGTACACAACATAGATTCTGCATTTCATTCCCCAGTACTTCCCCTTTTCCTTTCTTCCTCCCTCCCCTGACTCTCCTCTTCTACTCTGTTCGTCTTCTTCTATACATTTGTTTCTTTTTTAATTTGTGCATTATAATTATACATAAAAGTGGGATTCAATGTGATGCATTCACACCTGTGCCCAGCATAATTTGGTGGATTTCACCTCTAGTATCTCTCTTGTCCTTCCTCCTCCCTCCTCCTGGATCCCCCTCCTGTAGCTTCTGCATATAAGAAAATATGAGCAAATGGAATTTTAAGAGATTTTAAAACCAATTGAAAAATCCCAGCAGCTTAAGTTTGGTGGAACAACAGAACAGGATAATGTGGGATGTATTAATGTTATTTTCCTCTGAGAATGCTCAGCGTAAGGCAGGAGCGGACCTGCTCAGGGTCATTCTGATGATGAAAGAGGATGAATAAGACTTACACGACCAGGGTCAGAAACTGCTCTGAGAATCAGCAGCTTCATACCCATCCACGCTGCTCATCCACTGCCTGAGTGTCTCCTTTGTAAGCCGTACAGGGCAGGCTGGGGGTTTCTCAGGTAGACAGGCGCTAGCTGAGGGGCCTTGAAGAGCCAGGAGGCCACCAAAATGTTGAACCTTTTTTGCAAATGTCTTGGGATCAGTGAGAAGTCCTTCAACTGTTTCCCAAATATTTTCAGATCAGCTAAAATCCACCTGTGGTTTGTCAACGAACTTTTTCCTCTAAATTGTTTATGCTTGTTTATTTTAAGAAAAACATAAAGCTTGGTGTTTCTGGGGTCATTGACACTTACTTAGCTGGTTAGAAGGGTTTGAGAGCCTGTTTTGTGTCCAAGATGCCCCGTGGGATTCAAAGGAAGTCGACTCTCCACTGAGGAGATGCATTTGGTGAGTATGAAACAGAAGCTAAGCTGCAAAAAACCTTTGGCTCAGGTCTTTCTACACAACCAAAGATACTCAGGCTGGGCCTCCAACTGAGGATCCTTCAATAAGCCCCAAGGTTCCTAAGCTGCATTCGTGTTTGGATATTGATGTTTACCTCTCGTCGTCTGGGCAGAAACAAATAGGTGTACTCGTTAGAATTGAATTCACGTCAGAAAGATGGTCATGCTGAACAAACTTTTGCTGGGGAATATGCAGACATAAAGATTTCAGAAATCATCTTGGGTCAGCCCTCGTGGTTTGGTTTTTCTAACTTCATTTCTATTCCATATTTAGGCCTTCATGTTTAATTCTAGAAAATGTCATTCGGCACATAAATCACTGGTCCTGCTATGTGCACTGAACTGTACTGCTTAGAAAGTTTATGAAACATAATATGTAGCCCTTGCAACCTGAGAAGCTAGAGTTTCTAGGTGTGAAGTAACTGAAGTGTAATTAATTATGAATTACCTGCTATAGATTTCAAGAGGATTCATGAGACAGAGTGGTCTAATTAAACATAAGGTGTCCCAAGATGGCCTTAGCTAGAGCATAGGGAGGGAGAGAGGTGGATGAGAGAAAGAGGTGCAGGAGGACAGACACCTGAGCAGGAAGAACATAAACTGAACATGAATTACAGACTCGAGGTGAATCATGGTGTGGACTATGGTCAGGAGGAAGTCTACACTAATCGGTTTTGAGCAGAGTGGAGGGTTCTTATATTTAGGAGTGCAGAAAGTCAGGTTTGAAAAGTTTTTGGAAAAGACCTTACCAGCCAGGCAAATTCATTAATCCTTGATACAGAGAGTCCTAGGGGACCACTGTTGATTTGGAAGTATAAGCATGAAAAAAAGCTGTGTTGAAGCAAAATCAATAGGAACACAGTGCATAGAATTAACTAGAGAGGGAATCGGTTAAGGTTAGGGTGTCCATTGGTGTAACTGTTGAAATGATCTGGGTGCAAAGCACAAAGCTCATGTGCACACAAAAGTTTGGGATCTTAAAAACTCCCTTGGAATGTTCATAAGGGTTTCTTATTATGAAGAACCATTTAAAAAATGGTTAATAGTCAGATTAATAACAATTAATCCAGCCATTAATAATGGTCAGATACTGGCAATTCCATATGGTTCCACTAATAACTAAATGTCCAGAGAAATATGGACTTCAGGTGTGGCTTGATCCAGCCGCTTAATGATTTCACCTAAAGTTCAGTTTCTATGAATCTTTTTTCCACCATGTCAGCATCCCCCAAAATTGCCTCTTCTTTCACTAAGAGAGCAGGCCATTGCAGTTCCTTCGAGAAAAAAGAGTGAAATGGCTTTCCCAGAAGCCCCTGAAAGTGTCTCCAAATAGCTCCTTGGTCTAAAATGAACTTTGGTTAAGTTCATCACTTAACCAAAGACAGTAGCCAGGCAATAAGATGTGGGAATTGTATTAGGTCTTTTAGGATTCACCTTAGCACTTGGGATGGGTTTAATCTCACCCAAAGTCATGCAGCTTTAAAACATGAGCCCCAAATGGAAAGTAGAGAAGCAGCAATGGATGTGTAGAGGCAACCAAAGGTCCAGTGCAGCCTCACTGCTGGGATTATCTTCTGCTCTGTGTCACTCCCTGAGACTCCCAGCAGAAAGGAGTTGATGCCAGGAGACCCTCCAGCAGAGAGGCTTCTGCCAAACACCACAGACTAGCCAGTCTGTCTGGGAGGAGTCTCAGATTATTACACAGGAGAGGTCTGGCCTAGGGAGGATAAGCAAGGCTGAGAAAAGCAAACAATCCTGGTCTAAGAAATAGCAACTCCCACCATGCACAGTGGCAGATGCCTGTAACCCCAATGGCTCAGGAGGCTGAAGCAGGAGGATGGCAAGTTTGAAGCTAGCCTCAGCAACTTAGTAAGGCCCTGTCTCAAAATAAAAAATAAGAAGGGCCAGGGATATAGCTCAGCCACAGAGTGTCCCTGTATTCAAGCCCCGATATTGCAAAAATAATACTAATAATGTGTGTGTGTGTGTGTGTGTGTGTGTGCGTGTGTGTGTGTGTGTGTGTGTGTGTGTAAAAGAAATAGGGACCCAGCTTCTAGGAAGCAAAGGAGAAGACCACCTGTAACCCGGATAGAAGCCTGCCTTACACACCCTTGCTGGTTGGGGATATCTGGATGCAGTGGTCTGCAGAAACTGTCAGAAGCACACTTGTGAAACAGGTTCTTGCTAATTCAGAAGAGTTATTAAAATCACCAGAAGGCCCTAGTTATTAGGTCATCATTGAAATGAGCAAATACAACAGTTCATAGAATTTCAGATCTCACAGAATTGCAGATTCTCCATCTTGTCGCCCATAATCATTTGGCACGATGTTTGCCTAGCAGTTTTGACAGCACCCAGTAGATTACCCCTAGCATCCCAGCCCAGTGTTGCCAGAGCACTTTCTCAAGTTGCAACCAATACCGCAGAGCCCACTGTCTGCCCTAGGAGATAACTTTAGCCTTAGCTCACTACCAGATACTTCATATCATCTGCACTCATCTGCCACGTTCCTGCCCATGAACACACAGCCTCCAAACCCTTCCTGCAATTTATCCCCAGTCAGCACGACAAGGCACTTCCTGGATAACTTTGTGCCATCTGCTAATTTAAAGATTTCATGGTGCCCATTTGAATCACTTATTTGGGGGGAAAACATTAAATAAGACCAATACCCACACCCATCTCTGGGGAGAATCCCTCTTTTCCACCCTCTGAGCATCAAAGCTAATCTTTGGTGACTTAGAACTGGTTCCCCTCTGGTGCTGTATTTAGATCTTTTCCATGACTTTGCACCTGGAGGTGTTACAAATTCTGCTTTTGTTTTTAGCTGCAATAGTCACAAGGCAGTCAATATAAAATAGGACAGGTGTTTGCACCATAAAACAAATCAATGGCCTCAAGGGACTTGGTGGCCTCCTTTTTTCCCCTGAGTTCTTCAGATACCTCAGTCTCACCAGGCACCATGCACTCTACCAGGGGGACAGCTGGCCGAACCAGACCAAAGAGCTGTCAGCTGGCCACTTATTTTACGAAGACTTAACAGCTCTGCAACAAATAATAATAAAAAAATCCACTTTAACCACTCTTTCCAAATGTGCTTCAGGGTAGATCCCAAGGCAGACTTTTCCTCTGAATGCCCCAGGAGCAATTAAACCGAAAATAGGGTTGACAGATGCTGGTTATATGCAAACCAGCCAGAGAAACACTAATCTAGCCAGATGTGTGGGTGGATTGAGAGCAATCTTAGCATCTGTAAGATTGAATAGATTAAGATCTAAAATTAGGTTGGTCTAGAGGTGGAAAAAAGATGAGAGGATGCTGAGCTCAGCAAGTTTCCAGCCTCATCTCCCAGCATTTGCCAATGTCAAGTCCAAATAAGAAAGACAGCATCATATTTGTAATGCCATTCCAAACACTTGTATCATTATAGATGTGTCAGCTTCTTGTTGCTATGACGAGAATATCTGACCAGAACAACTTAGAGGAGGAAAGGTTTACTTAGGGCTCAGAGTTTTAGAGGTTCTATGAACAGCCAGCTCTAATGCTGTGGGCCCAAGTAAGGCAGAATATCATGGCAGAAGGATGTGGCAGAGATAAGCTGCTAAGCTCAGGACATCAGAAGCTGAGAAAGATCTGGAGGAGCCAGGGACAAGATATGTAACTCCCATGGGCACACGTCCCCAGCAACCCACATACTCCAGTCATGCCCCACCAGCCTACAGTTACCACCCAGTAATCCATTCAAATGATTAATCCACCAATGGTTACAGCACTCATAATCTAACCAATCTGCCTCAGAACATTCCTCCATTGTCAAACATGCACTTTTCTGGAGGGCACTTCACATCCAAACCAAAATAACAGAGAAGGTGGCAGCTCCTCTGGGAAGAAGCCACAATCATTTCTCACAATTCATAGCCTTAAACTTACATCCCACTGAGTTTCAACCTGGCCCAGTTACAGATTGAGCATCTCCAATCAGAAAATTCAAAATCAAAGTGTTCCAAAACATTAAACATTTTGAGCACTGATATAACACCACGAGTGAAAACTTCCTCACCATGAAACTTTTTACACGTACAAAATTCCTAATAAATACTACATAAAAATACCTTCAGGCTATTGTGAGGTGCATATGAAACACAAATGAAGTTCATATTTAGAATCTCATCCCACTTCCAAGATATCTCATTATGTATGTACAAATATTCTAATAGCTGAAAAAATCTGAAATATGAAATATTTCTGATCCCAAGCATTTTGATAAGAGGTGCTCAACCTTTATGTTCATTTACTTACTTATTATTAATGTTAAAGGAAACACTAATAAGGGAAGTATTCATATTTCCCTAATGACAAAGAAAGTAAAGTAAGGCAATAATGTGTCATCTTTCACCTGTTAAATAAACTATCTTTTTTTTTATGGTAATATCCAATGCCAGAAAGGATGTTGTGTAAATTGGCAGAGCTTCTGAAAAACAATTTGGCAATACATATCAAGAGCTTTAAAAATATGACTGTGGATCTACTAATTCCAATTTCAGACACAATCCTATAATAATCAAAGGTGCCAATTACAGTAATAGGATACTGGTGAATAGGGAAAAAATCTGAAATAACTAAATGTTTACATTATATCCACATATTAGAATATTTTGCAGATAATATATTCTGTTTTTACAAGACCTTACAAATGCTTATTAAGTAATCATAATTGAACAAAGCAGGATACATGTTCACAAAGTTTATACACGTTCAGAAACCCAGTGCGTATGTGTATGCTCTTATCTGTGTACCTTTCAGTGTTAAAAAGTCTTCTTTTTAAGCATCTCTTCATTTTTCTAAAGCTTTATTGAACAAAACGATTCTGATTTTACAAGTTTCTCTTCCTGTGTTCAGGAAGAGACTAAATGCTTATATAATATAATTGTCTTTAAGGGCACTTTTGTGTTGTTAATTAAAAATTAAAATGCACATGCTCTTCGATCCAGTACTTTTACTTCTAGAATCTATCATGGAGGTCTATATGAATAAATATGCACAGAGAAACTTTCTTAAAAAAACAAAGATGCATAAAGTCAATAGCTTAACCCCTTGAAGCTATCCCATTAATCAAAACAAACCTGCAGGTGCTCTATCCTGAGGTCTTTCTCTTTAAGCATACAGGCTGAGCAGGACTGGGTTTGGGACCAAGTCCTAGCCTATCTGGCCAGCTAGTGGCCCACCTCACCTTACAGTTGGGGCCACTTCAATAACACTGGCATGCCTAATCAAGAAAATTCCCCTTGTATCTACGGCTCTCCTAAGTGTAATAGGGGGCATTTTAAGCACTTCTGATTAGATGGTGGGCATCTGTAGAGATTTAGTCCATTTTTTGTGTGATTATAACTAAATACCTAAGACTGGGTACTGAGGCTTATCGAGCTCACAGCTGTGAAGGTTCAAGAGCTTGGTACCAGCATCTACATCCCTCTGGTGAGGAATTCATGGCAGATGGCATCACAATAGCAGGAGAGAGTGGGAAACATGCCAAGCTCACTTACAGCAACCCACTCTTGGGGGCACTAATTCAATCCGACCAGACCAGCCCCACTCCCCACACCTCTTAAAGGTCCCACACCTCAATAGCAGCACACTGCAGACAAAGATTTCAGCACATGAACCTCTGGGAGACAAGCGATATCCAAACCATAGCAGTCAACAAACCCGTGTGTCCCAGACTTGGTAACTGGACTTCTGCATTGCTCCCAAGATGCCCTTCCAATCCTATGTCCCCACCTATACCCTTAGTCAGTAAGACAAAGTCCTTGCATTCTTACCTTTCCAGAACTATGGATCCAGCCAGGTTTTTGCTGGCTAGCAATCCTGGCTAATGATCCACTTACTGCCCACTGACTTCTTAGGACCAGTTGTCTGCTTGAATTTTCAAAGACCTCTGCCTCCTACCCTCTTCCAGGGAAGCTTCATGGCTACTCTGCTAGACTGTTCACTCACCTCAGTTGATGAAGTGTTCCCTCTTTCCTTGGGTCCTCCCCAACCCCTGTCCTGCTGAACTTCTTCTAGGTACCCACAGTTGGATAGGAAGATCCAGGACCACCGTGGTGGACTGTAGAGCCAGATCTCAGCTCCTCCTAGTCTGCATAAGACACTACAGCCAAGAAGACTGGGCCTGGCATTTTCTTAAGACATGATACTCTCTGCTATTCTACCGTAGTCAATTCTAGAAGCAAGCTTCCTTGGATTCATTGTAACTACAGGACACCCTTTATTAATTCACAATTACAGTTCAGCTTATTGAACATTTGGTTATGACTCCATATCCAATTTTTCTGAAATAAATTACTTCAGTTTTCCAAAATGTATTGTATAAGAAACAAAGGCAAGATTCAAGCCTATTATATAGGTCTTTGGATGAAAGGTATGAAGACACTGCTTTCCTCACACACCATCAGAATTACAGGAATCTTTATCCCAGAGGAAAATCATCTACCTCTCACATGGTGAATTCTTTGATATCAGAAGTGTCCAGACAAGGAATAGATGAATATTTCTAAGTTGAGCAGAGGGAGGAAAGGCAACCAAATACAGAGCCCAGTGGGGAACTAGATGAGAGTTTCCCTGAGATTCTGATTCCTCCAGTCTTAACCTTCACATAGACTTTAGGTTTGTTAACCTCCTCCAGCACCTGTGGTACAAGTTATATTCAACAAGTATTTGCTGAGTGTCAACTACAGCCTAGGCACCAAGGCAGAGAACAAGGACTATAAAAGGGATCAGTAGAAAGCTACTCCTTAACTTGACTTCCAGGAAAACTATCTAATGGTGGGGATGATCCCAGGAATTGGGGCCAAATAGGGCATTAATCTCTCTTCCTTTTTAAAATATTTACCTTAAAAACTGAGACACTTATCTGAAATACGTGGGACCACGTATTTAGGTCATAAGTGTTTAGGACCTAAAATATTTTCAAATTTTTGAATATGTGTGTATATATAAAAAGAAATTTCATGGGAAATAGATACAGGTTAAATAAGAAATTCATTTATGTTTTGTATCTAACTTGTACACTTAGCCTGAAGGTAATTTTATTTAATATTTTTAATAATTTTGTGCAGGCAATAAAATATGTTGTGGGATGAACTACTTGTGGTGTCTGGTCTTTATGCAAAGCGTCTCAGATTTGAGACCAGGTGCTGTGGCACAGGCCTGTAATTTCAGCAACTTGGGAGGCTGATGCAGCAGAATCACAAGTTAGAGGCCAGCCTCAGCAACTTAATGAGGCCCTAAACAATTTAACAAGACCCCGTCTCTAAATAAAACATAAAAAGCACTGGGGATGTAATTCAGTGGTAAAGCACTCATGGTTTCAATCCTCAGTACCACAGAATGTTAAAAATTCAGATTTGAGACCGTTTTGCATTTCAGATTTCCAGATTAGGGATGCTCAACCTAAAGAGCTATTAGATGGCTGATGAGAAAGATCAACTCAGTCTTTCCTATGTGCTAGTCTTGGGATAAGATACTGGTAAAGGTCATTACTGTGTTCAGTGTTCCCCACAGTCCATAGATGAGTTGAGCAGTGTTGGCATTGACATCTAATGCCCCTTGTGCTAGGGTATCCCTGCTCCATAGAAGAATTCTAGTCCCTTAGGAAGACTGACCTCTAGCATTCAAGAATTTCTGAAAGCCTCCAAGGTGACTCTTACCTGGTCCCTTGTCCTTGTCCTGTACCCCTCTTTCTGCAGCTTCCATTTCATCTGCAACTTCATATTGTCTGTACTACCCTACCTGTCCCTGCTTCTATCCCTCCTCTCCCTCCCCAAGAGGCAGCAGTCTGCCATGGTTCTTGAAGTTCTCCCCAGAGTGGGTTGGCTGTATGAACCTTTGACAAGCAAGGAAAA
This sequence comes from Glaucomys volans, assembly GCA_020662805.1. NCBI lineage: Eukaryota > Metazoa > Chordata > Mammalia > Rodentia > Sciuridae > Glaucomys > Glaucomys volans. The sequence continues at coordinate 545,975 of JAJEJO010050041.1, read as the reverse complement.
TGCTTCTACATCATGCCTAAGTAGGGAACTCAGAGCAGGTGTGCTTGTGCCACAAAATGCTTAAAATTGTCTCTCAGTTCACAGACACAGTGCTTGTCCTCCATTGGATGTGGATATGACATCAAACTGTCCGGCTAGGGGTAGTTTTATATGGGAAGGCTAGTAAGTTCATTCTCAAAAAAAAAAATTGTGTGTCTCTAATTTGTAGTGCTTGCCAATTTCTATAGTGTAAACCTTCCCAACATGGCTGAATTCAAGCTACTAACTTATTGTCACTGAAAACAGTGGTGGAAAGAGGATCTCACAAGCAGGTATGAATCAACTCTGACACACCTAGACGGTCATGATGGACAATGAATCACTAGCAAGAAGCCCAAATATCAAAGGCCTCAGTTTCATGTTTCCTTGTGGAGGATTCTCTCTGGGCACTCTGCTGTGGTCTCTACAACCTCCCATTTCCATGTCCTGCAAGCATATCAAAGAGGACTTTCTATGCTGAGCATCAATTGTGGACAAGTTTAAATCTCTTCTCCCACCTCCCTCACTCCATTGCACCTCTGAGTGCCTAAGCTCCTATCTGCTAAGCTAAGCAAGTTTTCAGTATTCAGAAAGAAGTCATCGACAAAATAATAATAATCTCCTCCCTAACGCTGCCACTGCCCATCCAACTCACTCTCGACGGCTGGTCATTCAATCTTCATTCCATGGATGGAAACTAGGGCAGTTCCCATGACTTCCTGGTCATTTTCAGATCTTCATGTGATCTATGATGTTTCATAGTCCTCATTTCAGGAATTAAAACCTCCAAGTCTATGTAATAATTAATTCTGAATTTTACTTTAAGATCAGTTTTCTCCCTTCTCCCAGGCTAAACCATTTATAATCCTTAGTGACAGATTCTCTAGTCTTATAATTCCTTCCTCCCATGAGGCTATTTCTGCCTTTCTAAGCTTGAAGCAAAGGGAAAAGAGGAGATATAGGATCCTGCAGGCTGTTTGCTGCCTGGTACCAGTTCATCTGCTGTCATTCGCCTCTGTCCAGAGAAGGTATTTTAGCCAGCCTTAATCTCCTAATGTTCTTTGTGGGTCCATTGGATGCATCCTCAAATTCCCACAAATTTTGGGGGGCAGGTGAAGGAACATCCTTCAGATGGTCACTGTATGGATATTTGATGCCATGCCCAGCCACCTTGTACTGAGACCCACTCTCTTCTCCTGGGGCCAGCATTAGGCAGAACCTTAAACTCTCTCAGATTCAGCCCAGCAGAGACCTTATTCCAAGTCACTGAATTGTTCACAATACCTACAAGGTAGGTGGCAGTATTGCTATTTTACAAAGGAGGAAGCTGGGACCCAGGAGTAAACCTTGTGCTACTCGCCTCCTGGGGCCTCCAAATCACCCCTTTGTGTCAAGACTGAGGCAGAAAGGGGATCCGCCCTGCAAAACACAAACTTGCAAAATTCCATCTCAAGTGGGACAAATGATCATCTGGGGTTCACCTGGTTTGGGCATCACCTCCCAAAGGGATGGTTCTAACTTGAAGTCCTTTTTGTTTTTGTAATGCTGGGGACGGAATCCAGGTCCACACTGATGCTAGGCAAGGGTTGTACTACTTGGCCATATCCCCAGTCCCTAACCTAACAGGTGTTTTTGTTTTCACTTTGTTTTGTTTTGCTGTTTCTTGTTTTTGTTTGGTACAGCACTGATCCCAGGGGAGCTCTATCATTGAACTACATACCCAGCCTTTTTTCCTTTTTCTTTTATTTCTTTTGAGACAGAGTCTCCCTAAGTTGCTGAGGCTGGCCTTACACATGTGATCCTCCTGCATCAGCCTCTGGAGTCAATGGGATTGCAGGTATGCACCACCATTGCCTGACCCTAACTTCATGTCTTGATGAAGGCAATCAAGAGAACTTTTGGAGTATGTTAATGCTCACATTCTTCCATGAGACTGATACTATGTGCTAATGGTATCATATCTTTGTATAAAATAGGCATATTTATATAGCAAATATATAAAATGAACCAAAAATGGTATAATGACATAATGTAGACTGTCGAGTGTATTGTCATGGTGTTGTTGGACAAGGAAAGGAGCCCTGGGGCATCTGAATAAAATGTGGACTTTATTTATTAATAATGTGTCAATGTTGGTGTATCAGTTGTGTAAAATGTGCCCCACTAATGTAAAATCCTGATACAGGAAACTGGGTAGTGGGTATAAGAGAGCTTTCTATACTATATTTACAATTATTTTGTAAATCTAAATCTATGAGAAATAAAGTATATGTAGACACTTTAGTTGTTATGTAAAGACTATATATTGTGTTTGTTAACTTTGTATCTCTGACCAAAATACCCAACTAGAACAACTTAGAGGAAGAAAATTGATTTGAAGTTCTCAGTTCTAGAGGTCTTAATCCACAGGCGGTGGACTCCATTGCTCAGGGCAGTACATCATGGCCAAAGGATGTGGTGGAGGAGAGCTGCTTAGCTCATGGCAGCAGGGAAGGAGAGAGAGGGAAGCCGGGAGGGGCGCAGGAAGATGCATTCTTCCAGGGGAAGCCCCAGTCACCCACCTCCTCCAGCCACACCCTGCTGTCTACAATTACCCCTCCATCCATTCAAACTGAGTGGACTGATTAGGTCACAGCTCTCTCAATCCAACTCTTTTGCCTCTGAACATTCCTGAGTTAACATGGGAGCTTTGGGGGAACTCCTTGTACCCAAAACATAACATATATCTACTCTGATTCATATTCTCTCTATACATATTTGATAAAAGTAGACACAGATATATCTAGGTAGAAACATACGTTTTATTATGTAGAGAAAGCATATCTTTGCAGTTTTTAAAGCAATATCTTATTTCTTTTCAATACTAAAGAAGTGATAACCCTTTGCCAATGTGTCTAAGAAACTAAATTCTGTTTTGTTTGTTTGTTTTTTTCTGTGTCCCTTTGGGCATCAGTTGCAGTTGGATGCGTTTCTCGCTTCATGGCCCTGAACTTCCAACAGCCCTGGAGTCTGATAAATGTGAGATAAGCTACTAAATTTTTATTTTTGCTTTGGCCACCTCCAGGAAGCACTCTTTTAAGCCATAGGACTTCCCACAGGAGGTTTCTGTGGGAAGATCACAGCCTTGTGTGTGTGTGTGTATGAGTGTGTGTATGTTGTCCTGCCCTGCCCATCTGGCTGCAGGTAACTGCACGCTGCCTTTCCCGCATGGTGCTTTTCCCTCAAAATATGCCTGTATGTGTGTGAACAGAAGAGAGATCTTCAAATTCTTTCAGGTAGGAAGTTTACTTCCTGCTTGAACCCTGTATTTTGCAGAAACACGAATTCCCCTTCCCAGGACTCGGCTCCCTGGGCCTTCCCCTGGGTCTTATCTCAAAGCCCCACACATGCCCCTAATCTGGAAAAGGACCTGTGCCTGCTAGTCTCCTCACCTGCTCTCTTTCTCTCTGCACAGCCCACCTCGCTGGATGCTTGCTCACTCAGGCATCCTCTGTCTCCCTCCACTAAAGGGAAACTCCATGAAAACACCCATGTTTTCCTTTTGTTTTGCTGTCGTCACCATGGTGCTCAGAAAAGCAGTTCTTCAACTTTGCTGCACACTGGAATCACTTGGGGAGTTTTGAGAAGCTTCAATATCCAGGTCACACCCAAGACCTGGATAAATAGGGAGTGGCCCCAGGTCTCACTGCTTTTTATAGCTCCCCTGGTCTAAGGGTTAATTTGATGTCTCATCTTGGCTAGGCAATGGGGCCCAATTGTTGGGTCAAAACTAGCCTAGATGTTGCTGTGAAGGTTTTTATTTCTGGTTTGCTTTTTTTTTTAAGATGAGGTTAACATTGAAATCAGCAGAGTTTGACTAAAGCAGATGACCCTTCATAGTGTGAATGGGCCTCATCTAATCAGTTGAAGACCATAAGAGCAAGACAGAGGTCCAAAAAATGAAAGAATTCCACCTCCATGTAGCCTTCAGATAGATACAAGACTGCGACATCAACTCTCCCCTGAGTCTCCAGCCTGAAGCTCTTCCCTGCGGCTTTCAGATTTGTCAACCGCCACAATCACTAGAGTCAATTCCCTAAATCAATCTCTCAATTTCTCTCTCTCTTTTTCTCTCTCTCTCTCTCTCTCTCTCTCTCTCTCTCTCTGTATATGTCCATCTTATTGTTTCTGTTTCTCTGGGGAGCCCTGACTAATGTGCCCAGTGATTCCAAGGCTGAGAATAATAATGTGATCTAGAATAGTGTTCAGAGTGAAAGGTAATTGGTAAATACTCCTGGGACACCTGAGTGTCTGTTTATTCAGTGTTTACCTATATTGTGCTGATGGTAATGGAGATCAGTTCTCTGGGATGCCTAATGTGTTACTCTAACCTATTTACTAAGTGGCTCAAAAAGCTGCTTGTTTCAAGTGGTTCCAGAACAGGAGAAAGCTGAGCAACAGACCCAGGCTGCTGTGCTGCCTGCCCAGACACTTAGGCCATGTGACCCAACACACCCAAACAGCAGCAGATAGGGTTGCTCTTGGAGCCTTTGGCGGGCCCCCACAGGTGGATCACAGCAGTGGCCCTTAGGGTTTGGGAGCAAGACCCAACCATCGACAGGAGACAACTACTCTACCTTTAAGAGACTGCTCTTGGCCTGCTACTGGGCCTTAATGGAAACTGGGCCAACAAGTTATCATGCCATCCAAGCTGCCCATCAAGAACTGACCCCTCAAGTCATAAAGTTGGATGTGCACCGCAGCAACCTATCATCACATGGAAGGTGTGCATGTGTGCTCAGGCCTAGCCAGGTCCTGAGGCACAAGCAAGTTACATGAAGAAGTGGCCCAAACACCCAGGCTCCCACTCCTGCTTACAATGCCTTCTGTGGGCCTGCAGCTCCTGGGGCATACCGTGTAATCAGTCAATGGAGGAAGAGAAGACTAGGTCCTGGTTTACAGATGGTTCTGCCTGATATATGGGTACCACCTGAAAGGGGAGAGCTGCAGCACTATAGACTCCTTCTGGGACATTCTTGAAGGACAGTGGTGAAAGGAAATCTTTGCAGTGGGCAGAACTTTGGCAGTGCACCTGGTTGTGCATTTTGCTTGGAAGGAAAAATGGCCAGACATGCATCTATACATTGATTCATGGGCTATGACCAATGGTTTGACTGGATGGTCAGAAACTTGGAAAGACCATGACTGTAAAATTCATAACAAAAACATTCGGGGAAAAAGAATATGGATTAAGCCTCTCCAAATGGGAAGTATTTGGGTCCCATGTAAGTGTTCAATAAAAGGTGACCTCAGCAGCAGAGGACTTTAATAATCAAGTGGATGTGCTGACGCATTCTGTGAATGGCAGTCAACCTCTTTCCCCAGTCACCTCTCTCATTGCCCAGTGGATTCATGGAAAGAGGACCATGGTGGTAGTTAGGACTGGATGTTACGGATGGGCTCAGCAACATGAGCTTCCACTAAGCAAGGCTGACCTAGGTACAGAGACTATGTGTCCCCCATCTGCCAGCAGCAGAGACCATCACTAACCCCCAATATGTTACCATTCCCAGCATGAGCATCCAGAAACCTTATGACAGGTTGATTATATTGGACCACTTCTGTCATGGAGGGGGCAGCAGTGTCACATGATGTGTCCTACAGCAATAGACACTTACTCTAGAGATGGACTTGACTTCCCTGGATGAAACTAATATCCATGGACTTACACATGCCTTATCCATCATCCTGGCATTCCACACAGCATTTTTTCTGACCAAGGAACATCACAACCAAAGAAGTGCAGCAATAGGTTCATGATCATGGAAGTCCCTGGTCATACCACATTCCCCACCCTTTTGAAATAGCTGGCTTGATAGAATGATGGAATGGCCTTTTGAAAATGCAGTTACAGTCTAGGTAGGTGATAATATCTTGCAAGGTTAGGACAAGGTTCTCCAGAAGGCTATACATGCTTTGAATCAACATCTAGTACATAATATTGTTCCTTCCAGAGCAATTATTTTGGGGTTCAGGAATCAAGGAGTGAAAATGGGAATGGTACCTCATATGATTACCTCTAGTGAGATACTAGCAAAAGTTTTGCTTCCTGTTCCCATGACCTTATGTTCTGGTGGTCTAGAAGTCTTAGTTCCAGAAGGAGAAATGCTTCTACCAGGAGGCACAACAATGATTCTGTTGAATTGGAAGTTGAGACTTTTGCCTGGCCACTTTAGGTTCCTCATGTCTCTGAGTCAATAGGCTAAGAAGGGTGTTATAGTGTTGGTGGGAGGTGATGGATCCAGATTACCAAGGGGAGACTGGACTATTACTCCACACTGGAGGTAAGGAAGCTTGCTGTTGGACTGCAGGAATTCCCTTAGGGTTTGTCCTGAGTATCATGTCATGATCAATGAGAAACTACAACAATCCAATCCAGGCAGTATTCAAGTGTCTCAGACACTTCAAGAACAAAGGTGTGGGTCACCCATCCAGTTCCAAAACCTGCTGAGTCTCTTGCTGAAGGGTTAGGGAATACAGAATATGTAGAAGAAGAATGTAGTTCCAGATATCAGCTGTGTCCTCGTGACCAGTTACAGAACTGAGGGTTGTAATAATCATGAGTACTTCTTTCCTATTTTGTTGAGAATATATTTGTGCTTATTTGTAGATATTAAATCAATATTTTTGTTTTCATTCTTCTTATTCCTTTATCATGTAACATAACATTGATTGACTTTATATTGGTACTGAAATGTTAAGTTTACATTATAGTATTTAAGTTGTGGAATGTCAGGAGAAGAGTAAGCACCACTTTGCCTCCTATTCTGGAAAAGGACTCAGTGAGTTTTCATTCGTATACAGGATAGTTAGATCACATTAGGTAGAATTATGACCTTGTGAATGTCTTTATATGGAGATTGAGTACTTCTTTCCTATTTTGCTAAGAATGTGTTTGTGAATGAATGTAGATATATTTAACAAATACCTATTTGGAGATTGAGTGTGGTTTAAAGATCATTGTGTAATTGAGTGTGATTTATGTTTGGGTGTCAGATTGACCGAGTATAGACTTGCAATGGTTAATCCTGGTAGTCAACTTGATTAGATTGAGAGATGCCTACAAAATTGGTAATACACTCTTTTAGGTCTGTCCATGAAAGTGTTTCTACAGATTGTGGACATGTGGGATGGCCAATTGAGTGGGGAAGACCCTCCCTGAATGTGGGCAGCACCATCTACTAGGCTGGGGGCCCAGATGGTACAAAAAGCAAAAGAGGGAAGCTCACATATGCAAATAAATTCAATTCTTCTTGAGCAGATGCTTTTTTCCTGCTTTTTCAATCTTTGAGTGTGAACTCATGACAATGACTCTCTAGGGAACTTCAGGTCTTTGCTCTGGTACTGGGGTTCATTATTGGTCCTGCTTGATCTGAGGCTTCCAGCTTCTTGGACTGGAAAAAAAACAAATATATATACACATACGTGTGTGTGTGTGTGTGTGTGTGTGTGTGTGTGTGTGTTGTTTTGCCAAAGAATGAATGATGACAAATCCTCTCAGGTCATTCCCATTCAATAAAGCCATCCAGACCCATCAGTCATCACTTTTCCAAATTCCCATTGAAATGATCAAAGGGAAAGTTGTATCAGCTCACAACCTGAGATAGGAGTTCCCCTTTGCCCCCAGCCTTACATCCTTAAAGAGAAGGAGCAATGGAGAGCAGATTGCAAGAAGGGCTAAGAAAGCCACGGCTAGGTGATGCTCAGAGTCACAGCCTCACTCAGGACATCTGAGGCAGCAAGGAAGGACAACAGTGTTGGCCTGTGAACATCCTCAAGAAGGCATCCAGTGCCTGAATCTTCCCCAAGTGGGACTGAGGGGACATTCGCAGCTCACATGTGGCACGGAAGAAGAGTCAAACAAAGCAGGCACACTAGGGCAGTCCATGGCTCCTTGTGGTACCAGGCTACTCAAAAAGGGGCTCAGATGACTGGCTGCAGCAGAAGCCACTCCCCACAGCCCTCCATTCTGGCCAAAGGCAGCCACAACAAGCCTACCTCTTTCTCTGTCCATTCACCTGAACCTGGTAGTTCTGAACAGGGACCCAAACATTCCCTGATAAAATCTGTCTCAACTCCCAGAGGGAGAGAAGCATAGATATCCACTCCTACCCCAACCCACAAATCAATGGTAGAATAAAAAGACAAAAATCAGTACAATAGTTCTCCCTTTATCTGCAGGGCATGCCTTCCAAAACCTTTACTGGATGCGTGACACTGCGGATAGTACCAAACCCTACATATACCACATTTTCCATTACGTGTACATGCCTGAGATAAAGTTTAATTTATAAATTAGGCACAGTAAGAGAATAACAATGATAACCAAGAATAGAACAATTATAATAATCTACTCTAATAACATTTATTTATAATATATGAATCGTTTACTTCTGGATTTAGGAGTAGCTATTTGGGGACCACAGATGACCATGGGTAATCAAACCTTCAGAAAGCAAAACTATGGAACTATTGTACTTGGAAAGAAGAAACCAACTGAAAAAATAAACACCTAAGTCCGTCCTGCAAAACAGACTAAATTCTAGAAACCAGAAAAAAAAAGTTCATTTCATTTCTGGTTTTTGGAATAGGGGAAAAAGGTAAGGATCACACAGAACACCCAGCCAGGTCAAAACACAGAGCTGATAATTTGAGAAATATCAGGTATCCACTCCTAGACAGTCTCACATTTCAGTTTATCCACGAAAGTTTAGAGAGGGTGAACCAATCCCCCTTGAGAAAACAGGACCTGCTGTGCACACTGTCCAAGAGAACAGCCCAGCGTCTGGAAACTATAGAAAGGACGGATGGACATTGTAATGTGGGCTGTGTTTTGTTTAAAGATAATGTGGCACCTTCCAAGGGGCATCTTAAAAGTTCATCTTCAAAAATGGAACAAAAACATTTCCTTAGTTTTGCACATTTAATCACCACTGGGCTTCATTAAGATGTACAATAAAATCTCTAAGATGTAAGGAAAAGTTTGTTTTTAGAATAGTTCTTTTTTTAAAATTGGTTTGCTTCTTATCTCATTTTTTTATTAATTGATGGGTTTGTCTTATTTATCAAGAAATGAGAAAATCATATTTTCCCCAAAGTTCAGAAATATGTGAGAGAAGATGAGAAAAAACTACTTTAAAATCATATATTGTTTGAAGCAAATTATTGTGTAGAAACCTTTATATATACACAAAAACCTATAGATAGGCGACAAAAGACTATGGATTTCCTCCCCAAAATTGGAACAAGGGGAATTGGAAAAATAAATTAATAGATCATTAATAGAAATATTCAGAAAATGGTAGAAAATCACAAACGCCTTGGGGAATTCACTAGTACCTAAAACCCTGGAATCTATTTTGTTTAAATAAGGACTTTTATTTAAATGTGCACAATATTACCAGGAAGCAGAGACAGCACCAGAACATAATGGCTTAATGCACTGTGTAAAGGGAAAAGGTCTAAAGAAAAAGCAGATGGCAACCTCTTTTGCAGGAGCCATATAATTTCATGGTGTATTTTCTCTTCATGGCTTCACTGAAATTCAAGCCCAGGGGCCAAGTCTTTCTGGCAGCCAGGATGGGCTTGGCAGGCAGGGAGGAATCAGCAAGGATGGGGGCTGGGAGGGGTATTTACAAAAGGGTGGGATGCTACTGTCTCCATTTCTGGGCAAATTTCCTCTCTTTCCTTGACCACTGACTTCCATAGCTTTAGCCCAACCAAAGCCCACAATGGTCATCCCAGCCCCATCACTACCTGATTGAAAATCCAATTCCCCTCCATTGTTACCTCACTCAATGTTCTGAGGGGTCAGGCTAGTTCACCTTTTTGAGTGAAGTTGCACAAGTCAAAGGTCAGTGGCTAGCTTACAGATGGACAACCTTTAGGGCAGCACCTGATCACCGAGGACAGCAGGAACTATGCATGGCTTGATTCCCCAAAGGAGCATGCAAGTAGATAGCTACTCTTCAATATGGTAGCACTTGGAAAATAGATTAATTGAATCTCTAGAACAATAGTTCTTAAAGTGTGGTACCTGGACCAGCAGCATTACATCACCTGTTAGACATGGAAATTCTCAGACCCTAGCCCAGAGCTATTGAATCAGAAACTCTGGGAAAGGAGCCCAGCATTTGCATGTTAACAAACCCTCCAAAGGATTCTGAAGCATGTTAAAGTTTGAGAATCACTGGCCTAGAAAAATCCCCAAATATATCCTATCTCAATGTAGTAGACACTGAAGGTAAAGGCAAATTTCATTTCCTTAAAAATACTATGGGTCAATTTCCATCAATAGATGCATGAGAAAGCATGGAATATTATTCAGTCTTAAAAAGAAATGAAATTTTGACACATACTACAACATAGCTAAACCTTGAGGATATTACAACAAGTCTACAAAGCCAGTCAAAAAAGTATAAATGCTGCATGATTCCACTTATGTGAGGCCTCTAAAGTAATCTAATTCATAGGAACAGAAAGTAGACTAGAGATTATTACTGCGGGCTTGGGAGAGAGGATATGGGAAGTTACTGTTTAATAGATAATAAAGTTTTGGTTTTGGAAGATGAGAAAAGGTGCTGAAGATGGATGGTGGTAATGTTTGCACCTATGTGAGTGTACTTAATACTACTGAAAAGACATACTTAAAAATGGGTAAGACTATAAATTTGTTATGTGCACTTTACCACAATATATAGAAACTTGGAGTCAAGGAGGACACAGAACTCTAGCCAAGGTGCTCCCTCCCCATCTGCACTTGGTCAGGACACGGTGTCCTCCTAGAAGAGCTTACAGGAAGGATGCTCATGCTAATAATGGAAAGGGGCAGTGACTCTGCCAACTCGGCACCCCAGAAAGGAAGCATTTACCACAGACAGACTCATCTCTCACTGAGTGTTCGATAGGCCAGAGAGCTCAAAACTCATGTGGAGGGATCCAGCTTGACATGACTACATCCATCTTGGTTGTAACCACCATTTTGACAACCAACTGACCCTGTCACGCATCCCAAGCCCTAATGATGAACAAAATGTTCTAAATAGTCAGTTGTGCTGAACATTGATGCCCAGATTATTCCTTAACTGGCACTGAGTCTGTTCATATATTTTTTTTAGAAAGACCAGGTACATTCCAGTTGGCCATGGCCCATCTTCCTCTAGCTTAAATCCCTTCCTCCTGTAGTGGGGCACTGGGGTCTCCTTGTCATGCTGTCATTTAAGACATGATTCTGTCCATAAATCCCAACAAATTGTGCTTTGTGCAATCCTGGATGTCTGCCTCTTTCTTTAGTTCCAAAGCAACTGGCCGCTGGTTCCTTTGGCAACTGGTTCCCATATACCCAGAGGTTTTCCAAAACACAATGACATGTGATCTGTACATCTGCAGGTGAGGGTCTGACCTGACAAACCTGGATAGTGGGCAAACCTCTATCCTATGAAAGATCTGTGGAAGTGGCCAGTGCTGCCCACAGCAAAGCCTCCCTCTGTTCACTGGCCACTGCCCACCTTTAGAGTGTTACTATGGGCTGCTGATGTGGGCACTCAGGCCCACTGAAAGGACACATACCTGTGCTGAGCTCTAGGTGACCACAACACAAAAGGGACCACTCACCAGAATTGTGCTGTTCCCACCCACAAAACTTCCTAAACTAGAGGAAGATTCCTGCCTATCCATCACAAATGACTAGAGGCCTAATCTGAGGAAAAAAAAAAAAAAAAAAAAAAGAACTTTTTCACCATTTCTTCCATAAGAAGCAAATTGGAATATGAAGGCCTCCACATCAACAGGACCCCTGTCTCCTCTGCCTGCACAGCCCAAATGCACTCCTTTTGAAGTAAAGATGAACGCACAGACAAATCATCCTACCTAGGAATGCATGGAATCATTCAAAGTAAAGAGAATAATCCAAGGAGTCAGTGTCAATGCCCTTCCTTCTCTGAAACCAGTACATGCTACAAAGTAGATTTTTTAAAATAACTGTACATTTTCAGAAAAATTAGAGACTTGTATATTTGCACTGAGAATAATCTGGTTATCAAAAAAGGGGAAAAAGTGATATAAAAGATAATTTTTCTAATATTTCATAATAAAGACCTAAAAGCAGATTAAAAATTTGAAATACACACATCCACAATCAGTCTGCATGTGCTCACTCCCAACTTAAGAAACAGAATGTTACCAAAACAATTCTGATGCCTTCCGCATGTCCCTGTCCAAGCATTTCTGTCATTCTCTCCCCAGTTTAGCCATCTGGTTACAATCTTACTTTGTGGTCATTTAATTTTTAAACACTAGTGTGGCAGGAAATAAGTCATATACTCTAGACTGAAGAAATTCTGGCCAAGAAAACAATGACTTGTTATAGTGTTATCATATTTTATAGACACATTTAACCCATTCCTCAAAATTTTAAAAGATCTTCCTTGACCAACCAAAATTTAATCTAAGAATTCAATGGATTTCCTATGTTAGAAACTGTAAGAATTCAAAATTAGTAGCCAAAATGTTGACCATGAAAACTTCCCATAAGGACTGCAATTAAATTTAACATTCATATCTTATCAATGAAATATCCATCATAAATCACCCCTTGCAAGATTCTCTATTTTTGGTGAAACATGCATTGAAATAACTATTATCATAATTTTGAATCATGATTCAAAGCAATAAATAAGAAAAATAATAAAAAATCTTACTTGTAAATGATATGTACCTAGAAAATCAAGGAGAATCCACTACATTCATTAAAACTAATAAAAATTCAGTAAAATGGGAAGTGATAAAGCAATAGATAAGCATTTTTAATGTTGTATTTCAACCAGTATTCAAATCTCACAAGAAATTCTGCTACTAAAATTAATCCTTAAGACGTACTCAAGAAGCGTACACCTGCACTCACGCCAGTTAGAACTATGGTGGGAACATAATGGTCAATAAATATTTCTTAAGTAAAAGAAGGAATGCATGAATGCCATGAATGAATATACAGAGACACTTCCTCTTGGGTTGTTATTAATATGACACTAAAACTGACTTTGAAAAGAGGGATGGAGACAATACATGTATATGATTTAAGACAATGCAACCACGTGCAAAGCTTTGTTAAAATAATATTTAATTACATGGAAGGAGATGTAAGATATATTACTTAGAGTATTACAGAGCATCTTATCTAGGAATATCTGATTAGAGAGGCAATAGATAACTGATAATAAATGATGGATAAATAGATACTTGATGATCAAAGATGATTGATAGACAGATGGTTATTGCATGGAAAAGGCAAAAGTATATACACTAAAAAGTGATTATCCCTGGGCAAAATGAGTCAAATGTGATACTATAAAATTATAAATGTATGAGTATGTTCCAGACTTTTCTCTCCATACCACTGAAGAGGAGTCTAGCCTTTTTGCCCAGTTTCCTCCCGATTATACATCCTTTGAGGAAGGTCCTGGCACTGTACTGGAGCTCTCTGGATACTTCTGAGGACAGGGAAAAAGGACTGCTACAGTATGTGAAGCTGGTGATTGGGAATGATTGGAATTTCAAGGAGAATTGTGATTGCTTACATGACCCCTTTTGAAATAAATGCAGTTTCAATTTTAAAATAATAAATTAATAATAAATTAAGTTTCAATTTCAAAAAGTAAAATCCCAACATGAAATGCAAAATTAAAAATGGCAAAGGTTGCCTGCTGTTCACGAAAACCCAGCCCCTGTCCTTTGTAAGCACACAGCTGGACTGTATTTCCCTGCCTTCCTTGTAGTTAGATGTGGACACATGACTGGGTTCTGGCCCCTGGCACATAATAAATAGTGATATGTGACATTTCTAGACCTTACTTACAAAAATCTCCTACTTCTCTTGCATTTTTTCTTACAGATGATTGAGGGGGCTGCTCTCAAAAAGACCACGTTGAGGATGATATCATCCTGGGTCCCTTCCTTGCAGAGGAAAGCCCCCACCTCCCACCACTTCCTCTAACCCAGAACAATTCAACGATTCAGCAATGTCAGTGAGCCTGAAGCAGATGCCTATTGTGTTGAGCCACTACATATTTGGGTCTAATTGTTGCACAAGGCTGAGCTATCTTCAAAATATACCACCACATGCATATTTTCAAGAGAATGGTTGAAAATCTATTCTATAACTGGAATCTCCTCACCCAATTCAGGAGTTTCAAAGAGTTGATATCCATATAATAGAGATGACCAAGCAATTATTTTAGCAGAGGTAGTTGCTAAGCTCTGGTGTGCACGGGAAGGAACAGGGAGGTTTCCACAATGCAGACTCAAGCCTGGCAAGGGGAACTTGAAGAAGGCTGCTCTAAAAGCTTTGAAATGTGTTCCTTGCAGTTGGAAAACATGAAAGTCAAGTACCCAACACACTGAAGAAAGTTAAAGCAGCCTATGGAAACCAACCTGAACACCACATGCATGCCTAAAGACAACGGTTCACCAGTCATACTGAGGGCACAGCCAGAAGGACGCAGACATGCAGGATGAGCCAGATGTTGCATAAAGAAGATATGAATGGCTGTTTGCAACAGAAAGAAGCCATGTTTGCATGCTGGGATCTGAGGAGTTTTAAGCAACCACTGGGAACAGAGATGTGTCTACTTAGGTCAAAAGAACTCAAGAGAAAGTAACCAAACAGGGAGCTTCAGAGAATTCAGACATGTCCCCCACAAGAAAACAAGCCATATTTAAACCAAGCAAGAAAAATGCAAGAGGTCAGTTTGTCACAGTGTCTTTCACTGTAACCGTAGGCCAGCCATAGGTGCTAAAACCACTAGCCAAGGTAGGGAAAAAAAGAGAAGGGGGGAGGAGGGAGCAAAGAGGAGAGCGGAAGGAAGGGAGGGAGGGAGGGAGGAAAGGCGAGAAAAGCAAAGGCAGTCTCATTTCCCCAATGCAGGCTTCTAGTCTAAAGTAGGTGCAGGGGGAAGAAAACTTAAGACTAAATTAAGTCTGAAGCTTTAATCTTTTCAGATAAGAAATGTAGATTCTGATTTCTGAAAGGAAACTCTATTATATTTTCAGGGCTTTCTATTACCTAAATGCAGGCAGAAAAGTCCTAGATATTGAAGTGTTCATCAGTGAGGGAGGGATGGGAAAGAAGATGCACTCATTAAATAAGAATTAAAGTGTTGATAAGAGACAAAGTTAAGTTTCAGTTATGTCATGAGTCATATAGGTCCAATATGCTAATTGCTGGGTAAAGATCATGAGGTCAGGATATTTTGAAAGTAATTTTTGATTACTTAACCATTTCCTTCTATTCCTTCTGTTTGGACTTTTGCCCTGAAGTGAGAAGCTTCCTCAGAGGAAATCCCTCTTGAGTCAAGAACTGAAGGGAACAAAGAAGGGGGTGACTTACATGAATGGTGTCCTCAAAAGAGAGAAGGACACATGCAAAGACTACTTGGTGAGAGGGTATGGCCATCTCAAAGAACTGAAAGGATCAGGACGGATATTACAAACAATTCTGAAACAAATGGCAATAACAACCCTAGTTATCTCAAGGCGAGGGTGGTAAGCACAGGCAATGCACAGTGCTGACTCAAGAGGATCATGTGTAGCCACAAAAGGAACCTCTAAGAAAATGAACTGAAGGTGAGTAAACTGATGATTCAACTCAAAAAACTGAGAAGAGTACATTTTAAATAACAAAGGGGAACTTTGTGCATAATTTGAAATACTGAAGAGCTGCATAGCTGAGTTTTAATCAAAACTCAATTTTTAAAATTTTTAGCACTCAAAACTCAATTTCACATTAAACAGCTGAACACAAAGTTTGAATTTCACTTTTAGGCCCAGTAATTCCATCAACACAATATACCCACTTATTTGATTTTGATTAATTAAAATTTAAACTTGAACATATTTCCCTAAGTAGTTAATAGCAATTTAAGTTCAGCTAATAAAATTTCCTCAAACATTTCAAATTGCAATCATAATTTGAATATAACAGATTCATTCAAGCACTTCAAACCTTTAAGAAATCAAATTTATGTATCTAACAGATACTAAACCCTTTTAACTCTAAAAAATCCAAACTGATTAAGTTTGGTAAAACAAATGATCTTAAACCTCTTAAGCTTCTAAAATCAAAGCATACACCAAGAACAAAAGTGAGTATTAAAATTCTCTACACTTTAATTTAGTCTCATACTGTGTCTAATCACTCCTACATCTCAGGATTACAAATTTATTCAACTAAATGGGGATGAGGGAACAGAGCAATCACATCAGGCAAGTAGAGCTTATGGATCTGGGTTTAGAGTCAGAGATAGAGTCAAATCTCATGATATCTTCCAAGCCTGGACCTTCACAGGCTAAACTGAACACATTCTGTAAAAAGATGCTGCCATATCAAAGATTTTAATCCATGCCTTTCATCTAGGACTTCCCCAGTCACTTAAGTTTGTATCCTTCCAATATACTGTCATTTTTGGGTGACCTTTGCCTAAAATTAGGAGGTACTTCTTTGACCTCTGAGTTTTAGTTAGCTTTTCTTGGCACTCAAAACCTTCCCATTTCCAATGGCAGGATTTTAGAGACCATCCACATTCCAACTTGCCAACTCTTGAGACTTCCAAGGTAAAAGTGTTCAGCTCTGAGACCTGACCATTGTGTAACTATTATGTAATCTTCTGCCTTAAGACCTAGAGGGTACTCATTAGATTTTCAGATCAGCTATTGAACATATTTTGAATGCAATAATCAAGAAGTTTTATTGTTCAAAAAATTTTATCTTTTGTAAATATAATTGGAAGACTACATGTTGCCTATCACATAATCTCATCTCTTGAGCATCCTGAAGTTATCATGTTCTCACTGTCCTAACTTGCATCAACTAAGCACAATTATTGCTTTATTGGTGCTCTTTCAACAGTCAAAATTTGACCAAGAGATGGGTATAGGGAGAGCTGTAACTGGCTCCTTTGTTATTTCCACATACAGCCATACATTACTGAAATTCAAGGACTACCTGATTTTCTTTGCATCACGGTGTGGAATAAATTGCTCTCCAAAGACCCATGGTTGCTTCTTGCAGGACATTAGTATTAAAACCTGAGTCCCAGTGAGTGTGTATGATGGTTTGATATGAAGACTTCAAAAATATACTGCATCTACAACTCATTGTGATCAAAACAGAAAAGGTAATTTTCTTCTAAAAGGACACAAATTTATGTTGCTCTCCCATTATAACTAATTTTATTATGCTTTAATTTAATCTTTTTATCCTATATGTCTTTATTTCCCCCCCCCCATTTTTAGCAACCCACTTCTCAGCAAACCTTTTGTATCAAATTTAGTATACTGCTTAAATTATAATATCACTTCAATTTTAGCAACCACTATTTTCTTTAAAAAGGACTTGGAAATTTCCATGTGTAACCCCTCACCTTGATTAAAAATACGCCCTTCTTTTTCATAATCCTTTAATGTCTTACTCATTACCATTCTGAAATTTACATGGTTGACAGAAAATGGGCAACAAAATAATCCCAGAGAAGGAAGAATTAATAAAGATAAAAGCAGAAATTAACAAAACAGAAAAAGACCAACAAAACAAACAAACCTTTGAGAAGTTTAATCAGGGAAAAAAAGAGAAGAGACAGAATTAAATAACATTTGGAAGGAATAAGGATCTGTGGATGGAATTTCAAAACATTTCAAGTGATGGTTTTAATTCATGGTCAAGGACATAGACTCTGGAGCCCACATGGTTAGGTTCACATCCTAGCTCTGTTTTTCTTATTTTTATCATTAACAAGTTGTCTAACCTCTACCCACAACCTTTATTTTTTTGATTTTCTTTGTCTGTTTTTATTCAGCACCAGGAATTGAATCAAGGGGTGCTTATCCACTAAGCTCTTTTTGTTTTATTTTGAGACAGTCTTGCTAAGTTGCACAGAGTCTCTCTAAGTTTCTGTGGCTGGCTTTGAACTCATGATCTTCCTGCCTCAGCCTCCAGAGCCGCTGGGATTACAGGCATGCACCGTTGTACCTGGCCCATTACCTTTCATTAAAAAAAAAAAAAGGCAGATGTTATAACACCTACTTTACGGAGCTGTAGCAAGAATTGAATTAGTTAGTTGATGCAAAGTTCTTAAAACAGTGTATAACAGAGTGAGCGCTCAGATTGCTCCTCTCCCAGCTATCCTCTTTTTTAGGAATTAGTGACTCCATTTCTCCAGTTTCCAAGTGATTCTAAAATTGAAGAGACATCCTCAACTTCTCTGTTTCTTTCACAACCACGTGCAAATCACAAGCAAATCTTGTCCTCTCTATCTTCAAAATGTACCCAGAATCCGATTACTTCTTGCCCCCTCCACTGGTGTGACCCTACTTAAAGTTATCTGATAATTAAATGATAGACTGCAATAATTAATAATCTGACCTCCTTGCTTCATCCCTCATTCTCTTGTCGTCTCTTTTCCATGAAGCAGTTCAAGTGAACCTTTGAAAAGTCAGATAATGTTAGTCCTTAGCTCAATGGCTCTTCTTCTCCCTGAACATAATAGCCAGTTTTTGCATATGGGCAGAGAGCCTTATCTGATCTTGCTGTCAGAGGCTATCCTCCCACCTCATCTCTTTACCTTCTTCCTACTCTTTCATCCAATCATTCTTATATTCTAGCTATTCCCTGCAATGCCAGGCTAGCACCTACCTCAGGGTCTTCACACATACTCCTCCATCTTTCTGGAATACTCTTCCCCCACAAAAAATGATCTTCATAAATGTCACTTTTTTTAGATCTTTCCCAACAACCCAGTTTGAAAGTCCATTCATGACAAAATCTCCCCGCAGACTAGAAATAGATGGGAACTTCCTCAGCCTGAATCAAGGCATCTGCAAATCTACAGCTAATATCACTCTTAATGAAGGAGACCAAATATATTTCTGTAAAATCAGAAAGAAGGCAAAGATGTATACTCATCATTTCCCATTCAAACCCCAAATGGGAGCCCTAGTTTTAAAAAAAAAGTCAAGAGAAAGAAATAAAAGGCATACAAGTTGGGAAGGTAGAATTATACTGTACTTAGTTGCAGATAACAGCATTTTCTGTATATAAAACTAGGAAAGTAAGCTCCTCCTGAAACTGACTTTGTCAATGTAGAAGGTTATGAGATCAATAGATAAAAATCAACCATGTTTCTACATACTGCAATGAATAATTGGAAACAAATTTTTAAATAGCATGATTTATAATAGTTTCTATCAAAGTGCAATACTTAAGTTTAAATGTAATAAAACGTGTATCGGAGAGGTATACTGAATACAGCAAAACACAGATGAAAGAAAAAGCTAAATGGAGAGATGCACTATGATCATGGATTGGAAGATTTGCCATAGTGACAAAGCCAATTCTCTCCCAAATGATCAATAGATCTAATGCATTCCCATCAAAATCCTAACAGGATTGTTTATGGGTAAAAATCTAAAATTTATATGAAAGGTAAAGAAACCAGAATAGCCCAAAGAAGTTCACATAGGAAAAATAAAGCTGGATGAGTGGGAATGCCTGATTTTAAGACTTAGTGAAAAGCTATCCATAGTAATTAAGACAGTGTGCTGCTGGTCCAAGAACAGACACAAAGATCAATGAACAAAAGAAAAAGCCTGGACGTAGACTTACAAAAATTTTGCCGATTGATTTTTGTCGACGATGAACAGGCAATTCAAAGGAGAAAAGATAGTTTTTTCAAAAGCAAAAATTGTTAAGTACACATGTAAAAAAAGTCACAATCTAAACTGCACACTCCTGATACAAAAATTAATGCCAAATGAATGACAGTTGTAAAAATATCCAGCTAGACTGCATTTGTTGAAAGGGGCACATGCCTGGGTCCAGGGAATGGAAAAAAAATAATAGGAGCATCTCCTCAGATTTGCCTATAAACCACCCCTTGGGTCCTCTACCCCCTGTCTCGTTCTCCTCACCTGTGGCCTGATACTAAGGATTGAGTGGAGGAGGCCCTAGGGGATGGCAGAGA
The DNA here is from genome assembly GCA_020662805.1 of Glaucomys volans. Lineage (NCBI taxonomy): Eukaryota > Metazoa > Chordata > Mammalia > Rodentia > Sciuridae > Glaucomys > Glaucomys volans. Next base: position 525,909 of record JAJEJO010050041.1, on the reverse strand, counting down.
TACTCAACAGAGGGAGTTTGGATCCCCAGGTGCCTTGTGCAACAGAGACCCTGTCCCTTCTACCATGGACCAAAGTTGGTCTGGACATAAGCTGGAGTGAACCTTTATTTGATAAGACTATCAAGATTTTGGAATGGTCTGATAACAGCAGTTGGCCTGCCCTGGCTAATGCATCCACAACACATCAGTGTTAGATAAACAAACAAATGTTAATGGTTTTCCTAAGCACTAGCAATAACCACTTTCAATGCACAATAAAAAAGATTACCACAGCTGCAAGGCCCCCTGAAGACACACACCACACACACACACACACACACACACACGCACGCACGCACTTCCCAAAATGATTGTCAATTAAACTTAAGAAGAAATGTTCATAATCTATATGATGACAATGATAAATTTGGGGGAAACACATGATGTAAGACTAAGTAAACAGAGGGATAGACCATGGTCCTAGATAGGAAGATGAATTATTGTTAATTGGTTTGTGGGATTGTTGAGTCTTGTGGTATAAATATTCCCACTGAGACCTATATCATGGATCAACCCATGACCTATTCCATGTCATGGAACAGAATTGGGAGGAGAGGTGTACCACTGGCTCTGAGCATCCTCAACAGGGCACGGGCCCCCCTGCCAGATGCCCAAGAACACCGTGGCTGTTTTATGCCATGTAGCATCAATGCAGGACCAGACAAATAAGTCAAATGGAACAAGCTGAAATCAAACCAGGAAATAGAAAAATTTAGTTTATAATTGATTCAATATCAAATTGGTGGATAATAGGCTGACAAGTACATGGAGATGAGGTAAATGTATCTCTATTAGGAGAAAAATAAGTCCTTATGTTATGGCATACATAAAAATGATATTTAAGAAAATATATTTGTAATCTTGGAATAAGACAAAAACTCCTCTAAAAGCAAAAATGTGGGGGAAAAGATTTTTTTAAAAAGTCTATTCACATTAAAATTTAAAACATCTACCACAACATACCATACAAAAGTTATAAGACCAAAAATATACAGGGAGATGTATCTGTAACATTCAGAACAGAAAAAGAATTAACACCTTATCTATATAAAGAAGGAGAGAGAGAGAGAGAGAGAGACTCCCAGTAGGGAAAATGGATAAAGAATAAGAATGAAAAATTGGCAGAGGGAGATGAAAGACCAATAAATATTCATCAAAAGAACAAATAAAAAAATTTTTAAAAAGTTTGTTAAGAAATAGATATGGAAATACAAAAATGTCCTAGTTTTGCCAGTTAAGAAATACTAATAGTACTAATAAAAAGATTGAGAAAACCTAAGTAAATTATTAAAAATCCCAAATTCATGGCATATTTTGGTGATTTGTTTTTGTTACACTTTTGGTAGTAGCAGTGACTATGAAATCTAACTCCAAATATTGATCTAAAAAAGCTTCAGGGACAGGCAGAAGTTTTTTAAGGATTTTTATTTCAGTAATGTTCATTATAAGGAAAATGGAAAGATATAAATATGAGAAAGTAAATATCTCGTACACTATTAAATATTTTGCAACAGTTAGAAAAAATAAAGTATGTCCACATTTTTGCATTCAGAAATACCTCCAAGAAATATTGTAAAAGTAAAAATCATGTAGTTGGAAAACTTATAAAGAATCATTCTAGTTCCATAAGAAAGAAATCATGAAGTAAAATCATGTATTTCTACCTGTGCTCCTATATGAATGCAAATTAATAAGAAAGTTTAAGGAAATTCTTTACCTAGCTGGTAAGAATGAGAGGAAATGGAGGTGGATAGGCCAAAAAGAAATTTTGAAACCTCTTTATTCAAAATTTCTTAAGAACAAGAAGATACAGTACTCATGAATTATTGATGGACTAAATGAAGAACTAAATAAGAGGGGAAATTAAATAATGAAAAATGAGCTAGCTAATTGTACAGTATGAGCATTATGTGAAGTCTTCAGCTTGGGTCACCAAGAGCAGAGAGATGGGAAACTGAATCCTACATTCTGCTGTTCCTAGAAAGAGAAGTTGTTTATCTGAATCTGGTTTGGAAGAGACAGGGAATGTGAGCTGATGAGGACACCCACTGGGCACCCCACATCCTTAAGACCTCAGTGAATTGGTGGAATTGTTCCCACAATTCATGTGCCTTCCTCATGTGTCTATTGGGGGAGAGGCTAGTGTGGGGGTCCATGGCTCTGCTGGCTGAGCACATGCTCCAGCCAGCTATAGCCTTTTCATTCCCGTGATGTGCTCCTAAACTATGTCCACCACCTTCCAGAGTCATAGCAGTACACTCTGGGCTGGGTGTCACAGCACCCTGCAGGTGCTCAGACTGTACAGTCCTCAGGAGGATTTATGGAACTTGTCCTGTCCAGCACTACAGGAAACCAAAGTCTATGGCAGATATCCAACTTACCAGAGTCAACAGCAGACTTGCAGATAAGTCAAAACTAATACCTAAAGCCAGAAGCCACAAACAACCATTTTATTTTTCTTCAAACTCAAATGACATGGTAATTTATCTTTTTGGAAGTTTCACTTGTAGCAATCTCCTCATCTCACTCTCTTTGTCAGATATCAAATATTTCATCAGCTTCCCATAGGGCAATTTAAAATAACTCTTATCTGCACATCATTATAAACTTAATTATGCAGCACAGCCTGTATAACATTCTAGGTTAAAAAAAGATCCATTTGCTAATAGCCCTCTTGTACTGCCTGATCCCAAAGCACCAAATCCATCCCTCTCTTGTCTTTAAATATCTACCCCTTTTTCATCTGCTTTTTCAAGATCACTTCCAACAAATAGCCTTACTCCAAGAACTCTAAAACATGCTCTGCCACTTCTGCAAAATTATATCATATTATTTAAACTCCTTAACTCAGTTACTTAATTTGTTCTAGTACATGTTTGGACTTAACTTGGTCACTTTCCTATGCTCTTCGAATCTATCAGAAATGTGTTTTTAAAAGTGGGGTAGAAGGTTCACGGTATGACTGAACTGGAGTTTGGTATTGTTCCAAACAAGGAACCTGCATAAGAAAGAGTTCCCTCTTCATTCATTTTAACTTTCTACTATTATAGGGACAAAGATATGGCCTCCGGAGTAAGGGTATGGGTAGTAATGATGCCTTTAAGAAGTTAGCAAAGAAAGAGTCAAACATTCTAGCTGGATGGTGTTCAGCCAAGAATCAAACAGACAAAGGTGTTCTTATTGATTGAATTGATTAAATCAATCAAACTTGGTTCTCTCTCTCTCTCTCTCTCTCTCTCTCTCTCTCTGTGTGTGTGTGTGTGTGTCTTTTAAATTACATGATAAGTTTGATGCATAGTACAGGAAAGAAAAAGAGGTTCATGTAAAAAACAGTAAGAGAAAATTTTATAGAAGAAGAAACATCCAAGGTAAATCTTGGGAGAAAAATAAAAAGAAGAATGAAAATGTGTTCCAGGCAGAAGAAACCACAGGAACAAAGGGGTGGGTTCCAGACAGTGGAGGCACACTTGGGGTTACCTGCAGGCAGATGGCATGGGCATTAGAAGCAAGGAGGAAGGATCAGAAATTCAGCACCACAAATAGGCAGAGGCTAGTTCATGAGAAGCCTCCCGACTGCTCCAAGCAATGTAGAAAGCATGTTCAAAGACATTTTGTGATTTAATGAAAACATTAGTTAAGGTTACACTAGCTGCTGAACCAAATAATCCCTAATCTTTCAGTGGATTTACACAACAAAAATATATTTTGTATTTACGGTAGAGTCCAATGAGGGGGTAACTGAATGGCTTCCCTCCAAGAAATGAGTCAGGGTCCCAGACTCCACAAAGTGAGCCCATCACCCTCACACATATCCCCTAGGGTTGTTGAGAATGGGAAAAGAGCCTGAGAGTTGAAACTTGTAACATAGTGGGCCACCTGTGGCTTTCTCTGGCTCCTAGGATTTGCTTTCCAATCAACCAATCTCTGGCTCATTATTAAATTATCTTTCCTCCAAACCTCATATTTTTTCCAAACTACATCATAGAACTTTTTATAATTATTTTCTTAATCATAAAAAACATGTATTTATTGCAGAAAAATTTTGCACTTCCAGACAAGATGCAAGACTGAGCAAGCTCAGCTTTCTCCTCATTCCACTCCATCATTTAAATGTATGCATTTGCTGAAAATATGTTAATTAAAGAACACATATTTACATTTTAAAATGGAAATTTTCAAGGTATAAAATCAAAGTAGAGGTATACTCAGCCTCCAAAGCAATAGTGCTTAACAGAAACATGATAGAAATTCCGCATCCCAAGAAGCAGAAGAGATAAATCTGTACCCACTGGCACGGAGTCTGAATTTGAAATTGAGCAATACCCCATGCAGAGTAAAATGTAAGAAATAGGAGCTTGCCAGGTGTAGCAACCCTCTCCTGTAGTCCCAGTGACTTGGGAAGCTGAGGCAGGAGGATCTCAACTTCAAAGTCAGCCTCAGCAACTTGGTGAGGCCCTAAGAAACTTAGCAAGACCCTATTTCAAAATAAAAAAAAAATAATAATAAGGTCTGGGGATATAGCTAAGTGGTTAAGTATCCCTTCAATCCTCAGTGAAGACGGAGGAGGAGAAGAAGAAGGGGAAAAGGAAGGAAAGAAGGAAGGAAGGAAGGAAGGAAGGAAGGAAGGAAGGAAGGAAGGAAGGAAGGAAGAGGAACTTAGAGCTCTTCAATATCTAGGTCAGGATCTGGATTCCCTTTATGCACTTTTCCCAAAATGGAAAAACAGCTTAAAAACAGTTGTGGACCCAATGACCAATGCAAAGTCAGGCGCAAACAACTTTACAACTCTTTCCCACCCCCAATCCAGAATGTCTTTGTAATCTAGTTCACAGACTGAAATTCTGCTGAACTCTAATTCTTGCTGAAAACTCAGTCAAAAGTAACCAAACTGCTGGGTGCAAGATGCATACCCATAATCCCAGAGGCTCAGGGGGGTTGAGGCAGGAGGATCATGAGTTCAAAGCCAGCCTCAGCAATTTAGCAAGGTCCTAGGTAACTCAGCAAGATCCTGTCTATAAATAAAATCTAAAAAAGGGGTGGGGATGTGGCTCACTGGTTAAATACCTCAGGTTCAATCCTCAGTACAAAAACAAAATTACAAAACTGACAAGAAAACAGTCCTGAAAGACAGTTGGCAGATTAGAAATCAAGAGCCCCAAGGATCTAGGAAAAACTCAAACAGAATATCAAGTCAATATGTTAAAATAAGTGTAAGAAATAGGGATAAAGAAGTGGATTTTCTATGCAGTAATAAGAATCAATTACTTAAAAAACAGTTTGAAGCCCAGAGCAGTGGAACATGCCTGTAATTTCAGGGAGTGGGGAGGCTGAGACAGGAGGATTACAAGGTTAAGTTCAGCTTCAGCAATTTAGTGAGACACAAAGCAACTTAGTGAAACCCTGTCACAAACAGAACTCCCCTGGATTCAATATCCAGGACCAAAAAGAAAAAAGAAAGAAAAATAGTTTTAAATGAACCATTGCCCTGTGTACATGCACGAACGCACAGATGGTGTGACTCTACTTTGTGTACAACCAGTGAAACAATAGCTGTACTCCATTTGTGTTCAATGAATCAATAAGTAAATAAAAAAAAATTGTCAAAAAAAAGAAAACTAATAAAAAAAAAACCTTGCAAATAAAAATATAAACAATGTAATTTAAAACTGAACAGAATTTTACCTAACAGATTATAATATCTATGGAGGTGGGACTTTTGTTCATCTGTTTGGGGTTTGGGTTTTGAGGTGTTTGTTTGTTCGTTGACATCTTTGTTTATTGTTTCATCCCCAAAACTTAGAATACTATCTGAACATAATATGCAATCAAAAAATATTTTAATGAAAAACGAATGGATACATGGGTTAAAGAGTAGAGCTGGCAGAAGAAGGTAAATGGGAAGATAGAACTGAACAAAACATATAGAGGAAGGGACAGAGTGGGAAGGAAAAGAAAGAATGAAGGGTGAGAGGGAGAAAGAAGGAAAGAAAGTAAGAGAAGGCAACATTCTAGCATTCATCTATTAGGGATTTCAGATGAACAAATGGAAAGATTGTGGCAGAGGCAATATTTGAAGATATGAGTTGCTCATGTGTGAGATAACCCAAGAACATTCAGAGGTAAAATGTGAAATGATTGGGTTATAAAAGCCTTAGCCCAATCAATGAATTAATCACTGGATTAACTGAGTGGAAACTGAAGGCAGGTAGGGTGTGGCTAGAGGAGGTGGTTCATTGGAGGCATGTCTTTGAGGTACATATTTTATATCTGGTGAATGAAGTATCTTTGCTTCCTAATGCCATATCTGAGCAACTTTTCTCTGCCATTCTTCCACCATGTTGTTCTGCCTTACCTCAAACCCCAAGGAATGGAGTTGGCTCTCTGTGGACTGAGACCTCTAAAGCCATGAGCCCACAAATAAACTTTTCCTCCTCTAATTGGGCTTGTCAGGTCAGGTCTTTTAGTCACAGCAGCAAAAAAGCTGATTAAAACAGATGCTATCAGGTAAATTTCCAATACTTAAAATACAAGAACTCCTAACGTTAATAAAAGGTAAATAAGAAAAAAAATGGACAAAAACCATTAGAGGTACACCCCCTGAAAAGACCCAAAGGGCTAATTAACATATGAAAAGATGTTTGGGCCTACTGACAATCAAGAAAACTCAACTGAAAACAGCAATTAGATTTCATAACTTGCCCATCAGATTGGGAAGAATTAAATACTCTGATAATATCAAGTGTGGGGAAATAGCAACTTTTATACAGAGCAAGAAGCAGTATAATTTGGACCAATTAATTTTGACATCTAGCTGAAGATTGCAACCTATGACACAACCAATTTATTTCTAGTACCTACCCTAGAGAAAGTCTCACACGTGTGTCCAAGGTAACAAACACAACAAAATACATTGCCGCATTGTCTGCAGTGCTGAAATACGCCAACAGACCCACTGCCCTTCAGTGAGGGAGTGGATGATTATATTGTGGTTGGTTGACAATGTGATATTATACAGAAGTGAAGTAAATGAACTAGACCTGCATGTGGCTACAGGGATCAACTTCAAAAACCTAGACCAAGTGACAAATAAATGACAAATAAATGCCAGGATAGGCATATTATGATACAAAACAATGCTAGACATATTTCGTTTATGGAGATTTGTATATGTAATGTAGTAAATGTATAAAAACTTGTGAAGAGTGATACATATCTACTTCAAGATAGAGGTTATAACTCAGGAGGTGAAAAGGGGTGATGTAGGGGGTTGGATAGAGAGGTGGGATTTTATTTCAATCTATATACATTTTTTATTAAATGTATAAAGCAAAATGGCGAAAGGTTAACTCAAACTCAGTTATATTATTGTTTGGTATGTAATAATTCAAAATAATTTCAGAGAATAGACAATAAAGACATTTTCAGGTCTTCAAATATTAAAGGAATTTACACCCTCCTGGAGACCTTCACTGACGCATCATGATAAATATGTTTTTTAGTTTTTTTAAAAGAGTGAAATACAAGAAGCAATGGGGAACAAAGATAAAGAATCATGCTGAAATGTTTAACTAACCATGAACAGTTAAAAAAAATTTCAAGTGTTGCTGTTAATTAATTTTGATATAAAACAAAGCAGAAGTACATTAAAAAATTTATGACGGGAGGATAAAAATCGGGAAAAACAAAAGCATAACTTTTTTCAATGTGCTTAGAGGAAAGAGAGACACCAAGTTTAGACTTAGCAAAAGGAAGTTCAGTAAATGTGTTGGAAATGTTAGGGTGAAGGATAACAGCATACACATACAATGTGTGATTTTAAAGTCAGTGGAAAGCTGAAAAGGGGAAATATTAAAAAGTTTTATTAATTTGAAGGTAAAAACAATCAAAAGCAAATCAAAGCATGTTAATTGCAAATGCAATACAAAAATATAAATCATTAAAATAAGTGCAAGTGCATTTAATGCTCACATCGAAGTCAGACTCTATAAAACATTTGTATTATGTTGTTTACAATAGACATCTCACCCCCATTAAAAAAGGATTGCTGAAGTACTAAAACAAAAGAACAGAAGAATATAACAGGCAAGTTGAAATAAAATACACAAACAATGACATCAAACTCCACCAACAAAACAGAACAGGAAAAAAGAAAAAGGACACAAAAGAAAAGGAAATTGGTATGGAGATAATAGCATCAAATAAAATAGCATGCTAAAAACACTAAGAACTACTGACAGGAAAATAAAAATCATGTGTAATGCCAAATGTTGCCAGTAATCACTAATCACTATATATTTTTTTCAAAATTGGAACTCTATTAAATATAGTTTTTATTATTTGTCTTCTTCATTATTGATCTGTTGGCATTACATCATTGCTGGACATCCTTCAGTCACTTAGTGTCTACTATTTTCTATCAGATAGTCCATGATTTATTATTTTTTGTTGGACATTAAGGTCCTTTCTAACTTTTTGCTTGTATAAACACTGTAATCAACACAGTCTGGAATAAATTTGGATGTAGTTTTCTGCATGAATTTGCATTTGTCTTTAGCAAAGAGTCTAAATATACAGGAGTAGAAAGTTATTGCATTATTTAATATGTGTCAAATAACTATTTATTCAACCAGTGTGATCAATGATATGACACATGGGATAAATTTAACTTAACAAAAGCTCCTCTTAATTAATGATAATGTCCAGAAAGATAAGAGGAACTCATCTTGGCCCTTTCTCCTAACAACTGATGACTGGGTTGCTTTGGTCCAGCTGTCCATCAAGGTCTCCAGCAAATGCAGAGATGGAAAGACAAAAGCCCTGTCCCTATGGAGCCTGGGCACTTCGAGAAGACAGCACACACACAGACAGAAAGACCAACACAATGCAACAACCTGGAGAAGCAGGGGTCCTATCAACTTTACTCTGACTGTTCAGACCTCCACTTACACTCTTCTAAATAAATCAGAAACAGAAGTTATTAATATGGTAATAATTGAGCCATTAGCATATTGACATACTGAATACTAAATATCTTTAGTAGTCATTATATGTTTGTATGCTGTGGAAGCACTCTTTTCATTGAAATGTTCCAGGATGATTACAGTCTCTCAAATAGCCAATCAATATCCAATCTCTGACCTCCCGAGTCTAAGCCTTTAGTCCAAGTCCTTATGAAGGTATGATGTGTCCTGTGCCCTTCCCTTCTTGGGAATATGACTTCCCACTGGTATGCAAGTTAGTACATTGAATATTTTGCTAATGAGCTACTTCTAGGAAATGCTGAAATAAAAATCAAAACTTGAAGAAAGCTACAGACTTTTTCAAAACAGTGAATTTTTACAGTGATAACCTTTACTGAAACCCACAGCAGATGAATAATCAAGTAGGGACAGCAATGGCTTCACCATAAAACACCCTTTAAAATGTGGTCCACGCACTCTTCCTGCCAGAACCGGGCAGCTCCTGGCAGATATTGAAGGAGAATCTCAAACACGAGAGGAGAAACAAATTAACTGTAACCTGATACCATCATTCCCAGAGTTTGACTCACCAAGCAACCATTAAAACTGGGGAGCAGATGTTGGGGAATCTCCAGGAAGTAGTACTATTCCAATAATGCTCTGTACACTAAAAGTACGTCAGTGACTAACCAAAAGTATTTATGAGGACTCTGCTTGGAGCTGGAAAGGGAAGGGAGGTAGGGGACAGTGATGAGGACAAGCTTGACCCAAAACCCTGGCAATGCAGAGAAAAAGCCAAAGATCCAAAGCAAGAAGGTCAGAATTCAGCATTAAACCCTATTAGCAAGTTAGAAAAGGGACAGAGACTTGCTGTGATTTGGATATGACTTGAGTGTGTCCTCTAAAGTTTCATGCATTGAAAACTTGGGCCCAAGGTGGTGGGTTTAGTTGACCTTTAAGAGTTAGGGCCTCATGGACCGTGACTGGGTCACCCCGAGGGTACTGGAGGGAATTAATATAGTTCTCATAGGAATTAGTCCTGAAAAAAGTGGATTGTTATAAAGCAGGGTCATTTCACATGCTTGTCCTCTTTTGTATACAGGCCTTTCCCTTCCTGCTTTTCCACCATGTCCTAACAGGTAAGGGGCCCTCACCCGAGGCTGAGTAGATAGGCCTCTCCAATCGTGGACTTTCAGGCTCCAAAACTGTGAGCTAAGTAAACCCCTTTTCTTTATAAAATACTCAGATATTTTGTTATAGCAACAGCGGGACACACAAGATCTAGATATCACCATGGAGAAGAACTGGACCTTGAAATAGTCAATAGACTTGAGAGCACCTCCCTGAGTACCAAGTCATGGAAATCACAGTGAGCCAGGAAGACACAAGCACTCAGGGTTTTTTCTATATCTCCCTGATGGCCATGGTGCAGGGTGGTGTTCTTGTCTATTTACATGTCTCTCCTGATTGCCATGAGCCCCTTGAAGCCAGGGCTTCTCTCTCCCCACCTTTGTGCCCACAGGGCCCAGCACAAGGGAGGAGGCTAGGTCACAAGGAACGCTGAGAAAGAGTTAAGCAAGAGGCTATCATCCTATCATCTTCCAGAAATGCAACAAAGAGCACATGCAGGGCCATATTGGTATATCAGGTCATTTGGGTGAAGTTAGGTATTAGAGAATTTTGAAAAACAGAGGTGCCAAATTCCAAATTATCAACATATAGATAAAGGCTAAATATATTAGCTTTCCAGGCAAGAAGAGTTGCATTATTTGGGGGTAAGTTCAGCAACTCTCCCTGCATGTGTGTGAGGGCGTGATATATTTAGGCCAGGTTGGATTCTGGACAGTCCTCCTTGGTGACAGAGAAAATTGAAAAGTCTTCCTGGAGATTCATCATTTTTTACATCCATTAACAGGGCCAAAGCACATAAGGTCCAGAGTGAATTGAATAAGGCTCAAGCAATCTCAGGGTTGTCTTAACTCAGTCTCTTATACACTAAGCAGAGATTAAGCAGAAATTTCCTCCAACACCAACAGGCAGTAGGGAGCTACTATAGATTCTTGAGAAGGAGAGTAAATAATCAGGATCATATTTTATTTTATTTTATTCATTAGGATCATATTTTAGAAATATAATAACCTAGTATCCACTAGTGTCCACTATGTACCTTTCATTTGTCATAAAGATATGTCTGATGTCTTAGTCTATTTGCATAGCTACAATAAAATACTGTAAACCTGGAGGTTTATAAACAACTATTGTTTATTACTAATAGTTCTGGTGGCTGAAAGTCCAAGTTCTGGCAACTGATTCAGGGTCTGATGAAGGATATCTTCCTGATTCATAGTGTGTCCTCACACTCGCTCTCTGGAGTCCAGTTCTTATAAAGATACTAGTCCCAGTTATCAGAGATCCATTCTTCTGACCTAATCCACCTTGAAGGTTGGGATATGAGCACTTAGTCCATTGCAGCTGTCATGTCAATTTCAGGTATGACTTTGGTTTCCTCAACACAATTTTCATCTCTTTGTCATTTTGAGCACTAATTATGAATCTGAGACCACATTTAAAAATGGGTCCCATTCATCATATCAGAATGAATTCCAACTTGGAAACTGGCAACATCTAGCCCATGCCTATCATCCACCTACTCTTCTTCCCTGCAAGAAGAAAGGAAAGTTTGAGATCAGCTTGTCTGGTAAGGTGTCCTCAGGGCTAAGGAAAGTCCAAGTCAGTTCCTGGGAGAAATGGGTACAGATGTGTTATCTGGATGAGAATTCCTGAGGGAGGTTTCAAGCATCTTAAACAGAGTCAGTTTACAGAACCAGAGTGAATTGTGTAAGGCTCACTATGGGTGAAGAGATGCTGGCCAAACTTAGCCAAAACAAAGACATTCTGGGGAGAAGTTACCAGGGCAGGCAGGGGTGTCTGTCACTAAAATCTGAGCCATATGGAGCTCCCGAGGGGTCTATTTTGACATAAAACACACGGGAAGGGCCAAATCATAATTTATATACATACCTTTCTTTGGACTAGACTGAACACTTCTTCAAATAAACCTTTTTTACTCATCTTGCATTCCCAAGCATCTGGCACATTGACTCACAAATCTGGATCCTAGGAGCATATCAGTTACATTTTATTAAAAAGGCTCTTTCTTCCACAGTCAGAAACCAAGAGATTCAAGGTCAAAGCGGTGTTTGAGGCACCAAGGCCCACAGTTAACGCCTTCTTCATTCATCCACCTTCACCTCCTTGAATCCCACATAAGGGATTTTCACCCCTGGAACCTGTGTCTCTTCCTCCCTTCTGATCCTTGTCCCGCATTCACATACAATGGTCCTCTCCTGGAAGAGACCTACAGAGTGCTCACAGCTCCTCTGGGGATATCTCCACTCTGAAGAGCCTGTTTTCTTTAAAAGGAGTCACATCCCCTTCCCAGTTACAAATCTAAACCATGCCCAAACACAGATTTATAAACACAGCTCTGTTGAGCCAAGCAAGGACTTTCCACCCAAAAATGGCAAAGTGGTTTTTTCCATACCAGCACTGGCTTAGAGCCAGCTCTGTCCCCACAGACATGTGGACCATCTGGCTGGAGCCATGTCTGGAAGGATGTGCTTGCCGTCAAGGGCACTGGAGCAATCAGACCCTGCCATTCCTACCCATTCTGAAACCCTACATCAGAACACTGAGACATTTTCTGAAAGGAAACACAAAAATCATATATTCCATATTTGCATGTTACCTGCAGGGATTTGGGGTCAAATCATTATTTTGTTTTCCCAACTTGATTTAGGTTGAATTTACACACAATGAAATATAACCATTTTAAGCTGGATGAGTTTTGACTTTACACACAATGAAATGTAACCATTTTAAGTTGGATGAGATTTGACGAATACACATCTGGGTGACCACTATCATAATCAAAATGTGAAATGCTCCATGATCCCTGGAACTTCCCCTTTTCAGACTACCTTCAACTCCAGTTCCAGCCTTTGCCAAACCTTCATGCAAGTAACATCAGATAATGTATACGCTCTCATGTGTGACTTCTCGAGCTGATCCTTGTTCATCTTAATGCTAGGTTCCTTTTTTTACTCCTAATATGGATATGCCAGAAGTTCTACCCATTGCTGGTGATTTGGGTTGTTTTTCATGGTGTAAAGATGCCAGACTTTTCTTACCCATTGATAGTTCTTTGGGTTATCTTCAGTTTGGGGCTGTTAGAACAAAGATACCATGGACATTCCTGTGTATATTTCTATGTTTCTTGGGTAAATACCTAGTGTGAAATTGCTGGGTCTCATGCTAAGTGAATGCTTAATTTAAAAAGAACTGGTAATGGTTATTCAAAGTAGCTGCACCATTTTACATTCTCACAAGCAATGCATGATATTCTGGTTGCTCCATATACTTACCAATCTTTGGTATTGTTAGGGATTTTTTTACATATAACTATTGTGCTCGCCATGTACATTATGTTGTTACCAAGTTATATTTCCCTGATATCTAATAATGTTGAGTATCTTTTTGATGCTCTCATTGATCTTTCATGGCTTCTTTTGTGGAGCATCTGCTCAAATTTTCCAAGGATAATGGAAAGACTTTGGATGGAAGGCCAATGGATTAGGGCTTGAAAATTTGCCCTCTGAGTAGCTGTGTGTGGCTTTGTGAAGTGATTCATGGACTCTAGGTATCAGTGTCTTGCTTTGATGGTAAGGAAAAATGACTATAATATCTTAAAAGTACTTTTACTACTCCAGAGACCATATCTACAATCTCCATTTCTTCATTTACATGACAGGCATGTCCCTGGGGCTAAAAAAAACAGTCATAGAATGTTAAAACAGAAAGGGACATGGAAGATCTCATCCAACCTCTGCTTTTATTCAGATGCCAAAAGTTTAGCATGGTCAACTATTAAATGGCATAGATGAAACTAATCCCAGGGTTCTTGACCTCACACAACTATTACTATAGGAATTTGGTAAATCAGCACATATTCTGTTATAAACTTCAGAGGAAAGCCCTAGGAATAAGAGCTAGGAAACATGTTTTGTTTTGTTTTGTTTTGTTTTCACTAAAACACAGACATGTTCATCTCTACCCCACAAATTCATGTGAGCAATAGAGGAAAAGTAATAAATAAAAAAGTTCTGGAAGGTTCTTCAGGCCAGGAGCTGGTCTGGGAACTGCTCCACCCCATTGCCACAGGTGCCTTCCCATTAAGACACAGACCCAGAGACCTCGGCTCAGGCAGTCTGTTTACAGAGCTGTGACTGCTATCAACATTGCCACGTAAATTGCATTTGCACTTCAGTCTCAAGAATGAGTTCTGTAAACTGACAAGTACTTAGAGGCCAGAGTATATTCCTCCATAATTACAGCATGCTGTTCCCAAGGGTGTTAATGTTTATAGAAGGCTAGTTAACCTTGTACGGGATCTGGGACCACAGGGCCCTGTGTGCCATTCAGCTGCAGAGTTGAAGAATGCATTTCCATGCCTGCCACATGTGTACCAACACAGAGGGACAATTGCATCTTGTTCTCAGGGCCAGGGCAAGTCCCCTGGACCTGGCTCATGTAGCCTCAGGTTCCTTGATTGCTCGACCAAGGCCTGAAGCTTCACCTTCCCTGAGCGGCCCTGATTTAATGGACTGTGATTATTGGTCTTACACTGTACCTCTGTGGTGTTACTTGAGCAAACCATGTAGTTACACATTCATTTGTAACTCCGCAAAGACCCCCAGGAAAGAAGGGGCCATTGTAAATCTTTGAAACACAACCCAGACGTGCTGAGAGCCTAAGAGATTGTTTCAAGTAATCTGAAACTGCTTTTCATCAGGTGAAAAAGGGAAAGACATGGTGCTTTTGTTCCAGAAGTTTACAATCTATAGTTTTCAGGTAGACAAGGCAGGCATACATGAAAACATTCAACAAGATGCAAGAGGGTGTGTGCTGAATCTCGGCAGGAATACAGAGGCTAGTCCAGTAGAGGTTCAGAAGTGGGCAAGATTGCTGTTGCTAAATGAGGAAAACTCAAGGAAGAAGATGGGATCTGAAATGGCCCTTGGTGGATGCTGGGGTTTGGGTAGACATCAGATCAGGTTGTGGAAAAGTGTAAGACACATTCAGGTCAGAGGGAGGGGACCAATTTGACAGAAGCAAACCAGAGCTTTGAAGCCAGATCTGGAAAGCAAGACTCACACCTTAAAATAACACTTGTCTTCCCTTGGTCTCCTCATCTACTTCAGTTACTTTCCCACAATTGCCTCTCTTCATTCAACCTAATATATAAGCACTCAGGTGGCTTGAGAGCCACCAAATCCTGTGCACAGAGAGAAATGTATATATAGGTAACAATATTTTGTTTGTTAATGACCTCCAGAGTCTTCCTAACTCAGAGTGAAAACCTAAGTCCTGACAATGACCCTGTGCAAGCTCTCCACCCCAATCCCTCACTGATCCCAAGACCTGCTGCTGGGCTTCCTTGCTCACTCCACTCCTTGCACCCACTGTCTAGTTCCTTGGAGGAAAACCCACATCTTAGTGCTTCTGCATTTTCTGTTGTCTCTTTCAGAAATGCTCTCTGTACTGAGTGATCCTTCCCTGATGGCTCATTTGAATACTGTATCAGCCCCTCATCCTGGGCTCTTTCCCAACCTCTTTTTCCATAAGCATCTCCTTGTCTAACCTCGTTGTATGCATATGTATACAAATGGGGTGTGTGTGTAAACAAACAAATTATTACCTGTAGAATTACTTAGTTGGCTTATTGTCTCTTCCCCAACTAGAACATAATCTCACTAGAGTATGGAATTTTTCCCATTTTGTTCACTGATGCATCCCCGGCACCTGAAATCATGCCTGGATACTCAATAGATATTTGTCAAATGAACAGGTGAGTAAGTGATTATTTTTTAAGAGTATTGATGTGATTTAAAAACAAAACAAAACAAAAAAAACCTGTCTTAGCTGCACTAGCAGCACATACTGCAGGATTCAGAAAGCATGATGCATGAAAGAAGCTACAGGAAGATACGGACAGTCCCTAAGTTCTAATGGTTTGATTTATGATGCTTTTTTACTTTACCTTGAAACAAAAGCAATATGCATTCAGTAGAAATTATATTTCAGTTTTGAATTTGGATCTTTTCCCAGGCTAGTGATCTAGTACTCTCTTATAATACCAAGAAGCAGAGGCAAGCCACAGATTTGCCAGACACATGATCACAAGGGGAAATGACTGACATGCTGCAGTGTGCTGTGGTGCTAAGCTACGATACACAGTAGGTCCGGTGTATTAACATCTTTTCAACTTACGACATCTTCACCTTATAATGGGCTTACTGGATATAATCCCATTGTCAGTCAAGGAACATCAGTGTAGGATTCCCCAGCCCACACCTATCAGACGGGTTAAAGCAGGCATTAGTCCTCCTTTATTGCAAGCGACAGAAATTAAATTCCAGTAAGGCAAATGGTAATTTATTGAAATAAGTCAAAAGCTCACAGAATTGATGAAAGGCCAGAAGACCAACTTAGGAAATGGCAAAGAAGAAAGTAGCTCGGGAAACCATATATCATAGACCACAGCCTCTACATGAAGAGGCCAGAGTGGCCAGAAGCTGTGCTGAGAGGAATGGAACACCAAGTATTTTTTAAATTCCTTGTTGCCCTGCTCAAGAATTAAATTCCATTGAGGGAGCATCCTCTTGGCCTCACTTGGGTCACAGGCTGCCACTCACCATTCATCATAAAGACATTGTGTTTTGGTGGCCTAGAAATGATTTCTAGGTTTTCTAGGTTTCTCCAGGTTTCTTTCTAATATCACCAACCAGTATCTCTTTGAGTCACTTTTTCCCCACCAGATAGTTTGGTAGAATTATAATCAAGAATTTCTTGAGCTTGTTTTTCCTTTCTCTGTTTTCGATCAGAATGTATGACTTGGGGAACTGAACAAAGAGATTGCGTTATAATTCTTTTAGGAGCTTAACGTAGTAAAAATAATTTTAAAGAATATAAGACCCTATGGTTTATGTACTTCTACATATATTTTCATTGGAATCACAGTTCCATGAAGTAGGTAGGTTTTGTCCTCATCTTATAGATGAGGAAATCGAAACCTGGAGAATTTAGGCAATTTATTCAAGGTCACAGTGCAAGAACTGTTTCAGTACTACATTCTGTTGCAATGGTGGCACTTCCTGTGTTAAGCATTGTTATGTGCACGACATGTGTTTACTAGATTAATTCTCACAATGACCTTTCAAGGTGCATACCGATATTCTAGTTAGTATGTGAAGAGACTGCAGTGGGACCTAGGATTTCATGACATACTTACAAAGCACAAAAACAGGCTTCCACCACTGAGTCTCTGCCCACAGCACTATGCCACACTACCTTCTATTTTATTAATTAGATGGTGATAGATACATGACATCAACCATACTCATGATTACCAAAATTCCAGAAAAGCACATACATTTGTTGTTCAAATTCAAAGATACAAAGATTCAGTGTCTGCTTTGTACTGGTCATTCAATAACTATAACTTGAATGAATGAGTGAATGAATGAATGAATGAATGGTCTTTCCCTCAAACACTCTGCAGCAAGAGGCTTTGTATTTCAAGTAATACTGCAGATTCTAGAAGATGAGAGGTTTTCACTACAATGATAGGTATTTGAATTTCTATTTTATGCCCTTATTCTGTGCACAAAAGATAGTTCCTTTCCATTTCTTCCCTTCATTCTGAGGCACAAAAGACTTAAGAAAGAAAGAAAGGATGTCTCCATTTTTTGATATTCCTTATTTAGTCTTGCTCTGAGTTATCTTTAGGTAAGGGAAAGTCTTCTGCTGAGAAACTAATCCTAGTACCATATTCTTCATCTATTCCATTATGCCAACATTGGCAGATTGTACCAATGAGCTTCCCTGTCTGTGGGTGCCCTTTGCTTATGAATACCAAAGTGAGCAGGGAACAAGTATGTTGAACCAGAATATGCACCAGCTGCCTAGGCCAGGCACTGCACTGGGCTCCAAGAATACAGAGATGAACAAGACAATCCTTACCTCTTGGGCTTGCTGTTGTTGCATCTGTTTTGAAAGGTTCATGTTGGTCCATGTATAAACCACAGCATTTTGGGGAACATTTTTTGGGAAAAGGGGCCAAAACCCCAAACTACAATCAGAACACCCTGATCTGGAATCAGAAAACCGAACAGGAAGCTACGATTATTGTGTATCCATGAGAAGAGGTTGATCTGGCCAAGTAGAATTCATGAGAGTGAGAAGTGAGGACAAAGTGAAAGATACCAGACACAGGCCAGAGGTTTTCTATCATCCACATCCTATTTGGGGTAAATATTTAATCTCATATAGTTCTACAGAAAAGTTGCACAACAAACTAGACACGTAGAGGCACAAACCTGTCCATCACCTAGTAGGTGATCAAATAAATATTTCAACTTTTTAAAAATTTTATTTATTTATTTATTTATTGCAACACTCTACAACTGAGGGGCACTCTACAATTGAGCTACATCTTCAGTACTTTTTATTTTTTATTTTGAGACGGGGTCTCACTAAGTTGCAGAGGGTCTTGCTAAGTTGCCCAGGCTGACCTTGAACTTTATGATCCTCCTGACTCAGCCTCCTGAATTATTGGGATTATAGGCCCCACTGTGCCTGACAACATTTCAGTTTTTATACTTCCTTAAAGGGCTGTACATGAATAGACTACATTATCAACTGTATCTTTAAAAGATTATTTCTCAAATAGCAGTTACATTTCAAATGGATATAACTGGATTAAGAAGGATAGTAGAAATCTGAGCAGTCACCAGTCCTATCCTGTCTAATCACCTGGAAAAGCTTTTGCAAAGAATGAATATTTCAGCTACTACTTGAGTACAGGATCAAGTCAAGTTTGATAAACTCAGATTAAGTACCAAATATCACTTTTAAAAATGCAAATCCATATCTTTAGTGTGGCTTATTGCTTAAATTGACTCACCTTTAGTCACACTTGAGTGTAAGTCAGTTTGGGCATATATTTTCCTTCTTCTTTCTCTTTCTTTTCTTTCTATTTCTACTTCTTTCTCCTCCCTCCGCACCGCCCCCCTCTCTTTTGCAGGGCTGAGAGTCAGACAGAGGACCTTACACATGCTGGGCAAGTGCTATTCCACTGAACTACACCCCCAGACCCTCAACAGATATTTTCTTTATATTGAAAGAACCAGAAGAAGAATCTAGGAAAACAAAGGGAAGAATTTAGGGGAAGATGAGCTCTGTTCTAGGAGAGGTCAGAGAACACTGATTCTAATTCAAGATTTCCATGAATTGTTTACTTTCTATGAGTGAAACTATTGACTATAGACCTGTCCTTGAGATTTCCATGTGCAAATCATTAGTCTGCAAATATCTTCATCCAGAAAACGGCCATCAATCAGAACACAAGATTTTAGTCCTCAAGTCAGGGACGGTTTTACTCCAAGTAGGGCACTGGATTTATTCTTGGAAAAACATGTGAATCTACCTTGGAGAAGGAACCCCAATAAGGGTCCCAGATTTTATGAGTAAACCATTCCATTCCACAGCCCTGCAGTTTCACACCTCCACGGGCTCTCTAAACATCAACAAAAACGCCAAGGATTTGATGGGAATATGGTGTTAAGTCTCATGTTGTTTCAGGAATTTCCCAATATGCACTAAATTAACTTTTGGGCCATACGAGGCTGAGTGGTAGGAAATCATTCCATTGGATACAGATGGCAGCACTAATGTTCCTAACAGCTGTTGCACACACATGAAATCAGATTGGGATTAACACTTACCTTCAGAGTGGTCGCACCCGGATGAGATGGCTTCTCTGTAATATACACCAAGCTTAGCTTATGTCTCTGAAACCACCTGACCTCTCAGGTCTTGGGAACATTTGATCCAGGAAATCTGAACTTGGGCAGAAATCATAAAGCATCAGGTACATGTTATACAGGAATTTATCTGCTTTTTGTCTGAAGCGTCCTCACATCCATGCAGTTTGTGTCTGACTCGGAGTGAAGTATTTATAGGCAAGCTTCTTTCTAAGGTAGAGCTATAGACATATTCAGGTTCTGGTGTGAAATGTCTCTGCCCATTGACAGTTAGGTTCTGTTGGAACCTATCTTCCAAGCGTGCACAGACACGAGATCATTTGTATCACTGAGCTTTAGCAGTGATATCAGGATGGTAACCAAAGTAGAATTAATATCCCCTGTGTGTTAGTACATCAATGCCCCTTCTGTCTTGCCTCAGGAAAGAGAAATACTTCCTTTGGCAAAGTTGCCACTTTACAACTTTTAAAACTTGCTTTGATACTATTTTCAGAACTGTGACTCAATCTTACAAATAAATTTGCAAACATATCTATGGGTATTTGATTTTTAGAAATAGCCAAAGTTCATTTAGAGCTAACCAAATGATTTAGGAAGGGGATCAAGTTGGGTGATCTCAATATATGTCAGAATGAGGTGTGACTTTTAATTAGTAAGGTGGATTTTATTTTATGGCTTATACATATGGTCTTAAGGCAGTTCCAAAAGTGTTCTTTCTGTTAATGCCAATACTTCAGCAATTTGAATGCTTAAACTCTAGAATGTTTGCTTTAAAATGACCAGTTTTACGACTTCCCATTACAGTTTGCATGTAACCCTAATGAAGGTCAAGTTATAGAAGGATATCAAGAAGTATGTCCTCGCAACTTAGAATTCCTAGTATCTGAGTCTTCTACTCTTCAGTTTTCAAGATTATTAATCCAAAGCTCACATGTTCCCTTGCTTTTCTGTCTTATCAGGGATCGACTAACCAACTTGAAAGGTCCTTTCATTAGTCCCATTCATGTTCTCAGAGTCTGCAAAAAGGTCCAGAGCTCAGCAGTTCAAATCTAACAGAAGTTTATTTCTCTCTCATTCCACTCATTTTTAAGTAGTTCAAGGCTGGTATGGTGACTCCAGGATTTTGGAAAACATTAGTCCTTTAGTTCTGCCTTCCTTCTTGGATGGCTTCCACATTGTTTCCCAAGATGGCTGCTCCAGAACCAGCCAAGAATCTACATAAGAACCAAGGGTCAAGAAGGAAGAGGAATCACACATCTTTTGAAGGATTCAGCCTCGATGTTGCATGCACTACTTCATTGCTTCTGTTTCAATTCCTCTGATCACAATGTAGCTACAAGCAAGCCTAAGAAATATAGTCTAACTCTCAAGCATGTGTGGTTTTATTGTTAAAGTAAAAAAAGGAAGAATGCATATTGGGGGAAAACAGGAGTTTATGACACACAAAATCTTTGATGAAGCTTTATTTAATGTGATGAATAGTTTTAGCTATGTCCTGAAGAATTAGAGGAGGGAAGTTGTCACATCTGGGAAGGGGAATCTACCAAAAGACACTAGTCATGAGATGACCAGAAAGAGGTGACTGGGTCATCTGGCAGAGCTGGACAGTCAAGATTGCTTGTTGGCTGTCTGAGCTTTCCTCAGGAAATCCCAGAACTAGTTATGCTAGCTGTCAGGATGGACAGTCTATGGGCATTTAGATATCAAAGAAGGAAACTCCCAAGAAAACTATAGAGCATGGGAACATATAAGCTTCAGCTAGTTCCCCTGTTACACAAGAATATTCCTGTTCTGAAATACAGACCGTTCACTCATCAGAGCAGAAGCCATTCTAACACATTTGTTCTTCAACAAATGGCAACAGACCAGAGAGGAATCATAGTTAAGGGAGAGAATAATTTAAGAGCATGTGGGATTACTAGAAAACAAGTTGGAAGGAATCATTAAACTCCCTGTAGTACTTAGTTGGCAAATACTGCAGAGTTAGCACTCTAATTACTCCACAAAGTGAAAAGAGCATTTAATAAGTTTAAGATCAAGAAATTCCACCATCTGGTCCCATCACCACATTATGTGGATTGATGTCTCTGACTCAGAAATGCCACTTGGGCATAAGGCAAGATTTCACCCCTCTGACATCAGTACCTTAATACTTCAGAGAAAAACCTTGCTAGGATTGCTCAAGTTCAGTTGTATCCAGAAGCCCAAAATGTAGGCTGAGAATTTTCTTAATGTGTATATGTTGATAACCAATATTTCATGTCTTAGGTTACCCTTACAAGAGGAATTTGGCATAAAAAAAATTAAAACTGTGTGAGATGGTTCCCGATTATGCTCCTAAGTCAACAGAGTAGAAATGTCATAAAAGCACAAGTCAAAGTTTATGAAGAAACATGTAAAATCCACTTCCAAATACTGGTAAAAAGTCAACCAATGTGAAGACTTTTTAAGAGGCTTGTAACTAAAAACTCAAATTTTCAGAAAGCCAGCCAATAGTCAAACAGTAGCAGAGTATAAAATGGAATCCATGATATCCCAAGACTTGATAAAGGAGAAACAAGAAAAAGGAAGAGGAGGGAGATGAGTTTTAACAGTATAGGAGAGGACAGGATGCCATCAGTAAATCAGTGGACCAGAAATATTCAGAATTTCTTAAATAATACAAAACATGTAAAACCAGATCTACCATATATAAGCAATCAACCACAAAAAAAAAGGAGCCACAGCTAAGAATATGTGCAGATAGAGCCTTCATAGGGGAAGAAGTTGTTTTCTTTTCTTTTTTCTTTTTTTCTTTTTTTGAAGAACTGAAACATTCATCTTTAATCAAACTACCATAGATCCATATGACAAACTTCATCACATACATGAAATTTGGACCCAATCAGATAAGGATGGGTAAGGAGGGACCTTCTCATGTTGAGCACAGTGGTGAGATTCAAATACAGGGTGGGTTGTAGGAAAAGGCCACAGATGCAGCCTGTATTTTTAAACAATAAGGATAAGAGGAGAGACAAAGGGAGTTTCCCATTGAGTTGATTTCGCTTTACTTTTTACATTGAAAATTGTAAGCCCAGACAAAAGCAGAGATGATAAAGTAATCAACACACATGACCATCAATCCGCTTTGACAAAATTCAACAATAAATGCAGAAGTGAGAGCAGATTTAGAGATATACAGCATCGTTGGTAGTAGATGATAAAACTGATCCAGCTTCTGTATTTTTATTAATATAAATAAACTCCCAAATCAAAAAACAAACAAGCAAAAAAAATTCCTATTGCAAAAGTCATTTGAATTATTTATTTATTTACTTACCTACTATGTTTTTCTGTGTCTGGCTTTTTTATTCAACATATTGGGAATGCTGTAGCATCTAGTACTAGTTCATTCTTTTTTATTGCACTGGAGTATTCCATTAGAGCTGTTTCACAGTTTATTTTATTACTGATAAGCATTTGAGCTATTTCCAGTTTGAGGCTGTCATGAGTAATGCTGTTTTAAATTTCCTTTCTTTTCCACATTTTATTGGTGTATTATGCTTGTAAATAATGGAGCTGAGAGTTATTTCAACCAGCTTCAGTCTTGGGCCATTCCAGCTGGCATGTCTGAGAACAAGGCAAAAAGAGGAAGAGGTGAATAACCCCCACAAGAAACAGAAAGAAAGACAGACAGTTGGGAAGAATCTGTTCTGAAGGTGTATCAGGCCAGAGCCAACAGTCACAAGAAGAGAGAGCAGAACTTTGACTGCTTAGCAGGGTGCCTGCTTCCACCACTACATGGGGGAAGTTTCCTCCTTCCTTCTCCAGGCCAATCAGGAGAAGTAGTCATGGCAAGGGTGTCAGGGACAGAAAAACAGCAAAGAGCCCCAAAATGCAATGGCCCTAGGAGACTCAGGGAATTCCTATACCCTGAAGACAAACCATCAGTACCCATCCTAGAAGTAAGTCCACTCCTCTTGCTCAGTGGAAGTCACCTCTGTGAGCAGACCCACCAGTCTTAGGTCAACTCCACTCAATGACACACAGGAGCACTCAAAGGAGCCCCCTAAACACTCCCAGAAGCAAGTGTAAGAGGACCCACAAACTCAGCCCAGGCACCATCATCTGATAAAACAGAATTAAGCAAAGAAATGGAAGACTTTAAAATATTAAGAATATTTAAAACGTTGCTTGTTTAGAAACAGTCAAGAGACTATTGCAACCATGATTAATAGCAGTTCTTGAAGATTAATTTGACTCATCAAAAGCTTTTTAATCATTGCAAATGGGATAAACAACAGAAAAGTTGCAGCTGAAGTAAAAACAGAAAAATCAAGGAATTACCTAAGAATGAAAGAGTTTTAAAAATGAAAGTGTTAGAGAAATATTAAGTCCTATCATACACCTGATTTAACTTTTTGCTGGTTGATTGGTTGGTTTTTGTTTTGTTTTTGTTTGGGGGGATGTTATTTGTTTGTTTGTTTTGGTATCAGGGATTAAACCAAGAGGCACATAACCACTGAGCCACATCCCCAGCCCTTTTTATTTTTTATTTTGAGACAGGGTCTCACTAAGTTGCTTAGGGTCTTGCTAAGTTGCTGAGGCTGGCCTCAAACTTGCAATCCTCCTGCCTCAACCTCTCCAGTCACCGGAAATGCAGGCATATGCCACCATTCCCAGTAATATTCTTTCTTCCTTTTTTATATTTGAAAGTATCTGTTAAAAAAACTAAGAGTTTAAAAAAGACCAACCAAATGTTGAGAAGAAATTTAAAATGCTCACCTATCACAGTGAAATTTTAGAACACAAAAAATAAAAAGGGAAAAATGCTTCCCAAAAGGGCAGTGGGGAATGTTCCTGCCAAAGAAGAGGATCAGAGAGGCATCAAATTTCTTACAGCCAAAGCAGATGCTCTAGATACTGAAAAGAGGCATAACAAGATGAGGCAGTCTTAGGTATGAAAAAGTATCATGAACTTTAGACAAATGAAGATTAAAAATTCAAAACAAATTACTGATTTGGGGGGAAATATTCATTTCCACAAATTTGATATGGAAACCAATGAACTAAAATGATCAATAACATTTATGAAATCGAAAGTTTTCAAAGATATACTCTTAAATAATCCTCCATACCCAAATAAATGTATTGTCAAGTGTTGCCATATTTCCATTATTATGCTGCATAGCACACATAAAAAGCAAATTTTTCCAAACCATTCTACAAAATTAGCATTGCCCTGACATCAAAATGGAACATTAAGAGGACACACACTCAAAAAGGCAATACATGTGTCTTTTTCACACACACATTGTGAAAACATGTGAAAGTCTCAGTGAAAACATTGGTATCAAATCCACAATGAGAAAAACAATGCTTTGTGATTTGTCAGAGTTTATTCCAGAAAGGAGACTTCTAAGGTAATGTAATTCATTATCTTAACAGATTGAAAGATAGATTTTATTCATTCATTTGACAAATATTTATTGAGTGTTTACTATGCTTCAGACATTGTTTAAGAGGTTGGGGCGACATCAGTGAATAAAGTACTCAAAGATTCTGGATATCCTAATTCCTGTGGTGTGAAAAAGTGTATGCACATGCAACAATTAAGTAAAACATACAGCATGTTAGAAGGGGAAAAGTGTCATGGAGAAAAAAATAGAGCAAAATATGAGCAATTGGGAGTTCCAGGGGCAAGAACTTTACCATTTGAAAACAATGGTTAGAAGAGATATATCAGCTATACCCCTCTTCGGGATTTATCCTGAAGAATGAAAGTCGTCATACTACAGTGGTACATGCATACCCATGTTTCAGCAGCACAAAATTTACAACAGCCAAACTATGGAACAGCCTAGGCATCCATCAACAAATGAATGGACAAAGACTATGTGGTGTGTACACAAATGGAGTCTTATTCAGCCATAAAGAAAAATGAAATTATGGCATTTGCAGGAAAAAAGATGGAACTTGAGACCATTATATTAAGTGAAATAAACCAAAATCAAAAGTGCAGGGGTCAGATGTTTTCACTCCTATGTGGAAGTCAGAGAAGAAAAAGGAAAAAGAAAGGTGGGGAGGCAGGGGTCTAATAAAAATGAAAGGGAGATCATAGAAAGAAAGGACCAGAGGAAGGAAGAAGGGAGAGAGGGGGAAGCACTGGAGAGTGATATTGGCTGTATTATATTGCTATATTGTGGCAGGTATGAATATATAACAACAAATCCCATCATTATGTACAGCCATAATGCACCAATAAAATAATATAGAAAATAAATAAATTTATGGTGCTGGGCTGATGCATTTGTCAGTTAGAAGGTTTCCTCTAAATTCATGTCTGCAATTAGAAACTTTCAAAAAATTGATAAATGTTTTTCCAATTAGATCTCTAGTAATTGCCCCATAGATTTAATCTATACGTGGATACAGCACTATAATAATTTTGAAAAAATCTAAATGACCAATATTACACCATTATTTAAAACTTTAAAAATGCCAACATGCTGCATACTTTCCTCTATTGAGTAGCTTATAGTTGTTACTGCCTGGTGGACACTTTCAAGATAAATGGCAGCTGACAGTTAAATGTATCAGCCTAGCAGCACAACAAAACATCCTGATCTAATGAAGGGTAACCCTCAGAAACCTCCAACAAATATCCATTCTTTATCCATTAAAATCAGAATAAAATTAGAATGCTACTTCCCACTGTCATCCGAAACTGTGTGAACTCTATGCACAGCCACATCAATGTTTCAAGATAAGGAAAAACAGAAATCTAAATATTGAGGAAGAGAGGAACACTCTCAACATTTTTAAGTAGTAATATCTGTCAAGCAAATTTAAGAGAATTAGCCAAAAACCATTAGAACAATAAAAGTTTGCAAAAAGGGAACTGGATACAATATCAATGGGCAACGATTTTTCTTTATACCAGCATTAACTTGCTAGAAAATGTTTTAACAGTATCCCATTAACAAAAAAATACAGGAAACATAAAACATCCAAATGAATGCACAAGACCCATAGGCATAAAACTATAAGGTAGTACCAAAAGACATAAAAAAAATGACATAAATGGACAGATAGCCCATTTATTGGGTAAGAAATCTTTATAATTATGAAGATTTAAATTCCAAACAAATTAATACAAATTCAAATAATCTTTATCTAAATCACTATGGAATTTTGTGGGGTATAGCTCACTAATTCTAAAGTTCTTGAGAAAGAGAAAATGTGTAAGAATAGACCAGAAAAATGTTGATGAACCAGAACAACAGAGGTGACATTTCTTGCCCTGTGTGAGAATCACAGTGTGCTGATTTACTGTTCGACTTGAATGCTTACGTTTTGTCTACATCTTTTAGAAGGAGAATGTGCTTATGAACTACTTGCAGTACACGTTGCTACTTTTCTTTCCCAAAATCTTTTCTGGAATTATTTGATGCAAACATTGGAATCTAACTCTCCAGCCTCTGATAACCACCCTTCTGCTTTCAACTTTTATAAGGTCTTCTTATTTAGATTCCACATAGGAGTGAAATCATGGTGTACTTATCTTCCTGTGCCTGGTATTTTTCACTTAACATAATGATCTGCAGTTCCATTCGTGTTGTTGAAAACAACAGGGCTGCACTCTTTTTTACAGATGAATAGTATGCCATTGTGTGTATGTACCACAGTTTCTTTAACCATTTATCAGTTGATGGCCATTTTGGTTGCTTCCATTTCTTAACTATTGCAAATAGTGCAGCAATAATCATGGGAGTGCAGATGTCTCTGCAACACACTGATTTCATTTCCTTTGGATATATACCCAAGAGTGGGATTACCGGATCATATGGTTGCTCTATTTTTAATTTGTTCGAGGAAGTTCCATACCGTTTTCCATAATGACTTCACTAATTTACATTCCCACCCACAGTGTGTAATGGTTCCCTTTTCTCCCTCATAAGCACTTGTTATCTTTAGTCTTTTTGATAATAGCCATTCTTACCAGGATGAGGTGATAGCTCATTGTGATTTTGATTGGCATTTCCCTGAGGATTAGTGATGTTCACATTTTTTTCATTTACCTGTTGGCCATTTCTTTTGAGAAATGTCTACTGAGGCTGAGCTGCATTTTCTAAACAAGGTATTTCTAAGAATTCACAAGGGGGGAAAATAAAAGAAAACACCAACTAGCCTTTATAAACAAGAGATGTGAGCCAAAGTCAAAATGAGATAAGGAACTTTTCAAGAAAAACCAATGTGGAAATTTTTCTATAAGTCATTACCTCCCCTGCAATCCAAAAATAAATTAAGAAAATAAAACAAAAACCATCCTGGAGGTAGTTAGAAGGACACATCTCTCACCAGCCATATGATGATCAGGGTCATTTGTTTCATGGCTATTAAAAAGTCATGCTTTTTTAAAAACCAGATACTGCTGACCAAAAATCCTATCCTACTCTCTTGCCTTATTACCCTGGATGCCAGCAGGTGCTGGACATCTGGGGCACTTCCACTAACCAGGCTAAACCTCTCCATTTTATTTGAAACAGAGGCACAAATGGAACTTAAGAAAACAGATTTAATGTTTCATGAAAAGATGACCTTTCATATATACACTTACAAGAAACGAAGTGTAAATAAGTGGTAAATGTACATCATTATTAAATACTTCTTTAGGTAAATGTTTCTAAGGTATTCTGTTCAGATCTCTACTATAATCAGTTTAGTCCAAAATTATTTTAATTATCAGTTTATATACCCCAGCCTGGTGTTATCAAAACTATAAGACACTCCATAAATATTTATCAAAGCAATTTAAAGAGAGTGTCTCACCATTACAACAGAAAGTTATCTAGTCACTGCAGAGGCAGTTGGTTTCCATCTATTACATGAAGATTAGTTTCTGTTTAGAATCCTTGGTGGCTACTCAGGATCCCTCAGACTCTGAGGCTGGGGAGCCCTGCCTGTGCCACCCCCCTATGACAGACACAGTCCAGAGAATTCATTATCTCTGAAACTCACTGCTCCTTTGAACATACGGTGATTTCCTTACTCAGGAGCACACACATCCTCCATTCAGGGCCATCACTCCAAGCTCACAGCTCTCTACACACGGCTCAATGATGAAGTCACATTTCCCGCCATACTCCTTTGGCAACCCAAATGGGCAGGATCTGGGAAATTTATCAAATTATGTTATCTACCTGTACGAATACATGACAATAGCCGCTATAATTATAATATACCAATAAAAACCATTATGAAATTATGTATGGCAATGTTCTGATTCCTCATTAACCTAGCTACCGTTTCATCTCCTGAACTAGACTACAGATATTCCATTACTGTTAAAAATCAACCTTTGTCCACAGTGGTCCTCAGTCTGAACTCATGGTCTTTTTCTCCCTGGCTTATTCAAACTGACGTCTCCCTCTCAGTGGCTTCATTCCTACATTCTTTAACTACAAATTGCATTCTTGATATTAATGGGACTTCTTCAGTTAACATTCCACGGACAAATTTTCTTTAGAAATAAACTTCTGCCTGCTAGTTTAAAATTGCTTCCAGATTCCGATTAAAATACCTTTTAGAATGGAAGAAGCAGGAAACTTAGAGTACTATGAGACAAAATTGACAAGCAACAGAGTCTGAGGCAGAATCTCTATCCATGGATGTGGCAAGTGAAGCTGCATCTGGAAAATTCTACTCATGGAGGCTCCCTTGGAGGCCCTCTCCTCTCCAGCCTCCAGGTATTTCATGAGGAAAGAATGTCTTCTCAGCCACCACCTAGCTTGAAAGGACACAAAGTTGGTTCTTCCTACATTAACAAATAGCACAAATGACAGAATAAGCTCTAGCTGCTGGACAAAATGTCCACAAGTTAGTACCGCTCTTTGGCAAATGAATTTTGTCTATCTGCAATGAATGTTGGGATCGTCATTTCTAAGTACGAGAACTTCAAGGAGTCAATAATCTTTTGAAAGACCTGAATGGAGCCAAATAATTCCTGGCTGACCCTAGTAAAAACAAGGGAGGAGGAAAAGAAGAGAGAGCAAAGTGTGAGAAACAGAGAACTGAACATCACTTCCCAGCTGGAATCCCCCCAATGGATCCCTATATACTTTGCAGAACATCTGAAGCCTCTGCTCTACAGCAACAAGGCCAGTACATCATCACACCGGATCCTTCCCCAGGTCCTCCAACATGCCGTCCCTTTCTCCTACCTCCTTTGCCCTTGCTACCACCTTTCCAGCTACCTACAGGACTTCCTTCATGCAGACCAAGTACCACTCCATACACTCCACCCTACCACCTCTCTCACACTGCTTCACACCCTATTCCTTAAATTTGCTTTATAGCAACTCTCACCACATGACAATGTGCATGTGTGCGCGCGTGCACACATTTGTGTATGCATGTATTTCCTGTCTGCCCTCACTAGGCTGGAATTCCAAATGGGCGAGGACTTTGAATTGTTCACCACTGCATCCCTTTGCTTGCAACAGTACCTACCATTCAACAAATTCATGTTGAATTTATGAATACAGCAGTACTGAGAAAGGAAGGAAGGACTTTACAGAGCACACAGAAAATAGGCAGTCCAATAATGGTTTGAAGTTCCAACCTGTCCAACCCACAGACACAGGAAACTGATAGCCCCTTGCCAACCTAACACTCACTCTGTTTTGGCATATACTAATGAATAATGTGTTTATAAATATTAATTTGCTGATGTGGGAAAATAGCTGGCATAAAGGGGAGCAATACCATCGAATGAGGCATAGTAATGAAAAGCAGCTGAGTGCATGGCATTGGAAGAGACAGGAAGTCAAAACACAGCATAAATCAGAGATTGGGTTCACAAAGGTAGAGAATGAGAGAAATTTCTGAAAGCAACTTGGGCAGCTCCAAAGTAGGGGTGGTGAGCCTGCAGGGATCAGGCAGGGAACATACATGAATGAAGCAGCCTGAGATGTAGGAGGCAGGACTGATGGAGCCAGTGGGAACTGCAGAGCAAATACAAAGCAAGAACTGGCCACTACTCATCTCTAGCAACTCACTATTAGGTTGAAAAAGGACCAAATTGCTTGGTTTTCCAATATTTCAATCAAAACCAGAAATCTGATTTTTATGGAAAATTACATGGAGACCAATTTTTTAAAATTAAAGGATAGAGCAAGGGCAACTCTAATCAAAATGTTGAATCTATGGGTTGGCAGTCTGAAGAGGAAGGCCTGAGGATGGATTGTGGTAAGCGTTGGATGAGAAGTCCTAGCCTATCTATCATAAGAACATAGCTAATCCTACATTGTACTATGAAACTGGCAATACTATGCAGAATTAGCTTTTTTATTACATGGTACATAAGCTCAATAGTCATAGCTTCTTACTGATGTACACACATAAACACTTAAATGTGCTTCAGTTGGTTTTCATAAACTGAACACACTTGTGTAATCAGCACCCAGATAATGAAGCAGAAGTTACTCCAACCCCAGTATCCTCCCTGGAGAACCCTCCAAGCCAGGGTCCCCCATCCCTAGAGGACAGCCTCTATCATGGCTTTTTTATCCAAATTAGTTTTGCCTGTATTGCACTTTGTATAAATAGGATCGTGCAGGATTTATTTATCTTCACATACATGTAAAACATTTGTGTCTAGCTTATTTTGCTAACGTTGTGTTTGAGAGATTTGTCCACACTCTTAATTGCAGAATGTCTGATCCCATTTCTCTGTGGCCTCCGGCTGTGTGAACATTCCTCAGTTTCTGTAACCATTCCATTATAGAAAGACACTGAGTTTTCCAGATTTTGATTATCATGAATACTGTTACTATGGACAATCTAGAATATATATTTTGAGGAACCTATGCCTATATTCCTGTTGTGCATATTCTCAGGAATAAAATCGCTAAGCAATACAGTAGAAGGGAAGCAAAACTTTCCCCTCTTAGGGTCTCCCTCTGGGCCTAAGAATTTCATTAACATAAAACAGATTAACAGGAGAAAAGCATTCAAAATTTTCCATGGAAAATGAAGACCCAGAGAAATGGAAACACCTGAGTACTTATACACTGAATTGAACAAGGAGAGGTCACTGTGGAAATGTAACTGAAATAAATAAGGAGACCTCAGGAAGAATTATTTTAACAAGGTGTTTCTGTACAGAATTCTCAGCTTCAGTCCCTCTGTCTGTTGAGAAATGTCCATTTCCTCTTCGTAGGGGTTCCTCTTTCACAAGGGGGATTTCACCTCTTGCACTCAGGAAGAAAAGGGGAGGTCAAGGCACCTCTGCTGCACCTGCTGCTTCTCAAGTGCATTTAGTTCAAAATAATCCTCAGGCCAAAGGGGGATGTTTTGGAGTGGCATGTCCTGCCTCGCTTAGTACTCATGTGATTAACTTTAGCTGATGCCATGAAACATTCCACAAAGTAGAAAACTGTCTTGACCCCTAACTCACACCATACCCCAAATCAAATTGCCTTCCAATCAGCAGTGCCACTTCACATTCTGAGGCACCCTCCCAGGGCCAGTGCTTTTAACTTCAGCAGGATTGGGGGCGGGGGAGGGAGGGCAGGTGCAATCATGGCTCATTTGCATTTCCCTTTTAAGGAATGAAGTTGATCACCTTTGCAGGTAATAGTCACCATTTGGATATTCCCTTTTATGAAGTGTCTGCTCAAATAGTTTGCCCATTTTTCTATTGGGTTTTCTGCCCTGAATAATTTGGAAAATTTCTTTTTCTTGTTCTGACTGAGTCTTTTGTTGAGTGGATAGAAAGAGGGCAGGTGGGCAGATACGAGGAGTTTTCTGTTGGCTGCCTTTTCACCATTTTTATCATCTCTTCTTTAAAAGTTTCTTAATTCATCTCTTTTTTAAAAGTTCTTAATTTTTAAAATATCCCATCTTTTTTTTTTTTTTTTTCTTTAGGGTTAGCACTTTTGTATTCTGGTAAAAAAATCTAAAAAGAAAGAAAATCGCTCGACTCCAAGGTCATGAAAGTGTTCCCTTGAGTTGCAGCTTCCTAAAAGCCTTATTGATTTACCTTTCACATTTAAATCTGCAATCCATCTGGAACTGATTTGGGGTATGGTGTGAGTTAGGGGTCAAGACAGTTTTCTTCTTCCATATGGCTACCCAATTGATTCAGCACCATATTTTGAAAGACCACCCTTTCCTCACTAGTATTTTTAATTTTCATTCTGCTGACTCACACTGAATTTGTGGCCAACCACATAGTACAGATGCTTTTCACATGGACTGTATTAAACCAGGTCTTCCCATCCTACATGCTTAGCATGCATGTTTTATATTCATGCTTATTTGTTTGTTTTACCTAAACATTGTCTCATCGTTTAATTCTGATAAATTTCCTCTTATTATTTTCAACCTATTGTTTCCCCTGCTTAAGGAATTTATAGAATTTCATGTTATTGTTCAATATATTTCTTATATCTGACAGGCTTAAATAAGCATGGCCAGGCGCGGTGACACACGCCTATAATCCCAGCAACTTGGGAGGCTGAGACAGGAGGAATGTGAGTTCAAAGTCAGCCTCAGCAAAAGTGAGGCACTAAGCAACTCAATGAGACCCTGTCTGTAAATAAAATACAAAATAGGGTTGAGGATGTGGCTCAGAGGTTGAGTACCCCTGAATTCAATCCCCAGTAAACCCCCCCAAAAAACATGTATTTTCTTTTTTCACCCAAAATACTTAAAACATTGAAGAAGTAGAAGACAATGTCTTGTATAGTTTCTCCTGTGTCAAGCCACTAAGAAATGTCATTTAGTAAGCACTGATGGATCCATAAATTACCTGCATATCTCTCAGTCATGTGTCCTTCTTGATCTGTCTTTCATACCACCTCTGTGGTCATCTGTTTTTAGACCTACTTTAGTTCACCAATATGCTACCCCAAAATCAGAGCCTAAAATTCAAAACAATGCCCAAATAGTAATCCAGCAGCACAAAACATCATTCTCACAATCCAAAAGGCAAATTTCCCAGTGAAGCTTGAACTTGGGTCAAACATAGTATAGTGATACCCATATACCAATGTTTTCAGCAGCATAATTCCAAGTTACAAAACCAGACTTGATGTCCATCAGCAGACAAATGGATAAAGAAAATGTGGCATATACATACAGTGGAGTTTTACTCATCCATGAAGAAGAATAAAATTATGCCATCTGCTGATAAATGGATGGAAATGGAGAATGTCATGCAAAGTGAAATAAACCAGTCTCAGAAAGTCAAGGGTCAAATGTTTTTTCTTCTATCTGACAGCTAGAGAGAGAGAACAGCAACAAAGGAATAAAAATATATATATATCATGAAAATAGAAGGGAGGCCAATAGAGTAGTGGAAGGGAATTGACAGGGAGGGAGGAAGAGAGGTTTGGAGTACATGGAAATTACTAAGAAACAAAATCTACCAAATTACACTTTGGCTATGTATGAGTATGCCATGATGAATCCCACTTTTATATATAATTATAAGGTGCTGAGTAAAATAACAATAATAATGGATCAGGAGGTGGGAAAAAAGGAAAATGGAAGGTACTAGGGAAAGAGATTGATCAAATTATGTGCATGAATGAATGGGATAATGAATCCTCATTTTTTTCTCATCTTATTTGACTTGTGTTTTCAAACCCTTGCAAATAAAAGAGACTGATCAGACACACTAAAGGTCAGATCTCCCACATTCTGCATCAAATAGGACCCTAGTTTCAATAGGTCTTGGACATCTACCCCTATTAAATTCACCAGTGTGCTCTAATATTGCTCAGCTGGGTTAAACCTTACCCATTCTCTGAGGCCCAAGTGAACATACTGAGATGAAGGGAATCTCCTTTATTTCCTATATTTTATAAAGGTATTATGGTAATGTGTCCATAAGGCAAGAGCTTTTTAATGAGAACTATGAAAATGACTTCTTGGGACATTATTAATCAGCTCTCTGTTACTATCATGAAATAACTGAGAAATTAATTTATAAAGAGAAAAGATTTACTTTGGTTCATAGTTTTAGAGATTCTAGTACAAGGTCAGATGGCCTGTTGCTTTGGACCTTGGGCAAGGGTGCCACATCATAGCACCAATGCATAGTGGAGCAAGCAGGTTCCTTCATAAACCAGAAAGAAGATGACAAGTCAGAAAGGGATTATGGTATTTGTAGGTAAATGGATGATGTTGGAAACTCTTATGCTAAGTGAGATCAGCCAATCCCAAAAATCCAAAAGCCGAATGGTCTCTCTGATATATGAATGATGATGCATAATGTGGGGGGGAAAGATGGCAAGAATGGAGGAAAGATAGCTAGCATAGAGGGAAGGGAGGGGTGGGGGTGGGTGGGGGGTAAAATTAATAACAGAATGTGTGACATATACCATTGCCCTGTGTACATGCATGAACGCACAGATGGTGTGACTCTACTTTGTGTACAACCAGTGAAACAATAGCTGTACTCCATTTGTGTTCAATAAAAAAGAAAAAAAAAAAAAAAAAAAGTCAGAAAGGGACTGGGTTCCCACAATCCCCTTCCAGGGCATGCCCCAAATGACCTAAGGAATTCCCACTAAAGGTCCACAGCACCTCCTGGTAGACCATCCAGGGGACCAGGCCTTTAACACAGCGACCTCTGGGCAGTCAACCTCCTAACTATGACAATAACCAAAAGGTATGTACCAAGTGGGTTTTAGTGATTTTGTGACACTGGAGAATGTAAAGTAGGCAATTAAGAAAAGATCTCTCCCTGTAACAAATGTAACAGACATTGTTCACGACAATCTCTACCCACTAGACTGCCATCTCTGCCTTCCTTCTTTGCTGTCATACACCTGATTTTGTTCAAATTGTGGAGGAAGAGGTCTGCCCTCAAGGAGGGTACTTTCTTCTGCCAGGCCAGGCAAGCTGAAGCAATCATGGCAGCCTCTCTCCACTTTGGAGATTCACCCTTCCATGGTTTTCTCTGCAGCAGGGACTCATGAAACACATTTCTGAATAATATGAACTAGGGGGATGTCAGGGGAATATTCCTGGGGAGGTCTTTCTACTTAGATTTCAAAGACAAAACCTTAGGAGAGGAAAGCCTTTTATCTCTGCTCTCTCCTTTCCGCTTGGAATGCTAGTTTAAGATCCAACAACTAGTGCAGCTGCTGCCATCTTGCAACCATGAAGAAGAGACTCTCAGAGAAACTAAACCACCAATGCTATGTTATCTCAACCTTGGTTCCACCACCAGCTATTTCTTACAAAAGATGATTAAACTGATAAGACCACTGTACTTGCAAGTTTTCGGTTGCTTGTTGCTAAAAGTACTCCCAAGACATCAGAAATCCAAGAGTATGCCTAACACATCACTGCACGAGAATAGTAGAACTTTGGGTGTCATGAAATAGATCCCTAAATATTATTAGAAAATAAAATCATCCACCATTGACCTTTGAACCCATCCCAAATGGTCATACCCTAAACCAGCCATTCCTATAGGGTACCACTCGCAGACTTCCCATGTTTCCAACCTTATCCTGAGATAAGGTCAGGAAAAGAGCCACAGAGCTTATCCCTGTAGGCCAAAGATTGTACATTCATAAGAAGATAAAGGTTGTCATTCAACGTGCACATTATGGAAGCATTAGGGAAAAGTCATGTTCCTACCTCCTACCACTCACATTCACTTTAGTTTGCCTCACTAATCAGACCAAGGAAATGCACACTAGTTAGACTTGACTCACAAGGCCATGGTCTAGGTCATTACTAAGGCAATCAGGTAATTTATTGTCCCAACTAGCACATATGGGACAGTGAAAAGAGGTGCTTGTAACAGTTCCTCCAGGACAATTGAGGTAAACTGGGAGCATTTCAAGCAGGTAATAATCAGCAATAACAATATTCTCTTGAGAAGGAAAGGTCACATTTATTTTTACTTAGAACTACTACTGAAGGATGAGGTAAATATCTCATTCAGCTCTGGCCACTCCTCCTATCCAAGTGTGTTAATCACCTTTTCATTGCTGTGACAAAATTATCTGACATAAATAAATTAAAGGAGAAAAAGTTTATTTTGGCTTACAGTTTCAGAGGTTTCAGTCCATAGTTGGTTGGCTCCACTGCTTTGGGACCTGAGGTGAGACAGACCATCATGGCAGAAGGGCCTAGTGAGAAAAGATGTTCAGTTGATGGCAACTGGGAAACAGAGAAAGAGACAGGAAGGAGCCAGGGACAAATACAGTCCCCAAGAGCATGCCCCCAGTGAACTAATTCCTCCAACCATGCCCCACCTGCATACAGTTCATCATCCAGTAGTCCATTCAGCTATCAGTGGATTAATCCACTAATAGATTACTCATATCTCACCACTTTCTAAAAGGCCTACCTTTGGATATTGATGTTTTGGGGAACAAGCCTTCGACACTTGAGTTTTTGGAAAACATTCCATATCCAAACCATAATATCAAGGTACCCCCAAGGGCTGATGGAAACCAGTTTGACAATTTATGCAGTGCAAAGCCTAGAGGGGTAATTTAGCTGACTTCTTGTTCTTCTTCATTCACCACCGGGTCTTTCTGAGGCCTTAGGAGAGGCATTGCCAAGATGGAGGAGCAGCTTTTCTGAGCTCTGGTTATTCCAAAGTCCTTAAATTGACTGTGGCCATAGCAGGCTGTGCAAACATACAGACTGTGGTCTTGGAAGATTTTCAAAGCCAGGCATATGCACAAAGTTCTTGGTTCCAACTTCAGGGGGACCCTCTTTCAAGTCCTGGAGCTTTTGTTCCACAGCAGATGTCAGAAAAAGCCCTTGTAGTCAGAGCCATTCAGCTGCACACATGGTGAGCCCTGGTAAAGTCCGAGAATCCTGAGTCTGTGTATTGTAAAGGTAAGCTGCACGGTCTACCTGGAGCACCATTTCCTGCCCACACATTGGTCTTTCAAGGATTTTGAATCTAGAAAGGCCAATCATTAATCAAATGCAATGAAGTCACAACTTGTTGAGTATGAAGCCAAAAAATGCATAACCAGGAGATATGAGAGTGGAGAAAAATCTATTACCTGCAGCAGATGAAGAAAGTGCTGGGGTTGTATTCAAAGGAATGCTCTCCCTAAACAAAGGAAGTATGGGGAATTCGTTCAGGGACCCTATGCACATTCACATAACACAAGGAGTGAAATGCATATTTTGAGCAAGCTCGATTTAAGGTCATAGAGCACATGCTCAAAAAAGAAAGATGGAGAGCTGGGGCATGGTGGTGTGGTGGTGCACACCTATAATTCCAGCTGAGCAGCTCAAGAGGCTGAGGCAGGAGGATTGCAAGTTCAAGGCCAGCCTCAGCAAATAGGGAGGCCCTCAGCAACTTAGTAAGACCCTGTCTCCAAAAATTAAAAATAATAAAGGACTGGGAATGTATCTCAGTGGTAAAGCACCCCTGGATTTAATCCCCAGTACCAAAAAAAAAAAAAAAAACAAGGAAAGAAAATGTGGTAGACGTGAATGGTGCTGGGCATGCTCGGTTTACTATTGCAATGCTCCAAGTTTACTCCAGGTTGCCTAAAAGAATGGCAGAGTAGCTTGGTGACTTTGGCTTGTTCTTCCTAAGTCCCTTCGAAGAGTTTTAACTGAAAAAAAAGAAAGAACAACTTTGAAGTTGTGTTTAAAGTTATTTAAAGTAGCAGTAGCTCGTGTCTCCCTGCCCACCCAGGTGTGGGCCTCACTTGGTACCTAAGGAATTCACTGGTGGGACCCTCTAGTTTTCTCCATTAGCCATGCCTCCTCCCCACAACTAGTTCAGTTGCTACAAGGTAATCACATGAAAGGAAATAAATATGTGCATTGAAAACAAACAATGAAGGAGAGGGAGTCTCTTCATTGAAGAGAAAAATAAAATCATTTTAACTTATGACTTTCCAAGTTGTCAGAAGTGAAAATATCTGGTATTGTGATACCCCCTGCTTCGCTCTTCTTGCGAAGTATTGCTTTAGCTATTCTGGGTCTCTTATAAACAGGACTCCCAAAGCACAAGAAATAAAAGCAGGAATCAATAATTGGGATAGCTAAAAACTAAAAAGCTTTTTCTCAGCAAAGGAAACAATCAGCAATGTGAAGAGAGAGCCTTCAGAGTGGGAGAAAATCTTTGCCACACACACTTCAGATAGAGCACTCATTTCCAGAATCTATAAAGAACCCAAAAAACTTTACCCCAAGAATACAAATAACCCAATCAATAAATGGGCTAAAGAAATGGGCAGACACTTCACAGAAGAGGATCTACAAGCAATCAACAGATATATGAAAAAATGTTCAGCATCCCTAGTAATAAGAGAAATGCAAATCAAAACCACCTTAGGATTCCATCTCACCCCAATTAGAATGTCTATTATCAAGAATACAAGCAACAATAGGCATTGGCGAGGATGTGGGGGAAAAGGTATGCTCATACATTGCTGGTGGGGTTGCAAATTAGTGCAACCACTCTGGAAAGTGGTGTAGAGATTCCTTAGAAAACTTGGAATGGATCCACCATTTGACCCAGCTATCCCACTCCTTGGCCTACACCCAAGGGACTTAAAATCAGCATACTACAGTGATGCAAACACATCAATGTTCATAACTGCTCAATTCACAATAGCTAGATTGTGGAACCAACCTAGATGCCTTTCAATAGATGAATGGATAAAGAAACTGTGGTATATAAACACAACGGAATATTGCTCAGCCATAAAGAAGAATAAAATTATGGCATTTGCATGTAAATGGATGCAGCTGGAGATGGTCATGCTGAGTGAGATTAGCCAATCCCAAAAAACCAAAGGTCGAATGATCTCTCTGATAAGTGGATGATGATACATAATGTGGGGTGTGAGGGAGGCAAGAAAGGAGGAAGGATGGACTGCATAGGGAAAAAAGGGGGTCGGGATTGGGGAGGGGGGTAAGAATAACAACTGAATGAGACAAACATCATTGCCCTGTGTACATGTATGATTACACAAATGGTGTGACTCTACTTTATGTACAACCAGAGAAACAATAGCTGTAATCCATTTGTGTGCAATGAATCAAAATAAAAAAGAAAACTTAAAAAAAAAAGAAGTGAAAACATCTTTTTAGAATAAAGAAAGAAAGAAAAAATAAACTAAGTTCCTTGAGAGCAGAAAAGGTATCTTAACTACACATCATAAAATGTTTATCATGTATCACAGCAATTGGCACACAGTAGGTCTCACTAAATGTTTCTTGGAGAATCTTAGTAAAATTTTTAGAAGTAAAAATTTGAGTTGAGCAAAGCACACACTCCTCTCTTATTCTCTCTTCTGCTTATCCATAAAGGGATCCCAGGTTTTATATTCACTAAATTTATTACATCTTTAATTTGGGCTTTTAAAAATTGACCAAGCTAAACTGCACTCAATCCTACCCTCAGCCCAGAAAGAAAGCAACAAAGTGGAGGGAAGCAGGCCTCCCTAGAAACACCATTCCAAATTTCCTAACAAAGGAGTCTGTAGCTTGCATATTTGCATTTCAATAAAGCAGAAAGCATCATTTCTCTGTGTTTTCCCAGACTCTCAGGAGCTCCTTCTTCTTGTAGTTTGATTAATCATTTCAGGATTAATGTCTGTTAAACCATTACCTTACATGAATGGGGCAAGAGAGTTGAAGGAGGCTGAGGCTCAAGGTGGAGGAAAGAACAGAACAAAACTTCAGAATAAGACCATGGCAGAAAGGGTGGTAGTTGGGCATCCTACTGTGGCTATGATGAGCAGCAAGTGCCAGAATGTGGCCCCCCCAGGAAACTGGTCAAAAACTCAAGCCCACACATAGCAAGTAATAAGGTCACACTTCACCTGTGTCTTCATGTGTTTTTAATTACTATAATAAAAATGTGAGCCTGGGTACTTTATAGAGAAAAGAGGTTTGTCTACCTTATGGTTCTGGAGGTTCAGGGACATGTGCAGGCTTCTGATTGGCCCTAGTGAGGTTCTCACGGCAGATGGTAGCATAATGGTAGGTGGCTGGCAAGAGGAAGAGTTCACACAGTGAGACAGGAAACAGGAAATAGAGAGAGATGGGGGTACCACGAGAACAACGCTAATGCCTTTTGAGGGCAGCACCCACAATCACCTCACCAACCTCCACTAGGTTCCACTCTTCAAAGGTTCCACCACCTCTGAGCATCACCACACTGGGGACCAAGTTTCTCACACGTGAACTCTCGTGGGATGAACTTAGATGATAATCTAACCATGGAAACCAGCAATTAGGAGATGAATTTTTTTCCTTTTTTAGTATTGAAAGAACATTCCCAAATTTACAACAAATTACATTTGGGGAGCAATAAGGCTCCTGGTATAGTGAACCCAATGTTTAACAAAAAGCCCCAAAATGGTCTGTTGTGACCTCTCTCCCAGCATATCACATGGCACATTGAGAATAATCAAGTGCATGCTGACCCCAGAAACAAGTCCCACGTGTCCCTCCCTAGTGCTAAGCCCACTGCCATCTTTCCTTTCACCTTCCTCGGGCAGCAAGCAATGGTTCCCTTCCTTTCTGTTTTTACTGAGGCAAAATCTGCCTGACATAAAATCAACCATTTCAAGTAAACAACTCAGTGGCACTTAGGGCATTCACACTGTTGTCAGGATCACCTCTATCTAGCTTCAGAGTATTTCCATCACCCAAAGAAAACCCCACACTCAGGAAACAATCTCTTCTCTTCCTCTTCTCCTTCCCTCTCTCAACCCTGAAAAACACTAATTTACTTTCTGCATCTATGGAGATATTTTCTGAATATTTCATATAAATGAAAGTATAGAACACATGGTCTTTGTGTCCTGCTTTTTTTATAAGCGTATTTTCGAGGTACACCCCTGCTGTAGCATGTATCAGGAGTTTGCTCCTTTATATGGCTGAATAATATTTCATTGTATGGAGATACTGACATTCACTCATGAGTTGGTGGACATTTGGATGGTTTTCACTTTTTGGCTACTGTGAACAGTGCTGCTGTGATCATGGGTATACAAATGTCTGTTAGAATCCCCGCTTCCATTTCTTTGGGTTATGTACTTAGGAGCAGAATTGCTGGGTAACATGGTAAGTCTGTGTTTAACATTTTCAGGAGCCAAACAGCAAGGCTTACAAGTTGATAAGGGAAATTTCATGAACTGTGCTATGTAACACTTACTAATGAAGGAAATTGGTGATTTAAAGAAGTAAGGGGCTGCTTCCCAGCCAGCAATGTCACTGGAGAGGAAAGACAAGGAAAAAAAATGGAAAAAAAGCAATACAAGGCTGGATATCTGAAGCATTCATGAAATAGCAGGAAATGATTGCTTTGAAGATTCCCAGGAGGGGAGGGGAAAAATAAACAGGACCGGACACTCACTAAAGGGTCTCACCTCTTCTAAATCTAAGGAAACTGCAGGGAAACAACTTTGGGGACGCAGAGACAGACAGGAAAGTGGACCACAAACTGTGCCCTCTGGCTGAGAAGGCAGTTCATGCGGGTATAAGGGTCTACTGGGGATGAGGCTAGAAAGGAAGCCAGATTAGGGGGGTCCTCAGTTAAGAATAATTTCAGGTGCTTCTTGGCTTACGATGGGGTTACATCCCCATAAACCTGCCACAACCTGAAAATATAAATGGAAAACGTACTTAATACAACCAAACTACCAAACATCATAGCCAATTTTAGCCTTGGAACACTTACAGTAGCTATGGTTGGGGGCAATCATCTAACAAAACGCATTTTTATAATCAAGTGTTGAGTACCTCATTTAATTTTTTTTGAATATATATACCCCAAAATCACTGACCCCATAGTACTCTGTAGAGTCCTGGTCATTCCCCCGTGATCATGGAGCTGACTGGAGTTGCAGCACACAGCAGCAGGATTGAAGGAAACTATGAAACACAAAGACAATTTTATCACCATAAAAAAGTGACACTGTCCATCAACCGAGTGACTTAGCCCCATCATATTATTATACTGCTGATTGTCCTCCAGATGCCACTGAAGGCTGGAGCTGCATCTCAGAAAGCAAATGACACCAAGCTGGATCTCCTGAATAAGGAAAAAAGCTTTAGTTCCTTCTGCCTTATGATGAGACCACTGTCATTAAAGTACAAATGTGGACACCCCCTGAAGTGTCCCCTCTGTTTGAACCGAAGAAAACTTCAGAGAAAACAACTTTGAGAACTCTGACCTTAGAAGCATCTGACATGAGCAACTCTAACCAGAAACAAATAAACAAAAATACACACATACCTGCTAAGAACTCAGTACAATTCTGAGAGGATCTATGTCCCTTCCAATTCAGAGTAAAAACACAGTTAAGATCTTACCAAAAAAAAAAAAAAAAAAGACCTAAGAAATCTCTCTGTGCTCTTTCTGCCTTGTGAAGGTACAGGGAGAGATTGTCTGCAAACCAAATGAGAGCCCTCACCAGAACCCTGATCTCAGCCTCCTCGCCTACAGAACTGTGAAAAATAGATACTAGTTCTTAAAGCCATTCATTCATTCCCATAGCCAACAAATGCTATGGGAATTTGTTATAGCAGTTCTAACTGACTAAGACAGTACAGGCTTTACAAAGAAAAGAGTACCGTGTGATCCAGTAACTGCACTCCCTTAGTATTTACACAAATGAGTGGAAAATACATGTCCACATAAAAATATACACACTGATATTTGTAGTTATTTTGTTCATGATGACCAAAAGTTTGAAAGTAACCTTAATGCCTTTCTGCAAAATGAAATGATAAACCGTGATACGTCAGAAAATGTCCTACCTATTACGCAGCAGTAAAAAGAAATGAGCTATCAAGTCATGAAAAGACTTCATTGGGGGAAACAATGCACGTTACTCAGTTAAAGAGGCACTGTGAAGAGGCTATATACTGTATGATTCCAACTCTAGGACATTTAGGAAAAGGGAAAATTATGGAAACAGAGAAAGAAAAATCAGTTGTTACTAATGGCTAAAGGAAAGGAAGGGAGTAGGCAGACAATTTTTTGGTCAATTGAAACCATTCCATGTGACACTGTCATGGTGGATACATACACATTTGTTCAAACCCACAGAATGCACAACACCAAGAGTAAACCCTAATGTCAAGTATGGACTTTGGGTGATAATTATGTGTCACTGTGGGTTCACTGATTATAAGAAATGTACCACTGTTATGTAGGATGTGGAGAGTAGGGAGACCATTTGGGGCGTTATAATATGGGAACTCTACACTCTCAACTCTGTTTTTCTGTGAACCTAAAACTGCTTTTTAAAAAAGGTCTATTTCATCATTTTTAAAAAAAAAGAGAAAGTGAGCAAAAGATTTGAATAAGTAATTCACAGAATGCAGCAGCCCAATGAAAAATTACATTGAAAAATGTCCAACTTCACTTGTAACCAAAGAAGTTCAAATAAAATGATACCATTTCATCTAATAAACTGACCCGATTTTTTAAAAATGGAAAAGAATGAGGATCCCAAGTTGGCAAGTACACAGATAAGCAGTTGTGTTTACATATTGTCAATGACAGGGTAAATTGTTAACAGTTTTTCTGGATTCACTTTGGCAAGATGTTCCAAACAACTTGAAAAATGTGCATACCCTTTACCCTCTTTCTGCACTAGGAATCATGGATGTTCACTAAACACAGTCGATACCTCTAGGAAATTGCAAGCAGTTAAAATGTTAAAATACAGAAGACAGATACTAAAATCTGGTATTTCCATGATTCTAATGCAGTCATCAGAAATTATGATGTTGAAGTTTACACAGCGACACGATAAGATGCATGTAATATAGTAATTAATCATTTTGTAAAAGAAATTGAATAAAGGTACATTGCAATCCCATTTATGTTAAAAATACATGTGTATTTTTAACATAAATATTTACGGAAAGAAAAAGGCTGGGAAGACTATTTACTAAACAGTTAATAAAGTTATCTGTAGACAGAAGGTGTTGTGAATTATTTTTCTTATTTTTCTTCAAGAAATAAAGACTCGGTTCCCATCAAGGCTTTTGATCAGTGGAGAGCTCA
Source organism: Glaucomys volans (assembly GCA_020662805.1). Taxonomy (NCBI): domain Eukaryota; kingdom Metazoa; phylum Chordata; class Mammalia; order Rodentia; family Sciuridae; genus Glaucomys; species Glaucomys volans. The sequence continues at coordinate 481,003 of JAJEJO010050041.1, read as the reverse complement.
AGGCTTGGGCTATGAGTTCAGACACACAGGCAACTCCAGAGGCACAGGAGTACCAAGTTCAACAAAGATCAATACAAGGTTCTTATTTAAGCCTTTGAAAGAAACCAGTATTTAGGAATTAGTATCAGAAAAGAACTGAACAGGCTGTCCAGATCCCTGAGCCAGGAATCCACATCTGGTTTCAGAACCTGAGAGCTCTAATACCGAAGAGAATCCAAAGAAGCCCCAGCAGGGAGGCAGCCCAGGCACAGCCCTCTCCAGGCTCAGCTCAGCCTGGGGTATTTGCTTTCAGACCAGAAGTGCCTTCTGGGGATCTTGAAAGAGATGGGCCACTTCTCCTGGGAGTTGGAATATGCTTCTGGACAAGCTGTCCTCTAGGGCTTGCTGGTGTCCTGAGCATAAATGTGGGTGAAGACCTCAGCCTGCATGTGGAGCAAGCCTTCTGGAGACCTCTATGGTTCTCTATTCTCAAGTCCAACCATGTTTTCACCTCCTACTTCCCAACAGCTCTTCCCAATAGCCAGATGCTGGGATTCGAGATTGTCTGCAGGCACTTGGGCAGCAGCTGCCTGGCAATTGGGCCCTGCCTGGACAAGAGCAACATCATTGTTCTGGGAGAGTTACATACAGGAGTGGCATCTGGATTATCTGGGGCCCTAGAAGCAGCTAGTACCATCTCCTTCCCAGTAGCTCTGGCTGCATCCAGCTTCTTTCCCTCTGCTCAGCCTTAGTCACAGTCAGTGAAGGGGACTACTGAATGCCAGGAGCAACTGCCCCCTCCCTCAGGGGACCTGCATGATGCCCTAGAGTGCCGGGAACCCAGGTGAGTCTGCACTGCAAACTGCTGCCACAGCAAAATGGGAAACCATCTAAGTGTCTGTTCATCTATGAGAGACACATGAACTAAGCTATGGTTGAAAATTGAAAAGTTTCATATGCAAAATTAAAAAGGAATACAAAGACTTATAATCTTTGCCATGGAAAGGCCTCCTAGACATACTTTTCAGAGAAATGAAGACAATCTTCATATGGGAAACGCAGGGGAAATAAAGCAAACAGAAAACATACAGGTTTTCCTTAGATGGGAGAAAAAAGGATTTGAAAAATTCATCCACCCTTCCATCTATTAACTGAATAGATATAGAGTACTTACAATGTTCTATGAACTTGACTAGAGACAAGGGGGATCAGGGACAAGATGAAGACTGCTGTGCAGAAATGTATTATTCTACAACCAATAAAGCACAAAGAGTCACACACACACACACACACACACACACACACACACAGAGAAATATAGGCTCATGTAATAAAAACCATAATGAAAGCAAACGAGAAAATCTGGGCAGAATCTTAATTCTGGTTCTGTAATATATTTGCGATCACTGTTGTGGGACCAAGCAGGCCAAGTTTGGTCTCACACCATGACTGAGTGATTTCATAGTCCCTCAGGCTGGAATGTGTCCATTCCCATTTCTTTTTCAGACAAAATTTCTCCAGACCGCCATTTGCCTCTCCCTCCCTGCCTTCTCCTCTAAACAAATATTGACACTAAGGGAGGGTGGAACCCTCCTAAAATTCCCTGCTAATGCCTGGTGTTATTGCGACAGCAGCTGTGGGTCAGACTGCAGCCCCTACATCTGTGCTTCATAGAAACTGCTTCCCAGGACGTGACGAAGACCTCACAGTAGCCATAATTCCTCAGGAAAAACAAAAACAAAATAAAACAAGAATTTAAACTAAAAATGCAGGGTTTAGCTTTGTGGGTTTGGGATGTTTAGAAGAACAGCCCAATGAGCGTGCACACCTGGGAGTTTGATGTGTTACTACCAGAGTTTTGAAAAGGTCTGGAAATAAAGTCAATCCATGCAAAATGGACGAGGAATTCCCCAAAGCTGCCAGGTGTCAGAAGCTGTCCAATTAAACAGGGGAGGAGCACACAAAGTGGGCTTCAAGGGATGGGAAAGGGAACCACCATCTTGGATGTGATCCATGTCCAACACTGTGGTCAGATTCTCCCTCAAAGACTCTGCCCACAATTCCAAGGTGCCACTGAGAGGATCTCTTCTGCTGTACAGAATTTCACAGAGTGCAAAAGTGGCACATCAGCAAGGCATTTCCAAATTTGTCCATAAAAACAATGGAGAAAGTAGGGACAGATGTTGTGATAGGTTTTGGAAACTATCCAGATCCTGGCCTCTCAGTCATATCCTTGGTGGATAGGCCCTCCCTGCTAGCTCTCAGACATGACTAGGGAACCACTTCTTTAGGGTCCCTTCTTTAGGGTTTTCTTTTGGCTCTCCTACCCTGTTGTCTGTTATTGATAAGGGTTTCCAAAGGATCTCTGAGACTCCCAGGTATCACATGTCCTGCAATGAACAATAGGATTAGAACTATATAGTACTAGAGCTGGGAGGAATTGGAGGAAAGATCTGACCCCATTTACAGCACTTGTTAGTAGCTAGCCAGGCCCTAGTACCAGTCTCCTGGCTCCAATCTGTTTTCTTCATGACATTGCTCCTCACAGCATGGTTGTGGTCCAGAGGCATTGGCACCACCTGGGAGCAGCAAGAGATGCAGAATTTTTTCTAAGCTTCACTCTAGACTCAGAACTGAATCTGAGATTTAATAAAACCCTTGAGTAGACATTTAAGTTTGAAAAATGCTTCCAAGGCTTCCTCAAACCTGTGTGATTCGGAATTCCCTGGATCATGTGTTCAATATGGAGTGCTGTTCACCCCACCCCCAGAGCTTCTGATGGAGTGACACTGTGGTGGGGTCCGAGATTATGCATTTTCAACAAGTTATCAGGTGTTATGGTCTGAATTTCTGTATCCATCCAAGAATTCATACCCTGAATCTTAATTTGCCAAGGTGGTGACAGTAAGAGTGGTAGTGGGGGTGGCACTTTGGAAGGTGATTATGTCATGATGATTCCATGCTTGTGAATGGATTATTGCCTTATTAAAGAAGCTTGAGAAAGCACTTCTGCCCTTGTGATACATGAAGATGTAGAAGGCATCATCTGTGAGGAACTGTCCCTTTCCAGATACTGAGTCTGCTGGCTACTTGATCTTTAACTTCCTAGTCTCCAGAACTGTAAAAAATGTATTTCTTTTGTATATAAATTACCCACTCTTAGGCACTGTGCTCTAGCAGCAGGATCAAACTGACACCAGGTGATGCTAATGCAGGTGACTGAGGACCTTGAGAACCTCTGGGTTCTCTCCAGCATTCTATTAGCGATCAACCCCACCAGGGGCAAAAGAACGGTCAAATGGCATGCTGCGGGGGGCCTTCCACAGATAGGCCAGGAACAGGTTAGCTAGAGCAGGGCTCAAGAGCATTCACTGACACCCTGTGAGTCTGAACCTCCTTCAGCAGCCTCTTTCTGCTGTCCTAACACAGAGCCGGGTTGAGGGGAGTGGATAACTCTTTCGACTTCTTGGCTGCATAAACTCCACTTGCATGATGTGGTCATCACGAGAAAATGTCTCGAATCTGAGCTAACCTTTCAACTCTTCACCTATTGCCTCCTTTGATCCGCTCCGTGAATGGGGGAAGTAAGCGGGTCAAGGATTATGGACTCCCTTTACAAATGAGAAAAACCACCAGCAGAGAAAGTGAAAAGGGCACCCACCTAACTGCTGACAAAGCTAGAATGAAAAACCATTTCTCAACTCTTACTTCATTAATTTTCCCCTGCAATAATTCACTGCCCTTTTGGGTTCTATAGGAGTGTGTATAAGTAAGGTGTTTCTGATCATATTCCAGATGGACAGGTACATTGCTATTCCAGATGAGCAGGAAAGAACCATTCCACTCATTTTAAACATAAAAAAGACACACACACACACACACACACACACACACACACAAATACACACACATCCAAAGCCATGGTGCTAAAAACATATTGAACTCAGCGTCATTCCTGGAAGGATCAAAGACTTTCAAGGGAGAGACCATCCGCAACAGAAAAAATCTGGTACTAATTTAACTCTGCCTTTTGCCATTCATAAAAGTGTAGGCAGTGCCAAAACTTTAAAGTGTTATGCTCCAAAAAAGAGCAGTTCTAAGTGAATTTTTAGTATTTACAGAGCATTTAGTACATACTTGGTGTTTGAAAATTAGTATATTTCTTTGAAAATTATAATGATAAATGGTAGGGAGATTTCTCAGGCTAGTCCATAAAATAGTACTGCTATTTACCTCTCTGATAGGATCGTTTGAGGGAGAAGGCATTCAAACTTTTTTGCTTTTCTTTTTTTTTTTTTGGTGTGATACTTGTGCCATTGGGCTACATTCCCAGCCCACATTCAAACTTCTGATTCCAAGTATGTAACACAGGTCTTTCCCCACCATTATCTCACCCTTTTTTTCACTTTTTTATTTTGTTTTGTTTTGTTTTTAGTACTGGGGATTGAACTCAGGGGTGCTTAACCACTGAGCCACATCCCCAGCCCTTTTATTTATTTTTAGTTTTTTAAGATAAGGTCTCACTAAGTTGCTTAGGATCTCACTAAGTTAATGAGGCTGGTTTTGAACTTGTGACCCTCTTGCCTCAGCCTCCTGAGCTGCCAGGATTATAGGCATGTGCCACCATACTGGCTCACCTTACTTTTTAAAATATTTTTAAAATTGTTTCTAATTAGTTATGCATGACAGTAGAATGCATTTATGCACTTTGATATCATACATAAGTGGGGTAAAATTTCTCATTTTTCTCATGGTACATGTTGTAGAATCACATTGGTCATGCAGTCATATATGTACATAAGGTAATAATGTCTGTTTCAGTCTACTATCCTTCCTATCCTCATATCCCCTCCCCTCCCTTCTACCTAATCTAAAGTGACTCTATTCTTCCCTAAAAACCCCCTTATTATTAATTAGCATCTGCATATCATAGAAAACATTTGGCTTTTGGTTTGGGGAGGTTGGCTTATTTCGCTTAGCATGATATTCTCCAACTCCATCCATTTACCAGCAAATGCCACAATATCATTTTTCTTTAAAGCTGAGTAATATTCCATCAAATATATATATACCACATTTTCTTTATCAATTCATCTATTGAAGGGCACCTAGGTTGATTCCATAGTTTAGCTATTGTGAATGAATTCCAAATTAATCATCAGGAAAAGGTATAATGTGAGAATTTTTAACTTGAAACATTCCAAAAAATTAATCTCCCATCAAATTCCATTAAAGTATTCCACCAAAAACAAGCATATATAAGAAAAAGGAAGATCTGGACATATAAAGAAAAGTAGAAAATGGAATCAGGAGAGAAATAATAGCAAGTTCCAGAATGATGTGGAAGGAGAGTCCAATATAATACCCAGGTGGTAACTGGTCCACATGGGGCAGACTTGAGAGAAGGGTGTGTTGAAGCCTATCACTGCCACGCACTCTGCTGTAATCAGCTCAACTTGGATAATTCCTGGAGGGCATGCTTCACTAAAAATAAGCAGGCAAAGACAGCATCCAAGCAGAAGGGAATTCAACTTAGAAGAAAGGCAAAGGAATTCCAATAATTGCAGTAAAGAGAACTCAGGATGACAGATGTGCAATTCAGATAGAAAAATAATAATAATAATAATAATAATAATAATAATAATTAATAATAACAATAATAATAATGATTGAGAACTGTACCTAAGAAAAATTGGAGCAGATAAATTCCTGATGTAATTGACATGATAGAAAATCTTACTAAGAAACTTTTGGAAGGCATGAAGGAAATGAGCAGTGAACACCAAGAAAACCAGGCAAGTAAAGCACAGGAGCATGAGTGAGCAGATGAGCACCAGCAACCGGAAATGTAGAGCCTGTCTGCTTATCTGCTTGGCCTGAACCTGGGCACATGATATCTAAAAAGGCATTCTTATTTTTCAAACTGGAGAAATTTCTGGAGTACAAAAATTTTAGTCCAATGAAATAACCATCAAAGAGACTTAGACAAGAAAAATCCATAAATTGAAGTTAATTCAAACATGGGCTAGTCTAGAATATCTGATGGTCCCATTTAGACTTTGTGCTCTGAGAAACCTCATGACAGTAAAGTCAAATCTGGTTTTGGACAGATGGCTCATTCAGCAGGGAGGCTGGAGCAGTAAGCGAGGAAAAGTCAAGGAATGAGAAATGAGGTGGTCTGGAGGCTATAAATCTAAGTCCCACATTAAATGCACAAGGTATAAGCACAAAACATCAGAAACAAGAAGATGCCTTCAGAGGAAGGGTAAAGGGACCATTGCTGTTAGCATGGGTCTCCTCCACAACATGCACCTCTCTCTACCACAGTGGCGGTCATCCTGATAGTCATATGACCACTTGGTCACCAACACTGGCAAAGTAGCTATTCCTCTAGGTTTGGAGGGCCACTGAGGGATAAGGTGTTTTGTAATGAAAGTCATATGAATGTCACCTACATAATATTTGTGATACATGGGGACTTCCTGTATTAAATATTTAGTTAGTACTTTTGTTAAAATCAGATAAAGTTTTAATACTTAAATATAAGTACCTAAAAGGTAAATTCATGGCATTTTCATCAATAAAAAACTAAGCATGTTCTGTGGTGGCTGGCCTCCAAAATAGCCACCCCTGCCTCTAGCAAATTCTTGCCCTGTGGTATTCACACTTCCATGTTATCTCTTCTTACACTGAAGAGGGATAACATATGTAACCATGCGGATATTCTAGAAAAAGCAGAGCATGGCTCCTAAGATTCAGTCATCAAAAATTGTCACCTCTACCTTTCTCTCTCTTAGATTGCTCCAGGTATCAGGGTGAAAGACTAATCTCAAACACTGGTTCATTCTCCATTAGGTAAACAAGAGGAGAGAATGAGAATTGAAAGGCATGTCTCCTTGTGTGGTTCTGTTATTTAATACCCTATCACACACCATCTAAAATGATATAAGGAACCAGCAACTGTACAAATACCATATTCATGAGAAGCTGGTGTAGGAAGGTCAAGAGATGGTGTCAAGAGAACTTTGGAGTTTCTAGGATCAGTTTTGAAAATCCTCAATGGGTGATTTGAGCACATGAATTCAGCCCTGTGGACCCCAAGCTCCTCCTCTGTCCTAATGAGTATTGAATCTAAAGATGGTTGAGGTCCCCTCTAATTTCTATAACCTACAATTCCAAGTTGGACCCAAGGCAAACAATAGCACTATTTGCCAAAATATCACAGGACTACCCTAGCAACTTGCAGAAAAGCAGTCTGCAAAATTTATCTTTAAGCATTTATTACTTAAAATATTTAAATGTGCTTTTCTAAGTGTCAGATATATTCATTCAAAATTTGAAAAATAAATTTAGTCACATGCTGTAATTTAAAAACTAAACAGCATTCCTGATTTACGCATCCAGAGCAGTTCTGATCTTTGCCAAAACTAAAGCCTTTAGCCTGAGTTACATCCAAGTCATAACAATTAAATACCAAGGAGCTGAAGTTTGAAAAGGGCGAAGTCTGGTTTGATTCCAGATGTGCATTTTTCACTGATTGTCCAAGGCACAGTTCCTGCAAGTCAGGGAAGGTTGTACCAATCAATCTGAGCATTTGTTTTGACCTACAGAGAACTAGCCTGCTGGACCTGAAATTCTGAGAGTTAATTTTCCAAGCAGCCTAATGTCATAGTGACCATAAGCTGACTCTAATCTCCCTGTGAACATATGTGTAATCACTGTGACATTTCAACCCAGCATTATTTTCATCACATATTCATTTTATTGCATCTCACCTCAGGACAAAGGCAATGAGGTACCTTCCACAGAATATCCACAGAATATCCACCATCAACCCAACATCTACTTAAAACCCATTTCAAAGGTTAATGATGCCACAATGTTGTTTTCTCAGGTTGGCTAGTTTTAGTGCAAAGAGGAGGAATGTTTTTGTTCATGAAGTGCTCTGAGAAACCAAATTTGAGGATTACATACCCATTTTAAAACAATTTCGAATTTTTATTTCAACGTTCTTCGTATGTTTAGATAGAGAAAATATTCGATGCGGCTCAATTTAAGGTCAAAGCTCACAAAACTTCATTCAGCAAATATAAATAATAAATAATAAGGGGGTGCAGAAGAAGGAGAAATGAGAGAAGCAAGAACAAAGCCAAAGGGAAGAAGGAGGGAATGAGGTCTAAAAAGTAAGAGAAACAGACAAATGAACTGAAGTAATAGAGGAATAAAGAGGGAGGAAAAAAGAAAAAGGTAGAGAAAATGCTTCTTATTCTTCTGCCTCTCCCCATCTTTTTCTTTATCACACTACATTTTTACAGATAGCAATGGTGAAATGTACTAAGAAATCATTCGGTTCTGGCCCCTCCTGCCTTTTGCAGGGGAGTCACACAGTCACTCAATGGCAGATCCACCTTCTTCCTCTGTCCACATGACCCAGTGGGGACCCAGTTCTTGTCCAATTATTGAAAGAGCTTCAAATCGTTCTTCAGACAATTATATAACCGTCATTTGCTTTCTTCTTCTTCTTCTTTTTTTTTTTTTTATATATTATTTTTTTTTTTTTGCCATTCCAGTTCTAGCTGGTAGTGAACATTTTCTTTATTTTCTTTCCTTGCCTTGGGCATTTGGGGAAGGTAGAAAATTTAGAACTGCAGCTTTTATTGTATTTTATAAGGCTAAAGTTGCTGATGAGATTATGTTAAGTATCCAGAAAGGGGAGAACCATGTGTGTGTGTGTGTGTGTGTGTGTGTGTGTGTATGTGTGAGATGTGTTACTGGGGATTGAACCTAGGACCTCATGCATGGTAGTGCTCTACCACTGAGCTACAGCCTCCATCCTTTTCTTTTCTTTTTTTTTTTAATTATTTTGAGACAGGGCTTGCTAAATTGTCCAGGTTGACCTTGAACTTGTGATCCTCCTGCCTCAGCCTCCTGAGTAGCTGGGAAGGAGAATGCCTTTGATTACAGAACAACAGGAGAAAGAGGTATTTGAGTTTTCCCCCAGAGACTCCTCCAGCGTCCTGGACCTGAATCTGGTTGGGGAGCAGCCAGAGTTAAGAAGGAACACCTGGGTGGTACAGAGGTCTGTACCAGGGGTCTGCCTACAGTCTCATACCACTCCAGATCTGGAATCCATAGCTACAATACATAGCTATGGATTGTGTGAAGTGTGCCCAGTACAGAGTGGGATGGCCTGGCCACAAGGGCAAGCAGTAACTGAAATCCAGCCTGCATTCGTCAGTACCATGACACAGATGTGCAGCTACGAAGTGGAAAGGCCACCCTTTTCAATACACACGCACGTGCTATATGAACTGGCTATAGTCTCACGGTTCTTGCCCATCTGTGGTCTTTCTCCCCTTTCTGGCAGAGAGAGCATTTCTAATGATGATGCATGAATTTCATATCACTAGAGCATGATGGTGGTCTTACAGACAGAGGTTGTTTAAAGAGAAAAAGAGAAGCAGAATGTCTGTTGTATACTATCTGTAAGCATAAATTCACACTCTCTGTACCAAAACATTTAAAGTGGTCAGCCTTTCTCATACCCAAAGCCTGGAATGGTGAATGTTGCCTCTGCAGCCTTTTTGGGACTCAGAGGCACATCTTGAAGAAGCAGCATCCCTGATAGAAGGGCTGTAGATGCCTCATTAGTCCTCACTCCTAGAAAAGGTAGGCAAGGGAGAAATATTGGATATGAATCCACCTAAACAAATTTGAGGCCATCAGATCCACCACTGAGGACCAGCAGCTGGGATTAAGGTGGAAGGGCACCACCCATGGAAACTGTTCTTTGTCAGGAAGGCACCACTTTCCATTATCCTGGGGCACACAGAGGCCACTGTTCATCCAAGGATCCCATAACAGATGTCATCCTGTTTTAACAGCAGCAAGACCTCTGGTCTTTGACCCATGCAAATCTCAATTAGCCAAAATTATTCAACTGTGTCCTGGTTCTGTCTTCCTTCAAACACCTAATTGTGTGAAAGCTACATTCCTTGCAGCCACAGCCCCCATTTACATGATCTAGCATTCCCATCCCCAACAGTATCTCTACAGTTTTGTTTCTTCTCTTAATGAACTGTGCCAATCATTAAGGAAATTCCACTGCACCCTTATTACTCTTGGCGATCCTTCACTCATTAGCCAGTGAGCCAAGCAAATGTCCCCATTTATAACTGCTTCCAACTCTCAAGTCCAGCCAGGCACTGCAAGATCCCATCAGCCTTTCTGTCTTCCCTGCTGAGAAAACACAGTAAGGCAAATGCTTAAGAAACATAAAGGGATGTTAATATGGTACCAAATAACAGTAAGCAAACCTGCAAGCCAATTATCAGACATCCGTTTCCTCACTCTGCATCTCTTTGCCCTAACCTCTGTGGAATAAGTAATTAGAAAGAGTCATGTAATCTAGAGATTCACTTGGATTCCCTGATAGTGAACTCTTCAGAACATACACATGCTGTTTTGCTGATGAGTTTATATATCCTATTTGAGTTTTGGCAGGAGGTTGGGCATGATATAAAACGAAACTAAGACCTCATTACTGTGATTCTCTCATTCTAACAAGACATCATCCTCAAAGTTGCATGTAGAGACCCCATTGATAACACCAAAGCAAGGATCCAGGATGCTGCAGGCATCTGTCCACCCAGGAAGGGGAGGCTAGATATAGCCTGACTGATTACATCATACAGAATATACTAGAATCTGATCCAGGCTAGATAATGTCCAAATAGTTACAAGTCATCTCAGGCTTTAGAGAAAGAAAAACAAAACAAAACAAAACAAAACACTATTCACCTTCATAACAAATTTTTAAAAAGATATGAAGATCGAGTTCATTTTTTCTTTTGCTCCTTCAACCACCTCCTGCTTCTTAGAAAATCACATCAGACAAATGAAATTCCCACTGAATAAGTAGAAGTAGAATTACGTTAGGCAAATGAAAACAGCAAATGCTAATTCTGCAAATTCACATTAGGTCACTTTGGCTTGATTCTCTGTCTCTTTATGTAAATAAAACAAACGAAATCCTTCTTTTGTTTTCTCTATTCTCTGGTTAAATGCTGTTAGTTTACTGACTCAAAAGAAAATCCACCTAAGTTGCCGATGTTGGAACTTAAGCTGCAGTAACACTGGAAGTCAAAAGCCAGCCCTCTCTTTCCACCCATCTGCTGGGAATGGGGCTGGAGCAGGACTAACTCGTAAAGTGAGAAAGCAACGAGGAAGGGGAGAAAGATGATGAAGCACTGCAGACTCTACCACAAGCTGTGCATGGTCCTAGGGCACCCAGGGTACAGGGAACAGTAAATGCTGAGGGCTACATGCTACTAAGATAAGCTTTAAGGAGCCCCTCTCCTGTAGACCAGCACTTAGCATGATGCATTGCAAGAAATCATGCTGAACCTGAGTAGGCAGAAGCCTGCAAAAGAGCAGAAGAGTGGAAGGAAAAGAGGGAAACGAGTTAGGGCTGGAAGGTGCCTCTGGATGGCCTTTCCAAACCTTCAAACATCCTTCTAGAACTCAGTGGATCAGTAGCATCCGCATTCCCAAGGAGTCTGTTAGAAATGGAGAATGTCAGGTTCCCAACTGAGACCTCTAAGTCAGGATCATAAGTGACTTCTATGCACACAAAAGTTTAAAAAACCCAGGTCTAGATCATAACTGAATAAAAGCAAACACTAAACCAGGTGCAGTGGCGCACGCCTGTAATCCCAGCACTTGGGAGGTTGAGGCAGGAGGATCGCGAGTTCAAAGCCAGCCTCAGCAATTTAGCGAGGCGCTAAGCAACTCAGTGAGACCCTGTTTCTAAATAAAATACAAAATAGGGCTGGGGAATGTGGCTCAGTGATGGAGTGCCCCTGGGTTCAATCCCCAGTACCAAAAAAAAAAAAAAAAGCAAGCACTAATCCTAGGCCTCCAGCAAAATAAAAGATATAGAAAGGAAGAAATGATGGGCAAAATATGCCATCATAATGCATACTGAAAGGATGTAAGGAGAGAGAAGAGAACCAAATGTAGAATCCATCTGCCAAGTGTGACACTGGTTTCCTTTTCAAATCAGATGCATCTGCTTTGTTTTCTTGCAGAAACAATGCACACCTAACCAAATTCATACACATTTCACTTATAATCTCTCATCAAAATTCTGCAGACACTTCCTGGCCGGCCTCCTGCCTGTAGTCACCTCCCTCACTAACACCTCTAAGCAGCCACCTGCAGGTCAGCCTCCCTAACACATTCCCGGCTTTCATGGTCCCACGGTTCTCCTCATAGGTCTATAGTGGCTGCTGTTCACCATGCAGATTGAACTCATGTGTAGCCCCACTCCCTCTGGAAACCCTGTTTAATGGCAGATGAGAATTTTTTAAAACAGAGGTACAACCCCAGAAGAACAAAGTAAGCTGGAAAGGAAGCCAACATGAGGAAAAAAAAAAAAAAATCTGTATGTCTTAGAAGACAAAATAGAAACCAGAGGGAGGGTAACAGACCTAAGACAGCAATGAAAACTTCATTCTGTTGCTTCAGAGGAGGGTGTTGACTTGGAAAATAAAAGGTGATTGACCCAACCAAATCACAGAAAGGTTCAGAAGGTACCAGGTACCAGGGAAGGTGGTGTTCGGTGGGGGAAGTTGCTAGAAATGATGAGCTTAACTGAATCTGTATATGTTTTCTGGTTTCCAGCATGAGTATGACTTTTCTCTCTTTGTTATATTTCCTGGTCATTTCTCTTATAATTTAGAAAGCATGAGTAAGGTTAGGAGCATGTATTAATATCACTACCAGAATCTTGACATCTCATGACTGATTTTTCCCTTCCCTTTGGTTAACTACAGAGAATGGAGATAGGCAAAAACATGTTGGAATCCCAGCTCATCTCTCTGAACCTCAGTTTCCTCCTCTATAAAATGGGAGACATGTTAATACCAACCTTGCAAGGTTGCTGGCAGGACTAAGAGCTAACGTGCATGAAGCATATGAAATATAAAAAAAGACACAACTAAAAAGATGGCATTTCATTAAAAGGAGAAAGACATATCAAAAATTCAACAGCCATTGGAACCAGGAATGGTACAAGGTTCCCAGTGTTTTCTTACATGCAGTGATCCCCATCTGTGTTCACCAGATGTTCCTCTCAGCCCTTATTTCTAGATGACTCTGAAAAATCTTCCCCTGGAAATGAGTCCCACCCTCCTTCTGTGTTAAGTCCCTCTCAGCCTGCAGGATCTGCCTTCGCAATTTCAGTCCAACCTTTATTGCTCAAATGTGTCCGGCGCAGGATGGGGAACATCTCAACTCTGCAGTGAAACACAGCTTACTAGACTACTCCAGCCCACACTTAGAAAAAGAGCTTTATGAAGTTGGAGTGACAGACAGGAGGCCATTGAGTAGCTAAGAAGAGAGAAGCAAGAGAGGCCAAATGCCCAGGGGGCAGTGCCTAAACAGGCACGAAAACGTAGGACAACCTTTCAACACTTCACACTCCCTCCTGTGGAGGAGGATCCAGCCACCTCCATCATGGGATGATGATGGCAATGCTGGTATGTAGCTCATTTCCATTTCATCTCATTCACTCCTTCAAAATATTCTGAGAAGTAATTTGGGCAGCACTACATATCCATTTGACCAATGAGAAACTGGAGACTGAGAAAGTTCAGATGATTTGCTTAAGGCTCTGTGGCCAGCAAAGAGCAGAGCAGACACTGGTGACAAAAGGCCTCAATGCACATCCCAGTGCCATTTTTGGGCTGCTCCCTTTAAAAACAGATGGATGCAGTCCTGGTGCAGAGCACTGTGGAAGCAACCATGAAAACTCAGCTCTCGGATTCTGCTCAGTTTCACAGGGGCCTGAGAGACGAATGCTCCTTCCTGCCCGTCTGGGACAGCTCTGCTGGTGATGAGGGACATTGGAGGAAGAATGCTGTACAAAGGGCACCTAAGCAATTACCCCTGGAGGGCACTTAGGGGCTGAAAGACACCTGCCCAGCTTGAGTCGAATACATCTGAATTCCTCTAAAAATATCAAGGTGGACTCAATCACCTCGTGCCATGTGGAACTCATTATCTTAGGAGCCTGTATGAGTCGCGTATTAATAGGTTAAAGAAGGTTTTGAATGATGATATGGTCAATTGATCCAAATTGGATTATTAAGAGGGAAGCATGGCTATTAGAGTTTTTCCCCTTGTGTTTGGGGATGATTTTGAGAGAAAAAACTTTGGAGACTAATTCTCAGATGGCTTGATATGAGCTGATCAAGGGCGGAGTTTTCTGTGCTCCCATGCAGATAATTTTTGTGATTTTGATAAACAGCCCCCTAGAGAATGATTAAAACTTTTTGGCATTATGACAGGGCTAATGTCAACAAGATAATCCAAATAATATGCCTTCTTTTCTTGCATTCTTAATTTTGAGGCTTATGGCCTTTGGACTTGATTCATTTCTGACTAATTAAAAAAAAAAAAGACAAATACAAAAATATTGGTTCGGTGTGTCATGTTTTCCAGGGAGTGTGCTAACCCTGTAGCTTCATGGTTTGGATGCTATTAAAGGTCTTCACCTTTGAAAAAGACAGTTTGTTTGTTTGCTTGTTTGTTTGTTTGTTTGTTTGGGGTAATGATCCAGTTTAAATTCCCTTGCACTAGAGAAATCCTTCTGTGTTGCTCTTTTCTTTCTTTCTTTCTTTCTTTCTTTCTTTCTTTCTTTCTTTCTTTATTCTTTTTTAAAAATTTTTTTAGTTAATGAACTAAATGAACCTTCACTTTATGTATTTAAATGAACCTTCATTTAAATGCATAAATGTACCTTCATTTTACGTATTTACAGTGCTGACAATCAAACCCAGTGCTTTATACACACTAGGCAAGCACTCTACCACTGAGCCACAACCCCACCTCCTTCTTTTTTTTTAAAAAAAAAAAAAAAAGACAATGGAGAAGAAAAATGGGAGGGGGAGATATTATAAAGTTTACAAGAACTGAGCCAGTAGAAAAATGTAAGAAAAATGTGAGGCCAATAAAAGTAGTGGAGAGTCCATGTGAAGAGACTCAGCAGACAGATGGGAACAGCAAATAAAAATTCCAAACAAGAAAGAAACTGAACAAGAGCTGAGAGAATAAAGGGAGGGGAATAAGAAATACTTTGAGGAACAAAAGGATCAAAACTGGAAGTTTAAGAAGAATCATCGAAGGGGCAATACTGAGACCTGGAAAGGAGAACTCTGAACATAACTAAAGAAGAAACTGCAGGAGGATTAAGGAAAGGGAGTTCCAGAAGTTGAGGTATCTCCAACAAGTCTCCTGAAGCTTCTTCCTAGATAATAAAAGTTTGTAGCGAGCAAACGTGGGAATGACTCCACTCCCGCTCACCCACAGCCCCTCCCCTAACCATTGTGCACATTCTAATTCCTAAATTATCTTCCTATTAAGTACGTCTGACACACACCAAGCAGGCTCCCTGGATGGCCACAATCTAAAATAAACAATGGTGAGGAAGGCCCCATGATAGCACACAGTGCTAATCAACAGAGGCTCTCGTGGTCCATGACGCTTGTTATCAGCAGCAACTGAGCTGAGAGTCATGCCTGGTCCAGCTAATCCCTCCCTTGACATGACATGGGTTTCCCAAGAAAAAGCTGTAAATCCTTGCCATTCCTCCTCCAGACTTCCAGCTCATTAGAGCAGTTAGAGACACACTGACCATATAATAACAGTTCATTAGACATATCAGACGGCAGAGTCCAGTTGCTATCTAACCATGCCAATGGGGTGGGGGAGCTGTGCTTCCAGGAATTCCAAGACCCAGAGACATTCAAAGGGATGCTCAGGGTCATGTAGCTCAGACAGGATGAAGAATAGATCAAACTCTGAACAGCACAGAGATGCTCTTAGGAGTTTGACAGTATGCCCATCCTCCTTTCTACTGGAGAGAGGCCAAGAAACAAGGCTTTTTTTTTTTTTTTTTTTCCCAATGAGGAGGAGGGAAGAGGTTCTGGGAAATTGATTCTGGATCCCCAAAGTGAAAGAAGATGAAATCTCTTGTAATCTGTTGATAGAAGTGCTCTATAGCTTTCCGTTTCACACTATGGCCCAGACACCTGGGATGGAAAGCTTAGAGTTCCCTCTTAACATCTCCCAGGCTTCTCTCTTAGCAGTGCCTGCCAACCCATACCCAGGAAGATGTTTCACCCTCTCCATTCCTGACGTGTCTGCCTAAGTCAAATTCATTACCCCCAACTTGGAATTACCACCATTGCTTCTAGCTATTCTTCCTCCCCGTTAGCCATCCCATGACCCCCTCACCCTTTACGCAGAAACTTCTTAGACAGCACTTTCTTCCCTCCCCATATAACCCATGGGGACTCCTCTTGACCTGTTACGACAATCTAAACACTTGCTCTGCATAACCCAATCCCACCTACCTTTCCACCATGTTGCTCATGGCTCTCCTTTAAGACATAGTCCACTCCAGCTGACCATTCTCCTCAGTTCCCCAGGCATACTCAGTACTTCCTGCCTCTATGTTTCCGCCCTGCTTCACCTTCCTTTCAGAGTTCTGTCCAACGATATCCACACATTACAAGGAGCTAATGTGACTAGCACTTGAAATGTGACTAGCCTTAACTGAGATGTGCTATTAAGGGAAAAAATACATACCTGATCTCAAAGACTTATTAGGAAAAAAGAATGCAAAATATCTCATTTCTAATTTTTATATTGATTGCATGGTGAATTGCAATGTAATATAAGATTTTGAAGATATAATACAAAAAGAATGTGGAAATTATCACATTAATAGTTTTATACAGATTACATGTGAAAATGATAATCTTTCAGTTGCATTGGGCAGAATAAAACATATCATTAAATTTACTTTTACCTCTTTCAAAGAATTTCCTTAATTCATAAAGTTGCTTAATTCTGCTACTGGACATTTTAAAATTCTGCATGTGGCTCTTATGTATAGCTCATATATTTCTACCTGACAATGCTGATCTAGAATGGCTGTTCTCCTAGCGCCATGTGTTCAACTCCCTTCCCTCTACAAAGCCCAGATTGAACTTATTATCCGCTAAGCTTTGCATGACCCACAGGAGCCAGAATTAGTCTTTCTCACCTCTGAAATTCCGTAAGATTTACATTTTGTCTTATCAGTCTCTACCCTATAAATAACAAATATTTCTGTTCATACCTCCCTTTAATACACCCTAGCCCCTCAGACAAGAGCCATCTCTGATTCAGATCTCAATTTCAGTGACTCTAAAATTTTTTGTGTGATGCTCCAGCATCAGACAGACTCTGTTTGAGGTACAGGCTTCATGATTGATTAAATCGTGTGACCTCTTTGGACCTTGCTTTTCACATTGTAAAGTAGGAATAATAATAAATAATGCCTATTTGATAGGGTTTTAGTGACATTTAAATAAAATCATAAAATATAAAGCATTGAAAATATGGTAGTTGTTATTATGACTCTGACCTTACCACTGTGTGACAGAATTCTCTGGAGAAACCAAATCAACGGGGTGTGGGGGGAAAGAGAGAGCACCAGCAAAGGCCAACAGGCTGGAAATTCACCTGAGCTGGTGTTGGTCTTGGGTTTGAATTTCAGAATGGAAGCTGAAAACTCAGGCAGGGTTTTATGTTGCAGTCAACAAGAGAATTCCTCCTTTCTCTTCAGGAAACCTCAATCAATTGCTTTCAAGACCTCATCTGACAGGATGAGTCTCCCCCACATTGTGGAGAGCAGTCTGCTTTACTCAAAGTCCACTGGTATAAATGCAAATCACAGCTAAATAATATCTTCAGAGCTGCATCTATACTGGTGTTAAACCAAACAGCTGAACATCATAGCCTCACCAGGTAAACCCATAGAGAACCATCTCACACATAATAGAATGTGAGCTCGCGCTCTCTCTCTCTCTCTCTCTGTACTAAGGGTTGAACTCATGGATGTTTTAGCACCAAGTGACATTCCCAATACATTTTATTTTTTATTTTGAGACAGGGTCTTGCCAAATTGCTGAGGGTCTCACTAAGTTGCCCAGGTTGGCCTCAAACTTGTGATCCTTCTGCTTCAGCTTCCTGAGTCACTGGGATTACAAATGTGTGTCACTGTGCCTGGTTACTATGTGTTTCTTGAAAACATTAATGATGGCTCACTCTTCTTGTACCCCAGACCCTCAAATCATAGAATTAAGTTGACTACTCCTCAGTCTTCAGTCTGTGTGTTCAATCAACAAATACTGAATTTACTGAGAGTCTATGATATACCACTATCTGTTCAAATGGAGACAAATGGGTGAAGACAGAGCCCTTGACCTCAAGAACATATTCTCATGGAGAGAAGCAGATATTTGCTTATTTATATAAACAGGCAAATAAGATCTTTTCAGTTTATGCTAAGAGCTGTGAGGAATATAAAGCAGTTAACGGGACAAAGCTGGGGGGAATAACTCAAGAGGTGGTTAGTTTGCTAAATGACCAAGGTGGCCCTCTCTGAGACCTTTGCATTGAGGCCTGTATGCAGTCAAGAAAGCCCTGCAGAGTTGGAACTCAGAGCTCCACAAAGAACAGGGAGTACTGAAACATGATCCCAGGCAGAGGCAGGGGATGTAGCCAAGAGACCAGGAACACTCAGGACCCTCCTACCAGCCTGAGCTGCTTCACCGTGCCACATGCTGACCCTGCAAATTACTCCACTCTACATACAAATACACACTCCCCTCCTCTCCCATTGTCCTCCCATATTGACATCTTGGTGTAAACACTTCCTTTCCAGGAAATGAACCAAAAGCAAACACAGCAGACAACACCCCAGGGAGAGGCAGGCTGTCTTCCTGAGGCAAAATCAAAGCTCTATTGGTCTGTTCCCAGTCACTAAACCCATCCTTTTCATACAATGAGGGAGACTGCAGAGAAGACCTGGATAAACCACTCCAACTCCCTGCTGTCCACCCCTTCCCACCAAGGCAGGAGCAGCAGGCTGTGTTGCTAGACTGTCTATGAAGATGTGTAAAATGAGAAACTATTGTCCTGGTCTTGGGGGAGCATGCATATGTAAGTATACATGTGGGCGCACATGTGAACATGTGTGCATGAGGGTGTGTACAGGCATGTGCATGTGTTTGTGTGCACGGGTAAATGAGGACTCACATATGTCCATGTGTGATTTTATGTGCACATGTAAAGAAGCAGTATGTAAAGGACATACCTCAGCCATTCTGGTAGTAGCTGTTAACGGTCTACTCTTCAACCTAATCCATTTTTCCCCTAATCTCTAATCCTCAAAAATAAATAAACATGTTGGTGTTCTTTGAAACTGTTAACCAAGGCAAAGAAATGCCAATATCTATGAGAGTATGTCTGGCAAACCAGACCCCACTTACCCCCATGAAAGTCCTTTGACTTTTTAAGGAGCTTCTACTTAAAAACCACAGGTTAAGTTTCTTTCTCCACTGGGGAGAAAGAAAGATGGGTGAGCTCAGAACAGGTTAGGAACAGACAAGCACAGACATACAGCCAATATGCAGCACCAAAGAATGGCCTACCTTCTTCCTCTATAGAGTTTCTGCTCCCTTTTGCTGGCAACAACTCAGAGATTTTTCCAGAATTTGTACACAGTTCCATTTTTCTCTGCAAAAGTCTATAGGACAGGGCTGGGGATATAGCTCAGTTGGTAGAGTGCTTGCCTCACAAGCACAAGGCCCTGGGTTCAATTCCCAGCACCATTTAAAAAAAAAAAAAAAAAAGTCTATAGGACATCATTATGGTGTTTAGAGCTGGGCTCCCACATATGACACCCCACCCTGACACTCACTTGGCTATTTTTCTTCTCAGTGTTAAGTTCTTATCTGGGTGTCTAAGATACAGAGTCCTGGCATATGAATCACCTGGATTTCTGACTTCCTGCTTTCTCATTAGTTGGTCTCATTAAACTGTGATGTTTTAGGACACTGTTTTCTGAGGAAAAAGAAAAGAACTATGTGGAAATGAAAGCTCTCAATTGATGTTCTAACGATACAACAGGCACCTCTACCTTCATTCCCATTTTATCTTAGCAGCAATGCTGCTAAGGGAGGCAAAGTAACTCTATTAATCTGGATTCTTCTCATTGAAAATGATATAGATCCAACTTAAAGGAACTGAAACCTAAAAAATGAATGTATTTCTTCAGAAACTGAAAAGTCCAAAGAGAATTGATAAATAAGACAAGGCTGATGTGGGTTTCTGAAGGGAAACTCCAGAAATTTTTTAACTTTGATTACCTGACCCTGCTTCCCTCTGCATTGATTTCAATCCCTTTTCAAATGAAGTCTCTAAAAACAGTGGTAGCAAAGGGTACAGGCAGCCCTAACCTAGCTTCATCCAAACAGCTGCTAATCCAAGCAAAAAACTCATCCATCCCTTCTCAAGAGTTCTTGCCAAACCCCTGTAACTGATTCTCATCAGGCAGAACGAGGTCATATGACCATTCCAGAGACAGAGGATTGGGGAGGGGTCCTGTCCCAGAACTGTTGGAATTGAGAATGGGAACACCCTTTCCCATCCTTCCTAGGCTAACTAGGGAATGAATCCCATACCAGAAACTACAGAAAGGGCTAAGGCTAATATTTTGAGATATTTCACTTTACACATTTTTTTTGAACACTAAAATTTTCCATTGTTTCATTCTTTTAGACACACACACTCATACAAACACACGCACACATTCATCCCCCCTGCTTTTAGTTTGCTATGACCCCCCTAAGAAAACATATCTCCATTCCACCAGGAGAAAGCAAAGGATTTTAAAGCCTTTTAAAGACTTCTGGGGAGGAGCTAATGAACAGGGTGTTGGGATGAGTAGAATCAGCCTCTTCATAGGACCTAAACAAGGGCACCCAAGTTCAAAAGTCTTCTATACCATTTCCAAATGTTTGCTCTGGAAATATTATTTCCTTATGATGCAACACAAAGAAAACTTTCCATGGTCATATAAAGGTTGAAAACATCACACAGTACATCCTACTTCATAGGGGGTTCACAGTACACGTTTGTTCACTAAAAACTCTGAGAAGCTCTTAGGAGAGAAAACAACTTTTGATGCAATGGTTATCGAACTGCCCTATTGTCAAAATATTTTTATGGATCACACATATTAATATCTCCAGAACACAGTAATATATGTGGGGAAATGCTGGTCTTAGGAAGTTTTATGAGGGTTTATCTCCCCAAATTCAATTAAGTTTGAAGGTAAAATAAAGCCCTTTCAAAGATTTAGATTCTAGAAAAGTATGTTTCCCATGTACTCTTCTTCCGGAAGCTACTAGAGGACATGCTCCTCTAAAACAAAGGATTAACCTAAGACAGAAGTTATAGATATAGGAAGCAGAAGACTACACTCAGAAAGGAAGGGAATTTCCAGGAGAGTGAAGAAGAGAGACCTCAGGACGGCAACCATTTTCAGAATAAAAGGCTGTCAATCCAGACAGGAGTACTCCAGGTTTTTCAGGAAGATAAAATTGCTGAAATCCTTGATCCAACATCTGAGGAGCAAGATTGAAATATTTTTAAAAAGTTACAGAGAAACACATTAACTCTAAAACAGAGTAAGAAAGAGAATATCGAACTCACAAAAATTCAGACAAAGGTTTTATGTAGGTAATGTTCAGAGAGAAGGATTTGCAATGATGACTCTCATTCTTCACCCTCTCTGCACCAGTGTCCTTTGCCCTATGATGTCACAGTTGCAAATAACCTTACCTCCTTTCCGGGCTCAATCATGTGACTCGCTTTGGCCAATAGGAGGTCGGTAAAGGCTTTAAAGGGGCTTTGTTTCTGTTGCCTCTGCCATCTCCAGAACATCCCACCGGAAGCCAGTTAGGGGATGAGGGACATGTGGAGAGAGCCAGGTCACCCTGTCGCAGCCCAGCAGCATCCAACCTAGATCAGCCAGTGCAGGCAAACTCCCACACACAGGCAGAGCTTAGTCTAGATCTGTAGGGCCACTTGACCAAGATCATTGAAACCCAGATTTGAGAGAGAAATCAAGATTTTTCATTTATGCCATCTAGGTGTTGTGGTTGTTTATTGTGTGTAGTATTGTGTGACCAGAGATTAGTCATACAGAGGAGATGGGGCTAGGAGGGGTATGCTTATTGGTGGAGGTAGAGGGAGGAAAAGGAGCCAAAAACCTTATCTATTGTTTAAAAGGGGGAGGGTATACTAATGCCTAAAACTTACAAATAAAACAGAAAAGGAGAAAAAGAGGCGGAAGAGGAAGAGAAGGAAGAAATATGAGCATATTATTTAAAAACACAGAAAATTGTTTAAAGTACTGGTCTTGGTGAAGGAAAAATGAGGGGTAAGAGAGGTAGACACTGCTAGTTTTCCTAACAGGGTTTAAATATAACTCTTTTAGCTATATAGATATATATGTTAACAAAAATTATTTAACAACAAACTTTAAAAATAAGAACCAAGATTAAAACTTCCAAAAAAAATTTGGAAAAAAGTCCAATAAATTATAAAGAAAATTAGACTGAAACAGTAAGGGATAAAAATAAGAGAGAAAAAATTAGACCCGGTGGATACATCTATGGAGTTTGACATTCAGTTAATGAGATTTTTGAAAAAGAAAGCATAGAAACTGAGATTATTAAAGAAATAATGGAAGTATATTTTTCAGAGCTGAGTGGCTTGATAATCAAACCTGAAAAACGTCCTGCACTTTTAAAGCCACACCTCCCACTTTATGGTTTTAAAAGACTTAAGATAAACATTCAAAATCCTAAAAGAAAGAAAGTAGTTTCTCCACCAAGAATGAAAAGCAGACTGAAAGGAAATTGCTCATCAACACCACGAGAGGTTGGAAAATAATTATGAGATATTTTCAAATTTCTGAGGAAACATGATTTTCAATAAAGACAAATCTGTGATCAAACGTAAAATGTAAATAAATTCACACTCCAACATATTTATGTACCAAAGCCATGTCGTTAGGAATATCTTAATCAGAGCAGAGTTGAGAGATACTATTATTGGTGAAATAATAAATAAATGATAAATAAATGAATATGCAAATGTGAGTGTAAAGAATAGAGGAAAAAAGAGATGATATTAAGAAAGCAAAGGGTGATAAGAAAGCAAAGGTGAGAACGTGGGTGAAATTATGAATGAGCTAAATCCTCACCTCATAGCCCAACATCAAAATACAAGGTCTACATTTTTTTTAATTATATATTTCAGTATAAGCATATTTTTTACAGCTACCAATAGAAATAGCTTTAAAAGTTCTAAGTTAATGCCTTTAAGAGAAGGAATTTAGTAGCATAAAAAATGGAAGAAGGTACCATTATTTTTTCACTTATAAGCCTTCCAAATATTTTAATATTTTAATAGCATGCATATATTACTCCAAAAAAAGGAATTGATTTTAAAGAATTCAGTGCTAAAAATCAAGGCTACCTTCTTCTCTATTCCTATGAATGCTTTCCTACATACAATGCAACCACAACCTAAAAAAAACTATCATAAGTTGAATATATCACAGGTCAAAAATGCATCTTAAACACCTAACTGACCATCCTTGCTTAGCAACATAGTACGCTGTAGGGTATCAATCATTTATTCTAGTAATTGCACAGCTGACTAGGATCTTCAGCTCACAGCAGCCGCCAGCATTGTGAGAGAATATTTTACAGCATTTCTCTAGCCCAGGAAAAGATCAAAATTCAAAACCTGAAGTATGGTTTATACTGAAGGTGAGTCAGTTTTGTACAATCATAAAGTTTAAAAAAAAAACAAGTCAAACTAATGTAAGCTGAGGATCTTCATACTTATGTCCAATCAAAACTTAGTCCACAATTCCAAAATTGGAAAGGATGTGTCCTTAACCCAAGCCCCTTCCTCCAACCACTCTCCAATTCCAACCAAGGTCTTGGCTAGGATAGGACCTAGATTCCTACAGAAGACCAGGGGATACCTCTGCAGATAAGGTGCATCTCCTGGGAGAGAGAAACCAAGAGAGCTAAATAAAGAAGAAAAGATTAGCAGGTGACCAAATGCTTTGTCAAATGCAGTGACCTAAAACATCCTCACACTGTGCCATGCAAACAACAAAATATTTTTTAAAAAATAGCAAGAGATTTTGTACAGTTTTAACACCTATTTT
The DNA here is from genome assembly GCA_020662805.1 of Glaucomys volans. Classification (NCBI taxonomy): domain Eukaryota; kingdom Metazoa; phylum Chordata; class Mammalia; order Rodentia; family Sciuridae; genus Glaucomys; species Glaucomys volans. Next base: position 456,873 of record JAJEJO010050041.1, on the reverse strand, counting down.
GTTGCCCCTACCTATATTCTGTATCTTTATTTTTTAAAAATGCATCATAAAGTCCATAACTGACATAAAAGAAGCTCACATTATAAGTTTAAAAATGTGGTTCTATGTTTTAAATTTCCTTTTTAGTTTGTGAATGTTCCATGTGAACTTAAAATAGATGTGCAATCAGCAGTTGTTAGATGCAATTTCCTATATATGTCAAGTAGGTCATCTTTATTAATCATGTTTTTCAAATCCTTTCTGTCATGATTGGGACACTCAGATGACTTGAGACTGAGGACAGAATTACTTCTGGTTCATCTTTACCCCTAGAAGGCAGCCATTGGTGGTCCCAACCCAGCTCCATGTGATTAATGAATACTTTCACCTTTAGCAAATCCAAGGCTCCAATTTTTGTTTCTCTAACCAGCAAAGCTGTTAAAAGTTCTTTACTCTCATCTATCAGTAATACCAAGAATCAACAATGCACCCAAGAGAAAACAGCCCCACATGGCAATCTTACCTCTGGGACCTCTGTTTTATGCCTGGATCTTGGCTAGTAATTTTTCACTGCCTTGTTGGTTTTCCAAAGGTTTCAGAAGGATTTTTTTTCCACATTTGTTTTCCTTTTGTAGATGTCCACAGATAGAGAATTGATCCAAATGTTTCATGAGCCATTACTGGAAATAGAAGTCCTTTGTGAGGGATGGTCATTACTTCCTTTTTTACTGTGTTTCATATTATCTGTAGCTTTTGCAATGAGAATGTATTGCTTTTTTAAAAAAAATCCTTTTTAATCAGATAAAAAGAATTGTCTCATTCACTAAAGATACTTTAATAAAAGAGAATCTACAAAAATTCCTAAATTCAGAGCCCCCTGGCCACCACCACCATTGCCAGGAAAATTACACCCCCACCCCTGTGGCCACCACCTCCTGAAGGTCCCCTGATGCCCCTGAAGGGCCCAGCTTAAAGATGGGCCTAGGAGTGTACACCAAGAAACCCATCCAGACGAAGTTCCAGATGCCACTCTTGAACTGGGTGGCCCTGAAATCCAACCAGATTACAGGCACCATGTTCACAGAGCTCAATGATGAGAAAGTGCTACAGGAACTGAACACGTGACTTCAAGGAATAGTTTAAGACTAAGTCCCAAGGCCCCAGTCTGGACCTCAGTGCTCTCAAGGACAAGGCAGCCCACAAGGCCCCCAGTAAAGCAACACTCACTGAGGTCAACAGGGCCAAAAATCTGGCCATCACTCTGTGCAAGGGCCACTGGGGGCCCGACTGCATCTGCCAGGCTTTTGAAACCTAGGACCTGCAGGTTCTTGGCCTGGACTTCTTGGAGTGTTTAATCCACTTCCTGCCCACAGAATATGAGCACAGCCTCATTGCTTGCTTTGAGCCAGAGCAGCATCTGGTGGAGGAGCTGTCAGAACAGGATTGCTTCATGCTATACTTCAGCGCATCCCACTCCTGGGGGGCATGTGGCCATCTCACCTTCCTGGGCAACTTCCCAGTTAACGGCCCAGCTGCTCATGCCACAACTGAATGCCATCGTTGCAGCTTCAATGTCCATTAAGTCTCTGACAAACTCCACCCAATCCAGCACACAGTCCTGGCTTTTGGCAACTACATGAACAGCAGCTCGCATGAGCTCAGCAGGCTCCAGATTCTGACTCCAGAGTCTGGATGTGCTGTTGGAGATCAAGAGCAAATCGATTGACCCCAAGCAGACACTGCTGCACTACCTGGTGAAGGTCATTGCTGAGAAATACCCACAGCTCAGAGGCTTCCAAAGTGACTTGCAATTCCTGGACAAGAAAGGCTCAGTGTCCTTGGCAAGTGTGAGGCGGGGGGTGTGTACTCCCTGCAGCGAGCCCTGGAGCTGACATAAGGGGAGTTTGCAAGGCAGGATGACTGCCTGGTGCTCAAGGACTTCCTGAGAGCGAACTCTCCCACCACCAACAAACTACTGGCAGACGGCAAGACTGCTCAGAAGGCCTATGAGTCTGGGGTAGAGTACTTAGGAGTACTACACACACACACACACACACACACACACACACTCCTAGTTCTTTCCCCTCTTCAGCTATTTCACCAAGGAAAGCTGAGCAAGAGATGGAACAATGGAAGAAAGAAACTGCTGCTCAGGAGGCAGGTACTAACACCTCAGGCAGGGGATCCCCCAGCACCCAAGTCTCCACCCAAGGGCCCAGGACAACAGAGCTGAAAGAGCAGTGGAAGGAGTCAATCATTATGAGAGTGATCGTTGAAAGCACATAGGAGGGAATTCAAAAAGAAAAATGCAGGCAGACCTCATGGACCAGAGATATTTTATTCAGCACTGGAGGGGCACGTGTGGGACAAAATGGCTGCTGGCCACCACGAAGGACTGGGTTTTATATGCAACCTTAGCAGAGCCAGGTCATGGGAGGAGTTAGTTACTTTTGGTGGGCAGGGGGCAGGGCCAGGTCATGGGAGGAGTTTTGGTGGCGGGATCATTTGGCGGGGCGGAAGGACAGGTAGGTAACCATATCCTTCAATCGGATGGGGTCATTGAAGACGTCGTCACAGATCTGTGGAACCAGCCCTACAGCCGTGCCGACACAGGTCGTTGGCACCCTCCAGAACCCACCCCTCCCTGAAGGTCGCCTCCCACCTCTCTCTGTAGCCCATTTCCATGGTGGATTCTGTAGCTGGTGGGGCTGTGGGTAGGCTGGGGCTCAAGGAAGGTGGTCCTGGGGCAGCCCCTCCTCCTGCGGTCCCCGCCTTGGCCCCACCTGGGAGCAGCCTCCTCCTGCAGCCGAGGAGTTTCAACCCGTGGAAGCTGCTTGCAGAACCCACCAACTACCTCCACCATCAACCAGCCGTACTTATCCCGAGCGGGAGCCCGGCCTGTAACTTATAAAATGCACCTTGCCCTCCCCCATCAACTCCCAGCCCCAGAGATTCTCCTTGGACCTTATTTTTAAACAAGATTAATAAAGATGTCTGAAAAACTTTTTTTTCTAAATTCTAGAATTCCATTCCATAGTTACTGTGCTGTGTTTTTAGTCCATAAATATCTAGTCAGCTTTCAACGTGATTAGTTGGGGCCCATGTGGTGGAAGGGCTATTGCTGTGAAAATATGACCTTTACTTATTTTATTTTATTTTTTTTTAATGGGGGATTGAACTCAGAGGCACTGGACCGCTGAGCCACATCCCCAGTCTTATTTTGTATTTTACTTAGAGACAGGATCTCACTGAGTTGCTAGTGCCTTGCTTTTGCTGAGGCTGACTTTGAACTCTCTATCATCCTGACTCAGCCTCCCGAGTCTCTGGGATTACACGCCTGGCCTACTTATTAATTAAAAAAAAAAAAAAAATTGAAAAAGAAAATTTTATTTTAGTGCAAATGATTTTCCATTAATAACTCTATGAAAGTCCACTTCCTCTTGAAAACTCATTCAATTTAGTCTTTCCATGTTAAAAAAAAAAGGATATTCTTTTTAATTTTTAATACAGGTTATTTGTGCATATTAATGGCATTCACGAATGGCCATGCATCATGCACACATAAAGCCCAACCTCCTTTATTCTCGCATTCCCACACACACTTCCCAATCTCTAATAATCACTATTACATTTTCAGGTCAGTTTTATTTAGCTTCAACATCTGAGAGAGAAAACACAGTACTTGGCTTTCTGCATCTGCTTTATTTCACTCAACATAATATTCTCCTTTTGCTGCAAAACACAGAATTTCATCCTCCTGCATGTCTGAATAATACTCAATTGTGTCTATATCTACCACATTTCCTTATCCATTCACCTGTTGATGGGCACCCAGACTGATTCTCTATCTTAGCTATCGTAAATAGTGTAATGAACAAGGACATGCAGGTATGCTGATTTCCTTTTCATTGATTATGTACCAGAACTCAGAAAGCTGGATACATGGTAGGATTTTAAAGGAACCTCCACACTATTCTCCATAGTGATTGTACTAATTTACTTTTCTACCAACTGTGTATCAGTTCCTTTATCTCCACATCTTTATCAGATGTACCATTGATTGCTATTTGTTTTCACTTTGATGGAAGCCATTCCAGCTGGAGTGAGATGGTAGCTCATTGTAGTTTTGATTTGTATTTCCCTGATGGCTAATGAAGTTGAGCATTTTTTTTTCACATATTTGTTCACCATGTATATTTCTTTTTTTGAAAAGTGCCTATTTACATCATATGCCCATTTTAAACAATTATATTATGTGTTTTTTATTAATTTTTTAGTTCCCTATATGTTCTGGATCTTAACCCACTGCCAGATACATAGTTGGTAAATATTTTCCCTCATTCTGTGGTTTGTCTCTTCATTCTGTCGATTGTTTCCTTTGCTATGCAAAAGCTTTTTAATTTGATATGATCTACTTTGTCCATTCTTGCTTATTAGAGCCTTTCCAGAAAATCATTGTCTGTACCAATGTCTTGAAATCTTTCCCCTGTTTTCTTCTAGTAGCTTCAGAGTTTCAGGTGTTATACTTAGATTTTTAATGTATCTTGGATTGATTTTTGTACTGGGTGAGAGATAGGGGTCTAGTTTCAGTCTGCCACACATAAATAAAGGATATCCATTTTGAAGCAATGAACAAGACAAGGAGTCAGGGACAGACCCCTATCCTTCTCCATCACCACAGACACATTGAATTCCAGCCTTAAGTCCTGTCTCATGACAAAGCTTTTCCCATGTCTGTGCCCAATATCAGCTTCCTTCCCCTCCGAAATGGGGCTTATTACATGGTCTGAGCCTCCCTGGCTTAGCTATTTTAGAGATCAAACAAAAGCCTCTGGGAAAGCAATTTTAAAACATTATACAAGCAGAAGTTACAAGTCTAATTTTTTAAAGATCAACATGCCTGTTAATTTTATTGCCCTAACTCTTTGACAGAGGCCCTGTCTTTTGGCTTCTCTTGTATATCTTCCCAATATATTGCTTTAATGCAGAGCACATTGTAGAAACTTAATATAATTGAATGACTTAAAGAAAGAACAGAACTTCAGTATTTACAGTAGAACTTGATAACTTCAGTCCCCTTTTATCCTCTGCAGCAACGTTTTAAGATGGATGGTCCCAAACCCTTAAGTATAATGCCTTTTCGGTTTTAAACATTTATACACTGTGGCTATACTTTTGTAGTTTGAGGTGTGACTACAAAACTAACACAATTTTTTTCTTTCATCATAATTTCATAAATAAAATATTCATTCTGACCATAGATCTTAGCAACTTAAATATATGAATTTTTTTTTCTTCCTCTAAGTGGAGAATTCTTGTGTTTTGAGTCATTACTAAGTAAAATAAGGGTTCTTTGAACACAAGTACTACAATCCTATGACAGTCGATTTAACAGTCACCAGTTATTTACTAGCAGATAGTGTGTACAGAGTGGACGAAGGGATGAGTCACATCCCAGGCAGTAATGGATCAAGATTTTTCACTCTACTCAAGATGGTATGCAATTTAAAACTTGTGAATTGTTCATTTTTGGAATTTTCCAGTTAACATTTTCCCACCTGGGTTGATTATGAATAACTTAAATCATAGAAAGTGAAACTTTAGATAAGAGGGGACAACTGTACTTCATATTCCACCCAGCTCATACTGAAAGTGAATTGGCAAGTACCAGCCTAGAACGATCACTTTTAAATTATGACGGTAAAACATTGGCTAGACTACAAGTTCAAGATGACAAAATAATGATACAGCTCTGCTTCTCTTCCCTCTTGAAATCTGGTAATATGAAGGTTTTGCTTGTTTGTTTAAACCATGAGCACTTACAGAAAAGGAGACAGAATAAGTTTCATCAATAGATGAAAGATTTGAACCAATTGCTAAACAAAGGAAAGTAGATGGAATCTGAAGTTCTTATGGTAACATGTTTAACATGTGTTAAATCTCAGCAGAGGGGACCAGAGTGTCCTAATAATTTCTGTATATTTAAAACATCCATGATCATAAAAAATTAAAATTAAATCAAAGCAGATGGAGGTGTACCAATGGATGAAACAGAGAAAATGACTCCACAGCCCACAATACAGGCAGAGGGGCTGCAGCTGGGACATTAGCCCCAGTGGGTGGTAGAGTCCCAGGAGGCTGGGGAAGGCCCAAGTGGGATGGCATATGGGCATTCACCAAGGACTCATGTACCACCTTCATCATTTCCCTGGAGAGTAACAAATACTCAAGCATTGGCGAAATATTTCAAGATGTTTTTTCTAAAATGTAGGTTAATCCCTGGGGAAAATGAGGACAAAGTGAATATTGGCCCTCTGCAGGCCTTCCAGGAAAAAGGAGCTTCTGTTCTGGGCTCAGTAGTACCACAGATTCTTGCTGATTTACACTAAATTGGAGCCTAACCAGCTGGAAGGCCTGCTACCCTCACAGCTCTTCAGGCAACTTTAAGTATAAACAGCTTTAGGTATAAAGGTCTGCCAGGCAGTTAGGAACCCCACCACAGGATGATAGACTCACAAATGGAAAACCGACTCTGATGGAAAGAAATCGACAGTCTTTTAAAATGGAAGAAAACTTTTTTAAAAGGCTATAATGAGTCTGCTTACAGATATTGAGGAAGCATTTTTTTTTCTTCTCCTTTTCTTGGTGGTGTTGGAGTTCAAATCCAAGATTTGGTGCATGCTGGGCAAGTGCTCCACTACTAAGCTCCATCCCCACCTAGCGCTGTATTCTAGAATGCTGTAAGTATAAAATAAGGACCAGAATAATGTAAGTGTAAAAGAATATAGAATAAGTATAAAAGAATACAGAAAATGTATAAAAGAATATAGAAGTATGAAAGAATATAGAATAAGAACTAGTATGCTATGAGCATAAAAGAATCAGAGAACAGTAAAGCAGTCTTACAAAGTACAAATATGAAAGTGGAAATTTAAAATTCTACTTTATTGAGGAAGCCATGAAGAAAATAGAGATAAAAGGAAAGAAAAGAGAAGAGAGACCCAGAGACAGAGAGAGAGAGAGAGAGAGAGAGAGAGAGAGAAAGAGAGAGAGAGAGAAGATACAAAGATGATTAGCTGAAGAGGTTCAGAACCTAGAACAAAGAGGATAGAAAATTGAATAGGGAAATTGCCAAAGAACTACTAGAAGAAAATCTCAGGTCTTCCAATAGGAAGAGCTCCCAGGACAGGGCTGGGCCTGCTGTGGTTGGAATGCCTTCTCCTCTGGTAGGTTATTCTGACACTGTTTGGGTTAGTGAGATTTTACCTCACGAAAACTAAGAAAACTAAGCATCCAGCCACTCCTTTCCATCTTCTGATCCTAAAGGTTTTCCTTGCAGCAGAACAAGTCTGAGCCCCGACTGTTTGGCCTCCTACTGATTGGCAAAGAAGGAAAACAAAATTGGTCATGTTCTTTCATAAGCTAAGCCACGGTCTCATCAGAAATTCTTTCTCCTGCACCCTTTCTTTTTAATCTGAACACCCAATTACCAAGAGGAGGTGAAGTCTCAGAGGTGTGGAGTGGTCTCAGAGTTCCCGAGGAGGAAGAGGCAAGATGGAGCGCTGGTCTGTTATTTCTATTGACTGCAGGACCACTTCATTCCTCTAGGGGTCCTGCTGAGCTGCTGTGAGACAGACCCCAGGTGAAGGACAGGAGTAAGTGGCACTCATCTTCCTCACAGAAGAAACAACCACAGGTGGGGCTGAGTACTCAGCTCAAGAACATGCTCTGAATCCAGAGTTCAGCCCAGCACTGCAAAGGTTTCTATCTTCACTCATACAGCGTCTTTCTCATCTCATCTCCATTTACATGAGGACCCCTAATTAAAACCAGGACCCAAACTGTGCTTAAGCTGTGATGAAAATATTTCCAACTATTACAAGATTTTGGGAACTGAAAATATTTCAGGAAACAAAGTATGTGTTTGAAGATGAACATACAGGATAGCATGGCCTCATTATTTATGATGGAGAAAACCTAGAGGCATCCCAAAGGTAAGAAAATGGATAAATAATTTTATAAAATAACATCTTATTAATACATTAATAACATATTAATGCATCCTTTAAATAATAATATTTATACCCCATATCACAGCCCTTTAAAATTATTGATCCTATATGAAAGCACCCAGAAAACCACTCCAACCAGACGCAGGAACTCATGTAAGAGATTTTATTAGCAGCCTAACAGAGTGTAAGGGTGAGAGGGAGAAAGAGAAAGAGAGAGTGAGAGTGAGAGAGTGTGTGAGTGAGTGAGAGTGAGTGAGAGGGAGTGAGTGAGAGTGAGAATGAGAGTGAGAGAGAGTGAGAGTGAGAGTGAGAGTGAGAGTGAGTGAGAATGAGAATGAGAATGAGAATGAGAGTGAGAGTGAGAGTGAGAGTGAGAGAGAGTGAGAGAGAGCGAGAGTGTGAGAGAGAGGGTGAAAGAAAGAAAAGAGAGCAAGTGGCAGAGGAATTATCCTTAAATAGTGAAAGTCTGTGGGCTAATTGGACCAATGACTGACAAGAAAGTTAATGATCTAAATTAAAAACTGGTGTGTAGGGAGGGGGCGGACTCAAGGGAGAAATGGCTGAAGCCTTGTTCCTTTCACTATATCTAGCACAGTGGCTCATGTTTATAGTCCCAGCAACTCAGGAGGCTGAGGCAGGAAAATCACAAGTTCAAGGACAGTCTTGGCAATTTTGTGAGACCCTGCCTCAAAATAGAAAATAAATGGGGCTGGTCATGTAACTCAGTGGTACAATGCCCCTGAGTTCAGTCCTCCATACCTCAAATGATGATGATGATGATGATGATGATGATGATGATAAAATTATTGATCCTTAGGAATCCAAGGAATGTTTAATGGTATGGGAAATGTTCACAGAATAATATTAAATGGAAAAAAATGTAAAAAACACCCAATACAGTTCTAATACTGTAAAAAATTGAATAAATATATGTCTTTATGTGTGTATATGTTTTTGTGCGTCTTATGTAACAGTGATCCACTTTATGCTTTGAATATAGCCCTTGCTACTCTGCCACTACAACTGATTTTTTTAAATGGTCAACTTTCTTTCTCTTCCTCTCTCCCTGCTCCTCCCTAATTTTTCTCCCTCCCTAATCTCAGGGGAAACAGGATTACACCCACTATAGGAACCAGTAATCCAGACTTTGGGGATAGTACCAGAAGATCTCAGAAATGACTCTCTCCCAAATTAACAAGTGCATTACAACTCCAACAGACCACACTTGGAAAGTAGCCTTTGAATCACCTCTTTAAAAGCCCCCAGTTCCTGCTGATGGTCAGAATCACAGCCCCTTGGGACACCACTACAGAGATATAATAACAACTTTAGAATATTCTGTAATAATCGTATATAAATGTGACCAAAAGCTCGATCCTTGTCCCTCATTCCAATTCAGTAAGGAGGACATGGTTTTAAGGAAAAGGAAAAAGAAGTTTTATTTCTTTACTAGCAAAGAAGAAACACAGGGAACTCCTGTCCTAAAGGCTGTGAGTCTGCCCATCAAGGGGAGCAGGAGGCTTTTAAAGAGGTGACTCAAAGGCTACATTCCATTGTTCTATCTGGAGTTGGAAGCCACTTGCTAATTTGGGAGATGGTCATTTCTGAGATCTTCTGGTACCATCCCCACAGTCTGGATTACTTCCTTCCTCTGGTGGGTGTGTGCTCAAGGACAGATAACTGCCTAGAATGAAGAAAGGTAGTCCTGTTTCCCCTGAGATTGGGAAAGGGGAGAGATTAGGGAGGAGCAGGGAGAGAGGAAGAGAAAGAAACAAACATGTCCATTTTTTTTTTTTTAAGTCGAAATGGCAGAGCAGCACGGGCTACATTCAAAGCATAAAGTGGCCCACTGTTAGAGTGGGGGTGTAGATACCTTTTATTTATGTATTTGCTTATGTATTCCCTAATTTCTGCAATGAATTTTTTTTATTCTTGGAAGAAAAAGTTATAAAAGATAAAAACCCCGCTTCTCTTAACATGCAACACTGAAAATAACAGATCTCAACCTGAAAATCAAATTCTTCTCAAGTAGTCTTCCCACTGTCCTCTGTTCTTTTCCAGTTTAAAAAAAAAAAAAAATCTGAATGAGGAAAGTGGAGAAGACCTGTGCTGTCCAGGCCAGTGTGATTGCCATTTGCCATTCAGATGATCCACACCTGGTTCCACCCCAGCTGGAGGCTCAAGCTGATGGCACAGAGAGAGAACAGAAGTTCTCTACCAATGTCGGCGAGATTCTGAGTTTCACACAATGGGCAGCTCTCCCCTCCCTCCCCTGAATGGTCATGATGCTATGCTTGTGTTCTCCGGCATGAACCAGCCCACTAACACTACTTGCATGTAACAAGTGATCCTGAGAGAGAGAACTGCAGTGTTGAGATTTGGCACACGACTGACATGTTCACTGACATCCTTGGGAAGAAAGGAGCTTGTCCCTCGTTCTCTGAGGTCTGACTTAGATTCTGCTCTTCTCAAAAGCTTATGTGCAGCTCTTTATCTCCACCCTAAAATCACAAGCCAAGGTCTGGCGAACACCTGTGCCCTAAGGAAAAGTCCAGTGGCCACCCACTGGAACTTGGATTGTCACTTAGATGGATACCAACTGGTTACTTGGAAAGAAAGGACTGTCTCAGAGCGGAGGGATGCCCACTGCCCACATGGTCATTCATTTTAATTGTCATGAAGAAGGATTTGATATTGCAGGGGGACAGCTGTGTTCATGGTTAGGGAGAATCCAGGTCTACACTCCACTGGAACGGATGCATTATCTGAGATGGACAAGTTGGAATTGGCACCATAACTGGAACAAAGTCTCACAGCATGTTGGGATGTGAAAAATCTGTTTCACTTCTATATGAACGCACTTGCCTGATCTAGTTGTGCGAATGTGCTGGCTGCTTCTGCCCAGATTCAAGGTTAATTTATTACAACCCTTATATGCCTTTCTGTCTACCACTTCATGTGGCTTGTTCATTCGGCAAGTATTCAAGGGGTACCAAGTGTGTGTCAGATGCTGAAGAGTAGCTTTTTGAACACCAAATCAATATGTCACTCTCTTGCTTATCCAATGTCCTCACTGAAGGGTGAAGAGTGCCCAGAAAAACCACTGAGGATGCTGGAACTCACACAAGAGATTTTATTAGGCAGATGAACAGTGCCTGCTCTGAAGAGAAAAGGGAAAAAAGAAAAAAGAAGGAAGAAGCATGGCTGGGGAGCTTCTTTTAAGCTCTCAAACTTTGCAGGCAAAATGATGATAGGGCCAATTGTTGAAAATTGAATTTTGGCAGACTAGGGATTAGCCAATGGCTGGCGATGACAGGCCAATGAACTGACCAATGGCGGGCTAGCTACAGGGAAGGGGCGGGGGAACTGTCATTCCCCCTCACTTTTCCCACAGAGGCGTGTCCTGTGCCCCACCGCCAGGGAGGGAACCCCACGAGATTGGACCGTGGGCTGGTAGGTAGCGGAGGCAAGGGTGGGACTGCAGGGTAAACCAGCGCCAGCCTGCTGCCTGCAGTGGCATGCCGTGGGGGAGGGCAGGGGGGCAGGGCCACGTTGCAGAACACCACTCTGACAGCGGCGGTTGCATCTCATAGGCGCAGCCCTTGCAGCTTTTCACATTACACTCACCTCAGGGGCTTTCCTTCTATTTCATAATTCAAATTCAGGATTCGTCTCATCCCTGCCTTTTCTACCAAGCTTGCTGTCTGCCACAGCTCCAGGCTTCAGCATTACTACCCACCTCTAACGGCCACTCAAGTGACAGCCATTCAGGGTCTAGATCATGTGATCTGGAGTCTGGGAGGCCTAGATATGAATCCTGGAGTCAAGATTCATTGTCTATGGGACACTTAGCAGAATTTCCTTGTCTCTCAGGTAGGGATAAGAAGAATACCATTTGGTGGTACTATGTGCATGAATCTGAAGGACTTTGTGCTAAGTGAAAAAAGTCAGACACAGACAAATACAACATGCTTGCACTTATATCTGGAATCTTAAAAGGTCAAACTTGTAGAAGCAGAGAATATATTGGTGGTTGCCAGGGTCTTGGAGGTAGGGGAAGAGGAGATGGTGATCAAAGTATACCAACTTTCACTTATGCAGAACAAATTAGTTCTGGAGATCTGAGGTGTAGCATGGTGACTGTCCTTAACAGTACTGTATTATATATTTGAAATTTGCTAAGAGAGTAGATTTTAAGGATTCTCATTGTGTTAACTACTAAGGTTGATAGACATGTTAACTGGCTTGATTATGGTAATGTGATACATACACGTATATCAAAGATTATGTTGTACACTTTAAACATACACAATTTCTTTTTGTCAGTTATATGTCAATAAAACTGAGAAAATGGTCCTTCCTCATAGAGTTAACATGAAAATCAAATAAATAACTTCAACAGAGCACCCAGCATGACTCCTGGCACATAATCAAGAGTCAATAAATACAAGTTAATAATAATAATACCAACACCAACTTAAACTGAAAAGAATCTAGAAATCAATAAATAAACCCATCCTTTAGCAGATGAGGTTAAGGTCACTCATCATGTTTGGAGTTAGAGCTAAAACTCAAGTCTCCTGACACCCAGTTCAAGGTTATTGAATTGTCTATAATACTCAATTTCTGATTATCATGTATGGTATAATTTGTGTTTCTATGTATTTCCTGAAGAATAGTATTCTCCAAATATGTGATCCTCAGTAAATATGTATTAATAAAGTCCTCTATAAGGAAATGAGATTCTTCTCTGATCCATGGTTCAAGTTCACATAAACCTGCAGAGGAATCAATTCTGGCTTCATCCCATGGGGAAGAAGACTTCTATCCAAGCTTTTTGTGTAATGTGCTTGGAAGTTATTAAAAGCTGCATTCGTTGTATTCTTTCTTTAGCTGCTTGCTGTCTTTCATAGGGACATTCACCCAGACCTCCCTACATCAGGATCACTATTGCCATCTTGATATCCTCACCCAAAAGTCAACATCAGTGAAGAAAGAAGAAGAAACTTGTATAGTCACAGGACATCACCTTGCATGTGATGCTGCAGGGTTCATCTTTCAGAAGACATTCTAACAGCTCTACTATGATCACCATAGACCAAGACTTAGAAAATTATTTTAAGAAGCTTTAAGCCTATGAAAAAATGATCAAAATACATTTATACTGCTGATTTATGTCAATAGATTTTCTATTTCTGTTTATCTGTAGCATCACACATGAGAAGGAAAATTCCACAGTTAACAAAAAGAATCTCTCTCATGTCTAACTTGCATATCTATAAATATAATATGTAATTATATATTATATATTTGTACAAAAATATGTATAATTATTTGTATAATATATAATACATAATTATGTATTATAATACATATTTTATGTAATATATATTTTATACATTGTAGATTATAGATAATGAGAAAAGAAAAAGACCAGAAAATTAAGTGATGATGAGATTTCATTGACAAGCAAGAAAGAAGTTTCAAAATAACATTAAGAGAAGAAGCAATTCTATGAACAGCATAAAGATCAAACATATACAATAGATAAGGACAGAAATGGAGGAAAAAATGTTTTTGTGCTGCCTCCTGTGCTAACCCGCTGCTATTTCCAGTGGTGGAATTATGAGTAATTTTTATTTTCACTAATTTAAAAAATCCTTAAGCTGGGAATGTAGATCAGCAGTAGAACACATGCTTAGCATGCACATGCATCTAATCCCCAGAACCACACACATACAAAAATCTTTATTAAACATAAATGGAGCCAGCTGGGCACAGTGGCACATGCCTGTAATCCTAGCTGCTCAGGAGGCTGAGACAGGAGGATCCCGAGTTCAAAGCCAGCCTCAGCAATTTCGCTGGGATGTGGCTCAGTGATTAAGCACCGCTGGGTTCAATCCCAGAGAGAAAGAAAGAGGGGGAGGGAGAGAGAGAGAAAGAGAGAGAGAGACAGAGACAGAGAGAGCCTAGACTATTTTTTTTAAAAAAGTGGTGGTGGTGAGAGGGTGCTTCTATAATGAGGTGAGTGTGGATTACAGGTCAAAGACAAGAAGGCTGGGGAAGAAGAAGACAGAATGGAACGTGGCAAAGACAGTGGTAGAAAGGTTGGGCTTCCTTCCAAAGCAAAAGAGACCTGAACTTCTTTAAGGTTCACAAAAGGACACCAGGGAGAGAAAGGGTGAATCTGCTAGAAAGAGAGAAGAGGGCAATTAGAGGTTGGAAATGGGTTTATCTCAAGGGCTCAGATGGCCTGCTCAGGTTTAGAAAAGGCAAGCAATCCCTGTGATTCCTAAAGAGAGGAGAATTGCAGGGAATAGAGATTTACCAGGGTGGAGGTGGACGTACTTGAAGCACCAACAGCCTGAAGCTTCTGCCCTTTACATGAAGTAAAAAGTGAGTACTCTAAAGGGAAAAGTTACCCTGTGTACATGTATGAATGCACAGATGGTGTGACTCTACTTTGTGTACAACCAACAATAGCTGTACTCCATTTGTGTTCAATGAATCAAAATTAAATGAATAAAAAAATAAAAAATAAAAAAAAGGAAAAGGGAGACAGTGACTTTGGAGACCTTGTAATTGGGATTTCAAAAGGAGCCATGAAAAAATGGACTTAGTTAAAGCAAAACAGTGAAAAGACTGTTTTCATCCATGGCCTTCTGGAGCCAGATGTGATATCATTCTCCAGATTCCTCTACCAGAAGGCTGGGGAAGATGACGTCCCAGCATGTGGTGGGCACAGTGAGGCATTATCCTCTGTTCTTTCCTGGTCTGGTCTCTGACCCACAAGCTCTGATTCTGGGCAGCCTTTGAGGCTTCCCTTAGGAATCTTATTTTCTCTGAGCGTCCTCATTCTGGCCTGTCCTTCAACCTTCTGCCTTGTTCTACTGTCCTTTATTCTTGGATACTCCGTGCATGTGTGGCAGGAGGGGCCAGTCTGTGTGCCCCTCCCCACCTTCACCCTTGGAACCTTCAAGGACAAGGTTCCCAGAATAGCAAAGGATCTCAGTTATGCTGCAAGAAGAGTTCAGGATTAGCAAGAGAGGCTTATTTAACTCGTGAGTCTACAGTGTGGGGAAGAGAGGATACAGGATAGAATGGGAGTCCTCAAAATGTATCCAAGATTAAACAATTTGGAGATAAAGGTGAAAAGAAAAAGAGGAAGAAAGATGGAAGGGAAAGTGCTCCTCAGCGCCCCCTGTAGGCCAACTTGGGCATAGACTGGAAGAACAACAGGGAAATAGAAGTCAAATCTCTTGGACCCTGCGTTCACAAAAACTGATTTTTTTCTTTTTTTTTAAACATTGTGAAGTACACAGCTTTTATCCCTCTTTTTTAATTAGTTAATTAACCTTTTAATTGTCACATGATAATTGTACATTAAGGAATTTTCAATACTTTGAGATATATATACATTATGCAATGATGCAATCAGGATAATTAGCATATCCATCAACCCATAAAGGAAAAACAGAACAGTGGTTCCCAGAGACTAGGGAGAACAGGGAAGAGCAGGGGGATGGGAGAGATTACACAATGGATACAAAGTCACAATTAGATAGGAGGAACAACTTTTGATGCTCTATTACACAGTAGGGTAACCAGAGTTAACGAAGTTGTAATGTAGATTTTAAAAAGCTAGAAGAGATGCCTAATGGTCTAAGTACATTGTTTTCTATATCATTTTATAGGTCCAACTTTTAAATTATAAGAGAAATTCAATAGACTTTTGCAAATGAACGTATACCTTTAAACTTTGTTTTTTTGTTTTTTTGTTTGTTTGTTTGTTTTTGTTTGTTTGGTTTTTTTTTTTTTTTGGTACCAGGGAGTGAACCCAGTAGTACTTAGCAGTGAGCCACATTCCCAGCTCTTTTTTTTTTTTTTTTTAATTTAGAGACAGGGTCTTGCTGAGTTGCTTTAAGACCTCACTAAGTTGCTGAGGCTGGCTTTGAACTGACGATTCCCCAGCTTCAGCCCCCTGCCCCACCAGCCACTGGGATTACAGGCATGCGCCACTGTGCCCAGCACCTTTCAACTTTTATAGGGAGAGTGGTGTGAAGAACCATGCCCTCAACACCACTCACGGGGAGAGAAAGGTTTCAAGGGCATGATCGAGTCTGTCTGGAGTTCAACACTAGCCTCCTTCAATTCCTTCTGCGCACTGGCCCCTGGGATGTCCAAGTCACTGCTTCAGGGTACACTCCACCCAGAAGTGTGTTTCAGAGACCAGCATTCTGGCAAGACCAAGTAAAGTCACACACACAGGAATCACACAGAAACTAAAACAGGAAACCAACCTCGGAATGCACGTGGCACACCAAGGTGTGAGCTGCCCTGCTCTTTCACCAGCACAGAGGAGAACCTCAGTGTCCCTTAGCAATAAGTCATGCTGAGGAAACGCCCTGAGACATCCCTGCATCTTCTGCTTTCAAAGAGACATTCGATCCAAGCAAAATGGGTCTCACTAAAATAAACTCACTAGGAAGCTTAATGCTTTGGCACTACCAGCAATTCCCTTGCTAATTGCAGAGAAACAGAAATCGAGGAAAGTTAGACCACCCTGTGCCAGCAAACCTCTTGCAAGAGACCAACGGAAATCTTTCATTTTCAGAAAGATCTGGTTTAAGCCAAAAACCCCTTGGTTAAAAATAGCCTAGAAAGCCTGGCACAGCAAAAGCTCTCTCACATTCTAACTTTCTGTGAAACTCAAATCCTTCCGCTGGCAGAGAGGTGGAAGAGACCCAGGAGAGCAAAACTGTATAAAAGGTAAACTGAGGCACGAAAAGTATTGAAAGATTTTATTTGAGCAAATAATGATTCATGATGGGGCAGTTCCAAACCAGAAGTGGTTCAGAAGCTCCACTGAGAGAACATGACAGGGAGGCGTTTGCAAAATCGCCACAGAAGTAAAGCCAAGAAAATATTTGGTCATGGTTATACAATGACCTCCTTTGGCCTACTTCGTTGGAAAGTTGGTAGTTCCAAAAGGTTGTTTATTTGCTGTTTCTGATTGGTTGAGCCGAAGTTCTGTTTTTCTTTAGTATATAGACATTTACAAGAAACAGCCCAAGTTGAGTTTTATTTAGTTTGCAAATAAAGTTTAGGTTACTGCTGAGGCCGAGCTGGTTTTGTCTGCTCAGGCATGCTTTATGCTTGTTCTCCATTTTAATTAACTGAACCAAGACCCGGAAGTAGAAGACAGAAGAGGAGAGGTGTGAGGAACAATTGGAACCAGTCCCAATTTGTACCGTGTGATGTAGGATGAGATTTCTGCTCCTGGTAATGATCAAAGCAGAGGCTGAAGGTTTATAATCCACGCTCTTGAGCAAGGCAGGGTGGAGAAAGAGTGGGCAAGGAATGGCTTATGAGAGTCCTTTCTCATGGTTCCTCAACCCCCTCCCTTTCCTTTCTCAGCCTACCTCTGGGGGAGCATCACATAGTGAAGGGAGACTCAGGGTCAGGCAAATCTAACTTGACTCTCAATTCTGTCTTTTGCTTATTGTGTGAACATATACTATAAGTCACAATCTCTTTGCTTCTACATTTCCTTATCTGCAAGGTGGGATCATTCTTCTGACACTGCAGAGTATTGTTACCTATAGGTAGAGGGTATATTCAGTGAACATTCCATAAACATGGTAGTCACTGTTATCATTACAAAAAGAAGGATGAAATATGAGGTCAGACTGGAAGAGACCCTGGGAGTGATCTCATCTGTCTTCCTCATTTTACCAAAGAAGAAACCAAAGCCTAGGAAGTATAATCTTCCCCAAATTTGACAGTAAGTTAGTGGATGAGCAATATGATTAGCCAGGTCAGTTTTCTGACAAATACCGTGCTGTCTTCCCCCCATTCAGTGTGGTGGTTTTAACAAGAAACCCCCTTTTTTAGAGTTCTTAAAGGGTTCTTAAATGAAAGTCACGTCTCAAGCTCTGATGTGACATTTATCAAGTACTACTGTGTACAAGTGAATGTACCAGACACAAAGGAAGCAAAGATGAAAAGATAAGATATGCTCCTCTGAGGAGCTCATGGCCCCTTTACCTGGGAGCCAGACATGGTTATTTCAGTCCCAAGAAAAGAAGAATTGTCACAGCTTGAATCCCATAGTGTCTAAGATTCCAGAGGATGCTGAAGGGGGCGTGTGCCTGGGACTTCAGGTGGTTTTAGTTTATTTGAAATCTGGACATAACTTTGCTTCTAGAGTCTCACAGGAAACACAGCATCAGCCAGTGCCCCAGGTCTTTCCAATAGGCAAAGCCTCATATATTCTTGGAGGTATCTATACTACAGTATCAGTTGTAAAATCCAACATGCTGGCCTGTATATCTTTTTATTTTTAAGCCAACATACTTTCTTGACTTCTCTCTTTGAGGGCCAACCTTGAGTATCAATGCTAGATGCTTTCATGCTAGACATTTGAAGTGTTTCCAAGATCCTTTCTTCACCCTCCAACAACCTCCTGTCCCCAAAGAGGGACTTTCTTGAACAACCAAATGTCGATAGGCATCATACTCAGAGCACAGGGAGAGTGCACTCAACCACTTACCATATCATGGGGTACCATTATCCACAGTTGTGTCTTTCCAAGTGACGGCATTTGAACAAGTCTCTGAGCCTTCATTTCTCATTACATATGGAGAGTAAGACTAAGTCAGTAGTTGTGAAATTGTGCTCCAAAGAGCTCAGGAGTTCAGCATGGTACTTCAAATACCAGCTCAGGGATAGAAGGCTGGAGAAGATTGGGTTCTGCCTCCCCAGCTCTCCCCTCTCTGAGCTCCTCTGTCTCACTGACTCTTTCATCCTTTACATATCTATACATTTTCATCCTTTACATACATCCTTTGCCATATAAGATCTTAACTCAAGAAAGGGTTCCACTGCTTTCAAAACTTGAAACCCTATAAACCCAGTATTCTCTAAGGACTCTTACAACCTGAAAGCTCTGAATTCCTCATACCCCACGCTTCACACACTGGTGACCAGACACCAGAGCCCAGCTGAAGAAGCCTTTTTATTTGTGAAGTCAAGTTTAAAAGACTGACTTTTGGGGGGGGGGGGGGGGGCAGGGAGTGGAGAGTAGCAAGATAAAGTGAACCAGAGCTTTTGAATGCTAGCATTCTTGTTTCCAGATAGTAACAGGGTTTCCACCCCTTTTTAAAAGAGTGGAGAAAGTTCTCCAAATGAAAGCTCTTATTCACCAAACAGTAACAATGCCACCTGTTATAGAGTTACCATCACACCCTATAGGAAAATCTTTTATCTCATTCTACCACCTGAGATCACCTTCTTTGATCTCAGTTCTCCCAGTCTTATGTACCCACTTTTTTATGTCCCACCTTTTCTGCAAGGGTATAAACTGGCAATCCTTTGTTTCCATTCAGAGACAGATTTCGAACAGAAAGTATTGCATCTGATTTCAGGTAGAGTGTTCTGTTGATTTTTATTAAAAGATCTCAAAATTCCTTAAAACTTTTGTAAGTCATTTGTTCTCCTTCTTTGGAACGTGGTTTGAACAAATTCTTGGAATTTTCTCCCTTTAACTTAGAATAAATGACTACAGAGCCTCGTGCAAAAATTTTTGTAGAAAGAGGGAAAATCATGGAGTTTCTAGAGGACAAAGACTTGGATAAAGATAGGCAAATGATGAGACAGGAAAAATCAAGTAGATTCTTGAGAACAGGGACAATGTCCTATTCATTTATTTATGTCTCCCAGGATACTAAGAACATGGGCTCAGGGATGCTGAAGATCATAACTGTAGAGCAAATATTAAACTTTCTCCTCCATAAACTTCCACTTCATGCCTATAATTAGCAGAGGGCATAGACACCCTCTGAGGATGGCAAACCTTTAACTGCATAAATGTAGGGGAAACTCCTAATGATTTCTCTGAGTGTGTGTGTGTGTGTGTGTGTGTGTGTGAGTGTGTGTGTGTTGTGCGTGTGTGTATATTGCAAACATTTGCTTTCACACCTCTGATTTCATCCCATTTGGCTCCTGAAAATTTAACTTCCCTCTCATTTGGAGCTGACACCTCCTCAAGGCATTCAAAATTTATATTTTGAATATATATTTTGAATTTGTATTTGAGTTTATATTTTGAATTTATATTTATGGTTAGATAGACGTGAGTTTGAATCCTACCTGTCATCCTTCTTTAAGCCTGTCCAGCTGTGAGTACAATGCAAGCGACACCTACATGGGCCTAAAGTGATTATTTAGGTTATAGGTGGGGAGGCTGAAGAGAGGGCTTGCAAATTTAATATTTTGAAAAATACTCCAGCTGTAGGGTGGACACATTGGTAGCAAAGTAAATCCCCTGGACTTTGCAGGAGCAAGTTCAAACTCTAGTGCGGTAGTCCAAGGAAAGAAATGGCAATACATTAGAATTAGAAAGGTAGCAGTAAGTATCGGAGAAGATGAATGAGATCAAGATATATTCAGAAAAGAAAAATAATATCATTTGATGATAAATCAGATATGAAAGATGAGGCAGAGGGAGGTATTAACAGTGATTCTTAGATTTTAGGCTTGTGCAAGTGGATGTATAATAGTGCCATTCTTAAGTCCTTGAGAGTGGACTAAGTTCAAGGGAAAGAAGAAAAGATGAGAAGTTTAGGTTGTAATTGAGGGAAGGGTCTTCCTATTGGCATACAAGTGGGAGAGGTCAGGGATGCTGCTAAACTTCCTAAAATGCACAGTACAGTTCTTACAACAGAGAATCAACTAGACAGAAGGGCCAGGATTGGGAAATCTTTCTACAAAGAAATGAAGATCTGGGTCAAATGGTGGTTCCATTCCAAGTTTTCTAAGGAATCTTCATACTGCTTTCCTGAGTGGTTGCACCAATTTGCAACCCCACCAGCAATCCTTGGCCTATATCGAAAGGACTTAAAATCAGCATACTAGAGTGATGCAGCTACATCAATGTTTATAGCAGCTCAATTCACAATAGCTCAATTGTGGAACCAACCTAGATCCCCTTCAACAGATGAATTGATAAAGAAACTGTGGTATATACACACAATGGAATATTATTCAGCCATAAAGAAGAATAAAATTATTGCATTTGCAGTAAATGGATGGAGTTGGAGAATATCATGCTAAGTGAAATAAGCCAATCTCAAAAAACCAAAGGCCAAATGATTTCTCTGATAAATGGATGATGATACATTATGGGGGGTGGGGAGGTTAGAATGGAAGAAGGATGTGTTGTATAGAGGAAAATGAGGGGTTGGAGGGGTGGGGGGAAGGAAAAATAATAGAATGAGACAAACATGATTACCCTATGTACATGTATGGTTACACAAATGGTGTGACTCTTCTTCATGTACAACCAGAGAAAAAAGTTGTACCCCATTTGTGTACAATGAATCAAAATTTTTAAAAAAGAAATGAAGAGCACTGAAAGTTAGTAACTGTAAATACATGGTAGTTATGAAAATAAATATAACATTTTAAAATTTATTGTTTAAATATCTTTAAACAATTGTTTAAAAATCTTATGTAGCCGGGTGTAGTGTCGCACACCTGTAATCCAAGCGACTTGGGAGGCTGAGTCAGGGGGATCATGAGTTCAAAGCCAGCCTCAGCAACTTAGCAAGGCCCTAAGCAATTCAATGAGACCCTGTCTCTAAATAAAATACAAAATAGGGCTGGGGATGTGGCTCAGTGGCAGAGTGTCCCTGAGTTCAATCCCTGGTTCCAAAAAAAAAAAAAATCATATGTAATGTAGTATGAATTTTGTAATGAGGAAGTAAAATATTTGGTACTAATAGAACAGAGACTGAGAGAGGAGAAATGAAAATACAGTTTTTACATTCTTATATATGCAGTGGCATTATGAATACACAATCCAAAAGGAGGCAGGAAAAAGATATAATAATGTAATTTAATAATATCATATTTAACTGCAAAAGATCAAATTTTCCCCCTAAAATAAGGAATATGGAAAGGATGCCCATTCACTCTCACATTTCTGTTCCATACTGTACAGTATTTACTAGAAGTTCCAGCCTGTGCAATAAATAAAAGACATATTGTAATGGAAGAAATCAATCTGCATTAATTTGTAGGCAACTTGATCCTGTAATGTATAAAACCTCATGGAATCTACAAACAGATTCCAAAATGTATATATGCTCTCATCAAGTTTGTAGTTTGCAAGATCAATAAACAAAAATTGTGTTTCTGTGTATTAACAATGAGCAATAAAATGAAATTTAAAACATCCTTTAAAACTGCAACATGAAATATGAAATTCTTAGGGGTCACTATGGCAAAATATGTGCAAAAATTTTGCTCTGAAAATAACAAAGCATTATTAAGAAATTAAAGAGGACCTAAAAAAGGAGAGATATACTATGTTCATGGATCAAAAGATTTAATATTAAGATGTGACTGCTCCCCAAATTTGTATAGAGGTACAACACACTCCTAAGTAAAATTCTAATAGATATTTTTTACAGAAATTGGCAAACATATTTAAAAGTCAATAGAAATGTTGAGGACCTGCAGTAGCCAGAAGAACTTCAAGAAAAAAGAACAAAGTCAGAGAATTAATACCACCTTATTTCAATATTTATTATAAAGCTACACTTATCAAGACAGTGTGGGATTGGCAACAAGATAGACAACTAAATCAATAGAACAAAATGGTGCCCAGAAGTAAACCCACTCATATATAATTAGCTCATTTTCAACATGGTGGAAAGACAATTCTGTCTTTAAAGAAAGAATAACCTTTAAGACAAATGGTGCTGTAACAACTTTATATTTTAAAAAAGCCTTTAATCCAATTCATATCTTGCACCCATATGCAAAGTTTAATTTTGTATAAATTTAATTAGGATAAAGATGTATACAGAGGGGGAAAAAGGCACACTTACACATTGCTGATGGGATTGCAAATTGGTGCAACCACTATGGAAAGCAGTATGGAGATTCCTCAGAAAACTTGGAATGTAACCACCATTTGATGCAGTTTTCCCACTCCTTGGCATCTACCCAAAGGACTTAAAATCAGCATACTACAGTGAGCTGTTTACAGCACTCAATTCACAATAGCTAAGCTATGGAACCAACCTAGGTGCCCTTCAATGGATGAATCAATAAAGAAAATGTGGTACATATACACAATGGAATATTACTCTGCCATAAAAAAGAATAAAATTATGGCATTTGCCAGTAAATGGATGGAACTAGAGACTAACATGCTAAGTGAAATAAGCTAATGCCAAAAAAAGAAAAAACAAAGAATGTTCTCTCTCATATGCAGGTGCTAACTCAAAAGAAGCAGGGGGAGGGAATAATAGAAGTTCACTGGATTAGACAAAGGGAAAGAAAGGAAGGGAGGGGAATAAGAGAGATAGTAGAATGAACTGGGCATTACTTTTCTATGTTCATATATGAATGAATACATGACCAGTATAACTCTGCATCATGTACAACCACAAAAATGGGAAGTCATACTCCATGTATGTATGATATGTTAAAATGCATTCTACTGTCATGTATAACTAAAAAGAACAAATTTTAAAAATTTAAAAGATGTACACAGGGATAGGAAGGAAAAAGAATAGAGTGTATTTGATGCATCATGAGAAATGAAGTAGAATCGGAAGAAACAACTGCCCATGAGGTCTCATGCTCTGAAAGTCACTAGTGGCCTTGTTAGAGCTGTCATGGTGGAGGAAAGGGAGCAGGCCCAGGGTGGAGAGGGCTGCCAAGTGAGTGGGAGGAGAGGCAAGGTTATAAATTCAGAAGACTCTTAATGAAGGCTATCTGTGAAGGAAAGGGGAATTGAATCTGATAGTGCTTTCAATGGAGTGGAATTTTTGAGGGAATATCTCTTTCCATTTACTTAAATTTTCTTTTACTTCTTATTTATTTTAATGGACAAATAAAATTGTATAGACTTAGGTACAACATGTTCTTTTGAAATATGTATGCACGGTGGAATGGCTAAATGGAGCTAAGGAACATGCATTATTTCACATTTTTGTGATGGGAATATTTAAAATTTACTCAGCGATTTTCAAGATGATACATTTTCATCAACTATAGTAATGTGCTGTGCAATAGAATCCTTGGGTTTATTCCTCCTGTATAACTGAATTTTTTTCTTTTTTAACCAACATCTCTCCCACCCTCCTACCCATAAACCAGGGAGAACCACCATTCTACTCTTTGCTTCTAAGAGTTCAACGTTTTTGTACTCCACATATAAAGAGATTATCTGGTATTTGTCTTTCTCTATTTGCCTTATCTCAGTCAGCCTAATGTCCTCCAGGTTCATCAATGGCACCCCAAATGAAAGAATATCCCTCTATCTTAAGACTATTACATTACATATAAATTTTTTCTTTTATGCCACAAGTTGAAGCAATTGATGGAATTCAAAAGAGAGATTGGATGTTTGGGAGATTTTCTAAAATTCATATATAAGATTCCTTAGAAGGAAAAAGAAGATAGGGTCCAAAGCATACTTAAGACATCAGTCTCCATCAAGAAAAGAAACAGCTCCTCTATGGGATGAGCAAGAAGGAAGACCACACAGAGGCAGATATGCTAGTGAATTGACAGCAGAATGAAGGAGGGGTTCTTCTGGAGAGCACCTACTTTCTTTGTGAAAGATGAGATGCAGGCTCTTCTGTGAGGTGATGGAGAGGTTGAACATCTGAGGAGGCTGGAGAAGGCTTGGAATTGCCATTGTAGAGTATCCGAATACCAGCTGAGCAGAGGTATCTGAAGGATTGCCTGACACCACTGTGCTGATTCAGGATAGATGGCTATGAATCTATGATGGTACCATCTGCCCTGTTGGATCCTTCTCCAGCTGCTCAGATACTGGGGGAGAGAGAGAATACAGTGCATTGTTCTGGGAATGGGTTTCAGTTAGATGGGATCTGACAAAATCTCAAAGGGGCAGGGAAGTTTAGGGTAATTGCATTAGTAACCCTGACGTATGGATCATGAGCTCTAACTGGACAGTTAGAAAACTGAAGGAAAAAGAGGACTGAAGGAAGATGAAAATGTGAAGATAAAGTTACTAGAGGTCAGAATGAGGTCAAGAACTATTGTAGTGGTTGTCACATTATACAAAGCCAAGTTGGAAAAGGAGGAGTTGTGGTCAGAAATGCAGTAGTCTGTGCTAGTGATATTAAAGGTGATGCTGAGAGTGGGAAGAAGAGTCACATTGTCCTGAAAATTAAAATATTAAAGATCAAAAACTTCAGCCAGGTGTGGTGGGGCATGCCTGTGATTCTAGCAACTTGGGAGGCTGAGGCAGGAGTATCACAAGTTCAAAGCCAGCCTCAGAAATTTAGCAAAACTCTCTCTCAAAATAATATATACAGAAGGGCTGGGGATGTGGCTCAGTAGTTAAGTGTGCCTGGGTTTAATCCCCAGTACCAAAAAAAATTACAAACTTCAGTGTATTAAATGAAGTATATTTGATATATGAAATTTGGGTTTTTTTCACTTTTGGGTTTTTGTTTTTGTTTTTGTTTTTGTTTTTGTTTTCATAGCATGGAAAGTAGGTAAGCATCCTGTATGGAAAATATGTGTCCTATTTTGAGGTTTAAAAGTGACTTCCTTTAATATCTATTTCTCCAGTTATCTTTATCAAGAATCAAATAATATCCCCCCTTGGGAATAATATGGAAATTGTGTTTTCTCCTGCCATTCTGCCTCTTTAGTTTTTGTTTTTGTGCAATACAATAGACTTAAATTATTCTAATTAGATCATTACTTTTACACTATGGGCTCCTCTTCCAAGAGCTGATTTTTTTTAATTTTTTAAATCTGTTTTAATTAGTTACACCAAGAGTTGATTTTTACACCCTCATTTCGTTTTATAATCCTGTATAAACCATCCTTTCTGGTCCTTGTCTCAGTGGTCACTGCCGTGACTCTCCTCCCTGGAGCTCTGCATTTTGATTCCTTCACCATCAGCTAAGCCAGGTCTGCCACTGCTTCGTTTCTCGGGTTGTAGCAGTGTAAACTCGTGGTTTCCATTGCCCTTTTATTGAACAAGAGTTTTCTGAATACACATTTCTTAGAAGGCAGTCTTTTTTCCCACAACACTCCTTTGCTGTCATTTTCTTTCTCTTGCCTTTAAGCATCACAGAGAAGAAATTAGAAAGCCGTTTGATTTTTGGTTCTGTGGGGCCAGCATACTTTTCTGTCCAAATGGCTTCTGGATTTTCTTTTTCTTGGTCTTCATGAGGAGATATCCAAGTATCAATTCTTTGTGAGCCTTTGGATATCCAGATTTAAGTGTTTTTTTTTTTTTATGCTCTGGGAAGATTCTTTTGTCAATTTCTAAATGTCGAGAATAGATAACAAAGATAATTGATAATGATAAAAATAATAATGGCTATCTGAGTGCCCCCCATGCCATGCCACCCTAAAAACAGAACATCAGACAAGGACTTGGATGTAAAGACTATACTCAGAAAATTATTCTACTGCACAGAAGTGAGGAAACAGGGAAAGAGAAAGAGGGAAGGAGAAAAGTCAGTGTGATGTTGAGCTTGTCGCCCTTGTGGGCAATTCATGTCAGTCTCTGCTAGAGAGCATATGAAGAACCATCCAGAATGCACTGAAAGATGGGAGGCTGTTTACATACAACTATGGTACTCCCCCTATTTCCTACCTGCGTCTGGACAGAAAGTGATAAAATCCTTGTTGCTCTGAAAAAAGGGACCACAGACTCTTAAGGTGGGAAGGAGAGGTGGGAAGCCATAGATAGGCTCCAGGACTGTCTAGCAGAGCAGCAGCTAAAGTCATAGTGGGCCAGGGGACTGTGGTCCTGAACATCAATAGCATTTGCTATTATAATCAACCTTTACTCGGCTCTTCCTGTGTGCTAAACAATGATCAAGGCACTGAGCATGAATTAGCACATTCTTACTTTATGATAACCCCGTGAGGCAGGTAGAGAGCCATTGATGTTGTTGTTTTCTTTCAGTTGTCTTTATAAAACCTCATCCAATTTTTCAACCTTGTTCAAACAAGATGCTAGGACCCTTGGACCCCCAAGACAATTTTGTTTACTTCCAAAACTTTCAAATTCTTCCTAGATTCTTTCACCCATCGTCTAGCCTCCTGGTGTTTCCCTGTTCTTCCGTTGAACCAATACAACAGAACAAGAGCCCCACACTCTGAATCTTCATCTCCATAATTGAAGATATTCAGCACTGTTTAAAAAAAAAAAAAGCAACTAACCTTCTTTATTTCCAGTCTCCCAGCTCAACTTAACATTCACCATGATCCAATGATACCAACTACTCCTAATTAGGCAGCTCTGTCTCCCACTTCCATTATTAATCTGAAAAACTTTTATATTTCTCTCAGGATTTCTACCAATACTTAACTTTTTCACCTTAAGAAAAGAACTTTGCCTCCCACTTCATCAAGAAACTTGAGATCTTCAATCTCAACTGTCTGTCCCCATCCATAAAACAGATCTACACATTTTCCCTCCACAGAATGGCAAATCTCTTTAAGGTATCAACCCTCCCCACCCCTCACCACACTCCTGACTGTCTCCTCTCTGTACTCTGTACTGTCTGATCTCCTATGTTAATTATCTCCTTTTATCTACATCATGACCCTGTTTTCTCCTTCCCCATCACTATAAAATGCTCAATTTTTCTTCATGCTTATAAAATCCTTTTCTTAAGTCTACCTTGAGATACCATCTTAATACTCTCTTCTTTTTAGCCAAATTTTTAGAATGATTCATAGTTGAACTTCGTTCCCATCTAGTCACTGATCTCTGCATTCCACTAAAACTGCTCTCAGTGAGTATCTCCACACTGCCACATCTCAAAACACCCTTCATCCTTGGATTCACTGACACCTAACTCTCCTGGTTTTCTTCTTACATCATGGACTCTTCATGCTACTCAAAATCCTTTGTTGGTTCCTTTCTTGTCAAACTCTGACTAGCACGGAACCCTAGGACTTCATCCCCAGCCCTCTTCTATTCTTTGTAGATACCCTCAGTTTTTCCATGTAAAATAACTACAGATCCAAGCAGCTTGACAAACTCCAAGCATGAGCTCCAGCAAGAAAATGACACTAAAGCACATTATCATCAACTTTCACATCAGGGTTAAAGAGAACATCTTTGCCCCTGAGTTCGATCTCCAGTAACCACCACTCCCATCCCCCGCAAAAAAGAGAGAACACCTTACAAACAAAAAGAGGCAAGTTATACACAGTAGAACAAAGATAAGGAGAATGTGGCAATCCACATCCACACAGTAGCCAAGGCAATCTTTTAAACATAAATCAAACCTCACTTTCCCCTGCAAACAGTTATTTCCTTTCTCACTTTGAAACACTGAAGCAATCATCTTGCTACTACATGTGATGCTTGGATGCTTTGTAATTTTATCCTCATTTTTGGAGTTTAAAGAGAATGAGAGAAATGTCAAGTACAGTCTATAATAAAGAGCTGACCAGTTCTTCAGAGAATCTGTTGGTTCTTGGTCATCATTTGTCCCAAGAAGCAAGATATACCTGGGATGTATACCCTATTAATGTTTGCTAATTAAAAGAAATGCAGCAGTCCCTATCAAAGCACCGTGTACTTCCATGACTCTCACAGGACTGGTCATAATTTCCCTTTTTTTAATACCTCCCAAATAAAAAATAATCTCCTTGAACCCTTCCCCAACTGTCCTTAAGGGTAAGGCTGGCCAGGCTATGGTTACCATGATGATGGGATGCCTTGCCATCCCTCACCCCATTAGCAGCTCTTGTCTCCACTTCAAATGGAGTAAACAGTTGGCCTACAATGAAAGTTTTTAACTGTTCTCATAATTTTATGAATCATTTCTGCCCTCCGCTTAAAGGAAATTTGGTCGTATTTTTCATTTCTGAATATTTTAAAATATACTTATATTAGAAAGAACAAGTTGAAATCCTGTGACTTAATGGTTTCCTCCTAGAAATGAGGAGCGTAGATTGCTTACCAGGGACTCGAGGTTGATTCAGCACATATGTGAGTCTGGGCAGCACTTTCAATATCCATGGTGATAAGCGAAAATTGGTAAGAAATGGAGGCTGACTGTTGACATGAGAAAAACTGGAGATGGAAAACCCTTTCTGTCATGAAAGATGAAGAGACCTTCTAACATGCTGGCAGAGAAGGACCTTCCAAATTCAAAACACAATTATGACTGTAACAATAATATTGACTTTTTACTGAAATCTCACCAGAATTTATTTTTCTAAGTGAATATTTCCATAGTTTACACTGCTTGCTAATCTTCCCCCATAGGTAAACTATTAGGAATCACCTTCAGAAATACCCACAAAACACACAAGAAAACCATTATCTTCTATATCGGAACATTTTGTTAAAAAAAAAAATTACATTGTCCACTTGATTTACCAGACTTATCTCTGAATGGTTTTTCCAGCTTTCAAAAGTCAAATCCATCCTGAAAAGATTAAACTCTGCCATTATTGAGATTATTCCAAAAAACAGACCACAGGCTCTGAAGTGCACGGTTTCGGTAATTTTCTTGACAGGGAAAGCATTTTAAGTATGTGAACAATATTGGAAGATAGCTCCACTGAATATTTCATTATATTGACTTTTATGGTCATGTCATGGTTTGGAATTGGAATGCCCCCCAAAGGCTCCTGTGTTGAAGGTTTGGACTCCAATGCCCCAATGCAGCAGTCAGTATTTGGGAAAGTGATTGGATCATGAGGCCTCTTATCTTATCGGTGTATTAACCCATCAATGGATTCAAGCTAAATGGATTTATTGGGAGGTGATGGAAATGGAGGAGGTGGAACCTAATAAAAGGTCCTTGGTGGTGTACCCTTGGGGACTCTGTCTTGTGCAAAAGTCCTGGGAATGCCTAGCAGCCTCAGCTCCCATGGACCTGGGAATGCTGTAGAGCAAAGCCCATCTGTGAATGATGCCAGTTCACTAGCAGAGTGACCAGAGGCTCTGGCCACAGCTGTCCAGCCTGGCTTCTTTCACCCAATCTGTGATAATACCAACATTCTCATTCCCTAATAAGCCACCACAGAGTCAAGTCCTCAACAGGATGGAGATATCTCTCCTTATATACATAAAGACTTCTCACACATGGAAAGAACAAACATGGGCAATCTAGGGATTACCAAATCCAGTTCATGTAGAATTAAACTCAAACTCATTCCCTGTGGTTCAACAAAGCTGCCTTGTTATTTGACTGCTATTGAAATGGTAGTCATGAATTCATCAACTCCCTAGCCACAACCCTGTAAGAGACATTTCCAAAATTAGCTCAAGTAAGCAAGGCATCCAGAAAACTGTAGGCTGTCTGCCCTCTGGCCTTCCCAGGAGACACCCTCAAATACCTCTACTGTTGCCTTATGCCCCCCATGGGTAGGGCTATTTATTGTCCCCCATACTCAAATAGAGATTCAATTAAAAATCAAGATTTGGCAGCAACAAACTGTTTTCTTGTCAAACACATTGTAAATTGTATAAAATCTATTTTGGTGCAATTTACAACTTTGGAAATAAAAACACGCTCATAGAGCAATTTGTCTGCTTTAGCACTAGGAAGTCTGTATGCCTTGCTCCTGTTCAGGAGCTGGAAAGTGGCCAATCAAGGGAACGTGTCTAAGGGTGGAATGTGCACAGCAGTGAACGCCAACAGCTAGGTGTGGACGCGGAAACATGGCCCTCCTCCTCGAAAGCTGTGTAAAGATGAAATCAATGATATAGTAAAATACTTAGCACAGCACCGGCACATTGTGTTTCAATAGAAGCAGTGGGAGGATTAGTAATGATACTAGTGGTCGTTGTTTAGACAACTGGGGAACTGGAGCCAGGAAAACCCAGCTCCCAGTGACAGCTCCAACACTAATAGGCTTTCCAGTTCCTCTTCCCCAAATCCAGGAAAGATCAATAAAGACATTGGAAAAAGCAGATCAAAACCGGGTCAGAACGGTGTGCTCAACGACGGTTCGTTACTCCTGATCCGGGAATGACTTGGAGCAGCCGAAGGGTTGACAGATCCAAAGGGGAAAAGTTAGATCTCAGGATCTGAGAATGGAGCAAAGACTCGTCAAAGGTCTAGTTATTCATGCACCTCAAAGTTTCCCACAGAGCAAAAGTAGGTGGGAAATGTCTGAAAGAGAAGATGCTGGGGCTTCCAGATACTCAATGTGCATATGCTACAGAAATGGAACTTTGTTATATAATGCCAGGACAGGAATGGACAGACAGATAATGGAATCAAGTAGAAAGTCCAAAAATGAGCTGTGCATCTGATAAAGGCAGCTCTTTAAATCAATGGGGAGAAGAAAGGCAAGTAATTAGTAATCCATAGATACAGAAATAATAATCTGGGAAGATGATAGTTATCTGGAAAAAATAATTTTATATCTCTAACTCACATCTTATAATAGAAACAAATTACAGATGAGTGTAAATTTGAAATATGTAAAATAAATCTGTCAAAGCACTCAAACACGACATAAGGCTCTTTTTCTTAGAAAGAATGAAGCTAAAAGAAAATGAAAAAAACTCTTAAGCCATTATTGACAACCAAGAGCCATTAAAGATGGTTAATAAACTCGACTACCACAAAGTTGAAAAAGAATATCTGCAATGCAAAACATTTAAGTAAAACCATAAAAACATAGAAAGACAAATTTAAAATGTCAGATTGCAGGGTGCAGGGAGTGTGGAATAAACTCAAGTCAAATCACAAAGAACTAATTTTCCCCATGTATAGAAATTTCTAGACGTCAAAAACAAAAATGCCAAATATATAAGGAAACTGTTCACAGAATGCAAAATAAAAATGATCTGAAAACATACCAAAAGAAGTTTAAACTTGCTTATCATAAGAAAAGCAAAATCACAGGGTATCAATTTTTTTTTAACTTCTCAAATTGGCTATAAAAGGAATGGGAAAAACTTGAAGTAATGTGGTTAAGTAATAAAATTAAAGATACATATTTAAGGAATAAAAATAATTACAGTATATAGATTACCATTTTTAAGGAAACACAAAACATTTATATGCTTGTAAATTCATAAACTATTTCTGAAAGAACGAAGAGGGAACTGGTATCTGTAGTTATATCTTAGAAACAGAAGAGGATAGCTGGGGGGTGGATCAATGGAGAAGAAAAGGACCTACTTCTTATTTTATGTTCTTTTATATCATTGGGATATTATTGTGCGTAATTTGCCTATTTACAAAATTCAGTAAAGTAACAGGTAAATCAGGAGGAGGGAGCAAGAGCACATTCTATTCCTTCTCCTGAGTGCCCTGTTCTTGCACTCCCACCAGGGTTATCATACCAGCCACCTCCTGTTAAGAACCCCTAACGCACTGCCTTTATCCACCATATCTTCCTGTTACAGTCTCCCCTGGTATCCGCAGCCGATGGGTTTCAAAGCACCGGCAGTGGGCCAAAATCTGTGCATACTCAAGATGTAAAAGGGCGTAGTGTTTACAGTTAACCAATGTGCATCCTCTTTCACAAATTAAATCATTTTCAGATTACTTATAATCTCTAATAAAACATAAGTGCTTGCCGGGCATGGTGGTCCACACCTGTAATCCCAGCACTTGGGAGGCTGAGACAGGAGGATCGCAAGTTCAAAGCCAGCCTCAGCAATTTAGCGAGGCCCTAGCAACTCAGTGAGACCCTGTCTCTAAATAAAATACAACATAGGGCTGGGGATGTGGCTCAGTGGTAAGTGCCCCTGAGTTCAATCCCCAGTACCCCCCCAAAAAAAAGAAAAAGAAGAAAGAGCTAAAATACAAAATAGGGGTGGGGATGTGGCTCAGTGGTAAGTGCCCCTGAGTTCAATCCCCAGTACTCCCCCCCAAAAAAAGTGCTTACAAATAGTTTAAGAAATAAATTCTGTTCATGTTCAGTAGAGATTAATTTTTAATATTTTCAATCCCCAGTTGGTCGATGTTGTGGTTTAGATACAAAGTATCCTCCAAAAGCTCACATGTGAGACAATGTAAGAAAGTTTACAGGCGAGATGACTGAGTTGTGAGAGTCTTAAATTAATCAGTGTGTTAATCCACTTAAATGGGTTAACTGGGTGGTAACTGCAGGCAGGTAGGGTGAGGCTGGAGGATGTAGGTCACTGTGGGGCGGTGCCTTTGGGATATATATTTTGTCCCTAGTGAAAATACATTTACCAGAGCCCCAGTTGCAATGTCCTGGGCTGCTTTCCCCAGCATGGTGGTCTGCCTCACTTGGAGCTGAAAGCGGTGGAGTTGGCTGTCTATGGACTGAGACCTCTTAAACTATAAGCACCAAATAAATATTTCCTCCTCTAAAATTGTTCTTGTCAAGTCTATTGGTCACAGCTGTGAAAAAAACAAACTGACTGTAAGAGTTAAACAGTTGAATATACTGACGTAGA
This sequence comes from Glaucomys volans, assembly GCA_020662805.1. Lineage (NCBI taxonomy): Eukaryota > Metazoa > Chordata > Mammalia > Rodentia > Sciuridae > Glaucomys > Glaucomys volans. The sequence continues at coordinate 423,453 of JAJEJO010050041.1, read as the reverse complement.
CCCAATGGAAACAAGGCTGATTTGATTTTATTAGCCATTTCTCCCACTCTCCTTTGAGTTCTGTGAAGCTAGAAGCCTTTGTGATTCTATTTTCTCCTCTCTTAAGTGCCTTCTATTGTATATATTTTGTTTGTCCCACCCTCCTATTTATTTTACAGTTGAAAAAGGGACTACATAACAAACCTAGACTCTTACAGATATTTAGTGACTGGTCATAAAACAGAAACCTTAGCCTATTGGCACTGCATTCTCCTCTTCCCACTACACTGCTTTGGTTGCCTGCGTATTTTTTAACTGGTAGCCAAGCACCCATCAATATGGTGGACCACATGTGCCTCTGTGCCTATGCCCTTAATTATTTATCAACATTTTCCCCTTCCTTTAAAACATAGCTTACCCCAACTCCCCACCTGCCATTCCTCACAGGCTTATAAACAGCAATTGTACATTATTACATTCTGGTTGGTCAATATTCAAAACAGCATTGGAAAACTAGAAGGATCCCTGGGCCTGATCTCTTGACAGTTCCCAGCTTCCATTCACACTAGCTGGGATACCCACGTGACCTTTCTAAGTTCCCCACCTAAGAAGTGGGATGTCTTAGTGTCTGCTCCTCATATCTCATAAAACTGCTGAGAAAATCAAATATGTGAAAATGTTATATACATTTCACAGAATAGACTTTATTATAAATATTTGGCCCCCGTTTTAGTTAGCTTTCTTGCTGCTGTGACACAGCTCTAGTAGAGGAAGAGTTTATTTGAGGGCTCATGGTTTCAGAGGTCTTAGTTTATAGAAGGCTGGCTTTATTCCCCAGGGCTCAAAGTGAGGCAGAACATCATGGCTGGAGAGTGTGGCAGAGGGAAGCAGCTCACATCACAATCAGAAAGCAGAGAGAGTTTCTACTCTCCAAATGCAAAATATATTCCCCAAAGCCACACCCCAAATCCCACCTCCTCCAGCCACACCCAACCACTTCTGTTCCCACTCAGTTAATCCCTATCAGGGGATTAATTCACTGATTGGGTTAAGATTCTTATAACCCAATCATTTCTCCTCTGAACCTTCTTGCATTGTCCCACACATGAGCTTCTGGGGGAGACCTCACATCCAAGCCATAACAACCCCTTAAAGAAAGTCTATTGTTATTGTTACTGTTATTGTTATTGAGTGAAAAAACTGGCTATCCGCACTCCATCTGAGTGTTTGATCTTTTTTATTTTCTTTCTCTATCAAACCTAGTCACAGTCTAAAAGTACGAAGCATTCTAAAAGTGAGCATGGAGGGAATCTCTCCACATGCTTTCCAGCATTAGTTCCAAATAAGAAAAAACTATAGAATGTTTTGTCTTTCCTTCTTAAAATCACTTTCTGAAGTTCTATCAGGACAAAAACCTCTTGATGCAGTGGAACCAGAAGATAAAGCAAGGCCACAGAGTTATGATGCTATTTGTTGACTAAGTTATCTTCAGAGCTTTCCCAGGAGGGAGCAAAGTTGGTAACTGCATTCCTATGGGTGGGGTGATATCTGGAGAAAAAATGGAGCATTAGCACAGATATGTGCGCGCACACACACACACACATGCATTGGTTTACTATGTTATAGGGATCAAAGCTCAATAGTGGGAACCAGCAGAACTCATTTTTCTATTTCCTACTATGCCGCCAATGAGTTGTATGATCTTCAATAAGTCAGCCATCCTCTCTCAATCTTAGTATTCTAACTTTCAGGGATGCTGTGAAGGTTCAATGAAATAAGAGATATAAAAGCACTTTGACAGGTAGCCACCCAGGAGTGAATTATTGTACTCCACACTAGTATTTCCCCAGATGGGGCTCTGCAGAGTTCTCTTAATAAAAGGTCTATTACCAAAGCACCCATGTTCACAGGAGTGGGGAAATCACTCCTCTTCCCAGAGTCTTCATTCAGTAGGCTAACACACAGTCTCCAAAACCAAAATAGTGGATAGATGTTGCAATGATTCCCAGTACGTTCCAAAGAAGGTCACTTTAGGAAATGCTCTTCTCAGTCCAATTCCATTTGGAAGGTAAGATCCTCCCTCATTTCATTTCATGGTATATAAGCACAATAGAGAGCCAGCATTATGAGTCCTTTGGTTGTTATGTTGATTTTCTCCATGTACCGCCACTGCTTCACCCCACTCACCGTATCCCATCCATTCCCCACCATTCCCTGCTCTGCTCAGTGGCATAGTATTCTGACCCCCCAGGGACCAGACTCCCTACCCCTCTGGCTTCTAGTTGAGTCCAATCAATGGAAGACATTGCAGAAGATGCAACAGTAAAAGGGAAGAAGAGTGGGGCATTTCTTCCCCTGAGCCTTCCCTGTAGGGGTGTCATGGTTCCAGAAGAGGCTATATCCTTCAACGACAGATACTTAATCTAGAATCAGTGGACTCCTTAACCAAGACAGATAGAAATGGGATTCTGAGTATCTCAATAAGGGGGCAATTGTAGCATATTTTCATTAACTTTTACAGAAATTTAGCATTTTCTTTGAATACATATGTGGGTAACAAACCTTAGTAATATTAGTGTCCATGATCTGTCACTAGTCAAAATTAACAAATTTTGTAATTTGTTACTATTGTTGCAGATCTCTTTAAATATTTTTAATAACCATAACTTTCTTCAGATTATGGAATGAGATCTGCTTTTCAATTTTGTTATATAACTTGCTAATAAGGAGGTTCATAAATTACTATATTACGAATCTGGGGTTTTTTTTCCACAAATCTGTTTTTGAAAAAAAAAAAAATTCTTGTCCTAGGGATTGAAACCAGGGGTACTCTGCCACTGAGCTACATCCCCAGCCTTTTTGTTTACTTTTTTAAGTTGTGAGACAGGGTCTCAAGAAATTGCAGCTAGCTGGGATTATAGGTGGGCACCACCGTATTTTCAAAAATACGTTTAATAACTTTGTTTCAATGTTTTTAGCCTTCTTTGTGATCACATTAGTTTTAGTAAATGAAAGGATCCATAAACTTTCTCAGGGTGCTTAAGGGGCACCTGGCACCAGAAAGATTATGAACTTCTGCCTGAAGTATTTGAATACTTCTCAAAAGAATTCTCAAAAGAAGGAACTCAAAAGGCCAATAAGCACCAACATTCATGCGTATCACACACACACACACACACACACACACACACACACACTTAATGTTATTACTCACTGGAAAAAATTAATGAAGCAAATCATTCAATAGAATGACTATAACCAAAAAGTCAGATAATAAGTTTTAGCAAAAATGTAAAGAAGCCAGAATGCTCTTCTAGTAGGAATGTAAAAGATGCAGTTGCTTTGCCAAAATTAGAATTGCTCAAAAATTAGAATTGCTATATGACCCAGAAATTTCACTCCTAGTTATTTTTTTATTTGTTCTTTTTAGATCTACATGACAGTAGAAAGTATTTTTACAAAATTTACATACATGGAGTACAACTTATTCTAATTAGGCTCCCATTCTTCCGATTGTACAGGTGTGGAGTTTCACTGGTCCTGTATTCACATATAAACATAGAAAAGTTATGCCCAATTCTTTCTACTGTCTTTCTTATTCTCATCCTCCCTTCCTTCCCTCAACTCCCTCTGTCCAATCTGGTGAACCTCCCTGCTTCTCCCTCCCTCTCCCCCTATTGTGAGTCAGCATATCAGAGAGAACATTCAGCTTTTGGTTTTCTGGGATCAGCTTATTTCATTTAGCATGATAGTCTCCAGCTCCATCTATTTATCAGCAAATGCCATAATTTCATTCTTTGTTAAGGCTAAGAAATATTCCATTGTGTATAAATATCACATTTTCTTTATCCATTCATCTGTAGAAGAGCAGCTAGCTTGGTTCCTTAGCTTAGCTGTTGTGAATTGAGCTGCTACAAACATTGATGTGGCTGTATCACTGTACTGTGCTGATTTTAAATCCTTTGGGTATGTACTAAGGATTGGGATAACTAGGTTAAATTGTGGTACATTCCAAGTTTTCTGAAGAATCTCCATACTTCTTTCCTTAGTGGTTGCACCAATTTGCAGTCCCACCAACAAAGTATGAGTGAACCTTTTTACCCACATCCTCACCAACTTTTATTGTCACTTGGAATAGTTGCCATTCTGACTGGAGTGAGATTAAATCTCAATGTAGTTTTAATTTGAATTTCTCAAATTGCTAGAAATGTTGAACATTTTTTAATATATTTGTTGATCATTCATATTTCTTCTTCTGTGAAGTGCCTGTTCAGTTCCTTTGCCCATTTATTAATTGGGCTATTTGGTTTTTTGGTGTTAAGATTTTTGAGTTCTTTCAGAGATTAATGATCTAACTAAGGTGCAGGTGGCAAAGATTTTCTTCTATTCCGTAGGCTTTCTCTTCACATTCTTGATTGTTTCCTTCTCTATGAAGAAGTTTTTTAGTTTGACACCATTCCGTTTATTGATTCTTGATTTTACTTCTTGCTCTTTAGGAGTCTCATTGAAGAAATCAGTTCCTAAGCCAACATAGTGGAGAGTTGGAGCTACATTTTCTTTTGGTAGCACAGGGTCTCTGGTCTAATGCCTAGGTCCTTGATCCACTTTGAGTTTTGTGCAGGGTGAGGGATAGGGGTTTAATTTCATTCTGCTCCAGATGGATTTCCAGTTTCCCCAGCACTGTTTGTTGAAGTGGCAATCTTTTCTCCAATGTCTGTTTGTGGCGCCTTTGTCTAGTATGAGATAACCATCTTTGTGTGAGTTTGTCTTTGTATCTTCTATTCTGTACCTTTCGGACTTCATGTCTGTTTAGGTGCCGGACACCATGCTGTTTTCGTTACTATGACTCTGTAGTACAATTTAAGGTCTGATATTTGTGGTGCTTCCTACTTCAGTTTTCTCATTACGGATTTCTCTGGCTATTCTGGGTCACATGTTTCTACAAATGAATTTCCATGACAGCTTTTTCTATTTCTCTGAAGAATGTCATTGGACTTTTAATAGGAATTGCATTAAATCTGTATAGCGATTTTGGTAGTACAGCCATTTTGACAATATTAATTCTGCCTATCCAAGAGCATGGGAGATCTTTCCATCTTCTAAGGGCTTCTTTCAATTCTCTTCTTTAGTGTTCTGTAGTTTTGGTTGTCTTTCACCTCTTCTGTTAGATTGATTCCCAAGGGTTTTTTTTTGTTGTTGTGTTTGTTTTATTTTGTTTTGTTTTGTTTTGTTTTTGAGGCTGTTGTGAATGGGATAGTTTTCCTAATTTCCCTTTCAACTGATTCATCATTGGTTTATAGGAACACAATCAGTTTATGGGTGTTAATTTTATATCCTGCTACTTTGCTGATTTCATTTATGAGTTTGAGAAGCTTTCTTGTGGAATTTCTTGGGGGGAATCTTCTAAATGTAGAATTATATTGTCAACAAATAGAAATAGTTTGAGTTCTTCTTTTCCTATTTGTATCTCTTTAATTCTTTCTTTTGTCTAATTGCTCTGGCTCGGGTTTCAAGGATTATGTTGAATATAAGTGGTGAAAGAGGGCATCCCTGCCTTGTTCCAGTTTTTAGAAGGAATGCTTTCAATTTTTCTCCATTTAGAATGATGTTGGCATTGTATTTAGTATACGTAGCTTTTACAAAGTTGAGGTATGTTCCTACAATCCCTAGTTTTTCTAGCATTTTGAACATGAACATATGCTGAATTTTGTCACATCCTTTTTCTGCATCTATTGAGATAATCATGGGATTCTTGTCTTTGTGTCTGTTGATGTGATGAATGATGTTTATTGATTTCCATATGTTGAACCAATCTTACATCCCCAGGATGAATCCCACTTGATCATGGTGCACTATCTTTTTAATATGTTTTTGTATGTGATTTGCCAGTATTTTATTAAGAAATTTTGCATCTATGTTCTTGAAGGATATTGGTCTTATTTTCTTTCCTTGGTGTCTTTGTCTGGTTTTGGTATCAGACTGATACTAGCTTCATAGAGTGAGTTTGGAAGGGGTTCCCTCCTTTTCTATTCATGGAATAATTTGAGGAATATGGATGCAAGTTCTACTTTGAAGGTCTGGTAGAACTCAGCTGAGGATCCATCTTGTCCTGGACTTTTCTTTGTTGGTAGGCTTTTGATGGCTTTTTTAATTTCATTGCTTGAAATTGATCTGTTTAAATATTCTAAATCTTCCTGATTCAATTTGGGTAGGTCATATGTTTCTAGAAATGTTCATGCTTTTCTAGTTTGTTAGAAATTAGCATAGATTTTTAAAATAGTTTCTAATTATCATCTGTATTTCAAAATAGTTTCTAATTATTATCTTACTTCAGTAGTGTCCCTGGTGATATTTTCTTTTTCATCATGATTTTTAGTAATTTAAATTATCCCTCTTTTTTTTAATCTTCCATTATCTGGGCTAAGGGTTCATTAATTTTATTTATGTACTCAAAGAACCAACTTTTTGTTTTGTTGATTTTTTGAATTTTTTTGAATTTTGTTTCAATTTTATCTCTGATTTTAATTATTTCCTGTCTTCTGCTGCTTTTGGTATTCATTCATTCTTCTTTTTTCTAGGGCTTTGAGATGTAATGTTAAGTAATTTATTTGGTGACTTTCTATTCTTTTAATGAATAAGCTTAATGCAATGAACTTTCCTCTTAGAACTGCATCATAGTGTCCCAGAGATTTTGATTTACTGTGTTGCTATTCTCAGTTACCTCTAAGTATTTTTTTATTTCATCACTGATTTCTTCAGCCATCCATTGGTCGTTCAATAGAGTATTATTTAGTGTCCAGGGTTAAAGTAGTTTCTATTTTTTTTGTTGTTTTATCATTGATTTCTAATTTTACTCAATTATGATCTGATAAAATACAAGGTACTCTATTTTTTTTTATATTCGCTAAGAGTTGCTTTGTGACCTAAGATGTGGTCTGTTTTAGAGAAAGATCCATGTGCTGTTGAGAAAAGAGTGTATTTAGTCTCACTTCTAGTTATATATCCATCAGAAATAAAAATAATTGTCTACACAGAGTCTTGTATATGAGGATTCATAGCAGTATTATTCATCAGAGCCAAAAAGTGAAAATAACCCAAATGTCCCTCAACTTATTAATAGACACATAAAATATGGTGCAATCATACAATAGAATATTATTTGATAATAAAAAGAATGAAAATATTGATAACATGCTACAACATGGAAGATATTTGAAAACATGTTTGGTGAAAGAAGATATTCAAAAATTCCCCCTGTGGTGTGATTTCATGAACAACAGATCCTCCTTATTCAAGGAGTCCATATTTGGGAAATTCATCCACTCACTGAAATCTATGAGCAACCACAAAAACAATACTCTTTGTACTTTCGTGGTTATTTATAGATGTACCCAGAACAATGAAAAAAGGTAAGTTGTTTGATGTATTTGTTCCCAACTGAGATCAAACAAGAGAGCCCTCTGCCTTCTTCATCTCAGATTTTCATGAAGTATATTGTTTTTTGCTATTTATTCAGTACCATGTTTTCACATTTTTGTACTTTCTGTTAGTGATTTGGTGATTTCACTGCTTAAAATGGCCCTCAGGTATTGTATTAAAGCACTGGCTAATGTTCCTAAGTGCAAAAGACTGTGATGTGCCTTGCAGAGAAAATATATGTGTTAGATGAGCTTCGTTCATGCATGAGTTACAGTGCTGTTGGCCAGGAGTTCAATGGTAATAAACCAATAAAAGATACAAATAAGATGTCTTTAAACAAAAACATTACATAAAACAAGGTTACATACTGATCGAATGCCAAAATGTTGTAACCAGAGATACATATAAACTTAGTCCTGTTTTTCCTCTGGAAGAGCAATGCTCCAGTATTTGTTAATACAGGCTTCAGGGCAACTCTATAGATCATGACTACTGTCCCTATGTATGAAATGTGTAAAATAGGCAAACAGATGGAGAAAGAAAGTATATTAGTGGTTGACAAGAGTTGAGAGGAGAGAAAATTGGAGGGAAATGGAGAGCGAATGCTAATGGGTATTCTTCTGGAGTTACGAGAATATCTCAGAACACAAGGTTGTACAACTCTGTACGTATATTAAAAAGCCACCCAACTGTACATTAATGGTATGATAGGTGAAATATGTACAAAAAAAGCTGAGGCAAGCAAGTGAGAAAGTCCTGTGAGATGGTCCCTCTTCCATGGCTCCAGAGCTCCAACTTTTTCCAGGCACCAGTAACACCATTTCTCTTCCACATTGAAGGTAACAGTGGCTTCCCATTCTTGTTAGTCCCTGCGTGATCAATATTTGGTACGTTTTCTTAACTCAGCCTACACTTGTGAAAAGAGCACCTATATTCAGATTCTCTTTGGTGAAACTCCTTAGAGTAAACTTCTGCTTCCTGCTGGGACCCAGAATGCTGGGGCACCAGTTGCCTCTGGTTCCATAACCTGTTTTACCACCTGAGTTTGTAGTGGTGGGAGAGCATATACGGCAATAAAATTTGTTCACACCCTTGAAATAACCACATTCGGGATCTCAGTGTTCCAGATTTCAATGAGGACTCCAGTTGCATGCAACAGAAATTGATTCTCATCATGTTAAGTGAAAAAAAAAAAATACACTGGAAAAGTAAAGGGGAGTGCAGAGGATCAAAGGAAAGGCAGAACAGGCTAGAAGAAGATAGTTCCAGAGAATGTCAGGGACACGGACTACTCAATGGTATTCTCAGATTGCTATCTCTGGAATGAATGTGCCCACTGAACTTTTTTCCATTCTGTGATGTTCTACTCTGAATCCAGAATTGGAGGAGGCAGGTCTGAATGGATCAGTGTATGTCCTAGGTCTGCCCCATCTCTGAAGCAGATGGCAGAGAAGATGATGGGAGGAAACTCCAAGTGCCTCTCTTTCTTCCACAAAGGAAAGCAGGTACTTACACTGCACCAAGAGAGTGTCCAGAGATGGATAAGTGCTTCCCCAAAATGAAACCTGAGCGCTTTTCAGAAAAGAGAAAAAAATGTCATGTGTCTAATGATGACAAATGTCGCTAACAAGTAGAGCAGGAGAAAGGGGGCCTTCCAGGGAGGAGATGACACAGAAAGCCAAAAGCCAGGGGCAGGACTTTCTTACTCATGATAACTGCAGCAGTAGAGAAACTACCAAGTCCAATGGATATTTTCTTTTCTAATTCACAATATACATTGTTTTCCATTTCAAAACAGGAGAGAGAAGAGAGAGAAAGGTTTTTACTAGAAAAATGAAAAAGAATTACCAAACCAAACCAATCTTTATGCTTTGTAATGTACTTCCTTTTAGTCTTTCTTCCTCTGTGTATTTTTTCATAATTATAAACATGCTCATTTCTATTTCAAGATTCTGCCCACGAGTTGGGACTTGCATGATTTGCAGATCAATCAAGTTGTGCATGGGAGAAGAGACAGCACAGTCCTAACTCCAGGCTCCGGAAATTTGTCAGCCTTGCCTGCACTTTAGCTTCACTCCAAAAGGCACAGGTCTCACTTTGCAACCAAAGCAAGCCAGGCCCAGGGAGCTCAATGGGCAGCTGTGCAGCTCCAGCCTACTCTTCTCTTCAGCCAGCTTTACCTCATGAGTTTTCTCCCTCTTAATTTGAATTAGAATGTTATAGTTTGAAATTCCTTAGTTCCACACTGAGGCCCTTGGTGGATTATGTTCCATATTCCAAATCTTCTTCCCTGTTTTGACTGGACAACGTGTTGTTTCAAATGACTTTAAATTATAAGTAGAGACTTGCATCATCTGATAATAAGTTGATTTTTATAAAAACAGCAATTAAGTTCAAGGGATCTATCTTCAAGTCAGGTCTCTTACTCATCTGGAAGTTATTAACTTTTATAGGAGACCTACCTCAAAACTAACGCTTAGTCCATTTGATCACTTTCTCCACAACTGTGCTTAACGCTACTATTTGTTCTCTGATACAACCTAAACCATTGAAAGCAGATGTAAGATAAAGTATCGTCTCTGCGCATCTAATCACCCACAAACGCATGCACAGAGAGAGACAGGGACAGCAGGAACAGAGTGAGAGAAAAACAGGAAGACAAAATTTTCCTATTATAAAAATCTGAACAACTACCAAAGGTCACTTCCATAAGGCTACTGGTGCTTAGATTTCAATTCCAAGATTTGTCTTTTAAATAAATAAAATCAAGGTTCAGAGAAATGTTTGTAGACCTGTGTGTTATGGCTTGAAGATGAGGTGTCCCCAGAAGTTCCTGTGTTGATGCAGGAATGTGAAATGATTGGATCGTGAGAACTGTAACCCAATCAGCCCATCCTAGTTTGAATGGACTGTGTAGTAACTGTAAGCAAGTGGGGCATGGCTGCAGGGGGTGAGTCACTGGGGGCTGCCCTGGAAGGGTGCGTCTTCCCTGTGACCCTCTCCCCTCTCCATATCTCTATGTCCTGACTCTACCATGATCTGAACAGTTTTCTTGCACTGGGCCTGTTCTGCATGGTGTGCTGCCTCAATGTGGACCCAGGGCAGTAGAGTCGCCATCTATGAACCAAGACCCCTGAAACCATGAGCCCCAAATCAACATTTCCCCCTCTAACTTGTTTTTGTTGAGTATTTTGGTCACAATGATGCAAAAGTTGGTTAAAATACTATGTTCATAGCAACATTTTTTATAATAGCCAAAATGTGGACACCACTGAAGGGTCCATTGGCAGATGAATGGAGAAACAAAATGTGGTATATCCATACAATAAAATGTTATTCAACCCTGACTATTAAAGGAATTCTGACATGTGCTACGAATGGAAGGACCATGAGGACATAATGTTGAGTGATAACAAAAGGATAAATATGTACTCACTTGTATGAGATACCTAGAATAATTAAATTTATAGAGGAAAAAAATCTGTAAAGGCAACTTCCAGGGTCTAGGGAAGAAGGAAATGGGAGCTATTGTTTAAAGGGTACAGAGTTTCAGTCTGGGAAGAAAAAAGAGTTCTGAAGATGAGGGTGGTGATGGTGGACAACAGGGTGAATGGACTTAATGGCATTGTACTGTACACTTGAAAATGGATAGGATGGTGACATGTGTTGTCTGTATTGTACAGCAATTAAAAATAATTTCAGAAGTTAACAAATATCAAAAATCAGCTTTCCAAAATATAGCTTGACTCCCTGGCCTAAGGTCTGGATCCAGTTTCTAGTTGAGTCCAATATTTTCTTCCACTTGTTTTTTACCCTTGGGGAAAAGGGAGGAAATAAAAACAAATAAAAATAAAATGACTGCTTGCCTTCCTGCCCTTCTTTATTAAATACAATATTCCTGGAATTCTCCATTTTAGGGTCTTTGGAATTGATCTCCTATGGGTTCTGAAGGCCTTGACATTCCAACATTGTAACCGAACAGGATTCTGAGGTGTGGAGAAATGCTTGAAGATTAACTCTAGAAAAACCAAAGAAAAACCAGCAGAATAGACTTCAGATGCCATTCACAACAGTACTGAAAGTGTAACTGTAGCTCATGAAGGGTGAGTTGCGTGGGGCTCAGTTTTCACCTCGTCTCTCAAACACAACCACAAACCCAGCGATAATCTTGGCAAAGCTGTGTCGAGCCCGTGCTCGGAGAATGAGTGATATGTAATAGTGGTACCTTAGTAAACTCATGTCCTTTTAGAGCATGTCCCTTTATAGACATCCACAACGTGAGCGATTGTGCATTTCTGGTGGCATTAGTAGTCGTTCATTTTACAAACATTTACAGAGCACCTGAATCCTGACAAGTTCAGTCTTCACAGAGTTTATTACTAAGAAGACACTTGCTCTTTGCTGATTAAATCAATGGGAACATGGAGAAACTATTTCCTTCCTTCCAACTATCCTGGTCACTTCTTAACTTAGGGCCCTGTTTTATTTTTTTATTTTTTAATTATTTCTTTTTCAGAGATAGATGAAGACAGGAATGGCAATTTGGAAAATCAATAAGAAGAGAGGGAAAGGACAGGAACTGAATTAGGACAAGATATATTCCATGCTTTTATAATTACATCAAAATGGACTCTACTGTCATAGATAACTAAAAAGAACCAACAAATAAAAACTTCATAGAGCAAATTCTTATTAATTATAAAGCTCAACCCCAGTTTCTCCTTTCTTTAGCTAACCAGCTCACTCATTCGGCAACCTTGTCAGTTCAAAGGAGATATACACCTCTGAGCTATCCCTGTGGGGTCAAACTGGCTGTTTCATTTATATAATTATCATTGCTGATTGACTTTATTGTTATTTTTAACACTTGCATGGTGCTGACTCTGATATATATGTATATATGTTTGTACACATATATATGTTTGTGTGTGTATTTATAGACATACAAATACACACATACTAGTAGTAGGGAGTAATGCTGCTCTCTAATAATGAGTCAGAAAACTGAGTCACAAAGAATTTAAATAACCTACACCAAATCATCCAGCTCATAAGTGGTAGAGCTTACATTTGAACCCAGAAAGTTTGGTTCTGGAATTCATGTGCTGACCCCAGCTATACAAAGTAACTAGACTTTAAATTTTTTAATTCTGGTCTGTGAGAAGATAAGGCATTCACACCCGATGGCTAATCTACACAGTGCTTCCTGCTTCGAGAAAACCTTGCTTTGAAAAATATCAGCTGGGCTCACAAGTGTGCTTAGTTTCATAGCTGTTTTACATAGCGGTGCAAGTTTATCTCCTCTTGGGAACCTGTAATAAACCTTTGTAGACCAACACTGGTCAGCAGATCACACTTAGAGCAACACAGCTGGCCCACTATGCTCTGCTGCTTCTTGGGCTACCTCCCACATAACACACAGAATCCTCGTTTATTCTGGAGGACTAGGACTATTAACCAGAGGTGTTGGGAGAAGTCGGTACAGGTCAGACACTCTCAAAGGATACCCCAATTACAAAGAAAATCTTAAAGGGATGAAAGGATTTCCAAGTCCCAGCCCACCCATCCCAAGCAGCATTTGATATCTGTGAGGTACAGAAACCACCATGGGAACAAATCCTTTCCAGACGGATGTACAAAAAGCCATCTTCCAGAGTGACAGCTGGAGCCCTTTGTAATTTAGCTTGGCTTTGAACCCACTCTAGTAGGATGCAAAATATGCCAAATTATGGTTACTCTCTCAGAAAGAGATAAGACTTCAAGATTTGTCTTTTCTTTTATATGGATGACCTGAAGCTATAGCCAGAGGAGAGTGCTCAATTACAAAGCATGCTTGAAGTAGAATCCTGTTTCAATCAGTCAATTAGTATGGAATTTGGACTGGATAAATGCAATTTCATGTGCCAAATGTGAAAAGGTAAAGAATCGCAAACACATGCAACTCTTTGAAGCAAATGTAATTTGGGAGCTGGAGTTTCCACAGACTTATAGAGTCAGGAACTGCAACAGTTTCTCTAGAGAAGGACCAGAAAATTGCAATAAGTCATCATGAAGTCTTGGAAAGCATCATGCATAGTCTGAAGATGCAGCTCCCTGCTGAATATATGCTGAAAGACAGTATAAATTAGTGACCAACTATGGAATCTGGATCAATTCCTGCCTCTGCTGCTTATAGACCTATGAGTGTGAATATAATACTCACCTTTTGTGCTTCTCTTTATCTGCAAAGACATCTGCCTGCAAGAGACCTTAGGAAGATTAACGAAGATGCTAGGCAGAGTTCTTAGCACAAGATAAGCATTCCAGTAAGGGTTAATCTTGGTTATTAATACATAATAAATAAATGCTGCAGTTTTAGCTTTTGCACTTTAAATTTTGGGGGAAAAAAATGTGCTCTTTCCCAAAGCCTCAGTTTCTTCATCTGTATTGTGGTAATGACATTCTTCTTCCTTTCAAGGTCCCATTTCTTCAGTTCCCTACAACTTTTCACTTTCGTCAATTTATGTTCTCGCCAATCTTCAGCTTAGCTTTTGCTCTGGGGAAAACCTAACCAAAGATATTAACTTTGATTAAGTAAGAAAAAGGCGTGAGAGGGACAAGGAAAAAGTCCCAGCATGAATCAGACATTGGAATCACACAGGTAGGACCTTAGGGAGGAAAGCAGAGAGAAACACACAGAGAGGAAGAAAGAGGACTGAGAGAAGCCTGTAGCACAGGTTGTGCAACCAAGAATCCAAAATATGAAATACACCAGAACCTGAAAGTTTTTGAGCATCATATGCCATGATGACAATTTTCAGGGCATTCTGGATTTCAGATTTTCAGATATTCAGAAAACCAATGCAAATATTCCCAAATCCAAACAGCTCTACAACCTGAAGCACTTCCAGTCCCAAGCATTTCAGAAAAGGTACACATCATGTATCTAACATGAGCACTAAGTAAGCAATAGTGCTCCTTGGAATTTCCCTCCCCCTGAAGTCTGGACCTGCCATTCCATTATTAAGTTCTTTAAGATACTGATGAGCCATTTTTTCCAGTTTCACATAAGACTCTGATTCCTAATCTTCTAACTCTGATTTTAGCATTCCACCAGGGAATTATTCTCTGCATAACCATTTCACTGGACAGGGTAACATTCACTTGCCCTAATGACATTATCACTAAGATCTTATTCTGAAAGTTCCAGAGAGATTTTGGTTTCAATCAATAGAAACATCTGGATGATAGCTTGCTCCAATTTCTTTCAGATCCATTTAAGACCCAGATGGAGCCACACTGGGCATGATGATGCTTGTTTTGCCACAAGTTATGGGTTTCCCAAGAGAGACTGAAGAGGACTCTGAGCTGCCACCAATACTCACACAACCTCTAAGGAGCCTGGTTTACCTAAAACCAGGGTTTGTAGATTTGTGGACTCCAGAGACACTATGATGCTCCTCCCATGACCTCAGAAACAGCATGTACACATGTCTTAAAGAACTTAACACTGGGATGTCAGGTCCAGAGTTCAGGTGGACGGGAGGATTTTGTCGAGCACTACAGCTTGATGTTTGCCTCAGAAACAGGTCAGGGATCCCTTATCCAAAATGCTCTGGATGAGAAGTGTTTTACATTTTAGAGATTTTCAGGTCTTAGAATATTTGCATCGACTTTACCAATTGAGTATCCCTGATACTGATAAGTGCCTTCGTTCTGAGCCTTCATGGTAGAAATTGCAGGTCTGGATGGTTTGGGACTTTGGTACCCACAAGACTCATGGAGTCTCCCCTCATTTTCACTAGGGCAGAAAAGGGAGAGACTGAGATGTGGAATCAGTCACTCCTGGAGTTTAATTCACATCCCAGCCGGATGGATATGCTTTGAGGTCCCTCAATAGGCCACATCCAACCCTCACTGCCACATGACTGCTTTGCCCCAGCTGCTCTCTCTTGTTCCTCTTCTCCTCTGCTCCGTTGTCAACTTGCTCTCAGCTGTGTCCTCTTACCCACAGAAGCCTTCTCCAACCTCCCAGTGTCAGATGCTCCTTCACAGCTGGCTCTCATTCCCCATTATAATTGCTTCTTTTCTTCTCCCCCAATGGACAGTAAATATCTCTCTTGTTCCCTGTAGCTTAACACAGAGCCTAGCACTGCGCCTAGTGAAAAATAGGTGCTCAAAAAATAGTGCTATGAAACAGATGACTAAATGAATCATAATTCTACCACTTATCAACTTATACCACAAACCTTGGGCAAGTTTTCTTGTCCATAATAAAAGTACCTGCTCTGAAGTCCTGCTGTGAAGATTAGATTTTTAAAATGTCTCTAAAAGCATCCAGTCAAAAGTCTCTACTACTTGGTAGTTGCTCAATAGGAGCAGGTCTCTCGTTCTGTCAATTTCTCCACCCTCGTGGTTAAGCACAAAGCAGCTTTCGTGTCCTTGGGAAATACTGCCTGAGAACCCTAGAATCCATTCCCACTACAGTGACATGGAAGAAATTGAACTGTTCATCATAGTCATGCAGTAACAATAAACCAACCAAACAATCAGGGCAGGACGCCCACCCACACACCTCTTCCCAGAGGTGCCCTTTTCTCCGCATCCCCACCTGTAGAGAAACCACATCTGCTTTTCCCAGACATCATATATTGCTTTCAAGGGTTGCTAAATCAAAGGCAAGGTGAAAATCACTGTCATTAAATGGCAGAAGAAAAAAAAATACTTGAACTGAGGTTTTTTTCCAAAGGAAAAAGACATTAAAATATTCCCTGAAATGTTTCCATGTCATTAAAAAAAGAAGAAACTCTCCATTACCATATTTATTACCAAAGCATTCTCCCTTTTAACCTACTCTTTTGTTCATTCTGATCTCCAGAAATTCATGTCTGCCCAACAAAGTCTAATTTCCATAAATGCTTTACAGAATTCAAAGAAGACAGATCTTTGAATCTTCCTAATATTATTAATAAATGCTAAGAGGGTATAACACAAAATTAATGAGTAAATTTAATAATTCTCCTATTGGAATTGCCTTTCGACGTAGTTCCCAGGGGGAGAATGTTAGTGCGTACTTTCTGTAGACAATATTGTTTAATGGAAACTTCGCAAAAATTAGAATTAGGCCTTTGGTGAACAGGGATCTTTAATTTAATTTGTTTTTACTGCCAGAACACAGGGAGTTACTCACAGTGGATTGCACCAGCAGGCAACCCGTTAGAATTAAGTTTTGTTGTGATCACCAGGGTAATGACTTCTCCAAGGCCTGGTGTTTGGAGAACAGCATGGTTTAGTTATTATGGGAATCGTAAATGGCATTAATAAAGTCCTGGAGGAGCAATCGCATTGCAGAGCAGCCTCATAAACATGGGAGGCCAGTCACTCTTCACATACTTGAGAGGAGAGGGGGATGGCTGTGATACATTGGGGGAGGGGAGGAGACAGACACTCACAGAGGAATGAGAAGGGGACGGGAAAAGAGAGGAAGAAATGGGAGTCCCTGCTTTTATTTGCATTTTTTCCCACAGAGCATGTCTCCAGTTTAAAACAGGAAATAAAAACCCTTCATTGCTCACACCTGCTTGACTTCCCTGACGTGGACTCTGCCACTCACACCACTGTGATAGAGAGCAGGCCTTGTAGAAATAGCCCAAGAAATTAAGGTTTAAAAGCAAAATTGCCACACCTTGATATCTTTCCAAAGGAATGGAAAGCAGGGACTCCAACAGATGCCAGCAGATGCTTGCAAGCTCCTCTTCATAGAAGAGGCAATGGCCAAAAGGTAGACATAACCCAAGCGCCCATCAGCCCATGAATGGATGAGCAAAATGCCGTCTATAGGTACAGTGGAACATTTCTCAGCCTTGCAAATAAATGAAGTTCTGATGTGAACTACAACACAGATGAACATTGAGAACATTGCACTAAGTAAACAGCCGGTCACAAAAATATACGTCCATATGATTCCACTTACCTGAGGGTCTTAGAACAGTCCAGTTCTTAGAGACAGGAAACAGAAAAGAGGATACCAGGGGTTGGAGGGAGAGAGGTTAGGGAATTAGGTTTAATAGTTACAGTTTCTGTTTGAGGTGTTAATTTTGGAAACAGTGTCAATGATTGTGAAACATTATGAACGTAACTGATGCCACTAAATGAAGAAATGGTTAAAAAGGTAAATCTTACATATTATACTATATATATGTTTTGTTTTGTTTTTTCGGTGCTAGGGATTGAACCCAGAGCTTTGTGCTTGCAAGGCAAGCACTCTACTCACTAAGCTATATCACCAGCCCGTGTGCTATGTATTTTACCACAACAAGAAGGGGGAACTCACACTTTAGGAATCTCTCTTCCTCTTCCACCACCTCATGAGTTCCCTTCTTTCATATGTCACTCAATTTCCTATGTCCTAATTAAAGGTGAAGTAAGTCGAGGGACCTGTTTCATAAGAAGTGCCAATAATCATTCTTCCCTCCCCTGTGTGAGTCTGGTGATACAGATTCAGTGTCTCCCTTCCTTTGTCTTGATGATTTGGGTTTTTTTTTTCTTTCTCTCTTTCAAAAAAGGACACTTAAAAATTTGCCCAAAGAGAGTCTGGTTCTTTCAGAAAGCGCTTTTGGGCCCATACAGAGATAGTCCAACTCCAAATTCAGTGGTGGGAGCAGGTCTTTAAGTGGCCCCTTATTAAAAGAATGAGTTCATGTAGATTTCAGTTTATAAGAAATAGTGCCAAGGGCTGGGGATGTAGCTTAGTGGTACAACCCTTGCCTCCCCATTAGGCCCTGGGTTCAATCCTTAGCACTGTGAAAAAGAAAAAAGAAGGATGAAAATGAAAAAGAAGATAGAAAAAGAAAGTAGCACCAAAAGATCAACATACATCACCCCAACCCTCTAAGACAGGTCAAGCTTATTGGCAATTGCCACTTCAAAGGCCCTGAAACTGAAATTGGATGTGGGCCTTTCTCTGTCACATGGAGATAGATTTCAAAATTTCTTGGCCGTGGAGAGTTAATGTGAGTCCTGTCAAGGAAAACTAAGATTTTCCCTCAGGTCTGCACAAAGTGTCATCCTCATACTCCCACTCCCTGGAGAGAGTGTGCAGCCCCAGGTACTTGGAGGATTTTGATTTGGAGATACAAAGTTGGGAAAAAGTTTTTTCCCTGAATTAAAGAAGATCCTAGTAAAATTGGTCCACACAATTATGATCATAAAGGCTCCAAATTACTTGTATCTAGACGTTGTATGGATAGCTTACTCTCAATTTTCTTATTTGACAGGGAAGAAATAATCCCAAAATTGAGGTTTAGTCTGATTTATTTTTACCCACCCCTTCCCAAAGAAAATTTAAAGTGGACAACAACAAAATCTGGGGGAAGTATATTATTTTTTCTCTTCTTTATTTTTCAATTTTGGCATGGTTCTTTTCCTTCCACAATGGAAAAACATTACCATGATATATAGTTTGTTGTTTAGCATGACTAAGATTGGCTGTTTAGATAAAGAGCAATATGTCCAATTGGAAACTTCCAATGTTGAAACCAGATCTGATCTGCATCTCAGACCATCCTGGGGTGCCTATTATTTAACCACTGACAAATGACAAGGCTCTATCTTACACCTGGTAGCTATTTGTGGCTAAAAGTTAAGATAACTAACCAAGAGTTTCTTGGACAACGATCTTGGGAGAAAGTGTCTATGAAATAATGACAACAAATGTGTGTGTGTGTGTGTGTGTGTGTGTATGTGAGAGAGAGAGAGGGAGAGTTTTTACAGGACTGGATTAAGACCTTTAGAAAGTCGAAATTTTTAAAAAGATTATGGTACCCCCATCCCTTTGCAATTCTAAATACAATAAAAGCAAGAGTAAATCTTATTGCTATTATTATTGAGGACATATTGTTTGTATTGCCTGGTTTTGCTCAGGATTAAATGACACACTGGAAGCCCCAGTCACACTTAGGCCACCCAGGTGCTGAAATGAGGGACAGGCACGAGGACTGTGTGGTGCATTCCCACAGCTTAGCTTACACTGAACGACAACACTAAACCAGAAGCAATTGATCCTGTATTTTCAATCATCTTACCAGTTCTAATTGGTTCGACCATTTTAATGGAACTGTCTCATCAATTCAAGCAGCCAGTCAATTAAATCTAACATCCGGTTAACCAATCTCCCCTCCCTACCCCCATCCCTGACAGTCCCACCATTTGAATGTACGGAATTCACAGGTTGTTTTCACATCATGCACACACCACCTTAATGACGAAATTGGAGCCGGGCCGCTGCTGAGCTCATCGATTATACGGAAATCACTCCCTAATATGTGGTTTCCCCCAACTTGTTTCAAAATACAAAATTAGTTAAGAATCCATTGATCCACTGGCCAAAGAGAACCTGAGACTCACTGGCCTGAAGCTGTAAGGATAACAGATCCCAGCCTCCAAAACACCTTAGTACAAAACACGCCAAAATGAACTTTAGACAATAGAAACCAACTCAGTAGACTGTAGTTCCTTACATGCATTTACATGCTTAACTCAGCCTGGCAATGTGACCATGCATTCCAGATAATTCCCAGTGCTCGCAGCTATAAACCTCTGTCCTGTTTCCCTAAAAGTATACTTGCGTGGGTCCTCACATTTTTATTTTTATTTCATTTATTTATTTAACTCATTTATTGGTACTGAGGATTGAACCAAAGGGCACTTGACCATTGAGTTACATCTCCAACCCTGTTTTTGTTTGAGACAGGGTCTCACTAAGTTGTGAGGCTGGCTTCAAACTTGCAACCCTCAGCCTCCCGAGTGGCTGGACTATAGGCGTGTGCCACTGTGCCCAGCTCTAGTCCCCATCTTTTCATTCCCAAACTACAATCACCTCAGTACAGAAAGGATCTGATTGTTCAGTCCCCTTAGCTGTCCTGACTTGACCACCAATAAGGTCCCAGTGGTTATAGGGCTTTCTCATGAATTCAGAGTGTGTGTAAATTGATGTAACTTCTATAGTAGGCAACGTGGCAAAAACCTACCAAGCTCACAAACACATGCACCCGCTAGTCAGAAAGTTCATTTCTTGAACTTTGTCCCACAGATAGACGTGCTCTCAGATTGATAGAACAACCTAAACACATAGCTGTTGCTACTTTGACTCCAATAACAGAAAATTCAAAACCATTTAAATGTCCATCACAGGTGGCTGTTAGCATCCAATACTGTAAATATAGTCAATGAATAATATGCATTGATTAAAAATGAGGAAACTCTGAGCTGATATGGAGCGATCTTCTAGATATAAAATGAAATTTCAAAAAATCAAAATGAAAACAATATTTATAGAGAGTCTATTTATTTTTAAAGGTAAAAAGTACCTATGCATTTGCTTTTCTATATATGCTGTAGCTCCAGAAAAAAATGCACAAAGAAATAATGGTGCTTCAAAAGAGAAGAGAAGAGAAGAAAAAAAAAAACTGGTAGAAAGAAATAAAAGATTGACATCTGAGTTAAGCCAAAGATATGAAAAGTTTTCATATTACATGCAGCAGTTCTTACAGCAGCAATATCACACTCTAACAACAAATGTAATTTCTGGGAATTGTTTAAATGTAATGTACTTTCCCCACTTCCCCTGTGCTTGTGGTTGTTTCCTGTCAGCAGGATCTGATCACATGACTATCACAGGCATTGTCCTGGCTCTTCATCAGCCCTCTCTGGATCCTCGCTCTAGAGGAGCAGTGTATGGGAAGGGAAGCACATCACATCACTCATGCCACTGTGCCTCACCACTTCACATGTCTGTGCTTCCCCTTTACAACAGTCCTCAGGAGGGAGCTGTGTGAAAGACCCTGTCTCCTATGGCAAAAAGCTTGTTATGAAACATCTGATCATCGAACCTCCTTTCTGGATTCTGTTTCTGCCTCTCACCCAAAGGATTTCTTTTCCTAAGTTCAAAAAGTTTACTGAACTATCTAGGTGTTGGTCATCCTGAGTTGATATTCTCAGGAATGTGGTTACTTTCCATAGGTATTTTTCTTTATCTCAGGAAACTTGTTTGAACTGTAGTTAGTCCCGTTTCACTGCTTTGCTTTTATGAACTCAGCATGGTTTATTTGAGGACTATGGAATGACCAGTGGTTTGGGCCCTTCTCTCCTTTTCTGTGCTTTCTGTGGCAGAAAAGAGGAAATCTTGAGTGCCCTCACTCGATGAATACCTGTTGGATGAAGGAATGTGATGCTCTCAGGGATACTGATGTTAGACCCACCCCACAACACCTTTGTCTCCATGCCCACCTCTCTCATATCTCACTTATGTAGCTCTCAGGGAATCCAATCCTCACTTTTCAATTTCCTCTGTTTCTCTCACTCCCTGCTTTCTCTGGCTAACGTCTACTTTGGTCTCCTCTCCCTAAAATGACCAGAAACTCCTTGAGAACTAGCACGTTATGTTATTCGCCATTTCTGTATTCCCAAACTGTCCTCACACACTACAGCTCTGAGCTCCTTATGGACAGGTATTCATCAACTATTCTTGCAATTGAATCAAATAACCTCTTTGTCCTGAGACCCCTCTGATTGGCTCATATGGGATTGTAATAATTCACCTCTTGCCATGAAGTAAAGAATGTGATGGGGTCTAAAAGTAGAAAGCACCTTTAAATTTGCACTGGGTGCCTGGGAACTAGATCACTGACCATCCCCTCCTGCAGGTCTGGCCTAATCCACTGTCATAATCCTGGATGAACTGCATAGGCTTATTCTGCTAAATTTGATTGTTTAGTTTAAAAGGTAGTGTGCAGTTTCACATATCACACCGAGAAAAGGCCCTTGATTGATCCACTCACACTTGCTGGGTTTATGGACATTCACGTCACCTTGCCTACTTAGATATTCACTTTGTCAAATAGTATTTTTCTCACAGTATGGTTGTTCCTCATTCTATTCTATAAAAGGAGTATTTTTTACTTAATATAGTGAAAACACTCTCTTATTTTGTCTGTGGTTAACATTACCTTGATCCCAGGTAATTAAAGTGATTTTGGGGGTAGCATTTTCCACCTATCAGATTTAAATAATTTTTTGTCATTGAAAATGGGGAGACACAGAGAAGGAAATGCTTTGAATCATTTTATGAGTCCCTCTCTAATTTTATGTACTCATTTTGAAAATGATTCAAAATCTAATAAAAATTTAAAGACAATTAAATGCTAATACAACTTCTAAAAAAGAGCAATGAATATATCTTCTAGATTTCCAAGATATGTTTTAAGTTAATGAATAGGAGTAAAGAAATTTTAAAAATTTGAAATAATTTCTATCATTTCTCATTTATAGCCAAATTAGATTGTTAGAATCATTTTCTTCCAAAATTATTTCTAAACAAGAGCAGGATTTTCAAACATGCTTATTTGCCTAACCCCAAAAAGTATCTTCAAAAACCTTTTATCAAAAAACTTTTATCATAGGTTTACATGATAGCAGTATATATCACTTCCAGAGCTTTATATCTTACTCATATTTTTTTAATTATCATAAGATCAATAGTTTATTTTCAAAAAGAGAAAATAAAAGGGAAAAAAACAAAATATCCTTTCCTTTATATAAAGGGTGGGCTAAGGCAAGTTGATTTTTTAAAAATTTGTTCTAATTAGTCATTCGTGACAGTAGAATGTATTCTGACAGGTCATACATAGATGGAGAATAATTCCTCATTCTTTTGGTTGTACACAATGTAGAATCATGCTGATCATGTAGTCATCTATGTACATAGGGTATATTTTTAAAATAAAACTGTTACATCAATCTTTCATCTTATCAGAGCATTATAGTTACATATAGCAGCTGGGTTCATTTGACAAAATGACACATGCATAGAATTTGATTTCGATTCCCGTTTCCCCTCTTTCCCACCCTTCCTCCTTCCCCCTATTGTCCTTCCCCTACTCTACTGATCTTCTTTTTGCTCATTTGTTGATTTATTTTTGATTGGTACTGTCTACATATACATAAAGGTGAAATTCCCTGCAGTACATGTAGATGTACGTGCACCATTTTGTTAATTCTGCTCCATATTTCCTTCCCTTCTCCATCCTTCATCCCTCCCTCTCCAACTCCTTCTTTCCACTGATCTTCCCGACATATATAGTATCCACATCCTTCACCCCCACCACCTTCTTTCCCTTATTTGGCTCTAGCTTCCACATATGAAAGAGAATATTCCACCCTTGATTTTCTGAGTCTGGCTTGTTTCATTTAGCTTGATACTATCTATTTCCATCCATTTGCCAGAAAATTCCATAATTTTATTCTTCTTTAAGCCTAAGCAAAACTCCTCTGTATATGTATACCATATTTTCTTGATCCATTCATCTACTAACAGGCATCTGGGCTGATTCCATACTTTGGCTATTGTGAATTGCGCTGCTATAAACATTGAGATGGCTGTATCACTCTAGTATGCTGATTTTCATTCTTTTGGATGAATATCAAGGAGTAGGATGGTTGGGTCCTATACTGGTTCCATTCATAGTGTTTTGAGGAATCTCCATACTGCTTTTCAGAGTTGTTGTACTATTTGCAGTCCCACCAAAATGTATCTGTGCACCTTTATCCCCATATCCTTGCCAGCATTTATTATTATTTATGTTCTTGATAACTGCCATTCTGACAGGCATGAGATAAAATCTTAGTGTAGTTTTAATTTCCATGATTGCTAGAGATGTCGAACATTTTTTCATATATTTGTTGGTCATTTGTATTTCTTCTTTTGAGAAATGTCTATTACATTCTTATGCCCATTTATTGATTGGGCTTTTTTGGGTTTGGGGCATTAAGTGTTTTGAGTTCTTTATATATTCTGGATATTAATCCCCTGTCAAAGTAGCAACTAGAAAAGATCTTCCATTCTGCAGATTCTCTCTTCGTGCTCTGAGTCATTTCCTTTGCAGTGCCGAAGTTTTCAATTTGATGTCACCCCACTTATTGATTCTTGGTTTATTTCTTGATCTCCAGAGGTCTTGGTGAAGAAGTAGGTGCCCGCATCTATATGATGGAATGCTAACCCTATGATTCCTTCCAGCAGTTGCAAGTTTTCTGGTCTAATTCCTAATTCCGAATCTGTTTTGATTTGACTTTTGTGCAAGGTGAGAGGTGAGAATCTAATTTCATTCTTCTACGTAAGAATATCCAGTTTTCCCCAGTCTTTGTTTAAAAGACTGTCTTTTCTCCAGATGTATTTTTGGCACTTTTGTCAAGTATCAGATGGCTGGAAGTATGTGAGTTTGTCTCTTTACCTTCTATTCAGCTCCATTGAACTTCATGTCTATTTATATGCCAATACCATTCTACTATACTCTGCAGTATAATTTGAGATTAGGTATTGTGATACCTCCCACATCACTCTTTTTGCTCAAGATTGCTTTGGCTATTCTGGGTCTCTTATTCTTTCAAATGAATTTAATTTCCATTTTTTCTAATTCTGTGAAGAATGTCATTAGTATTTTGATGAGGATTGCATTGGATCTGCATATTGCTTTTAGTACTATGGTCTTGACAATATTGGTTCTGCCTAGCCCAGAATTTGGTATACCTTTCCATCTTCTAAGGTCTTCTCAAATTTCTTTCTTCAGTGTTCTATAATTTTCATTGTGAACTTCTTCATTCTTTGCTTAAATTAATTCACAAGTAATTTTTTGAGGTTATTGTAAATGGGATGGTTTTCCTGATTTCTTTCTTAGCAGAATCACTGTTGGAGGATAGAAAAGCTACTATAACATAAAAGCTTCTATTCTGCTCCATTTATGAGTGTTAATCTCTTGCTACTTTGCTGAATTCATTTATCAGCTCTAGAAATCTTCTGGTGGAATTTTGGGGGTCTTTTGTGTAGGAGACCCTCTATCTGCATGATGTAGGACCATGTCATCAGCAAACAGAGAGAGCTTGACTTCTTCTTTTCCTATTTGCATCCCTTTAATTTCCTTTTTTTTACCTGATTGCTCTGCCTAGAGTTTCAGAAATTATATTGAATAGAAGTAGTGAGAGTGGACATCTGTGTCTTGCTCCTGATTTTAGAGAAAATGCTTTCAGCTTTCCTCTTCAGTGTGATGTTGGCTTTGGGTTTATTGTATATTGCCTTTATAATGTTGAGGTAAGTTTCTTCTATCCGTAGTTTCTTCATCATTTTTAACATGTGCTGGATTTTCTCAAAGGTCTTTTCTGGATCTATTGAGATGATTATGTGCTTCTTGTCCTTCATTCTATTTAAGTGGTGAATCACATTTATTGATTTGCAACCTTGCATCCCTAGGATGAAGTGCACTTAATCATGGTGTATTATCTTCTTGTATTACATCAATCTTAAAAGAGTTTTTCTTCAACAGGCCAGTCTAATAAACACTCAACAATCTGTTGAAAAAATCAGGAAAGTGAGGGTGAGTTTGGTAAGCCTCTAAAGTCTAGAATCAGACTGCTTCAATTTACTAGCTCTGTGATTTTAAGTTATTTAACTCTTCTAGTCTGTTTCTTTGCTTGTAAAAAGGGTATTAATTATAAGCTCGTGCTAGCATTTGTGTGCAAAGAAATGAGTTAATACACTGAATAAATAGGTCTGGCATCAAGCAAGCCCCCACAGAAGCCAGCTACTCCTGCTGTGAAGGCAGTCTCGCTTAAACAGACAATCTTCAACTTCTACACAGCAAACTGAGCATTTGGATTCTTTAGACTCTATTCATAGTTTATAATAATTTTATAAGGAAGTGGAATGACATTGACCCGGCGCTCTAGGGTGCGAATTCCTTGTTCTACCCTTGAATTTCTCCAGACACCTTCCTACCAATGTTCTACCCAAGAATGGTTGACTACCCAAAGAAAATGAGGACTCCCTTAGCTTTAGAAGAAATGTGAAAGCCATGAAATCAAGAGGCTCAAAATCCTTCTGGTCCCGGGTGGTGTGCTCCTCATCACGGAAGTGGCAAGAAAGCACAAGTGAAATTCAGGTTTTGTTGTTGCACGGACAGGCATTCGTTGAAAACCTCATTAATAATTAGGCTGTCCCATTTCTTCTGAACACTTATTAAGAAAAAGTATCCCTTTTGAGAGTAAGAACACTGTTGATACATCCCTTTGTTCTGACTAAATTTACTCAGGAACATGGAAAGCCTGATGTTACCCATTTGTAAACACTGTCTAATCAAACCATCCCTGTGCTGTCAATCAGAGGCTCCTGAGAGCAGGCTGACAAAATCAGTGAGTGTTCTGTGCTAGTGAAGTACGCCAGTCCCAAAAACACACCCACTGTATGATTCTGCTTACATGAGGTACCTGGAGTCAGGAGAGGATGCAGACCAGAGATGACCAGGGCAGGGGGAGGAGGCAAAGGAAATAATTGTTTAATGGGTGCAGTTTGTTTTTCAGCTGAAAAGCTTCTGGAGATGATGGTGGTAATGGCTGCCTAGTGTTGAGTACTTAACACTGTAGAACTATATGCTTAAAAATGGTTAGTAAATTTTATACTGTGTATATTGGGTGGCCAGAGAAGTAAGCTCGCCAGGCGGGTTCACCAGAGTCAGACAAAAGTAGTGGCTTGAGATTTATTAGAGTCTGTGTCCTGGGCGAAATCTCCAGCCACCCCCCGGGGTGAAAGTCGGGGTGGGAGAGCCAGAAGAAATCACACGTGGCTTTGGCTGCTCAGGGTTTTTATACAGAGGAAAGGGGTCAAGGGTCCTGCCCAGGAAAAGGTGGACCCAAGGTGGACGTCAGGGTCAGCAGGTCTGCCTCATTGGTCACTTCTGGCACAGTGTGTTGCTAGGTGACCTTGCTCCCTCCCCCTGCAGCTGCCCAAATTCAACCTGACATATTTTGCCATAATAAAAAATAATAATACATGTTAAGCATCCCTTATCTGGCATGCTTGGGGCAAGATGTGTTTCAGATTTCAGATTCTTTTCAGATTTGCAGTATGTGCATACACATAATGAGATATGTTGGGGCCCAATTCTAAACACAAAATTCATTTATGTTTTATTTATACCTTATACACATAGCCTGAAGGTAATTTCACATAATATTTAAAAATTTTCATGCATGTAAAGAAGTTTCATGGTAGGGAATTTTTCACTTATGTCTTTTTAGCATTCAAAAAGTTTAGATTTGGAAGCACTTTAGATTGTGGATTTTCAGATCATTGATGTTCAACAAGTAATTTTTTTTAAATAATCAAAAAGCCATAATGTACTGTCCATTTTCCTCTCTACAAATTTGGAATACAAACAAATGTTCAAGCCTAAAGAAGTGAGAGAAAATTGGTCCAAATTTATCTCTCTCCAAGTAGGATGCATTTATTTGTCCTGCGTACCCAGTTATTACTCAGAAAAACCCAGGACTAGGGACAGCTGAAAAGCAAGGCCCTGGCTTGTGGATTGTACTCACAGAGTAGAGAGAAGAGAATTTAAAGTCACACCTGCCAGGGAATTTGAGTCTTCTATGTCTTTCATCAGATTGGAGTGTCAGAAACTCAGACTTTGGAAGAAGACGGCATTTTAACAACACAGAATGAAGAAGTGAACTCCTGCTGGAGCTGCTCTGGGAGAGTATTCTTCAACTTGGCTCTCACCTGGCGACCACTACGTGTACATGTGTACATATGTGTACTAAAGAGGTGGAGCATTACACAACAGCACGGAGAAGGGCCAAGGGCAAACACAATCTGAACAGATCCTCCTCCCCAGAAGACAGGCTAAGATAAACACCCCAACACTCCAACACTCTCCACATCAGAGGTCAAAGAAGAGCATCTGGCATCTGGGCTTTCTCCTACACTTCTACGGGGGAGTAGATAGATACAACATTTTGGGGACAATTAGCCATATATACTTTTATTTTAAAACACAAAAATTCCATGTTCTACCAATTCTACTTCTAAGAATTTACAGCAAGGAAGAAAATGCAAATATGTGCCTAATAATTAATGTATAGTAATAGTGGGTGCAGAATTGTATAATAGACTGTGCTATGATTTGAATATGATTAGCATTCCTGAAATGTCCATATGTAGACTTGATCACCAGATGGTTGGTACCATTGAAAGTTGCTGTGGACCTTTCAGAGGTGAGGCCTAGTAGGAAGGTGACATCTCCTCCAGGGGGACTGGTAGAGCCCAGTTTCTTAGTCTCTCTCTGCTCCAGTTCCAGATGTAAGCAGTTTGTTCCACCATGGGCTTTGACCAGGATATGCTACTACCACCAGAAACCTAAGCCAAAGGAGCCATCTGATCTTGGATGGGAACCTCCAGAACTGTGACAAAATAAATCTGTCTACACTTCATAAATAGTCTGTGATGAGTGCTTAATTATAATGATGGAAAGCTAATACAGGCAACAATTTGGCTTGATTAAAATAAATGTTGATATGGCCTTGCAATGCAATACAAAGTGCATGCGTAAAAACTATTTACACTTGCATAAAAATGCTTAATGATCTGGAAAATACTTATATGTATTATATGCAAAAAACATGCTATACAATAATTTGTTTAATATGATTCTACTTTTTAAAATGTAAACATGAGGTCTAGGGTGTAGCTGAGAGGGAAAAAATGTGCTTAGCATGTGCCAGGCATGGGGTTAGCTCTCCAATGCTAAAAAAAAAAAAAAAAGAAAAAAAAGAAAGAAAGTATGTAGATAGTTAGATACAGATATAGGCATTTACCTGAAAGCATAGGTAGCAAAATAGTTATTTTATAGACAATGAAGTTATTGGTAATTTTTATTGTCACTTATTTGCTTTAGTGAATTTTCTATTATAGGCCTATGTTATTTTTTGAACCACAAAAATAAATCTTTCTAGCTGGGCATGGTGTAATCCCAGCTACTTTGGAGGACAAGGCAAGAGGATGAACTGAGCCCAAGAGTTTGAGGTCAACCTAAGCAACATGGCAAGACCCAGTTTCATCCAATCAATCAATCAATCAATCATTCTTTTGGGGGGGGGGATCGAGGAGTGAACCCAGGGATGCTTTACCACTGAACCACACCCCTGACCCTTTTTATTTACTTTTTAAATTTTGAAACAGGATCTCACTAAGTTGCTGAGGCTGACTTTGAATTTGTGATCCTCCTGCCTCAGCCGCTGGACCACGCTCAGATCAATTAATCTTTCTTAAACAAGCACAGAAAACACATACATGTTCCACCTGTATTTGAATTTTTAGCCAAGCAGTATTGTGTTTGCACTGGTTCTCAAATGAAGCCCAACACCCTGGGCATCCCAAGATAACTTTCCAGAAGTTTGTGAAATCCAAACTATTCTCAAAAGTACTAAGTTGGTTTTTGCCTTTTTTGCTGTGACGATACTTCCACTGGTGGTATAAAAGCAACCAGGGAGAAAACTGCTGGTGTCTCATCACAGGCAGAGACAGGGGTCACGCTTGACAAGTGGACATTGCATTTTTCACTTCCAGATTTATGAGTGTACCTGATAAAATAATAGCAATTATTAATTTTATTAAATCCTGGCTGACACTCGAACACCTGTGTTTTGAATAATGTGTGTAACGAATTGGGGGCACACAGGAGACATTTCTGCTGCTTACCAAAGGACAGTGACCATCTTCAGGGAAAGTACTGAGGCAGCTGCTTGAATGGCACATGGAACTAGCAGCTCCCCTCCCCCATGCAATATTCTTATTACTTGAAAAACTACAAAAAAAAAAAATCCTGCTTTAGACTTGGATATTTGTTAGACATGTCCTTGAAAACAAAGAAAGAAATCTTGTCACTTCAAGGGAAATGATTGACAGTGTTTGTTACCAATGATAAAACACAAGCTTTCAAGTGAAAATTAGAGTTTTAAAAAATGTATCGGTCTCCATGAACTTGACGGCTTCACAATACTTTAAAGACTTTTCTGAAAATATCAGCAGTGATATTAATGAGTGTGATTGTTTTATACTGTATTAAAAATGAATATTTGAAAGATCTGTATAACTTGGTAACCAATATTTTCCAAATGACCCCAAATGTTTTAGGAATCATGCATGGGTTAAAGATCTATTCAAATTGCAAGACAGACCAATAAATTTTAATGGAGCAGATCACAAGTGCTAATTTATATGATTTCTGATTTCATATAGTCAGTAAATTTTTTAAAAATTACTACTTAATAGTGTGACATTTACTCAAAAAATAAAAATAGAATTACCATACAATCCAGCAATTCTGTTTCTGGGTATATATCCAAAAGAACTTAAAGCAGAGACCCAATCATTGTCCAGCCAAGTTCATAGCAGCAAAATTTACAATAGCCAAAATATGGAAAAATCCCAAGGGTCCATCAACTAATGAATAGATAAAATATGGTATATACAAGCAATGAACTCTTACTCAGTTTTAAAAAGGAAGGAAAACACCTGGCATGGTGACTCACACCTGTAATTCCAGTGGACTCCGGAGGCTAAGGCAGGAGTTTCAAGGTCAGCCTTAGCTACTTACAGAGACCCTGTCTCAAAATAAAAAATAAAAAGTGCTGGGGATGTAACTCACTGGTAGAGTGCCCCAGGTTTAAATCCCCAGTACTGGGAAAATGCCAGGTGCGGGGTAGAGGAGGAAATTCTGGAATAAGCTATGACATGATGAACTGCAACTGTATTATGCTAAGGGAAGTAAGCTAGTCACAATGACAGACACTGCAGGAAGTCACTTACTTGAAGTACACAGAGCTGTCAAATTCAGAGACACAGAAAGTGGAGTGATGGTTGCCAGGGGCTCTGGGATGGAGTAGGGAGCTAGTGTAATGAGTACAGTTTTCCTTTTACAGATGGTGGGACTCTGGAGATGGATGGAAGACAATGTGAATGCACACTGTAAAATGGTTAAATGTAAGGGAGAGAGACAAGGAGTCCTTGTCAAGATGGGTATCACATCACAGGAGAATATTTACAATTATCAGGAAGCCTGCTAAAATATTCTTCCTTTTTCTTTTTCTTTTTTTTTTTTTTTTTTTTTTTTTTTTGGGTTCTGGGGATTGAACCCAGGGGCACTCCACCACTGAGCCACATCCCCAGCCCTATTTTGTATTTTATTTAGAGACAGGGTCTCACTGAGTTGCTTAGGGCCTCGCTAAGTTGCTGAGGCTGGCTTTGAACTCGCGATCCTCCTGCCTCAACCTCCCAAGTGCTGGGATTACAGGCATGCGCCACCGCGCCCAGCTACTCTTCCTTTTTCTAACCATTTGTCTGTGTGAGACCAGATTTTCTTCATATACTTCTATCATATCAACATATGACAACAAATTAATGCAGAAGGGGAGATGAAAATCCAACCGATAAGACATAAGAGATCTATGAAAATATAAAGCAATGCTACTTTTCCTGCTATGTATTCTTTTGTTTGGGAAAATGCAATAATTTTCCCTAAAATTATGTTTTTCTATTAACACATAATGGTCTTATTACTGTTACTTTTGAATGGATTCATAATAAATTGTAACATACTTCTCAGTTCTGATTTCTAATACAATTACTATCAATTCATGGAACCCACTTAAACAAAAGCACCATGTGCTCTTCAATAATTTTCGAGAGTGTGGTGGTTCCTGAGACTCAAACAATCAATGATTTAGGACATTAACATATGCTCAATAAAGATTTGATGAATGGCACTCTTCTTCTCCCCATTAGATAAGTCAGGACTTCTTAATGAATAGAATAGTCATTACCAGAGTATAGGAAGTGTGTGGAAGAGACAGGAATGGAGAAAGGATGGTTAACAGGTATGGGGCACAGGTGGGTAGGAGAAAAACCTACTAATGTTGAGTGAAAAAAAAGTAATTGAAAAAATAGCCAATAGAGAGGATTTCGAATGTCTCCAACACAAAACAATGACATATGTCTGAGATGATAGATAGGTCAACTACCCTGATCTGATCATTTCACATTGCATACATGGATTGAAATGTCACATGTACTTCATAAATACGTCCAATTACCATATGTCAATTAAAAATGCATTAAAAAAATGAGTCAGGGCCTCTCAAATCCCCATGCTGATCAATACATTTCTTTTCTTGAGAAATCTGCAAAGGACTTTTCCCTTATCCAGAGTTTCCTCCCCATGATACCTGTTGGAAATCTGCTATGTCCTGCTGCCTGTCAAAACCTCAGATCCTACTCTCTCAATAACCATTTGCCAAAAGTGTTGTCAAACAACTAACTGCACATAATTGAGCTTCTGAAAGAACATGCCCTCGGGTGAGTTTCAAAGAAATGTTACAAATTAAGATAATAGATGATTATGTGAAGCATAAATCAAAATTGTCAGAAGACTGCAATTTCACAAATTGTGAACTTGGCAAATGGATAGATGTGGTTCCACAACTGCCCACTGAGTCCTCTCCCGTGATGGCTTTCTCCAGATTTTTTGCTGCTGTAGAAGTTGTTGTGATTCACATTGCATTGCATTGTGATTTGTACAAAGGAGTGGTTAACACTGAGGGGAAAAAAAAAAACTCATTATTAGACACCCTTCCTGACATTTACAAAAAAATTGAATGGAAGGACTGGAGACCAGGATGCCAGAGGAAGTGTTCTTGTGTCTTGTCTCTTTTCATCAGTGAAATTGGAGAGATGATCATCAGAGACGAGGATTTGCATGGCTGAATTTTTAATACCTCTGTGAGCGGGATGTCGGGTTTTCTTCATGACTGAGAACACATGACTACGTTCTTGTAGCACACTCTTAGAGCTCTTCCACCCCTCTCTGCCTTGCACACTAACCAGAATGGTTCCTGCCTCCTGCATCTACACCCAGGCTCTTTGCCTTTGGGCTCTGCCTGGTCACTTGAATCACTTGTCCAAAGTGAGGACAAACCAGGGAGGTATTACCTCCTGGGAAAATCCTTCTATCAATGACTTGCAGCAGCTCATGGACAAATGGCTCTGCTCCCTTTCCCCTTGGATAAATCTGGACTTTGTTCTGCACTGTCCCTCAGAGTTCCCCGGGGATTTTGAGCCTGGTTTCCCAGGATGGTAATCTGCTCAATAAGGCACACTTTACAGGTTTTCTTGGGGACTGATTCTAGGAAACTCAAGTTCAGCACTTGATATAAAGAAGCACATGTCCAAAGTTGAATCTTCAATTTGTTTTGTAGCTTTTCTCTTGCAGGTTCCTCTTAGATATGGCCAAATATGAATGAGTGAGCTCTGACAAGTAGAAAAGGCTGCTCCTCAGCAACCTGCACCCTCTTCAGGAGAATCCAGCTGTTGCTTAAACAACATGGGCTGGGCAAGAAGCAATAAAGCTCAGTTTTTGCCCAAAGCAATATCAGGGCACTGCCTTGGCCAAGGGTCTGATTTTCTGCTGCTCCCCTTCCACCTGCCAGCTGGGTTCCATTTTCAGCACCTTCAGAGTTCCCAGGCAGAGCTCAAGAGGGACTGATTCTCACTAGGGCGAAAGAGGAGACAGCACAGCTGGGCTGGGTAAGCAGATGCCTCCAACTGAGCAGCACAGGGACTGGTGGTCATGTGCCCAGCCTGCCTAGGCAACTCCTTAGCTCCCAGCCACTTTCCTGGGGACGGAATGTTTGCATGGGCTTTGTCCCCAGTTATCTGTGTCCCTTGATCTTGATTTGCTTTTCTGGCCTCTGACCCCACTGTCAACCCAGACTTCAAGTGTTATCTTGCTCTTTTGTCCATGTCACCACTCTGTCTTGGCCACCTCAACTGACCATCAGCACAGCACAAACAGAAAGAGAGGTAGAGGACAGAATTTCTTTGAGTCAATTGAGTAGTTAAAAAGAAAAAAAGAAAGGTTGCTTTTATTTATTTATTTTTTTCTTCTTAAAGCAAGTGACTTGTTTAACTTGCATTGATTCACCTTTCGACCTCATTGACTCATCGGTTCCAATAGTCAACCTGACAGGAATAGGTAAATAAATGAGGACAAGCAGAGGGGTTCAAGGCCTCCTGTCTTTCCATTCTGCTTCTGATCTGAGAGTAGAGAAATTGCCACCAAAGAAGCCAAGATTCCCAGCTTGTACGAGGGAGGGTCAGTGGAGGTTTTTAGTTCACAAAAAAGAGTTATATTTGAAGAAACACATCTCATGCCTCACTTATCTTGTTTGGAGTTGAAGAACATTCTGTTTCAAAAACAAATACATCTAACATTTTGTTTAGACAACAAAAACAAATGCCTCCCTAAGGTATCCACACTTTGAGTATATCACATCTTCAGAAATCATCTCCTCGAGAATATAAATGGGCCATTCTGAATGAGGTGAAGGCCCCTCAAACTTCTGGCTTAAAAAAAAATCAAAGAAAAATTTACCTAAACCAAGAATAGAAGGCAAAATTTGGAGAATGTGCCTGCCCAGCATGACAGAGGCCACGTAGACAGAGGTACACACAGGTATGTGTGTTTTTCCACGTACGATCAGACAAGTCTCAACTTCAGTGACCTCAAAAAAAAAAAAAAAATAGGGACTTACAAAAAAGATGAGACTGCTCTCTTTCAGTTGAATCTATGTAAAAACAAAACAAAAAACGCTGGTGTTGTACCCAGCAGATCTTACCTGATATTTTTCATTCTCTCTTTTCCCAATAATGAAACTATAAAATCTGAATATGTAATAAAATTGATTTTAAACAAAAACAGATTGATCAATATAACCCCAAGAATTTGAATAGCTTTTTAAAATTTTGTATCTATACTTTAATTTTTCTGAAAAGTAATTGATAGTATTAATTAAAAGCCAAAAAAATATTCAATCCCTTTGACCCAGATGTTGCAAGTTTATAAATTTACACCAAGGAATGTTTAAGAATTCATATCCAGGATTATACTCAAGATAGAAAGTAATACTAGATAAAAATAAGATGTAAAACTGTGTGATTGGCATAATTTCAACTATGAGAAATATATATTTGTATATGTACATATGTATAGTTACTCACACACATATACACATGATCCTGACATTTATAGGTGATTCCAAAAATTCACTTGCATTAGTCACAATGTGGTGGGACATGCCTGTAATCCTAGTGACTCAGGAGGCTGAGGCAGGAAGATCAAGAGTTCAAAACCAGCCTCAGCAAAAGCAAGGCACAAAGCAACTCAGCGAGACCCGGTCTCTCTCATTAAAATACAAAATAGGTCTGGAGATGTGGCTTAGTGGTCGAGTGCCCTGAGTTCAATTCCCAGTACCAAAAAAAAAAAAAAAAAACCCACTTCTTTTCTAGCACATAAATAAATGTATGTTCAATAAGTCATACTAATAATACCCCATTATCTGGAATTTGACATAATCTTAATTCTCAGATGAGTTCAGGCTCCTCATCATGCACTTCCTGAACTTCTTTTACATAGCATTTGTGGCACTTATAACAGTTGTGTATGTTTCTTTGTTTAAAGTCTCTACTTTCATAAATGAGAACAGAGTTGGCATCTGTTATTTTTAATTTATTTTTAGTTGTTACATAATATCTGTACATATCTATGGGATATGGTACAATCTTTAGATACATTTATACAGTGTGTCATGATCAAAGCAGTGTAATTAGTATTTCTATCGCCTCAAATATTTATCATTTCTATCTATTAGGAACTTTCAGACTCTTCTAGATATTTTGAAATATATTATTAATTGTCATAGACTATAGCTCCTCCGCTGTAACATAGAACACTAGAATTAATTTCTTCTCTCTATCTGAATTTTGCTAACCATTATCTCTGTCTGTTCCCTTTCTTCCTATCTTTCCTTGCCTCTAGTGACCACTATTCCACTCTACTCCTATGCAATCAGCTTTTTTAGCTTCCACAAGTGAATGAGAGCATACAGTATTTGTCTTTCCGTGCCTGGCTTCTTTCACTTAATATGATGTACTCCGGTTCCATCCCTGTTGCTGCAGATGACAGGACCTCATTCTCTTTGGCTGAATAATATTCCATTGTACATATGTACCGTATTCTCCAGCCATTCATCCAGATGGTCACCTTGGCTGATTCTGTCATGGCAGTTTTGAATGTCGCTGCCATGAACACAGGAGTGCAGGTATCTTTCTACTAAAACAGCAGTTGTTTTATGCTTCACTATGATCCCAGACACAAGCACCATAAAGCTTCATGGATGCTGACAGTACCCAGCCCCATGTCACCTTGGACCACCTCTGAGTTCACCTGCAATGGAAGCACTCCTGCAGCTGGCAGCATTCTACCTTAAGGAGTTGCTTAGTTTTAGCTAGGCATTTACTAGAGGGATGCAAGCAAGTTAATGCCCCCAGCACCAAGTCTCAAGCTGTCAGGGTGAAGATGAATGCCCCAGCCTCCCTTCCCCATTCCCTACCTGGACAATGCTAGAAGACTGTATTAGTTAGGGTTCTCTAGAGGAACAGAATCAACAGGAAGTATGATTATAAAAAGGGGATTTATTAAATTGGCTTACACGACCAGAAGTTGGATAGTCCACAATGGCCTTCTGCAGGCTAGAGAGCTGGAAGAACCAGTAGCAGTGTAAGCCAAGAGGTAGAAGCTCCAAACGAGAGGGATCAACAGTGCTACCCTAGTTCAAGACCAAGGCTTCTGGCAACTACCTGGAGAATCACTGGCAGAGTCCATTTGGAAGAGTGAAGAAGTGAGAATCCGATATCCTCAGACAATAGAAGCAGCAGTCAAGAAAACGTTCAAGAAGAGTTGAGCTTGCATCTGCCTCTGCCTCCTTGTTCTTCCAACTTTTATTCCATCCAAACCACCATCCTATTGGACTGTACTGCTGAAGCTTAGAGAGGGTCTCCACTTCAGTTCACTATCCCACATTCCAATCATGCCTAGACACGCCCTATTGACATGCCCAGAAGCCTCTTAATCATCAGCATCTCTTAATTCAATCAAGTTGACAATTCAAATTAACCATTACAATGATCCACATGTTTTTTCAGAATGTCCACGGCAGGACTGAGTTGTACTAGTTAATGTGATCTCCTTCCTTCTTTGTCTCACTTTTCCCCACTCACCCTTGCTTCCTGTGGTTACTTCACAAACCACTTGCATCCACATTTCCTCACCCCATGCTCTGCTTAGGGGTGAGCCCAAAGGAGACACTGATAGATTTTTGACCAGTATTTGTTGAATGGATGAATGAGTGAAAAATTTCTCACCATTATTTGTCTGGAAACAGTGTGCAACAAGCCATTTTTTCTTGTATGGTGTGAAGTCTTGGGCATAAGCAAGCCTGTAAGAGGAATCAATTAAAAGAAATTTGAGCATGAACTTGTATCTCCTGATTTTCATAAAAGAATTTGATGCTCTTTATTCACAGAACTAAATAAAGCAGGCCTCTAAGAATTCAGGCCTTGCAATGTGGCTTTATTCTTCAGGTAATGGAAACATTCACTTCATCCAGGAAGAAAGCCACCGTTTTCCAAAGGGCCCAGTAGTCAAAGTATTTTTTCAAACTCTCTTGTTTCTAAGCAAATAAAGGTCATGTATTAGACTCAATTTGAGGTAAAAACCAAATAGTTCATTTTCAACTAGTTACACATCATTAGGAAAATATCCTCAGCTTCACTCTTCATGAGTCTCTTTGATTTGCTGGTTGGCCCCTTTCAACATCTGTGAACAGCTGGACTAGCTGGCTAGGCTGGGATCAGTTCTTGCATGGCCTAATGTAAACAATCAACAGGACACTGATTAATTTCTCAAGACTCAAAAATAATTAAGGTAACAATAATCCTTCACCCACAAACTCCCCCATTTTTACAACCATTTAGGAGGGAGGTGGCAGAGGTCAGCCATAACATTCAGACCAGAATCCCCATTACTGCACCGCTGATTGTAATAGCAGGCACCCTGGGGAGTCATTAGGAGAAAGGTCCTCCTGATGCCTGTACTTGTAAGGGAGAAGCAAAACCCCTCAACCCCATGTAAACCCTAGAGAGTTTCCACCCTAAAGTAAGTCACTTCCTCCTCTAGTTTGTGAATCAGGGGAGAACAATATGCCTGTGAGCTTCTCCTTCAGGGGAAAATTTCCCAATATGAACCATACAAAAGAATATTTGAGAGTAGGTAGGCAAAATAATTAAAAGCAAAGAGACATTTATACACCCACATTCATAGTAGCACTATTCACCACAGCTGAGAGGTGGAAGCAACCCAAGTGTCCACCAGTGAATGAGTGCATAAACAAAATGTGGTATATGTATATGTCTTAGTTCATTCTCTGAAGCAATAACAAAATACCTGAGACTGGATACTTTATAAAGAAAAACTAGTTTATTTAGTTTTCAGTTTTAGAAACTGAAAGTTCAACATCAGGCTGCACCAGTATGTTTGACCTCTGGTAAGGGGCTTACTGACTGTGTCACAACATGACAGAGAAGCAAGGAAGGAAACTACCAAATGCAGAAGAGATACCACATGGTAAAACTGGAAGCAAAGGAGATTCAGGGTGCAAGCTTGTTGTTTTTATAACAATCTGCTCTCATGAGAACTAATGGTCTAGAAAGGACACAGTAAACTCTTATATATGTAAATTCACCAGAAAGGGACTTCTGAGCCTTTCAAAGAAAATTTAAGATAGTCTGGTAGAAGGAGATGAGAAAGGCAGGGTTTTGAAAGTGCATCTGGTAAGAATTAGGAGTGTATTTGTTATATGGCAGGTAAGAATCCTGGTGCTACCAATTACCAGGTAAATGATTTTGGGAAAATTAAGCAATGTTTAAAGCCCCATTTTTCACTCATCTGAAAAATAAAGATGATTAAAATTATCTCCTTAACAGACGATATAGAGTACATACTCACTTAATATTTGGTGTTATTGTTTTTCTTCTTGTTACAACCACCTGGAGAGGGTTCAAATTTTCATTTTGGATCCCCCTAAAACTTTGTAGCATAAAAAAAAATTATTTGAGAAATTATCTGTACTATACCACACTGAGTCTTACCTGAACAGAGTCATAAAACTTCAAAATACTCCACAGAGAGAGAAAGAAGATTCTATGATCAAAGTGTTTGGGGAAACACTGAGTGTAGAAGGGTTCAACAGGTCTCTGAGAGCTTCTCCTCTATTCACATGTATAAAACCACAACTCTACAGCCAATGACATTTTATAAACAGAAATAGGATCATGTCACATTTTTTACCTGAAGTGTCTCAATGGCTTCCCATTGCACTTAAAATCAAATCTGGCATTGACTTTGATGGCCCCATGGAGAAGGTCCCCCCACCCAATATCTCCAGCTTCACTTTCTGCCACTTTCACCCCTCACCCCATTTCCCTCCTTGCTGTCTAATCTCTTACCACCTGTGTTTCTTCTTCTTTTGTTTCAAAATATCTTTTTAGTTGTAGATGGGCACAATACCTTTATTTATTTATTTTTATGTGGTGCTGAGATTCAAACCCAGTGCCTCGTGTGGGCTAGGCAAGTGCTCTACCACTGAGCTACAGCCCCAGGCCATGTGTTTCTTCTTGGTTTTTGGGCAAGTGAAGTATTTATCGGCTCCCAAGATTCTGAACCTCTTCTGTGCTCTGTCTGGAGTGACGTACTTCATTATTTAGGTCCCCAAGAAGCTCTTCCTGACCACCCCATCCAAAGGCAGTCCCTCACCACTTTATTTCCCCCAAATGAATTCTTGATTTACACAGCTTGGATGAGAACTCGCTGAATGTCATGGAAAGAGTAGAAGTGTTAGCTTGTTTTCTAGATATGCCTCACTCCTCTGTGGCCTACGACAATCTTCACTCATCAAGTCACCTCTGTGTGTCCACTTGCAATTCAATGCCTTCTAGAATCAACTGGAGTGGGAATATACAGGAATATCTTTAACAAATAAAGCAATTGGGTCCAGCCAACCAGCTACCTACCTTTGCATCAAATGCCATATTTCACTGTCTCATGGAACCATATGATCCATTAGTGGGATTTATTTAGAATTTAATAACATCAGTTTTCTCCCTGAATTGAGGAGTTTGGACTGAGCTGACTTGTTGCTAGCAGTAAAACTGTAGTGCTGCTCTTTAGGGAGGCGCACCTGTAACAATACCTTCATGTAAAAGTCCTTGAATGTGCTTTCATGGGCTCTGTAAGAAACTTTTACCCACCAGTCTGGTAGTTGGTGCCAACCATACAAAGCTCTGTAGGAGAGTGAGGACATGATCCTGGTCATTCATTCAGGTGTTTGAATATTTGCCAGAGCAACAAATGGAATGATGGGATGTTACAATCTGAAGAGCATTTGGAGATACCAGAGTACAATTTTTTATTTTTCTGATGTCATAACTGAGCC
This sequence comes from Glaucomys volans, assembly GCA_020662805.1. Lineage (NCBI taxonomy): Eukaryota > Metazoa > Chordata > Mammalia > Rodentia > Sciuridae > Glaucomys > Glaucomys volans. The sequence continues at coordinate 382,812 of JAJEJO010050041.1, read as the reverse complement.
CCAGAGTTGTAGAAAAGAGGTGGAGAGGGAATGTGACATCAGAACTGTGAAAACCAGGTGTCTTGATTTGTTGTCCAAAGAAACTTCCACTACAATGCAGTCATGAAGCAGAAATTAACAGCACAATAGTGGGGGCAATGTCCCAAGGTGTATATAATCAACTGCCAATCAAGAGGCACAGAGAATGAGGGCCAGGTAGTTGAGAAGTGGGTGCTCTACCATAACTGGGACCAAAAAGGACATTTGGACAGGTCAGGAAAGTTGCGCCCACAGGAATTGGCTGGATTTTGAATCAGAGCAGCAACAAGAAACCAGGTGAAACTCATGGGAGACTTTCAGAGATTTCAAAGAAAACACTGCATTTCTGATACTCATTGACCCACCGTTGCTCCTTCTAGAATTCCTATCTTCTTTCTCTCTGTCCCAGGGCCCTAGAACAGCTTCTTTTAAATTTAGTTTAATTTATTTGTTCATTTATTTGGTAATGGGGATTGAATTCAGGGGTACTCTGCCCCTGAACTATATCCACAGCCCTTTGGATTTTTTATCTTGAGATAGGGCCTTGCTAAGTTGCTGAGGATAGCCTGGAACTTGCCATCCTCCTGCCTCAGCCTATTGAGTCACTGAGATTGCAGGTGTAATTCACTGTGCCCAGCTAGAGCAGTTTGTTGGTTCTTGTTCAGTGTTCTCTTTTCTGGACATATGGTCTTTAAGCCGCTCGTGAGTCATAGAACCTAACTATATGATTTGTATGGTATAACCCCCCAGCGCCTGCCCATCAAGTCCAGCTCTTCAACATGGCTTCCAAAGTCCTCTTGTTGAAGACAATTCCACATTTGCACCTTTTCCTTTCCACTTATGTTTTTGGCCCATCTTTCCACTCACCAGATGTCATTGTCAAGGGTTTAAATTACTCCTTTGGTGACTGTTTTCTCTGTCACTTGTGTTTCTCACACAGGTTGTAAACAGTGACCATCTCTAATATCTGTGCAGGAGCAATGGCCTCAGAGCTGAGTAACATCTGCCCCCATTGGACCAGGCAGGTTTCTGCTCTCTAATGGAGACGGAGGCTCCTGCCTGGTTTCATCATTTTCAATACTCACCTGGTCCCTGCAGGCATTGACTTGGTGAGTCTTGGTATGGAAATAAGTGCTTAAATAGTCATTTTTTAAATGATGGTAAAATATTCATAAATTCACTACATTAACCATTTTAAGGATATACTTCAGTGACGTTAAGGACATTCACACTGTTGTAGAGCTATTACCCTAACCATCTCCAAAAGCCATTGTATCTTATACAACTGAAACTCAGTATTCATTAAATAATAAATCCTCAGTCCCCCTCCTCCAGCCGGCCCCTGGCATCTTCCATTCTCCTTTCTGTCTCTATGGATTTGACTGTTCCAACCACCTGTACAAGTGGAATCATACAGCATTTTTCCTTTCTTTTTTCTTCAGTACTAGGGATTGAATCCAGGAGTGCTCTACCACTGAGTCACATCCTCTCTTATTTTTTATTTTGAGACAGGGTCTTGCTATGTTGCTTAGGACCTCACTAAGTGGCTGAGGCTGGCCTCCAACTTGCAATCCTCCCATTTTAGCCTCCCAAGTGACCAGGATTACAGGCATGTACCACTGTGCCTGGCTGTGTTTGTCTTTTTGTGACTGACTTTAGTTTTCATAATGTCCTCAAGTTCCCTCCATGTTGCAGCATGACTTAAAATTTCCTTCCTTTTTAAGGCTGAAGGATATTCCATTGTAGCTGCTATGGTATGGATGTTTTTTGAGTGTGTCCCCCAGAGTTTCCTGTGTGGGAAGCTTGGTCCCCAGTGAGGTGGCCTTGAGGCAGTGGGATCCTTAAGAGTGAAGGGTATTAGGTCATTGCGGGTGCCTTCAGAAAGGATTAATGTAGTTTTCACGGAATCCCAGTTAGTTCTCTTGAAAGTGCACTCATACAAAAGACTGACCATGGTACATTAATCCTTCTTGCTTCTTATTTTGCTATGTGATCTCTCTCTTCTGCATATAGCAGTTTCTCCATTGTTCTACAACCACTGCCCAGAATACGGTTGCTTGAATTTGTTTTCTGAATAAACGTATTAATTAAAACATTTTAAAAGGTAGCATTGAAATCTTTGATGGAGTCACACACAACTCTGTGTTTTTCTCTTTAAAGTTAAATGGTGCTTAATCATGGATTGACCTAATCTTGGTCATCCACTCAGCTTGAGAAAATCTCATTTAAACTTACCTTGAAATTTTTTTTTACATGAATAATGTTAAGAAACCATTGAGACTGCAGTACTAATTTGTGTTCACTCTGATAAAATGAGATCTTAGGGTAATTTGTCATCAGAAGAATTTAAAGGAGTTGAAATGTAAAACAATTCACACAAAAAAAATGAGTGGAAACCAAATGTGTCTGAGAAAAGGGAAGGGAGAAGGTAGCAGAGGGTAATGCCATTTGAGTTAGAAGTCTTGAAGAATTAATTGGCATGTATTAGTTTGATTTTTAAAAACTCAAGAGAAGAAGTAAAAGAGTATATTAAGAATTAAAAGTAAAAGAAGCTGGTGCATGGATAGAGATGAGACTCATGTATTATGGTGGCATGAAAGTAACATGTAGGGCCTGGATCAGAAAGACTGAGCACAGGAATCCTTACTGTTTAAAAGTTTAAAAGGCTAATGACGTCAGAAAGACAATTCACCACTCAGAGAGAATCACAGACATATCCTTCGAAAATTTCCTACATGTTTTGAATAATTGAGATAGCAATGAAAATACAATTTTGCATCCTATTTCTTTCACTTGATACCATAGAACCCTTTTCCCCATATAACTATTGCTACAAAATAGAACACAAATACTTAAAGTCTCCATAGAGGTGACAAACTTTGAATCTGTATTCATACTACTGATTTTACTTATATCTAGACTAAGAAAATGATTAAAAATAGAACAACATTTATATACAAAGCTTTCTTTAAAACATTGGTTTTAATATGGGGACATGTAGAATTTCCAATAATACGGAAAAGATGAGACAAATTGTGAGAAATTCACAAGATGAACTATCTTAAAGTTCAAAACAATTAAGGTTTCTAAAAATGTGTATCAATAAAGGATAATGATTCACAATATAAAGCTAAATAATTAATAAAACAGAATCTAAAACTATATTTTTCAGTTTTGTAATTTGCATATGTAAATATACATACAAATATACATGCAAAAAAAGAAAGAAAATATTATTCTGTTCAGCATGATCATTTCCAGGTAGTAGGAATCAAGTGATTTTCATGTTCTCATTATATTTTTCTGTAATTCCTAAACTTCATATCATGACTAGACATTAATTTTTTTATCCAGAAGGAAAAGATATTATTTTTAGAAATGCCCTTATTGAGTTAATGCACAAAAATCATTAGTTTTTTTTTTTAACTTGGACAACTCTACTTTACACATGAAGGATAGCTGTAAGTAAATCATAATTGTATGACAGTCCTTAATTAGGTGGAAATAGTAGTACTTAAAAAAACTTTCTTGGGTTAAGTTTTAAAGCTTTGGATTCATAAATTCCAAGCTAAGTACTCTATCTGTCAGGTCCTCCAGCTCAATCACTGTGTATCTAAGCCAAGTTTCTGATGACATCTTGAAATGTTATTTCACCAACTTTGAAATTGGAGATGATCAAGATGATGAAAAATTGAAATTACAGACTCTTCAAATCAGAATTTATTTTTTCAGAGACTTATTTATTTTCATCCTATTTCTCATCCATTCAATAAATAAGAGACTTATTTATTTAAATAATGCCTTCTAGTCCATTCACAGAACACCAGGCAAAATGAAAAGATGTCAATGGCCTGTGAAGAGCTGGAATGGGTTTCAGAATCTGTAGTGTTGCTCCACAAAGTAGCAGTCTAGCCCTCAAGGCCAGGGGTGAGAGCAGAGGAGCAGAGGAATAGGATGACTAGGATGGAATGAACCATCCACAAAGAAGCTAGTCGCCTGAGGATTGGATGCCTGACCCCAGGAATACACTGTTCTTGTCCACATTTGCTTTAAAAGTTGAGGCAGAGACATTCTCTGCCGCATCTGCTGCAGGAATGAAGATTATCCTCAGCAATCTCAGCAAACTCTGAAAAGATGCAGCTATTGCCAAGGGCTGTGGGAGAGTCCTGCAGAGGGACTTTAATCACATCAAGGAACAACTTAGTATCCTTGAAAAAGAGGTTCTGGGTTGACAAATGGTGGGTAAATAGAAAAGAACTGGCTTATGTTTGCACTACCTGTAGACATGTACAGAATGCAATCTGGGTGCTAATCTGTATTTTGGTTACAAGATGAAATCTGAGTGCATGATCAACTTTGTTATTCCAGAGAATGGATCTCTTGTTGGAACCTTAAATTTCTTTGGTCCAAAATACATCCTCAGAGTTTGGATGAGTCAGATATTGCTTGTTCAGCATCTCAAACCCAGAAAGATGGTTAATCTGGCAGGCATGATGGTACAGGCCTGAAATCCCACTTACTCAAAGAGGCTGAGACTGGAGGATCACAGTTGGAGATCAGCCTCAGCCACTTGGAAAAACCCCTGTCTTAAAATAAAAATAAAAAGGGTTGGGAATGTAGCTCTCAGTGGTAGAGTGCTTATCTAGCAAACACAAAACCCTGGGTTAAATCCCCAGTATGGGGGGTGGGAGGCGGAGCAGGGAGAAAAAGATGAGTTAACCTTTAAGAAAATGACATTGACCTTGTTTTAACTCCAGCTCCTTTGATTCAGCTAGGCACAGCAGTTCAAAGCAAGCATGTCAGAACCTTTTTGGGGTGGTATCTATGTCTCTGAGAAGGATAGCTCAGCAGGCTGATAGTAGCATCTTAGAATAATCCAGCTATAGGAACTGGATCCCAGATTATAAAACCAATTTGTGGCATTATAATTATGCAGTAAAAAACCTCTATTGAAAATAATTTTTAAAGTTGAGGCAAAGGGTCCTACTGGAAAGAATATAGACCTCAGAGTGGGCCTGGCATCTACATCCTTGCTTAGCTCCCTGGAAGCTAGGTAAGCCCTTTAGGATCTACTTCACCTATCTCAGACTTCAGTTTGCCTGTAATATAAGGATTCTACAATAGTCCTGTGAAAAATCTCCAATTTCTTTAATATTGGCAATTGGGGTTTTTTTTAATGCCAGCACCATGGGGGGGTCACGCTGAACACATCTATGGATAGACGTGTGGGAGTCTGTGTTCTTGGGAGTAAGAATCTGGCCAGGGCTCTCGATCACGGCTTTAAATCATGCCTTCTTACCTGTGTGACCTTGGGCAAGTTACTTAGCTTTCCTAAAGTACAGCATCTGTCTCCATAGAATGGGAACAGTAAGACTGCTTCCCTGGTGAGAATTATGGACGATTAAATAAGATGACACATGTGTTCCTCACACTGCCTAATACAGAGGAAGCACTCTGTAACCACAGTCATTATCATTGCTGAGGTTGAATGTCTTCGTGGAGATGCTGATGACTACCTAGAAGGGAAGGGAACACTAAAGAACACCTCAAAGGACCAGGGATAGTCTGGTAAACGTTCACACACATAACGCAAACCTTAAGTGCCTACGATCTCCAGGTACTGAGCATGTTCTAAGGATCCAGCACTGAACAAAATAAGGCCCTCGCCCTCTCGTGGCTTATATCCAGTTGGGGGAGATGAACATTGAACAATAGACTTAGTGGTTGGTAAATACTAAGAAGAATAAATTAAGAGAAACCAACCCCCAATTTCCATTAACAATAATGTAACTCAATCGCATATGGATGATGCTTGAGAGTCACAGAGTGAGGGACCCAGATACAAAAGAATACAATTCCAGTCAAATAAAGTTGAAAAACAGGCAAAATTAATCGTCAGTGTTTAGGGATCCATATTGACAGGGGCAAAAACTAAAGGAAACTATGAAATGATTATCATGACCTCTACAGGGGAGTAGCAATAAGAGAGGGGCAGGCAGAGGGCTTCATGGGTGCTGATGGTAATCTATTCCCTCACTTGGGTAGATATAAATTACTTTAACAACTGTCTGCTAATGGTTGATAGATGCTTTATGCTTTTGTCTGCCTGCACATTTTAACAATTTTGTAATGTGGGAAAAGAAAAGAGCAGATGGGAAAAAAGGATGACAGTTCACAGGGAAAGAATTTCAGAAAGAATAAATTATTCCTGCAAAGGCAAGAAGCTGTAAAGATGTGTATGTGCTGTTTTCTGAGTATCAGAAGATATTCAGTATAGCTGGAGCATAATAGGAGCAGAAGTGGAGGTTAATCGAGAGAGCAAAGAGGAAAAGGAGACAGGCAGGGGCCAGATCAGGACAAACTTGTATGACATCACATGAGGCAGAATTGTAGATTGATTTCTGCAAATGGTAGGACCCACACCACTGAAGATTTCTGACAGCAGATGAGAAATATCCTAACTGTGATGTGAAGGGCGGATAGTAACAAGGTGGGATGAAGGACAAAGGGGCTGCAAGGAGGTGGCATGATGTAGGTATCTGAGAGAGTTTGAGAGGGCCACAAGATTCCTTTAGTATAAAAACTGAGAATAAAGTAATGAACAGGCAGGTATACTGCATTATGTGATGATTAATTTTACTTCTCAACTAGACTGGGCTAAGGAATGCCCAGATAGCTGGGAAAACATTGTTTCTGTGTCTATAAGGGTGTTCCTAGAAGACATTAGCACTTGAGTTGGCAAACTGAGAAAAGAAGATTGGTCCTCACCAATGTGAATGGGTGTTATCCATTGAGGGTCTGAATAAAATAAAAAATGAGAGGCGGCAAATTTGCTCTTTGAACTGATTCCATCCATCTACTCCTGCTCTTGGACATTGATCTTCCTAGTTCTTGGGCTTTCAGACTTAAACTGGGAAGTTCTTGGACCTTCAATTCTAGACTTGAGGATTTCTCAGCCTCCATACTCACATGAATCAGTACTTCATAATAAAGCTCTTTCTATATATAGTCAGCCCTTCATATCTACAGATTGCACTGGATTCAAACTACTATAGATTTAAAGTATTTTAGAAAATTAAATGTGTACTGAACGTGTACAGATGTTTTTCTTGTCATTATTTCCCAATGTTTTATGACTGTTCAACTAGCATTTACATTATATTAAGTATTATAATTAATTGAGAGATGACTTAAAGCATCGGGAGAATACACATAGGTTAAATAAAAATACTATACCATTTTATATAAGCCACTTGTACATTCACAGATTTTGGAACCCACAAAGTGAACTAGAACCAAGTCCTCATGGATACTGAGGTATGGATGCTTAGAGATTATAAAAGAACCAGATAAATATATACATTTATGATATCACATGAGGCAGAATTGTAGATTGATTTCTACATATGTATATGTATATCTGGTCCTTTTATTACATATATATATACACACACACATATATATACACACAAATATATGCATATACAGATCTGTATATAGATATATATACATATATACACACACACTACAGGTTCTTTTATTCTTTGGTAAACTTTGACTAATGCAAAATGTTAAAACGTACAACAGAGGGAAAACCCATAGCAGATGTTTAAAAAAAACAAGTATGTATACTTTAATGTTCAAAAATGAATCTAAAAAGAAGTAGAATTTGAGCTGGGCTATAAATGATAAAGGAATATGAAGAAAGAGGAGGAAGGGTCAGGGCTTCCATCAGAGGCTAGCAAAGGAAATTACATGTAAAGGAGAATCCGGTCGGAAACTTTTCCTTTGAGGGTTAAAGGGGTGTCAATCAAAGGTGCCCACTTGGGAAGAACTGAAATGCTTTTCATTAGGGACTGAGGTCCTGGTTCCTCCCAGAGACCTGGTTAGCACCTTCCACTTTCGCAGGCACAGGCTGCCTCACATTTGCATCCTCTCTTCACACCTGGGCAACTGTGACCTTCCTGTTCACAACACCCCCATAGTTCCCTCAGTGGTAGGAGGTGAAAGCAAGAGTGAGAGATGCTGAGGGGTCACAGGGAGGTTGCTGGGGAAGCTCAACCACTGGAAGCAGGTCCCACAGTGCCTCACCAACCCTCATGGAGTAAGTCCCCAAGAGGAGCACTGGGTGGGGAACACATGGCCCAGGACACACAAGGCTGCAGGCAGCAGGATGATCATTATGTGTACCAACTGGCCATTCAGAGCTGGGCTCAAGCCCATGGCTACAGAAGAGCAGAGATCAGACATCTTCCCCCTTGGGGGCCTGCTACAGTCCAGATCTTGAATGCGTCCAAAAGGCCCATGTGTTGAAGGCTTGGTCCTCAGCTTGGCCCTATTGTGAGGTTTTATGTAGGGAAGGGGCATTTGTCTTGGAAGGGGATTGTGGGATGCTGGTCTCTTTGTCTTCTGTGTCCCAGTCATAAAGTGAAAAGGTGTTACTCTGCCACACACTGCCACCATGCTGTGCTCCCTTAACCACAGGTCCAGAAGCAAGGGGGTCAATTGATCATCAACTGAAACTGTGAACCAAAATGAACATTTCCTCTTTATAAACTGATCATTCAGGTATTTTGTTAGAGGAATGGAAAGTTGCCTAACACAGACTCCCCCAAAATGATTACAGTCCAGGGTAGGACATATGAAATCCAATTATTTTTAAAACTAAATAAAAAAAAAAAAAAAGTCCCCACTTGGCTGATTTTCTCTAGCTTCCAACAGTTCACTTGACCTTCCAGTTTCCCAGACACCTAAGAAGTTCACACTATCTGATGATACCCAATTTGGGACATTTGGGGAAGTAAGACAACTGGAAAAGCCAGAGTGAGTCAGCAGGTCAGAACCCTACCCTAGCCACCACTCCATCTAGGCTCTTATTCTTAATGTCTGTGTTTCTGCAATAACAGGCTCCGCCTTGTTACTGTCCCAAGCTTTAGCCTCAATATCCACCCAAGTGTTTAAGTCATAAACCTGTTTGTCCTCCTGGGTGCCTCTTTGTCCCCTAATTTCTTCAGTCTGCTCTCTGTGATTCACAAATCCACAGACTTCCCTGCATCTCCAACCCACTTCCATGTCCCGGTCACCATCACGCCTCACCTGGTTCAGTCTCTAAAAGACCCCTTTGCCTTTACTCCCAATTCTTCAATCCATTCCCCACACCACCAGCATCATCTTTCTCAAGTGCTAATTTGCTTGTAACTTGAGCTTCTCCGAAGTTCCATAGCCTTTCCTGCTTGTCTTTCATAGCCAAATAAAATAGCTAGAACATAACCTCAGGAACTCCATGTTTATCTTTTACTTCTGAGGCTTGCGTCTCCTGAGGGTCCATTGTGGTATTTCACTTCCTCTCACACAATTCTCCAAGATGTCCCTTCATTCCCAAGGGCAGAGCTAAGGTCTCTGATACACCCTTTCTAAAGGGTCACAATGCTTGTAGCAGTTCAGAATGCTTTGGGGTTGTACATTGGAAGGCATTATTAGGGCACCTCCAAATAACTACTTGTGTTGAGAGTCAGCCTTGCTGTGTAGGTTGCATTGTGTCCCCCAAAAAACTAGATGATGAAGTGCCAACCCCCAATATCTATGTTTGTGACCTTATTTGGTAATGGAGTCTTTGCATATGTGATCAAATTAAAATGAGGTCATTAAGATGGACCCAAATTCAGTATGTTTGATGTCCTTCTAAAAAATGGAAAATGTCTATCACTGCATTCCCAGCTCTTAGAATGCATTCCCAGCTCCTAGAATGTACACTTTCAACCTTCATCTCATCCTTTTTTATGCAGACTTAATTCCAAAACGTTCTCTTTTTAAAATCCAAGATTCTTATATTTTGTAACCATAAGAAAAACTCTTAAGAAGTAATATACCCCATTAAAAAATAGCTTTTAAAATATCACTTTATTTCCCTCCATTTGAAACTATCTTGTCATTCATCTGTTTAAAACTCATATCCTTTGCCCTCAGGATATAATCCAAACCCCTTATTCTTCATTCAACAGATACTTATGTAATTCTTAGGTGTCAGTAAAATTACCGTGTTCACTAATAAGGAGCCATGATCTTTTCTATCATGCCTTGTAGACTAGTGCTGAAAAAAGACAAGCAAACACACAAATACATGCATAACTACAAAATGTGGTAAGTGCTATGAAGGTAGGGAATTGAATTCTCTGAACTGAAATAAAAGGAGAAACTAATTTAGATTGCATGCCTGTAATCCCAGTCACTTGTTCAAGGTCAACCCCAGCAATTTAGTGTGGTCCTGTCTCAAACTCAGTTTTTGTAAACTGACTTCTTTTGGACAGTGTTGGGGATTAAACCCAGGGCCTTGTGCATGCTAGCAAGCTTTCTACCACTGAGCCGCATTCTCAGCGCCTTCAAAATCATTTTTTTTTAAAAAGAACTGGGGATATAAGTACTCTCAGTGGTAGAGTACTCCAGGTTTGAATCCCCAGTACCAATAAAAAATTGGGCAATGCTCTAATTATCTATAATATTCTTATGTCAATTAAACACAAGGAAAGTTTCTGAGCCATGGATGGTTATATGATTTTATTGTTATGTAAGTATCCTAGGGTTACTTGCACAAACCTAAGTGGTGGATGTCAATCACTAGATGTGGCCTTTTGATGCAATTAAGAGATGTCATCAACACAAGATTTTGAGGCTGCTGTGGACCACACAAACACAGTGCTTTGCTGTAAACTTCTTTTTTTGAAAAATAAAATTAGTATACTCTAAAATAACAAGAAAAAATATACTATAGTAAATACAAACACCAATACCAGAATCATTTATTACCATTATCAAGTATTATGTACTGTCCTTAATTGTAAATGTTGTACTTTTATAAATACTGACAGTGACAGTTGGTTTATTTACACCAACATCACTACCAACATATAACGTGTTGCTATGTGATATTATAAGGGCTATGACAACACTGAGCAACAGGAATTTTTTGGTCCCATTATAATCTTATGGGATGTATATGCAATTCAGCTTTAACCAAAACATCATTATCTTATATAGGACTATATTTGAATATCCAACCTCCCCAAAACTTAGTTGCCTTAAAAAAAGATCAGTTGTGATTTCTCTCAATTTTCTTGGTTGCCTGGACTCAGTTCAGCTAGGTGTCTTTTTTGTTTTGTTTGTCTTCCTTATGAGACTGTTTGGCTATGATCCGCTGGGGCCTCAGCCAGGCAGGAACCCAAAAAGAATTGACGAACATGGCTGGCAGCTGGTGCTGTCTGCTGGAAGCTCAGCTGAGTCCATTGACCAAAATGCCTTCACACAGTCTCTTTGCATGGTTTGGGCTTCTCCCTGTATAAAAGCTGGGTTCCTCAAGGGAGCATTCCAAGAGTGAGCATTCCAAAAGAGAGGAAGAAGTGGCCAGGCCAGGTAAAGGGTCTGTCCTAGATCAGGCACAGCCATGTTCTTGCTATACTGTGTTGGTTAAAGCCATCGCAGACCCAGTGCTGGTCAGTGTGGGGGAGGGCTACCCATGGGTGTGAACACCAGGAAGGATGGTCCATTGGCATAGCTGTCCACCATAGGGAGTTGAGAAAGTCCTCCCTGAGACAGTCATGGGGTGGAGGGAATGTTGATCTTTGACTGACTGTAACTTAGCCAGGTAAAGAGCTGGGAGAAGTGCATTCATCATTAGAATGTGGTCCCTTCCAAGTGCTGAAAGACTATAGTGATTGGAGCCTGGAGACCCAGACGAAGAGGGTATAAAATAAGGGTAGGTGGAGACTTCCAAGACAAATGGAGGAGTTGAGATTTATCTGTAATTTCTAAATTTTTTGTTTGAGATGAGGTCTTGCTATATTGCCCAGGCTGTTCCTAAACTCCTGGGTTCATGAGATCCTCCTGCCTCAGCCTCCTGAGTATCTGGGACTACAAATGCATACCATCTGAAATGTAATGGCAGACTTACTTCAGTGATCGTAGGAGGGTGAGTGCAGAATCCAGATGGAGTTTTAAAAGATCTCTCAAGCTGCTGTGGGCAGAATAGGTTGGAGGAAGGATAAGGAATTGTATGGTAGGCCAGGTAGAAGACTACCACAGTAACCCAGCATACAGGACCCAAGCTTGTACTAGGTGGTGGTTTCAAGGCAATAGAACAGAATTGATGGATGAGATTTTTTTTCCATAAGTCATCTTGACAGGGCTTAGTCTTTGTGATGGATTGTATGTGAGGAATATGGGAAAAAGAGATGTCGAGAACAACTCCAAGTTTTCTACCTTGAGCACTCCTGAGCAGACAGATTAAGGGAGAAGATTTAGAATAGAGAACCAAGAGTTCAGTCTATGGAAACATCCAGATAGAGATGTTGGATAGGCAAGTAGAGAGAGATCTCAGGAGCTCAAGAGCAGCTGTACTCTGTGATTTCTCCGCAACACATTCTGATGTTTATTTCCTCCTGAGCATCCCCCCCTGGTCCCGTACACTCCAGGCTACACCCTGTTGAATGCCCTACAGCTCCCAGCAGGCCATCTTTTTTTCACATCCCTCATTGTACAGAATGGCCTCTCTCTGCCTCCCTACCCCTCATCCACCCAATCTCCTGGCTACATCCTACCACATTGCAGGTCTGACCCTCCTCCTACCCTCTCCCAAATAAGCTTAGGTTCTCCTGTACTGGTTCCCCATCTGCTCCACCTGTTCATTCCTCCCTTCCCCTGGGAACCCAAATGTTTTTTAATTTGGCTGCTGATACTCATGTGTCTATCAGGCACTCAGAAATGATTTCCTCTGTTTTATCCTCTTTTTAAAGGTGGCATCCTCATTTCCTAGATTGATTTGTGACTCTCCATTTAGTCAGGTTGAAACCAACCATTAACCATTGACTGCATAGAGGGATGTCTAGAGGACTAATAAGCATATTTCTGGGTGTGTCTGGGAAGGTGTCTCCAGAGAAGATTGGCATGTGGCTCAGCACCTGAATGGGAAAGACCTGACTTGCTATGATTGGGAGTAAGCACCATCCAATTGGCTGAGGGTCTCCATGGAATAGGAAAATAGATCAAAAAGAAACTCACTCTCTGGCTCTTCCAGAGTGGATGGAATTCTCCTGCTGCTGCCCTGGGAAATCAGACTCCAGGTTCTTCATCCTTTGAGTTCACAGACTAGCAGATCTCCAGAGGCTCCTGGGCCTTGGAGCTTGGACTACGGGATACATAGTTTTTCTCCCCAGACCCAAGGCTTGCAGCTTCTTGGACTGAGTTGCATGCCAACTTCTCTGGCTCTCCAACTTGTAGACCACCTTTGGAGAACCCTGGCCAATATATCATAGCACCCCATCAAGGCCAGTCACACTGCTGTGCTCCAGTCACATATTCACAAATCCTTCAACTTCACCAAAGAATGCAAATTTCTTAAACCAGGAAGTGTGTCTTGCTTAAGGACTGAACTTCTAGTGGCAGTAGGCACTTGGTAAATAATACGGAATAAATTAATCAATTTGTGACTTACTGTTCTGTTCCGCTCTGTTCACAGAAACTATAATATCCAACACACACGGCTCTAAACATCCCTCTTCTCTGGTGCCTTCCTTTTCGAGAAGCTCCAGAGACTTTCTGATGTTTACTGCTTCCAAAGGGGATCCATACCCTCTCTTCTCTAGTTGAGTTGAATATATCAAAAGAGAAAGCATGCAAGGCCTAGATGTTTTAAGGTCAGGATTTCTTGGAGAAATTTTGAACAGCTTCTACACAGCATGGGAGTCACTAAACAGGAAGAAGAAATGGGGGTAGATATGGAAGATTTAAAAAAGCATTGAAAATCTCACAGGTATAAAGGTAGGTCCACAGGGAAGAACTTTAATTTCTTATATTCACCTTTCTGCATGGCAGTCTTATACATTAAGGTCCTTAAATCATTTTTAATCCACGAAGTCATAAACTCTGGATGGGAACAAAAACATCAGAAGCTCTCAGATGGAGAATGCCAGCTCTGAGCCCACAGGTAGGTGACTAGTTGATGTGGTCCAACCATGTGACTAATCCCTCATCTTTTGCACATAATAACAATGAACAAGAACGGAAAAGTGAATCTAAACACCAGTGATAGGAACTGTGGGTAGAGAGGAACTTACTGTCATGAAGAACCAGATGGCCAGGGAGACACTGTCACCTTGAATGGAACTTCAGCGGATGTCAGGGAGTCAGCGTGTGTTCAGATGTGAAGGATAGGAAGAAATAATTATCAATCATATACAAAATGATGGGCATGTATTGTTAAAGGTTCTAGAACTAAGGGTAAATTAAGGATTTAAAGGATTTTAGCTCTCATTCAAAAATCCTGAGACCTAAGTCTACAGTTCTATTTTCATGTGGTTCCAAGAATATGTTATACATGACAGCTGGGGGCCTGCCGGATAAAACAGGGCCCCCGTGAACAGGGAGGCCAGGCTGTCGTAACACCATTTGAAATGCTGCAAGGCAGCAATGTGAGGTTTTCCCTTAAAGGGAATTCAGAGTTACAATGGTGACTGCTAATTGACTTCTTGTGATAAAAAGCATGGTACAGTATTTGAAAACCATATAGTTGATAAATATAAAATGTATATTGAACATGTACAGACTTTTTTATTATTCCCTAAACAATTGGTATAATAAAACTATTTACATAGCATTTACATTATATTAGGTATTATAAGTAATCTAGAGATGGTTTAAAATATATGGGGGGAACTGGGATAGTTCAATAAGCATGTTCCCCCCATGTGTTAGGACCTGGGTTTAATACCCAGCACCTTGCAGACAGGAAAAAGAAAAAAAAGCATGGTACAGAGGAAAAGACACTTGACTGTGAATCCCAGCTCTATAGTTTAAAGTAGTATGAAGTCTATTTTCCAGAACAGTGGTTCTCAAACTTCAGTGTGAATCAGAATCTCCTGGAAGGTTTGTTAAACTGTACATTTATGATTCAGTAGGTCTGAGGAGGGGTCAGGAATGTGTGATGCTGATGTGATCCAGGAACCACTGCAAACCAGTGATTCCCAATCTTGACTGCACGTGAAAACTGCTAGAGGTTCTTTTAAATTGTAGGTTAAGTCCCAAGTTTGAGGTCACCTTCCCCTTAGGGCTGGGGATGTAGCTCAGTGGTGAAGTGCCTCGGCTCAATTCCCAGGACCAAGATAAATAAATAAATTAAATTAAATTAAACAGGTTGAATCTCCCTTATCTAAAATGTCAGGACCAGAAGTATGTTTCAGATTTTGGAATATTTTCACATACATAATGAGATATTGGGGGTAAAACACAGATCGAAACAAGTTCATTTGTCTCATATGTACCTTACATACCTAGCCTGAAGGTAATTTCATAAAATAGTTTTATGGTCCTTATGTTTCGACTGTGAGCCATCCTGGGGCCAGATATGGGATTATCCACTTGTGACATCATGTCAGGGCTCAAAAAGTTCTTGATTTTGGAGGATTTCAGATTTCAGATTTAGAGATACCCAACCTGTCTACCAATGTTGAGCACTCACTCTCTAAAGGATTCTAAATACAGACGGTCAGAGTTGTGGTTAGGCTTCAGAATTTTTTAAGGCCTCTCCAGGTCATTCAGCTATTTGACCACGCTTGAGACCACTGCTGTAAACTGTGCCATCAGGTTAACAAGAAGTTTTAGGTTCATTTATCACCCTTTTGTAGAAAATCATAAAATTGATCAATTGGAAAGAAAAGTCAGATCAACATTTAAGGCACACATGTATTTCACCTAGTGATTACTAGGTTTGAAGGAACTCTCCACAGAATACTGACTTTTGAAAAACATTCCTTAACCAGGGTTGACCAGATGGCCTCCTTCTCCACATTAGTCAGGTTTTCTTTCCACCGCTTTCTCAAAATGCTGATTTCCAACTCTAACCAAGGTGTTCCCTTAATATGATTCTCTGCGTTTCCCAAAATGTGAGAGCTCTAAATGCTGTTAGAAATGATTTGTGGGAAGGCAGTGCTCAGATTTAATGTGTGATTACTTACTTTCTATAGCAAGATATCATGCTTTTTCACTTAAAATTGTAACACATCCTTTTGAAATTAAGTCAAATAACAGTAAAGCAGAGCTAGGCATGGTGGCACACACCTGCAATTCCAGTGGCTTAGGAGGCTGAAACAAGAGGATTGTGAGTTCCAAGCCAGCCTCAGCAACTTTTTGATACTCTAAGCAACTTAGCGGGAACTTGTCTCAAAATAAAAAAAAAATAAAGGGCTGGGGATGTGGTTCAGTGGTTGAGCATCCCTGGGTTCAATCCCCAGCACCAAAAAAAAAAAAAAAGTGAAGCAAACATTTAAAAGTAATCAATAATAATGATATAGGTGTATAGTTGTTGTATCAAAAGAAAACAGAAAGCTGGTAGAGACCAACTAAAATTACAGATTGTCTTGTCCAGTCCCTTTCTGTCTCTACCTCACAGAGGTTCTCCATATAATATGAGAACACTGCAAATGTGAGAAGAGTATGTAATTATATAATGCCACCCAGCCATAGGTGCATGCTCATATTGCACCTGTTGTGTGACATGTGGCAGCCCACATTCACCCACCTTGGCTTGTACATGTGGCTCTGAGTTGACACACAGTGGCTTTAGTATTCTTGGAATCCCATATAATGGACACCTCTTAGAGGGGGCAGGGTGCAGGGCCCCTCTTTATCTTACATTCAGAGCCATTTGCAGAAAAAAAATGGAAGGAAAAAAATTTTCCTCCCAAGTACTTGTGGATTAATTGGCTATTGAATTGGACCCTTTATAATCTGAAAAAAAAAATCAACCTGCCTGAGAATTACTTTGTGTGTGCATGTGTATGCGTGCACATGTGTGATTAATTATTGAAAAACATATTGTACCTTTTCCATCTTCAACACATAATAAAACATAAAAGTACCCAAAAGTTGGTAAAATATATTTTATTTGTTCATACAAAGAAATAGTATGAATTACCAGAATTTCATTTTCCTAGAAACATCTTTCTCTGTGTAAAATTAATTTGTGTTATACATAGGACAAAATACTTGATTTAATTTTTTGTACATATTGGCTATTCTAACATCCAGGTTATAGAAGACATACTGCTAGAATTTGCACAATATTTTAGATTATTGGACTGAATGAAACTGTCATAAATTAATGTTACAAAACTGAAAAAAATCTAACCACACCTTAAGTTTTATTAACCATTCTTCCTGAAAAACAGAAGAGAAATGACATGGACTTCTGAATCAGCATTTCAGATACTTAACTAAAGTGATTCTAGTTTATTACAACTTTCCGTTTTCCTTTCTTATGAGAATATCCTGGTAGGATCTGCAACTGTGTTTCTCTGTATTTTTCACTCAAAGTGACTCCTAAAAAGAATCCCGTGAAAAAGACAATTTCTGCTCTTTCATCATCCAATTAAAATTTTATTCCATAATCACTATACCTAAAATATCTTTCCAGGTACCACCTATTAAGTTAACAGACCACTGTACACAAACACCTCAAAGAAAACATTTGAAAGGTAGGAATAATATTTTAAAAATTCCAATTTTTTGTGAACCTTTTTTGTTTCTTTTTTAATGAGGAAAGAAACAAAACTGAGAGAAATAAAATACTCAGAAGAATAACTGGAGCTTTTCCTGTAAATTGGAAGAAACCCAAAACATATGTTGGGACAAATTGCCTAAACATGAAATGGTATTTTTTTCTAGCAGCTAAAAAGTTAAGCTTGGTGGCCTTGCAGATGGCCAGAACAGGAAGAAACCCAAGGCTTTTCCATGTTGCCTAAATTCTCTGAGAAGAAGACATGCAGGTCCTATAATAACTATCATGTGATGTGGTGTAACCTTGGGGCAGAAGCTGCATCTGGATCAGCCAGGAACTACAAGCTATCAGAGTCCTATGAAGAGATGCATATGACATTTGATTTATTTGTCTCACATAGAAAAACTTGCCCTACTCCATCAGTACTAATTATCGACATCTGTTTGGATTCAAGGACTTGACCCAGAATAGAATTTTGACCCACTTCAGTGTTCATGACTAAATGACCCTCCTATCTGAAAACTTCCTGTTTCAGTCTTATTTTAAAACAGGGAATAAACAACTTAATCAAAAATCATCCTGTTTGGAAAGAGGGCAAGGACCTCAAAGGGAAGGAAAAGTTCATACATATTTTCCTAGAGTTTTGTAGCATATCTTTCTCTGAACTTTTCTGCAGTCTACGTCATGAGTCATATCAGACCATAAGAATGTCCAGAAGGCCAACGGGACAGGACTAGGTGAAGGACTTGCATACTGCCTTTAAATTCAAGCAAGGTTAGGCTGTAACTGAAAAGAGGTGTTCTCAATTTGATTTCAAATGAGCCTTCCAAACAGAAAAATGCACAACCAATTAGCACCCCGATACAGGTGTTTTTCACACTCAAACAGCAAGAGTGGAAAATTATGCTATGATTATGGTGTCACCTAAATGCAGGCTACAGTGGGACTAAAACTTGTGGAAAAATACAAACCAGATGATCAAGATGCCACTAAAAGTCCAATGAATCTCTGATTAGCTTCCAAAGATGAATTATTTTGTCTTTTCATATGACTTGGATCAGGCATGTCATCCCATAAAACATACAAAAGAATCCTTTGTAAATATCAAATCATTTTGACAAATTGAGTGTCTTCTTACATATTCCTTGATGAAAGTATAACAATCATTCCCTTGTGGTAGGAGGACTCTGGATTTAGGAAATTGAGGAGGATAGACATTTATGTCAGTATGTGATATTGCTCTATGGTTACCCACTGGCTAGTCATGACAAACAATCCCCAACTGCTGTCCCAACAGAGTTATAGGGAAAGCCTTTACACCCTAGTAACAATGCCCCAACCCTTCTGCCAAGACCTGGCTAAACCAAGGGATGACTGAACAAGTGTCAGGCCCAAGAATCCACAGGCAACATGGAGCCAGCTTTCCCAACCTGTCTTTACAAGAGACACTCTTGGTTCCTGCTGTTGGGTCATTGTCTTCAGACCATGCTGTCATACTAGGAATTCCAAAGACATATCAAGCTGGAGTGCTAGGGATTTCCTTCCTCTGCCAGGTTGCCTGTCATTTTTGAGTCTGTCTTTTCACCCTGTTGAGGCTTTGATCTTATTATCCAACACTGAATGGTTTTGTACTTTGCCACACCTTGGCAGATGCTAATGGTAAGGGGTGCACTTGACCCTTATGGGTCTTGACACCCAGGCCCTGGGTTTGTGCCAGTGGCTTCACAAGCCTATGGGATTCTTTGGTGTGTCACAGCAGAACTATCTGCCTGGAGAAAGGAGCATGGTGCACTCTCATGCAAATTAGAAGAGATCATCTTTATTTTTAAAGCAGCACCCAAGCATCTCACACATGTGACCTGGGAAAGAAGGGCTAGCATTTGCATATACTTCAAGGTGGTTAATGGACCAAGGAATGGGGCCGAAGGGGATGCAGGGCCATCCTTCAACATCGAAAGTTAAAGTAAATGGTCCCTGTCATTCAGACTCTAAAAGGACGTGATGTCACTGTAGAGGCAGCAGTTCCCCTATGTGCTGAGTGGAGGTGGAGAGAAACCCTAGTGCGATGGTTTGGAATCCTTGGAAATAAAACCACATTGATGAGGAAGCTGCTAGGCGAGGTCTGACCTTCAGAATGCAGCACGGGGAGGCCACTCAGTGCTCCTAGGAGGGACACAGGCAGGATGAGATGGGAAGCTGGAACATGAAACCCAAGACACCAGGGGACAGCAATTGAAGGCTGAATACCCGTAACAACAAAAATCTCAAGTTGTGCTTTTCTTCTTTTTAAATACAATGGGGAGAGGAGGAAAAAAAATGGAAGCACCATCAATTGTGAGGACTAGAACAAAATCTCAGAGTTCAACACTTTGGAATGTTAACAGATCATGAAGCTAACTCTCTAAAGAGTGTGGCTAGGCAGCTTAGTGAATTAATTGCTTATGAATTAAAAATAAATTATTATAAAATAGATTTCTGTACATTTTACATACATATAATCTCTCTCAATATATAAGCCACATGATAAATCACACAGCCCGGGTCCGTTCAATCCCAGCCGAAGTCGTGCCCGGTCATCTGGTAGAACTTCAAGTTGAAGGGCCGGTAGAACTCGCGCAGTCTCTGCACCACCTCGCGGTCGATCTCGGGGTGGGTCCTGCCTTTGGTTTTGCCCAGGCAGTGGGGTTTGCTGCTGCCCTCGGCCTTCTTCAGGCAGGGGAAGCCCTTGGTCTTGTTGAAGTAGAAGTGCTTGTCGGTGATGATGCGCTTGAGGCCCAGGAAGTCCTGCACGCGGCCCAGCTCGCCGGCCGGGTCGCTGATGAGCCGCTCGCCGCTCACGAAGAGCATCTGGTCGATGGGGAAGTGGCGCAGCCAGTGCTCCAGGTGCTTGGCGTAGATGCCGATCTGGATGGCGCTCCACGACGTGTCGATGAGGCCCGTGCTCCTGTTTTTGAACGTCAAGCTCTCGAAGGTGGGGATGTCGGGCCGCTTGGAGAGCGTCTGCGTGTAGTCCGAGATGGCCCTGGTCACCGGGTCGCGCACCACCACGATGAGCTTGGTGTCCTTGGACATGGCCGAGATGCGCGCGGGCGCCTCCCGCGTGACAAAGTAGCTGGGCGTCTTCTCCATGGTGATCTGTCCTTCCAGGGTTCTGGGCATCAGGTCCCTGAGGAAAACAAACAGCAACCTAGGTCAGAAGGTGGTGCACACCTCTTGGGTCCCGCCTCTCAAGATCAAGCTTCCAATCCCGGCAATCTCTTATTAAAGGAAGTGATTATAGAGAAATAAAAATGCAAAATGCACGCAGCATTTTATTTTATTTTATTTTATTTTTTATTTGCTTATTGATTCATTGAGCACAAATGGAGTACAGCTATTGTTTCTCTGGTTGTACACAAAGTAGAGTCACACCATCTGTACATTCATACATGTACACAGGGCAATGATGTCTGTCACACATTCTGTTAATATTCTTACCCCCCCACCCCTCCCTTCCCTCTATGCTATCTATCCTTCCTCCATTCTTGCCACCTCCCCCCCATTATGCATCATCATTCATTTATCAGAGAGACCATACGGCCTTTGGATTTTTGGGATTGGCTGATCTCACTTAGCATGACAGTCTCCAACATCATCCATTTGCAGGCAGCATTTTAGAGCTAACGGTGACGAAGGTCCCATCGGAAGTTTGGAAGTCAGATATTATCTGCCTAAAATGGGAAGACATTCTCATACAAGCTATGTGTTTCTCTAAGATCCACCTAAGGGTGTCGCCTCTCTTATTTTGCAGGGTACCCAGGTTTCAGATTGCCCCAAATAACTGCCAAAACAAAAAAGCCTTTGGCCTCTGGATGTGCCTTTCCTAAAAAATAGCATCTGGGTATCAGAAATTTCATTATCTTTGAGTTCTCCACAACACCTTCACCAACCCCAGGCAAATGTTCCATGGATATTAGAAGCAAAGTTCCCAGGGTCAGGCCAGGTTGTACCGGTGGCCTCAAGCTAAAAACCTTTGCTCCAAAAAGCAGCAAAGCAACAACAACCAAAAAAAAAAAAAAATTAGGTGAACTCAGAAAAGCATAAACTGATACAAATACCTATGAGTAAGTTCCCAGGGCACAATTATAGAAACTTCCAAAAAACACTTCAGGGGAAAAACAAAAAAAGATATCACTCATAGCAAACTCAAGCAGCAGACAATACTGATATAACCTGTAATAATACACCAGACACAGGCCATGATATTTGGGCCATAAGGCAGTTTTGTGGCATCAAGTCACAATTACATTGATAGCACAAATCACTGGTGTCAGACCCTGGTTATAAGATATTTAAGTCAAAAGGCACCTGAATATAGCTGATCCTATCAAATAATGGTTTGCAACATTTTTTATTATTACATGAATGCTGTTACATGACACACAATGACTCCTGTGAAACAGTGGATAGACTGAGCTCTAAATGCACAATCAAGAGTCTGTGGATGCTGCGCTTCTATTTTATAGAACATTTTCAAGTAAACCTGGAGGAAGGGGCTCAAGGTGAGCAAAGATGTGGTGGGGGAATTGGAGAAAAGGAATCAAGAAACCCTGGGATAGGGAGGAGGATGGCACTTAAGAAGTACGACACATATTCTAAGTCATAAATTTCTGCTACACCTCAGAAGGTGGGATATGTATACATGCCAGTGTCTATAGCAAAGGACATATTCTTACCCACAGAAGGACAGGGAAAGGGGAGGGAAAGGGAGGGAAAGGGAGGGGAAGGGAGGGGAACGGAGGAAAGGAGAGGGGAGGGGAGGGGAAGAAGAAAGAGAAAGAAAGAAAAAGAAAGAAAGAAAGAAAGAAAGAAAGAAAGAGAGAGAGAGAAAGAGAGAAAGAAATAAGAAAGAGAGAGAGAGGAAGGAAGGAAGGAAGGAAGGAAGGAAGGAAGGAAGGAAGGAAGGAAGGAAGGAAGGAAGGAAGGAAGACATTGGCAAGAGACATCCAAATGTGTATCTCCAAAAGTTCCGTGAAAGCAGGGGCTATATGCATATCTGATTCCATCCTCTGTTATTTCCCTAGCATCTAACATGGGGCTTAGAATCATAACAGGTGTCTACTAAATATATGCTGAAACAATGAACAGATAAGTGATCTGGCTATTAACCATTAAGAGTATGTCAGTATAAATGGGCTGAGGTTTGAATCTCTCCTCACCACTGATTAGCTGTGTGACCAGGAGACATCAGTACCCTACTATGGAAAATGAAAATAATTCTGTCTACCTCATCCAATTGTTAAGAAAATTAAATGAGGATTGCAGAGCTGAAGTGGTTTAGCTGAACAGTTAAGTAATGAGGGCTTGGAAGTCAGACCGTTCAGGCTTAGATCTTGGCTGTGCCTCTTATAAGCTGTGTTACCTTGAATGACTTAACTTTTCTGGGCCTCTTTTCCTCATTGGTGAAAACAGAGATAACAATAGCTACCACATGGGGGTTTAATGAGAATCTAAATAATAATCATAATATGCTGATGTATGTTACCATGTCTGGTATCTGCTTGGTAAATATCAGATGCCAGTACTGTTATTATCATTAAATTGCTCAATATACCATTTATGGATGTGGTAGAGCCAAAATTAAACATAAATGTGTATGTGCCAATGTGTCTATATAAAAATTAAGTGTACCAGACTGGGGATATAGCTCAGTTGGTAGAGTACTTGCCTCGCAAGCTCAAGGCCTTGGGTTCAGTCCCCAGCACCGCAAAAACAAAAACAAAAAAAATTAAGTGTACCAAAAAAACACACAATAACTAACTGGGCATTAAATTTTGGTCACAGTCCTGGCAAGGTGGTGCACACCTGTAATCCCAGTGGCTCAGGAGGCTGAGACAGGAGGATTGGGAGTTCAAAGCCAGCCTCAGCAACTTAGCAAGGTGCTAAGTAACTCAGCAAGACCTTATCCCAATATATGATATAAAAAAGGGCTTGGGATGTGGCTTAGTGGTTAAGTGCCCCTGGGTTCAATCCCTAGTATCAAAAAAAAAAAAAAGAGAGAGAGAAAAAATTTAGTCACAGACTTAAAATCACTTTTTAGCTATGAGACAGAGATTTCTGTTTGAGTCTCACACCTGGACCCTAGAGTGAAAAAAAAAAAAAAAAAAAACAAAAAACCCACACACAATTTCCACATCATTTTACCAAATATTTACTTCTCAGTAAAACATTCTAAATTTCAAGCTTCAAACCATTGTAATCCACTAAGACTGTAATTTGAGCACAATTAGAAAAAAGATGATATAAACTGTTTATCACATGAGCCAGAAAAGGCAATTCCCTGAAGAGAATGAGTCCCTTCTTCCAGAACACTGCCAACAGCGAGTTCAAAGGAAGTGCACTTTGCCCTTAAGGGAGACTGTCACAGTGGCTCTGCAGCCATCCCTGGTGGACATTAAAGCTGGATTGACCCACTTTACCCATTAGCCACTTAGCTTAATGAAGCAGTATCACCAGGCTAATGTGATCACGGATTAAAGAGTCCCTGCTCTCAACTTATTTTGCATGTGTATAAAAAGCAGGTCAACCCAGATAATGGTCAAATTTCTTCCCCGTGCTCAGCCATCTTCAATTGGATGGTCTATGAGAGGTTAATATTCAGAATTTAAATGTTATCCCCAGGCTTGAAAGAATTCCAACCCCCAAAATTCCCCAGGGCCATCGTGGAAGGGTGGATCTGTCTGATGTTATGGACTCTGAAGGCTGGCCTCCAGGTGTGGCTCTTGGTACTATCATTCACTGAGGCCTGTGATCCTGGACAGGTCACTTAGCCTGTTTGTACCACAGTTTTCTCATCTGAACCATGAGAGCAAGGATGGTGTCCCATTTCTAGGGTTTTTGAGAGGATTGAGAAGTTAATGTTGGTACTCAGCCTAGTAGCTTGACAGTGCTGGGAAAGTGTGATCAATCGTCTTCTGCTAACAGCATCCTGACAAGGGTGTAAGGAATCAAGAACTGCACAGAGGGGACCTGTCACTCATTCAGTTCTGCCCCACAGAGGAGCCAACATGGAGGTTTAGTTCCCTGGAGAGGCCAAGTACAGGAATGTTAGAATCTGTCCTCAGCCTGCCTGAAATCCAGGATCATCTCTGAACTCTCTGCCTCCATTTCCTTAACATTTCTACAGAAAGATCTGATATAACCAAACAAAATGGCTCAACTGGCTATTGTGAATATGAGACCAGTACAGGACTAGTAGGAAGGAAATAGGAAATTAGCCATAAATGAGACTCCCTGAGCTTGATTGCCTGCTGGTCCCCAAACTATTCTGGAGTACTACCTCTAGAGGACCCCTCCCTCCACAATGGTCCGGAGTGTGTCTACATGTGTCAGAAAGTACTCAGGCAGCCTCAGGACTTTCTTTCATTGTTACTAAAACAATGGAGCCTGAGGATCTACTGCTGCAACTTCTCAGCCTTTGACACTGCTCTCCCCTCAGTGTGCCTGGATGCCAACAAGAAGCAATTGAGAAATAAGATGCATAACTGGCTTCTCCATTACCAAATGCCTCCGGTGCCCTCTCCACCGCCTTCCAAGGGCTCATCTGTAGAAGGTACAGGGATCAGATGGAGCCCATCATCTCCCCAGAACATCCCTAGGGATCTTTCTGTTAAAGAAAAAATAACTTGATGGTATTACTTAAATTATTGGCAAGGAAGACTTTATTCAGGTCCATCATGATAAGAATAAAAAACACAGCAAGAGAGTCCAGCAATGGAGTCCGGCAGTGGAGTCTGGTAGTGGGGGGAGAGAAATTGGGCTCAATTTCAAACACCTCCTGGGCAAGGAGGAATGTAGAATCAAGGAGCAGGGTTTGGGATCAATAGATGGAAACATCGTGGGTAAGGGGGACTCTTGCTGAATACAGGCCAGGCCAGGGTGACCAAACATCACCTGGGGGACAGTGGAGGATAAAGAACCAATCTATATATCAAGGGTGCTCAGATAGCCTGCAAGGGGTGGGGGTGGTTTCTTGCTAAAGGGATTTAGCAGGTTCTTCGCTAAAACTGGATTTATGAGGAATGCATAGATGGACTTAGAAGACGCGTCAGTTGTCTGATGAAAGAAGTTTGGTCAAGCAGAGAATTTTTGTCACACCAAGTGGGGAACATGACATGGCCTGAGAAGCTTCTGGCACAGCATCTTCAAGGTAGCTATAAGCAGTTACCTATTTTCCCCCTGAGCTGGTCTTCTCTCCCCAACCCCACCCCATGGAAACCAGCAAATTCCAGAGTAAAGTCCTTTCCATCTGCTTCCTGGGCCCACTTTCTTCTCTTCCCCTTCTCTGGTCAAACCTCCTCGTCCTCATGTTTAGAAACCTCAGCAAATTCAATGGTGGCTCAGAGGAGAAACGATGAGGATGTGGCTGAAATCCCCCACGCAAGCCTGCATGTCCATCCCACCACCCCAGCAGCTGCTCCAGCCTTGGGCTGGCCTCTGGGATGAGCACACCATGAAGGTTAATTGAGTTGCTCATTAAAAAAAAAAAAAAAAAAAAAAGTCCAGTTTCTCAAATGGATAATCACAGCTAATAATT
Organism: Glaucomys volans; assembly: GCA_020662805.1. Classification (NCBI taxonomy): domain Eukaryota; kingdom Metazoa; phylum Chordata; class Mammalia; order Rodentia; family Sciuridae; genus Glaucomys; species Glaucomys volans. The sequence goes on along the minus strand of JAJEJO010050041.1, from coordinate 356,677 downwards.
ATATAGTACTTTGGAGCTTGTGAAGAAACTTTCACATGCATTATCTGATTAAATCCTTTGCCACAAACCTTTGAGGTAGGTACTATAATCCCCAATTGACTAATGAAGGAACTAAGGCTAAAGCTTAGTGGGTGACTTTTGGGGCTGGGTCACCAGCTGCACGTCAAAGACTTGGGACTTGTAGTCAGTTCTCTAAATGCATCTCCATCCATCCATCAGGTCAGTCACCCTCTCAGCCCTCTTTATTTCTTCCCAGCATGACCAAGAGCACGTACAGCTACACACCTATTCTTTCTTTAAATAGACACCAGCATCTTTTTTCTCTCATTCATAGATTAGGATCTTAATAGTAGTTATTTCAGTGCTAATCAGATCACTGCTTATCCCAATTGTTCAAATATGAGTCATATTTAAAAAAACAATAAACCTCTTAGGTTCACATATTCCCATTGCTAAGTATATTTTATGGGGCCTGGAAAATTACCTCTTTCTGTGGGCAAGAAGGGTGCCTTTTTGCAAGGAGAGAAACCTGTCACATATCACCAGCTCATGAGGAAGGACAGCGTCTCCAGTCCAAGACGAAGGAAGACACATTGCTCACAAATCATGAGAATAGTCCCCTAGGAAAGCCTGGGAGACACTACACAGGTGTGTGTGCCCACCACTGAATGGAGGGTGACAGAAAGCAGAAAGACCCACTTCTTCCATTAAACCTAAAGGGTAAGGCAGACCCATCAAGGCCTAGGAAAGATAAGCACAGTGAACTTGCAGGAAACCCCACAGCAGGATCCTCAGCCAGGTGAATTTGGAGGGAGTTTTTCAGGCTTTCAACCTGTTTGATGATACTTATAAGAAAGTCATGTGCACCCTCTAGGACAGAAGGTTTCCACCCAGGTTGCATAGCAGAACCACCTAAGGAGCTTTCAACAAGTAAAGGCCTGGGCCCTGCCCTACACAAACTGAATCAGGCCCCCAGTGGGTGTGGCCCAATGCCAGAATCTTTTATGTGATTCTAATGTGCAACTAGGACTGGAAACCATTATTCTGTGGGCCTGGAATCTGCTGTTTGAGCATTCATTCCACCGATATTTGTATGCAGGTAAGTGGAGACACTGTGTGTGTCATAGAGGGCCATGACAGAGGCAATACTGTGAACACAATTAAAACTTGTTTAGTCAAAGGCTGGAGAAGGATCACACTCTCATCTCACAGTAGACCCCAAGGAATGAGAGCATAGGCCCTACGGTCTACAAACTGCAGAGATAAGAGCATAATACACAATCAGGTTTAATGCAAAGAGAATAAAAGAATGTTTCTTGCCTCTAAAACACACATATTCACATACATGAAAACACAAGCTTACCTCAATTAATTATCAAGCACAAGCGAGATACCAGGATAACAAAATGAGTGGGTGCACAGTGGTGCACATCTTAATCCCAGCAATTTGGAAGCTGAGGCAGGAGGATCATGCATTCAAGGTCAGCCTGAGCAACTTAACAAGTGTTTCAAAATAAAATAAAAAGGACTGGGGATGTAGCTTAATGGCACAGTGTCCCTGGGTTCAAGCCCTAGATCTACCAAAAAAAAAAAAAAAAAAAAAAAAAAACTCAACTAAAAGAAACTAGAAGCAGGATAATCCCACCTCATGCGATAACAGCTGTGTCATCATTCAAAGGTAGACCATATCATCCTAAGCAGAAAAAGAGAAGCAGGTGAAGAATAATACTAGTGTTAGATTATCTTGTTTATGCTTTTGTCAAAATTTGTGATTTAAAATTAAATTCTCTTTAAAACACTCCCATGAGGGCCGCGGATGTAGCTCAGTGGTTCAGTGCTTGCCTGCCTAGTATGTATGCCTAGCATTGCTCTGAGTTCAATCCCCAGCACCAAAAAGGGGAAGAAAAAGAAAATCTCATGAAACTAAGATTTAATGTAAAAAATGACTGCTAGGTTGTTTTCTTCCTTCATAATCTTGAGGCAAAGAGGGTAAGGAGAATTTCCAGCCTCCAGTCGGAAACAATCTGGTCTGAGTCCTCTCTCTCTGGACTGACAAAATGAGCCCAGAAGCTAGGTCCGTTTTCCTGGGAATGCTTGTGGAAGGCTGTCAGAAGCACAGAGTTCACCAGGTCTCGGTGGGGCTCCAACGTGCTGCTGCTGGAAGCAGACTATTAAAAATAAGCCTTAAGCTTAAGGAGGAGGGAATAAGAATGAACCAGAGAAGTTCCAAAGAGTCCTCTAATTCTGATATTTTCAAATGCTGCCCTGATTTTCTTTCTTTGCCTCCTCCTTTCCTTGGGTGACACCCCCACTCCTATAGCCCAGCAATTGAACTTATTGTTTGAACTGGTAAATTACACAACAATAAAAGGGGAGATTATTGAAATGGGCGTAACCTAACTCACTACAGTCAAACAGATGCCCAGACATTTACGCAAAACAGATGATGTAAGTTAATGAACTTCAAGGAGAAGAGGCTGCAAACCCACATAAATTGGGATAGGTCTAGTCTTCCAACTCAAGTGAGAGGAACTGGGAAGGGAAAGGGGAACATTGGGCCCACTCCTTTTTCCTCTTCCACTGGGAGAAAGACTTCTTTACTTAGTTGCAGAAATATGGCATAATTTTTGAATTGCAACAAAGTTTTCTTCCCTTCTTTTTAAAACTTAACATTTTAACTTACATATAGTAATAATTATTCTTGGTGTCCATTTCTAAGAATTTTGACAAATGTATATAATTATGTAACTATCACTGCAATATAGAACAGTTCAACCAGACCCTAAAAGTCCCTCCTGCTTCCCCTTCCAACAGAAATTTAACAAGTCCAATAATAAAGGGCTAAGGCTATCCATCCAAATCCTTGTTTTGATACTGTTCCAGGGGAAATATTATTGAAATGAAAAAAAAGGTCAACGGGGACTTGGAAATTTTGATATAACAGATATATTTAGTGTTGATTTTTAAGAAAAGACAGATGAGTTATTTTGTGAGGGTCTCAGCTTCTTATTGGCATGTCCCCTTGACCATGTTTTTAAATTTCTGAGTCTCAGCTTTTTCATCTGTAAAATTAGTCTTGTGAGGAGACTGAAATGGTTCTACCCATTCAGATAAATGGTTCTGATAAGAATATCAAGGGCCCAAGCCAGAAAATCATGATATTCCATCAACTTTTTAGCTTTTCCAAGAAGTCCACACCCAGCCTCTGACAATCCAGAAAACCAAAACTTGACAAAGAGAAATTCTTACAAATAGAATTGAGGTTTCTAGGAAAGTTGTGTTCCACTCTCCTTCCTAAGAAAAAAAAACTGGTTCCTAATATCTGCAGTCATAAATCAATGTAGGAAATGACGGTGCTGCCTTTGAAAAGATAAAACAAATAATGTCATTTCTGAGTGCCTAATAAATCCACATCAGCAGCCAAATTAAAAAACACTGGGTGTGGGGCAGTGGTGAATAGGTAGAACAGATATTTTCGGGCAGTGAACTTCTCCTTAGGATACTATGATGTTGGATACCTGTCATCACACCCTTGTCCAAACCCACAGGATGTACAACACGGAAGAGTGAACCTGAATGTAAACTATGGATTCTGGGTTATAATAATGTGCAATGTATATTCACAGGTTGTAAGAAACATCCCACTCTGGTGAAGGATGTTGATAGTGGAGAGGTTCTTCCTGTGGTAGGGGTAGGGGCACATGGGAAATTCCTGTACTTTCTGCTCCATTTTGCCATGAACCTTTAAAAAGTAAATTCAATTAAAAAGAAGAACAGAAAACACTGAGATCTGGCAAAGTATCTCTCCCTGACCAAATTCTAATCAGGCCCTTGAATTTTTCAACTAAGTTGCCAGAGACCTTGTGCTGAATTTGAGCTGCCCAGGCCCCTCACCTAGGTTTCTTCTCCAAGGGAAGAAGCCTCAGCTCCCATTCTGTATGTTCTCTGGTGAAAGAAGTGCATCTGGTAAGAGAAACCATGGACCCAGGAACTGGTGTAACAGAACCAGGGGGATTTATGTTAGGCTCAGCATTCTCTGGACCAGTGGCCTCAATCTCCCCATCACAGGGAGGCCCATGAAACCCACTTACTTGGTAAACTTGAAAGAACAGAGAGGACTGCTGCATATGTTGAGGTCATTTTGGGGTCGGAGGGAGAGAGGGGACATCATCCCAGAAGCAAACTTTCAGAAGCTGTCAAACTTTCAGAAGCAAACTCAGAAGGTGTCAGACAAGTCCTAGAGGTAAAACTGCTGGCAGGTTTGGGGGAAGGGCATTTGGTACTCTAGGTCAAAGGGCTAAAAACAGTGTCCAAAGTAAACCTAAGGAGAAGAAAAAGAGTAAGATCCTAAGTCATTACAGACCTCATCACAGGATCTTCTATATCAATACACATGGGCTAAGGTTTATTATGATCTCTGAAGAGCAATCTACCAACATTAAGTATTCACCACCAAAAACTCCCAGGTACCTTTCTGCCTCATGACATTACACATCAGAGGGGACCTCAGAAGTAAGAAGATGAAAATTAAGTCAGTAAAGTCTCTCCTCTCTCTTTTCTTCTACAGAAAGATAAGACACCCAGCCAGGAATGAGAAAAGGAGATTTTCCTGGAAACTTAATACAGTCGTGAGGACAATGACAGCAGAGGGGTGTAACCTGAACTGTAAGCTGTAACTCAGGGAGGTTTCTTCTTTAAAGCAGCTTTCTTCCCAGGGGGCTCAGTTTGGTGAGGAGGAAGATGCTATCAATCCAGCCTCTCTTTATCTGGGCCCTGCTTCCTTTCCTTGGAAGCCTTAAAGTCCACCAGCTCCAGCTCCAAGCTTCCCCTTCAAAGGGCCACATCTCCATAAATAATTATCTCCATTTGGGAGAGATGTTTGCATATCAAAGCACTCCTTTGGGAAGGTTTTAAATAATTTCAAATGAAACTGTAAATAGTGGTTCTCAATTTTCTGCTCTCTGGCTGCCTGGATCCTTGGGGCTGCCCGGAAGTGATGTCATGATTCCTTCAAAAGTTTATAGGCCAATTTTTGCAATTCTTTTCTTTTTTTTTTTAAGGTAATGGGTTGGAAAGAGAAATACAACAAAGGATGGACTCCTCAGCCCTCCTTCTTTTCCAAATGGACTCTCCTTTGTCCACCCCCAGCTCCCAACCCCCACCGCAAGGATTTGGCCTCCATTGTCCTCCAATTTCAATACTGCTCAGAAAATGAAAAGCCTTTGTATGCCATGAGGGGGTGGGGCGCAAAAGAGCATCTCAGGGCCCTGGGTCAGCTCGAGACCCCTTTCATTTGGGCAGAATCCGTGGTTATAGGCCCTGCTTCACAAAGGCCCAGAGTTCCTGTTCCGGGAAGGGGTTGGGGTGGGGGGCGGGGGGCGGGTTTCAATTAAAAGCTAATAGCCTTTTGTGTAGGAGCTCTCTCGGGTATTGCTGGTGTTTATTGGGCTTCACTGTGCGCCGGGAGGGACAAGTCATGTGAAATCTCAGGGATCTGCGTCCTATTTCCTGGAAAAAAAAAAAAAAAAAAAAAGAACAAGAAACTTTAAAAAAAAAAAATCATTAGAAAAAAAGAAAAAAAAAAGAGTTTTCTGGGAAGCCGAATATCAGCCTTGCCAATGCAGGGGGCCGGGGGAGCTGAGCACACAGAAAGCAGGGGGTAGGAAGGCACCAGGATCCAAGGCGCCCAGGTCTGGGTCCCTCCCTCTGGCTTTGACAGGCCCTCCGGCACACACCTGGCCCACGCTTGCTCCTCTTCCTTTCCCTGGCTGAGTGCAAGCACTGTCCCCTGTGGGTTAGTTCCCTGCCAAAAAGGCCAGTCCCGGGCAGTTTGCAGTTTGCATTCACTGGTATTTTTCGCATGCCCGGGTATACCCTCTCCCGCCCGGGCTTCCTCCCCAGACAGAACTGCCTGCCCTGGGGAACTCAGAGCAGAAGTTTGTAAACAGGCCCTCACCCCAGAGATTTAGAAACACGCCACCTCAGTCAACAGTGATGAAAATCACTACCCGTCCCCACACGAACTGGACCAGGGGAGGGGTCTTCCCGACGCCCAGCAATAGCAGACTGGGCTTTGGGGGATTGAAACCTCTGAGTTCCTACCTGCCTTGCCGAAGACAGACAAGCGGCTAAGACCTTGGAAAAGGCCCTCCACGCTTTGACTCAATTCTTCTGCGTACAAAAATAAATGGATTGAGGCCGGGCACGGTGTAATCCCAATGGTTGGGGAGGCTGAGGCAGGATTGCAAGTTCAGTAATTTAGCGAGGCCCTAAGCAATTTAGTGGCACCTTGCCTTGGACTGGGGATGTATCTTGATGGAAAAGCACCTCTGGGTTCAATCTCTAGTATCCCTCCCCCCGCAAAACAAGCAAACAAAAACAAAACAAAACAAAAACTAATGGATTGGTTTAAAAGGGTCTAAAATTCTATGAGATGATTGTTACACTCAGCATCTCCCTAGCCTACCCTTATTCCACCTCCTCCTATGCAAGCAGTAGATTGGCACAAATTGGCCGGGGATAACTAGAATATCCACACATACTTGGTACAAAATGTACCTCAGGAGCATAGGCATAGATCTCCAAGAGGTGTAATTCAAGTGGAGGTCAATGTCAAGTGTACCCCCAAATTAGGCACCTATTTGTTAAAACAGCCTGGTCAATAGGAAGGGCTGTGAGGCTTTCAGCAGGTTGTCTAATGTTTCTGTGCTGTTTTTCCTTATCTGTGAAATGGAAACATTTGTCCTGCTACTCCCCCCCAACACAACTTTTTTTTAGAATCTAATGCAGTTTGTAGGTCAATGAGCTCAAAAAGCAGCAAACTCTGCCCAAGGTAAGGTGGAATGGATCTCACATCCCCTCTTGATTTCTCCTTTAGCACATGGCCCTAGGTGAAAGAAAGACTGGTAAAGAAAAAGAGAAACCAAATGGTTCGGAAAGTCAAAGGCTTGTATAAAAAGAAATATTTTAAAGGGTTCTGATTTCCTGTAAGTCCTCCCTTGTGCTATGAAGAATCTCATTTTGTGTCCCCCCTGCCTGCCACCCTTTTTAGTTCCCCCATGGGAGTTGGAGACAAGAGAAAACTGAACTTCCCTTCTTAGGTTGACATTACCGAACTTAATAAGATGATTTAAGCCAAAGAAAAACGAGAAATAATGCCGTTTTTAAAACACATACAATCTAATTTTCCTTTTAACATGCTAGAGATGTGGCTGACTGAAACAAGCACAATTTCACATCTGAGGCTGGTGAAAAGACAACCGAAGGGCTGCAATCAGACCCACATGGCAAAGGCTTGGTACCTTCAGTTACCCCGTCTACCTCCTGCGGTGGGGGTGTGGAATCCCAGTTAGCACTAGACTTAAGGCCAAGATAATGGCTTCATTCACAATCTGCTTCCCCTCTGCTCAACAAACAGAACCCCATTTTATGGTTATCAACTGAAAACAGTATAAAGTAAATTAGGTCAATAAAAAAAAAATCTTAGGACTGTAAGCTTGAGTTAACTAAAATGAAGGAAAATGAAAGCAAATAGACTTCCCTTATCACAGGCTTTAAATAGCTCAAGAACATTTTAGAAAAGAAGTACTTTCTAACCAGAGAGAACAACCAAGAGGTGTAAAACTTGGAGACACTGCTGATGAAACACTGCTGTTTCTTATCTTGTACTCTTTGTCACTGCCTACTGTTTGCTTGTTGTTGTGTCCATGCTTGAAGCTGGTCAAGAGCTCTCAGGAACATAAGTGGCACGGCGATGCCACCCTAACTGGATACCCATCAATGAAATTCTGCCATTTTTGAAATTCTCAGCTTGCAAAGTTTAGAAGCTTCCCAGAGTCAACCTTCAGTGGGAGAAAATGTCCAACACCCCTGGAATTCTCATCTTTTCAGTGTCATTGTTAACCATGTATTCTAAAGGCTCCGTAAATTTGCAATGGATTACTATAGACAGGCCAATTTGCCTGTGTATTTCACATCCAAAGATACAACAGAGGGGAAGTGTTGGAAGCAGAATATTTTCACAAATATTCTGTATGATTTGAGTGGGTCCCATCATTATTTGTGACATTCTATGATAACTTTTTGGTCGGTGATGTTGCCTGAGTCTTCAAACACAATTTTAGCAACTTTTCTGTGTCTTAGACAAAGCATCCCCATCCTGGTTCCCCACCCCCAACTCCAAGGGAACAAAACTGTAAGCACCAAGGAGATCAAATAACTAAATGGTTTCTGAGAGAGCTGCTAAGAATTACAAGTGAGATTAGCCTTTTATCCTGCATTAGCCCCAGTGAAAAACTAACCCAGTAACTATTTTCAGGCCTAAGGACTATGTCTAAGAACAAAATGTTTGATTGAATCTTACTGTCTTCCACATTTCGCTTAATATTATTTTGTGAATTTCATTTTATTTTTTATTTTTTCCTACTAGGCATTAAACCCAGAGGAGTACCACTGAGCTACATCCCCAGCCCCTTTTTATTTTTAATATTGAGACAGAGTCACTAAGTTGCCTAAGCTAGCCTTGAATTTTCTGTCTTCCTGCCTCAGCTTCCTGAGTTGCTGAGATTACAGGTATGTACCACTGGGCCCAGCCTGACTATGAATTTTGAAGATTTCCACCTTCAAAATAAAAATACAAGAAAATAGCAAGACTCCAGGCATAGGAAGCACTTGAAAATATTTGTTGAATGGACAAATGAAGAATGCATGAACAGGAATCAACTATGCTTAAAGCTAACAACGGGAAGTCATGAGGCATGCGTGCAAAGGGAATTGGGGGCAGCCTGGAATCATAAATCACCATGTGGGCCCAGTTTGAAAATGGTGATGGTCTCGGTGATGATACATTTATGTATCACCATACTCATTACATTAAGTGACACAATTACATTAAGAGGCCATCAACATAAAAAGGTCTGGAACTTGAATGCTAATAAGCAAAAGCAAAGAACACGTGTGCTGTAGGATCAGAGCTCCTAGCCAGGCACACACCTGTAATCCCAGTGATTTGGGAGATTGAAGAGAATCACAAGTTTGAGGTCAGCCTCAGCAATTTAATGAGACCTTGGCTCAAAACAAAAATTAAGAGGACTGGGGATGTGGTGCAGTGGTAAGGCACCCCTGGGTTCAATCCCTAGTACCAAAAAAAAAAAAAAAAATCAGAATACCTTATTTTACACATGAGCTATAAGCAAACTGTGTGCAGACCTCACTACTGAACTTTGGATGCCCTACCTCTGGTGGTTGGTAATAAACCATGCCTTCTTGTGTTCAAACTAATAAATGATTACAAGTTAATTTCAATGAGAAAGTGGCTCTAATAAGCAGATTTCTATTTATTATTCTTTTGCTTTAATTATTATTGAAATTAGTTATTATTAAAATTACTTGTAGCTGGGCATGGTGGCACACGCCTGTAATCCCAGCACTTGGGAGGCTGAGGCAGGAGGATCGCGAGTTCAAAGCCAGCCTCAGCAACTTAGCGAGGCCCTAAGCAACTCAGTGAGACCCTGTCTCTAAATAAATTACAAAATAGGGCTGGGGATGTGGCTCAGTGGTGGAGTGCCCTGGGTTCAATCCCCAGTACCAAAAAAAAAAAAAAATTAACTTGCATTCCAGCAAGTGATGGCAGGCAGAGATACACCAAGTGTCTCCTAGGTAGCTGCAAAAGGAAAGCAGGTTGGAATTGAAACCTAATGCTCATCATGGGTGCTAGAGGAATCAGGGAAATGGCCATTATGTATTGTTCACAGGGTGACTCTTGTCCCCCACAGACTTACCCTTGATTTGAGAGAGATTCCACATACAGGAAGTTTACCAGCAGATATTATACACATGGTTCAAAAGGAGAAATGAAGAAAAGCACCCAGAATTGGACCATGACAACAAGTGAAGTTTCCCTGAGCTAGGATAGGGCAGGTGGAAGTGGAAGAACTGGAGTCAGAGGCTTCCCAAGTTCAGGAGCATGAACAAAAATGTACTCAATGAGCCACTTAGCCTGGACTGGAGAATATATATTTGTTTGAGAAATGTTGGGAAATAAGTTTATAATGGTCTCATCCACCCTGTCCATCCCCCTACCCACTGACCCACACATCTTTCCAAGAGACAAATCTAGAAATGGTCATGGTATCTTGGCATTGAAAATGACCTTCTACCTCTCACCAGGTGCATGACCTTTCTCCAAGTGAATTCTAAGTTCTCCATAGCTTCCTTTCCAAATGTCCCTCCCATCTCTACCTCATCCTAGCTGGGGGCAGGTACCTGCTATTTTTTCCAAAGCATTATGATGTTTCTTATCCTCCATTGACTTTTTCTCCTGGAATATAATTTCTAATAAATTTCTATGAAGTCCTTTTTCCCTTCTTATAACAAGGACCCTCCCCACATCCCCCCTGAAAACACACACACACACACACACACACACACATACACACACAGTTATCATAACCTTCATCTACCTGTATCTACCTGCTACAACAGTTTTCAAGAGGTCTGACGACTGGATTGTCCCTTAATTGTACTGTGACAAAAATAAATGATTGCTCATGAATGAATAAACATACGTGGGCAGAATCTGCATTTGACCTGAGAGGCGATGGGAAGCCACATAAAATATAAGAGGTAAGCAGCATGAAAATGTTGTCTTGGGATTCGGGGGAGGGGTGACAGTGCTTACCAGCAGAATGTTTTAAATAGATTTGGGCTTTTAGCTGATTATAAATTCCATGAGTCTGCTGAAGACTGATATAAGAAAATAGAAATTTGGAATAATAAAAAAAAAGATTAATGGTTGTCTGTGGTGAAAAGCTGTATGGTGTTAAGAACATGACCTTCAGGTTGTCTGACTCCTGACCTTTCTTGCCTTTGAGATATTTTGCAAAGCTGTAAGTTATAGATAGTAATATTGCAATGTAATTTAACTCTTTCCCCTTTTTGGTGCTAGGGATTGAACCCAGGACCTAGAATTTGCTTGGGTAGGCAAGGACTCTACCACTAAACTATACCTCAACCTATATATAATTCATAACCATAAACTTACAAATAAATTATTTCTAGCCCAGGTTCTATAAACTTTCCTTTCCATTTCTCACTTCTTGAAATAGTCTGTTACTCATTTACTTGCAAATACATATCCATATTCCTTATTCCAAGTAAACTTATAAATTCTTTTGACTTTTCCTTTGAACCAATGGTAACATTTGCCTGGTTCCTTCATTAAGTAATAAGTGAAATAAAATCTTTAACACCATCACTGTATACGTGGATAAGAATCATGATTTTACCTTTTTTTTTTTTTCAGGAAAATTATCCCTTAAAAAACTAAATTAACTGTGTGCTTCTTATAGGGGCTCTTTCTGTGCCAGCATCCATTCTCCCATCTTATTATCAAGAACAGTCACACTGCAATCGCAGCTGCTCAGGAGGCTGAGGCAGGAGGACTACAAGTTTGAGGCCAGTCTCTGCAATTTAATGAAAACCTTGTCTCAAAATAAAAAGTAAAAAAGGCTGGGGTTATAGTTCAGGGGCAAAGTGCACTTGGATTCAATCCCTAGTACAAAAAGAAAAAAAAAAGTCACTCTTGATTTGAGCAAACACCTTGTCATTTTGATTCCTATCGTGGAGATCTAGGAAGCCATAGATGGTACCATTGTAAGGTAGATAAAAATAAATGAAATTATGCAGCTCTGAATGGGGGGGGGAATGACATAGAAAAGGGCAGCTCATTAAAAATTTTTTTTGAAAGAAGAAAAAAGCAGCAGGTTAGATATGAGGAAAGAAATAGGGGCAAGGAACACCCCGCCTTTTTCCATAAGCAAGGCTAATGGAGGGTGTGACAACCATGTATTCTGAATTCATCCACATAAATAGCAGCTTTCCAAGAAGTTTTTGGAGTGGGGGACATTGGCAGGATTTATGTGTCCACTCAATATAGATATGCTATAAACAATGGAAGATTTGGGTTCTTGGGTTCATTTATTGACATAGATAGAAAATGAGAGAATGTGCATATCACTCCATAGTCTAAGCTAGAAAATATTCCCTGGAAGGCCAGTTCTGCGCAGATGGATCATTTTGGCTTGGGGTGGGTTAGCCTCTAGAGGTCAGCCAGAGTCAGGGCTCTGAGATCAATGGCTGCCTCTCTCTGAAATGCTCAGTGGTGTTCTCTATTCGCTGACAAAGCCAAATAAAGACCTTTAAGCTGCTACTTTCCCAGATAAATCCACTTCCACGTCCCTGGCTGGGAGCACAGGGCACTAAGCCCATAAGCAAACACTACCTAAAGGAGCCAATAAGAGAAGTGCTCTCTATGGCCCCATTAGCACATGTTGGAAACTAATCAAGCTCAAACCTCTCCAAGGATGATGTTTTCCTGAGTTTGCTAGATGCACACAGAGTCACTTGTCACTTGGAGGCAGTCAGGACTATAAAGTCACAAACTGAAGCCTGGAGTCAACTACGTGAAGATGCCCTGACTCTGGCCCACACCTTGCACCCACATAAAATCTCCAGGAAGCTAGAATTCGAAGAACTTTCTCTTTATGAAACAAATTAGATGGCTGTCCAAGGAAGAACACCTCCTGGGCTGCTTCTTTCTGTGAAGATAAATAAATGGTTCATCCTCTTGTTCAGAAATGGGGCTTGTGACATATCACAACAGAATGTTCCCTTGGCTGACTGCAAAAGGGGTAAGCAAATCCCATGGAGCAGCGACCTGTGGAGCAGAACTTTTAGCTCTAGGAGCTAAAGAGAATCTGAGAAAGGAAATGGATCCTCTGCAGCAAAATTTATGTATATGGCATATATGTGGAGCTCAGTTCTCAATGTCAGGTGTTGACAGACCCCAAGCCCACCCATGGGCCCAGGTTAAGATCTCCTGATGCAGCCCATCAATTAGCCACTGGCCACTGGTCAGTTATGCCACTGGTCAAAAACCTCCTTGAGACGGTCTATGCCAGGGACCAATGAATGGGTAGGGTGGACAAGGATTCTTCTGGGTTATCTAGAGTGTATTCACATGGAGGCTGGAGTCAAACTTGGGACCCCTAAGATTTGCTCACCATCCAAATGCTTTGCGTGCACCACCTACATTTGGCCTCTGCTTTTATATTTTATTAAAAACTGAAATGATTATCTGATGCAAAAATGGGTCCTCATGGCCTTATAAAGTCACAGACACTTGAAGTTCAATGTCACAATATTCGAATTTCATGCCACGTAAAAATATGTCTGTCTGTGATAAAGAATGAATAGGCTTCCATTTTTATTAGAAGATGGTTCCCTGGCTCCCATTCTGCCTGTGTCACCTTTAAAACCTGCAGAGCACTTTATCCTCACCAAGGGACTGGACAAGCAGGCTTCTCAAGGGGTGCTCTCCTCTGTTTTACAGGGGAGAGCACGGGGAGAATGAATCTGAAGGCAACTAGGCTGAGTGGCCCCAACTCAAACAGAGAAGCAGGAAACCAGGCTCCACAATGTTACACTTTGAATCTCATGTTTATTCCAAGTCTATACAGTTCTATAAGATCAAAATGTTCAAAGAGAGTGTCCATCCACCTTTGAGCCATCCATAATCACCCTCCTCCTTTCTAAAGAGTTTTCCTCCTTCCCTGTCTGACAATCAGAAATGAAATGGTTTGGTTTTTAAATTATGCTATGTGGGCTATAAACTATAATGAAATAAACAACACTTTATGGATACGGAATGCTATAATATCTATATGTCTATATTGGATAGAGAGATAGATAGATAGATAGATAGATAGATAGATAGATAGACCACTTTAGCTGGGCACAGTGGCACACACCTATAATCCCAGCAACTCAGACAGCTGAGGCAGAAGAACTGCAAATCCAAGGTCAGCTCAGCAACTTAGTGAGACCCTGTCTCAAAATAAAAAATCAAAAGGCCTGAAGTATAGCCCCCTGATAGAGCACCCCCCCCGTTAAGTCTCCCATACCAAAAATAAATATGTAAATCAATGAAACATATATCACACTTTATGTATGGTATTTTATATACATTTATATATAGTACTTTATATACATTCATAGATGCTGTATTCATACATATAGATACTATATTCATATTTTATATATACATGTATTGTCAGATGTAGTCAGAGGTATAAATGTATATATGACTATACACACATCATCTCTCATATATATAAATATATGGTTACATATTTATAATGGTGTGTTGGATAAGGACATTTTGGTCAACAATGGACCACATATTTGACAGCGATTCTAGGTATGCAGTAAGCTACACCACCTAGGTTTGTGTAAGTACACTCTAGAATGTTCACACAACAAACTTACCTAATGACACATTCCTCAAAATGTATCCCCATCATTAATTGCTGTGTGACTCTGTGTGTGTGTGTGGGGGGGGGGGGTGTGAGACAGAGAGAGAGAGAGAGAGAGAAAGAGAGAGAGAGAGACAGAGAGACAGACAGAGAGAGAAAGGAAAGGCAAAAGGCCATTGATTTAAGAAATTAGAAACTAAATTTCATACTAGGTCTAGCTCCTTATAATTCTGCCCTTAACCCGTCATGGAGGAATTCATTTTTCACTCAACTCTACTGAAAGCAATTATCACAAAGCTGAAAATAATCAGATCAGCCTTCCCCAGACATAGCCCTCACTCCTCTGGCACAATTCCTACCCTGTAGTACAGGGTTCAGCTCTTGGGTTTTTCAGTGTTCTACAGAAGGAAAACAACAGTTGCCCCAAATCCTGGTCCCAGCCTTGCAAGCCAAAATTGCTCAATGCAGCTCACCCAAAGGCTCTGTTGGAGGTACACACCAGCTGGAGTAAAGGCAGGAACAGGAATTCACAGTGTGCTTTCCAGATATCAGGCAGATAAGTTCACCTGGCCTTATCCCCTCCACTCTCCTCCTTCCCTTTAAACAAACCAGGGTGTAAGGGAAAGAGCCCATTCTAAGGAGGCCAGGTGAACTTATCTGCCTGATAAGTCAGAGTCAGAGCTCAATCCATCTTTAGAAGAGAGAGGGAGATACAGGGTGCTGTGCCAGGCTGACCAAGCCTCTCAAACCATGGAACAAACAGGCTAATAAATTAGCCTGCTAAACCACTGAGCCGAGGAGCAAGAATCAATCCAATAGGCTGTCTTCTCTTCTAGCTCATTAACTATCTGAGATTACCATCATATGGGGAGTGGCCTCTCAGCTGGAAATTAAATTAGCCTAGCTATAAACCAGGAATGTGGAGTGGAAAGTGTCTGATGAGCCGGCCATCCTGGGGAAAATCTCCGCCCCCAAATGCTCTCCCAGCTCCATTCCCCAGTTGCCCCAAGCCCTGACTCCTTTGCAGTCTCTCTTCTGAACAACCAACAATGTCAGGGGTGACACTTTCTTACTTTAGTGGTCAGATAAGAGCTCAGTAAACTGAAGTTGCTCTTGTTAAAAGGTGGCTTCTTAAGGAGGTGCAGTGATCAGAAATCTGGCTTTGAGAAAAATATAACTGGAATAAGAAATGTTCAGATTAGTGAAAAGGAAAAGGAGTTGCAGGATATAGAGAGAAAATGAGAAAGAGAGGTGAGGGGAGAATAAATGCACATCTACCCCCTTCCACCCGGTGCATGCAGATACAGGGCCACAAGCTCAGTAAGAAGGGCAGCCGACACTAATTGCACATTCAGAACAGGTGTGTGCCTGCAAAGCCACCTAGTAATTACCAGCTTGGGCACTTTGGCTCTGGCAGCAGAGCCCTCTTTAGTGCCTAAGAACGATGGAACTTAGCGTCCATGGGGGGCTGTTTCTTGTTGTAGGTCCAAAGCACAGAGAAGTGGAATTTCTAATTACTGGCTTTCTCTTAATGAAAGGTTCCATCCAGACAAGCAAAAAGCAACCAGCTTCGAGGACCTGGATCCCACAACCCATCCTGAAAGGATCTCTAGCACTGGTGTTTATTCTGAGTGCCATCTTTTTCTGATTACCAGCAAAAGCAATTCGCATTGAATACGATTCAATAGCATCTTATAATTCCCATTTCCAAGTTGAAGTATTTAAAGGGCAAAGAAAGTGCAGGATAACCTGTACTAGTTACTCTTTGAAGCCATGATGCTAATTAAGGCTTACTCTCAGAAGACCTCAATCACCTTCATGCCCTGTCACTCCACACATTTTCACGTCTCTCTGTTAGTCCTTCCCTGCAGTTTTCAAGGAAACCTCCTTGTCTTTTCACTTGCATAAGGATCTTCTGCCATGGAAGATCTTTGTCACTTGGTCTGCTCATGAACACCTCTTCAGCCATCAAAACCTCACTCTGGAGTCACCTCCTCTGAAGACTTCCCAGTTTAGGTCCTTCCCCGCTTAGCTTTAACCCCAGTCATAGCACCTGTCCTCTCAATATACTTTATTGGGTGAAGAAGAGCCAAAGGATTTTATAACTGAGAGACAAACAAACACCAATCCAAATCAGAATGTAGCTGACAAGCAGCAGCTGGAAAATTCTTTATGAAAGTCACATGTTAATTATGAGTTGTGTGAGGTCAATGTTCAGCTCCTAAACCCAGTTGATCTTGACTCCTGCAATCACAGGAGTCTTCTCTACCTGCAGCCAGATCATTGCTGTCTGCTAGGAGCTCCCCCCCAACACACACACACACACACACACACCACACACCCAGAGTTTCTGGGACCCACCATCCATTTGCCACATCTGGAGGCTGATGAAGTTTATGATCAACCACAAAGAACTCCGCCTACTTGGTGACATGTTCTTGCCCACGCCACCCAAAAAAGACGCCATCTGGGTAAGATGAAGTGACTTCGCTCAAAGTCCTCAAAACAAATGAAAGCTTAAGTCTGGAGGAAGCTGGTACATCTGTTCCCCACAAATGCTCTTTTTTCAGAACACAAAATAGTCAAGAGCTTGTTCTGTACTTCTGTTTCCAGCTGCAAATGGAAGAAAACACAACCCTAAAAATAACTGAATGATTGAACATTCTCTGAGGAGGAGACAGATGGGCCCAACTCAAGTCAACAGCCCCCCACCCAGAAGTCCCAGGCTGGGCACTCCTGAGTCCCCTGCTCCATCTCTCCTCTAGGTCTCCTACAAGTTGAAATAGACCCCAGATCAAGGGAACATGATTCTAAACAAGATCTTATATATTAAGGTAGAAGCTGCCCAGACTTAATTGAATTCCTCCACAATGAGGATGGGAACAGGACTCAAAAGTTCTGGGAATGCTTGCTATTGGGACACCAATGTTGCTTCTGCTGATCTGACCAGGATTCTGAGATCTGAGAGAAAAGGTTCACTCTGGCTGCCCAGAGGCTGGACCAGTGGAGCTGGCCATTCCATGTTTCCTCTCCTGGCTCAGAAGCCCCTCCCAAGGAATGACGGGGATCCTCCCTCTGCAGAAGTGGTTTAGGGAAAGCGAGAGGTGGGAAGGGTCCAGGCTGCAGCAGCTTGTGAACCATCTGCTGCTCCACACCAGGCTGGAGAAACCAGCCTGTGGAGCAAAGCTGGGGATTAGAGAAGAACAGCTCTCTTCCCCCTGGAAACTTCCAAACACAGAACAAAGACCTTTGGGGCAGTCATCCAAGGTGCCTAGGGAGAAGGGTGTGTGGATTCTGCAGTGAGAAGGAGTGGGACTGAGGACACATGTCCTGTCCATTCTCATGAGCAACATCGGGAACAAACGCTTGTCCAAGTAACTCTGAGAGCTTCAGTGACATCATCCAGCATGTTTTGCTTTCTGTTTTGTAATATCAGACTATTTCATTTTCCTCAAAAATACATGAGAAAAAAATCAAAGATGTGTGCATATGCACAACTTGGGTAGAGCTTGTCAATGTCTCTAGTGTGGGGGGCTCTGCTGGTCTGAAAAACTTCCTCTGGCTTGTGGGATGAAGGGCCTCTCTCCTAACATGGCATTTCAGTCTCTCCACCTCTGGCCCCTCTCCTCCCCAATCTCTGATGTCCTCTCTGCTCCTTGCAATGAAACTTCGTTGCTCTACCATGCCTCTCTGAGTCTTTTTCACTTGAAGCTTCTCTGTCCTTAATGCTTTTATGAGCTATTTGGATGATAGGCCAGAAAATTCCTATCCATCCTTCAGGGCCCACTCACTGGTAGCCTCTACCTTGGGATTCCCCTCCTCTTTGCTCCCATAACATTTCTCATTTTATTCTATATCCTGCTCACCATGGCCCCTCCTACCAAGAATGTGAGCTCCCTGAGGATTCAGACAGTGGCTTAACAGCCTGTTTTCTCAAGTGCCCATTTAAAAAGTTCAAGAATTGTCTGGTGAGGAAAATCATGAATGAATGGATAAATGAATGAATGGCAGACACCACATTATTTCATCAGTAGTAACATCTAGATGTTCTGGTCATGACTGGCAATAAGGCTGCCTTGTTACTGCCTGACTTTCACAAGGCCCTGCAGAAAGAGAAGGTGGGGATCAAATGTCCCTTTAAAAGGTACGTAACTTTATAGGAAGGGAAGTGTGATAAGATGAAAAACTAGTGGGTACCTGCAATAAGGGATCCTACCCTGGTGTGAGACTCTTCACCTAGACCATGTGCAATGACCTTGGCAAAGCCTCCCTGGAGCCAAGGCTCAGGTAGGGGTGAGGGGCACGATCCAAGCAGGTGTTAGAATTTCCCCAAATAGGAGGAGTCTATGGTTAGTGCATCAGGAGATAATAGGATCATTGTAGCAGGCTTGGAGTGCTCAAGGGGAATCCAGATACTCCTGCAACTTAAGTTTTACACAAATAGGTAAATCGATCCCCATCTCCCTCTGTTAAAAGGTTCCACTCACCTCCTTTCCCAGTGACACCTAATCTGAAAGTTTCCTTTGTTTCCGGTGCTCTGTGACTACAGAACACTTTTAAGTGTTCCCCTTGACTCCAGACACATAAGGAGAACATGCATTTTTTTTTCTAATCTATTCTCTCTTTTTTTTCCCCAGTCTAAGGCTGCCAGTGTTTATACACAGCATTCACATTATTTAATGAGGACCTCAACATTACACCCTGGGTGAGCAATCATCCTGGTACTAGGATAAAACATATACAGACCACAAGAGTACTCTCTGCCAGGCAGGGTGGACAAGACCTTCACCTTTTCCAACACTATCAAACATATTGCTCTGTAAATACCACTGACACAGAGCACTTACTTACCTTTGAAAACAGACACAGCTGCTTGGAGGAAAGCAGAACCTGCAATTAGCCTGCTTACAGAATAACAGCAAGTGGAAGGCTACGAAAGAAGCTCTCAGCAAGCTTGGACTTGAAATACTAATCAGCAAGCCTGTTCCTCCTGGCCTGGGCCTCACCAACTTTCTAACCAGGGTCTTTGATTTACTGCAATTCCACTTCTCGTTCTTGATTCATTCACTTTGCAGCAATTATCTTGGGAGAAGAAGGGAGGGAGGTGCAGACCCACTAGGTTTGAGATGACATCTCATGAGGGAGATGTGTGGATTCTACCGCAAGCAACAGGAGGGGGCAGCTGTTCCAAGAGCAAGAGAGGGAGAGAGAGAGAGAGAGAGAGAGAGAGAGAGAAACACAAATATACATAAGCACAGGCTCAGGGATCATATTCTTAGAACTAGAACTACAAGAAACCTTGGAGACCTGCTCCACTGCAGGTTCACTGCTCCCCAGATCGGCTTCCAAACACTACAGGTCCACTGCTCCCCAAATCGGCTTCCAAACACACACCTCTCCACTGGATAATGGTAGGTATGGATGAAAAGAGGATTTTGTACACAAGGGGAAATGCTTAGTGAAAAAAATTAAAGTTTTTTTTTTCTTTTCAGCTATAGTACTTTTCAGAGCCTTTAAGATGCTAACATGGAATCATTTTTTTTTTTCTTTATATCACCTAAGTAATCTTTTCAGAACTTTCTGTTCTCTGAATAAAATGGGGACAGTGCTTCTTAAAGTATGGTCCCACAGACTATCCACAAAGTGTCCTCAAGGAGATAAACATAAAACTTGACTTGCTCAAGGTCATCAAGTGTCTGTAGCAGAGGACTGACCTAAGGACTGCCAATGGTGGTGGAGGAGGGGGGCAGGTGGAAGAGGAGCCAATTAGGGAACTAAAAGAATTAAAAATGGGAGGGGAGCTAGGAATGCAGCTCAGAGGTGGAGTGCTTTCCTACTATGCACAAGGAAGGGCCCAGGTTCCATCCCCAGCATGGAGAAAACAGAAGCTTGTTACTGAAAATGAATTCATGATAATGATTCTAATTGTAAATAGCATCCAACTAAGCAGACCTCCACAGAGCCTCTCCTGAGATTCCCACGAAGGTGTAAAATGAAGCTAGACAGATAAAAGCTGACGCCAAAATGTAACAAGAATGTCCATGAGGAACTGGATGGAGGAAATTTGACCCTGAAATGTGCGTATCTGAAAAAAGTGGGAACAGAGTTTGTAGCTTCCCCTTCTGCTTGGTAACAAATGAGGGAAAGGGGCTAAGAAACCTTGGAGACCTGCAGGTCCACTGTATCTCACAAATGAGATGACAGGGGACAGTGAGGGGAGCTGTGGCAAACAAGAATGTGCTCCCATCCTAGGGCACAGTAGCTTCCCCCAGCCAGCTGCTACAATGAGAAAGACAGGATTAGTACTATCAGACCCTTTATAAAAGAAGCAGCCAATCTGGATCTGTATGCGATATCTCCCAATCTGTCAATAGTCCTGATAAACTGACATGCTTTTACAGTCCTATAAGGATTTCATTACATTAAATTTGACAAGTACTAACTAATCTGCAGTGGGAAGTGGGCAGAATAGTGGTTGTCCTTAGGATGGGGACAGTAACCAGATGGGGTACCAGGGTAGTTTTGGGTGTTCTTGATTCTGTTGCTTATTACCAAATCCTAATATGTTCACTTTGGGAAAATACATCAGACTGCACACTTTTGATTTGCATACTTTTCTATAGGCATGTGAATAAAATTTTGTCTAAAAGAAACCCACGAAGTAGGTTTATAGATGAAGTGGTGTGAAATCTGGGATCTCCTTCAAATAATATCTAAAAGAGAGAACACGTTTCCTTAGAAATAATGGAAGGGATCCTTGAGAAAGTCATCAAATGAGACCATGCTGAGAAAAAGCGGTTACTGCAGTAAAATTCATATAAATGCCACAATCTCTCGAAAGTTGCCCCCCATCCCCCACCGCCCCGGGTGGAGAAAGAGTTCAACTTAGTGGTGCTTGAAGAAAAGGGATGCTATGTGAAAGAAAGAGTGCACACAGAGGGTCTTGGTGTGAGCAAGGTCCTTCCTGCAGCGTAAGGACCATGCTCCTGGTTGAGGGCATAAGCTCTGGGTGGACTGGGCCTGCTTTGTGATCAGACTTTCTTGTGCACAGGTGCTGGGGACAGTATAAAGCTGTGTTCAACAGATGTGGATAGGATGCTTAGGGATTTCAACGACACTGCAGGAAAGCAACAGGTCACAAAGTGTAAAGTGGGGAGCATTTCAAGGTGATCCTGATCCAAGGATTCAAGCTTAGATAAAAGCTAATGCCAAGCTTGGATCCTATGAATCCAAGTAGTGTGAAAGTGGCCAGCAATAAAAAGGAACAGGTAAGAGGGAATGGATGGGTGCAGAAGGAGGCTGCAGTCAAGAAGGGTCAAGTGCACAGGCACTATAGCTGAAGCAAGGTATAGAGGATGATGTGCAAATGACAGGTTGGTCCACGGATGACGTGGATGAAGACTACCACCAACAACGTGGATATGGAAGCCACAAAGATGAGCTGAGAAGTGAGTGTGGGGATTAGAAGAAAATGTAAGTACAGAGACAGAAAAAGAGAAGAAAAAATGTAATCTAGGGGAGAATTTCATATGGAAAAGTCTTTGTTTTTGGATGGGACAATAGAAGAGATGGCTTGAACTGGTCCAGGAGGAATATCATGTCGAATTTCAGGAACATACAAAATCTCTAGATTGTGGTGTTTGAAGGGTCCCTGGGGAAGATTTCTTTTCTTTGGATTCAAGAGGCAGAGCCACCTATAGATATAGCTGTATGACCTTAGGCAACCTATGTGAGCTTCCTTCTTTGCAAAATAAGGGAAATTACAGAAAGGAACACTGATAAGATTAAATAAGTGCCTGGGCCACACGCTTGCAGAACCTGAGACTTTTCCCCCCTACTGCATCCCAAAGTAACTGATAACTTATTCTCACCTCCTTATCTTTCCCTGGAAAGCTCCTGGAAAAGTGAAATTAAAAAGTCATATTGAAAATTTTATATTAGATCATGCTTCCTCTTTTTCCTAAAATGTTTTTAGATTAATCAGGAATTTGGCAAGACTAATGATCTTTTTTTCTTTTCTGAACTCAGTGCTTAAATTGTTCTGAGACCTCTTTAAGCCTCTAAATTTTAATTGACTTCTTGACTCTTGTAGTTCTTCAGTACCTCAAATGTATACCACTTGATAAAAGCAAATGCTCAGATGGGATTTTTAGGGAGGTGAAATTACTCTATGTGATAATTTACTAAAGGATACATGTTCTTATGCATTTGTCCAAACCCACAGAATATAACACCAGCAAGGAACCCCAATGTCAACTTAGGACTTTGGGTGGTATCACCAATTCTAACAAATGTACCACTCTGGTGGTGAATGTTGGAAGTGGGGGAGGCTGGGCATGTGAAAGGGTAGAAGAGAGGTGGGAAATCTTTGTACTTGAGTTTTACTGTGAGCCTAAAACTGCTCCAAAAAGTAAAGCCTAGTTTTTAAAAAGCAAGTGCTAATAAATCCTTGTTAGGTCACTGAAATAAAAATAGGTAAACATAATTTATAAAAATGTATTATGGCTGGGTACAGTGCCACATGCCTGTAATCCCAGTGAGTCTGGAGGCTGAGGCAGGAAAACCCCAGGTTCAAGGTCAGCCTCAGCAACTTAGTTCCTAAGTGATTTACAGACCCTATCTCAAAATAAAATTTAAAAAAATTAAAAGGAATGTATTATTAATTGATTATGTAAGATTTAAGATAGTCATCAGTCATTTCCTCATTATTTCAAGACAATGATAAAGTAATGAGCACCTTCCTACCTTTCAGTCGCTTTGCCCCACCTCTTCCCACACACCCACTCACCCACTTGGGGCTTCGCAAAAGCTCTTAGGTGGGAACAGGATGTTTACTTCTTTGTGTATCAGTGTTAACTGGCAGCACTAGCATATGCTAAGTGCCTAGAGACTGGAACAATCAGACAGGAGGGCACCAGGGACCAGCCAAAGAGCACTTCAAGAGGAAGGATTGGGGGCTGGGAGTGTAGGGGAGAGAAGCCGCTCAGCTGGGGAAAGGCACCAGGAGCTATCTAGAGGGGAATTGCTATTCTCTAATTGTGTGCTGTGTGACATCTCCCCAGGGAGACTGCACTTTAATGGAAGTATAGAATAAATCTTGCATTTCTTCAACATGTCTTGCAGCAATAAGCAATCCCCTATGTGTGTTTGTCGCCCTATTCATACCCATCCCTAGAAAAAAAAATCCAGAGAAAAGATTTGCTTCAGTCAAATCCACAACAGAATTTTCAGGTCCACGGAATAAGTCCATCCTAAAAGGAGGAGGCTTTTGAGGGTTGAGTCCCTTGGGCAGCACTAGAAGGTGCTGAGCTTGTCTGTGGCCAGGAGATGAGATCCCAGTGAAGGGTGGTCAGGAAGGGTCAGGTGCAGAGAAGCAGCTCAGAGATTGCCCAAGGGGAGAGGGTAGTTGGAGGACCTGATGGGCACAAGGACCGAAAAAAGGAAATTGAGCTCCGAGTGTGTAGGAGGGAGGCTTGGGAAGCACTGGAGACCTGGGGAGGATGTGCACAGACCCTTGGTCTTAGTCCAGGTGAGACTGAGGAATCATCAGAAAGGGGCTTCATATTGTCATTTGACAGGCTATGTTGTGGACATGAAGCTATTTTCAATTAGTTATCCACTGAATTTGCTGAATCACCTTATAGGCAACCATTGCAGAAGTGGGTGCACTGAGGGCCGTATCTTTCCTCGGAAGAAAAAGGGGAGGGACATAATAACTGAAAATTCAATGTATTCAAATCCCCTTTCTCCACTTCAAACAATAAGGCCCTAAAAAGACAAAGTGTGCTGTACTCTTAAAGAACACACTCAGGCCGCCACCCAAACAAGCACGGAAGCTGGGGGGGTAAGCCTACCCCTGTCCCACTGCCTATAGACACCTCCCCTGTAGAAGGCTGGGAAATTTTTGCAGAGGGTGTAAAAACGACAAAGAGTGAAGAAAGAATGGGAGCAAAATAGATCGGCGGATAATCTAGCCTCAAAAAGCGAAAGCGGTTCGGAACCCATTTCTGCACGGAAGAGACGAGAAGCAGCTGGAACAGCCAGGCCCACCCCGCCGAGGGCGGGACGCGCGCGCTCAGCCCGCCCCTCTGTGGGCGCAAACCAGACGGCATTTGTCCTCGCGTCAGCCACTCCGACCAGTTAGCGAGGGCCCAGCCCCGCCGGCTCTGCCCACTTGGAGCGCGGGCCGCAGGAACGAGCTCAGCCCAACAGGTGAGGCCCGGGCGCTGCACTCCGGCAGGTCACGTGGCCGTGGGCCGCGACCCGAGGGGCGCAGGGGCCGCCCTCGCCCGGCCGCCGGCCCCGCCCCCAACAGGGGAGCGCTCGGCCATCTGTCTCCGGGGCTCAGCGGTCCTCGGACCAGATGCACTGATCCCACGCGACACAAGTGCCGTGCTGACTGATCCCCGAGGCCGGCCAGCCGCGGAGCCATTTTCTCAGTCCTCAGCAGCGCCCTGGGCCACCCTTCCAGAACGGGGTGTCTAGCGAGCGCTCCAGCAGCCGGGAAGAAACGGACACGTGGCAACCTGGGGACCGGTCTGGGGCCATGTTGGACATTTCTGTCACCAGACCTGAATAACAGGGTTGGGGGAGGCGGCTCTTTCCTCCTAACCCCCACTCCATTCATTAAATCAAACGCGTGCGTGAAAAATCTGTTTCTTGTCACTTCTCTTCCCAGTGTTTTTTTCACTCTCCATTTGCTCCCCATCCCCCATCTCATATTGCCCAGAACCATCTTTCAGCATTTTATGGCTTTCTAAGCAAGTGTAACCGTGCTAAGTAGTGTGGGGTAGAGACTTGGGAGAAAACAGGGATTCTGAGTCATATGCTCCAAGTTCCTTGACAAACACACATGGAATCATTCACGTTCTAGTCAAAGGGGCTTAAAAGTTCTCACCCCTTGACAAGAAGTAGTCCACCCTAGACCGAAATACCATCAACTTCATGTTAAACCAGTCTCTTTTTTTCACATTTGTCATTTTAGAAGAAAAGTATTTTATTCCAACAACGTACGGTAATTACTAACGTCAATAAAACACAAACTTCCCTCTGACAGTACTCTTTAACCATATCTATTTCTATAGAACTGAACTCGTTTTATTTTTATTGACATTGTACATATTTATCATATACAGTGATATTTCGATTCATGCATACATTGGGCAGTGATCCACTCACCATAATTACTATATCCATCACCTAAACTGTTATTTATTTGTGGGTACAAATTTCTCTTTTCTAATTATTTTAATCTATTCTGCATTATTAATTCACATTGCTGTGCTACACTAGAAGTACACGAGAACTTTGAGAGGCAAAGACTGCTGTACAACTCTATTATTAAAACATGTTCCATCCTTGACAAAATGAAGTAAATTTTAAATGACCCAATATTTTTTAATATTATTTTCAATACTATTCAAGTCTCAGGAATGTGTAAGAAATATGCATTTAAAAGAACTCAAGATATATGTCATATGTATATCTTTCACATATATCATCATATATATCATATATATTTCACATATATATATGAAATTAACACCACCCTCATTTATGTCCAAAAAATTTAATGATGGTGGATATTATTAGCATTAGCACTATTCTAACACATAGCCTCTTGGTTGTAGTGAAAATTATTGTCATGTTACTAAGATAGTAATTGCTCCTTATATCCCAAAATTTTTCTTCAAATCTCTTGACAAGAAAAATCAGAACAAAAACCCAACATGCACTAACATCAGTTTTATTTGTGGCTAGTTTTGTTCTGGCATAGTTTGAGAGGAATATGAGATTTTTCACAAGGTACTGTTTTAAATATAAAAAACAAGTTTCATGGTCTACGTACAATTAGTTTTCAAAGATATCAGTATCTCATTTCTTTTCGGTCATGGTAAATGTTTTCATTTGAGGTAGGCAGCATATTGTTTTCATTACCCTTGAAAATACGCCACATACTTGGGGAATCCATGTTGCTGGGATTTCTGACTATCTCAGCAGCCTCGGACTGAAATTTCTCTGATGGTCTGAAATCATCCACTGTTAAATGAGAGGTAGGGCCCTATTTGGAAATTAATTCTATTCACAGCAAAAGAAATGCTCATTATGTTCTCAGTTTAGAGTAGACATTTTGTATTTCTGTCAGTCAACTTAATTTCCATGTTCATAGAGTGAGAACATAAAGTATTTTTTTAAAAAAACTAATGACATAGAAAGCAATCTTATCACATACTTTTCATTCTGAAGTTTTAAATAAATGCTACTTCCTGATTCATAAGAGTAGCTGACTGGTAGGTTTGTTGTTTTAAAAATTCCTGGTGCACTTTTAATTATAAATAATTTTAGTAACTCAAAGAGTCATTTTATATAACCAGAAAACTTTATGTAGTATGACATGTTCCAAATCAAAGGGCAAATTAACATACATTATTGAAAAAAGATTTTGTGACATGTTGATCTTTCCAAATATCAAAAAAATTTTCAAACAAAATTAAAACACCAACCTAGAAAAACTGAAGCTGTGACAAGTCACCTTGAAATGTCAAACAATACAACTTTATCTGGGAAAATATCTTTCATAAATATTGGTCTATATTAAATTATAACTTTTCAATTACCAGGTTCTATCAAAAAAAAGCAAAATCTGGTTTAGTCATCATTTAATTCCTAATTGTAATAGTCTATCTTTTAGAAATATTTTTAAGATGTATGCTGCAACCTAATTCTTAGAGCCTTATTCAATAATAAATATATCATTTGGAAGATAATAAATGTAACTTAATTCATGCATTTCAGCATTTTATTTATATAAAACAAATAGGTTACTATTAAATATTGACTATTTTATTAACTCAGAGCATCTGGAAAAACACTTATGATTAGGTTAATTTATGTTATATTTTTCCCCTCAACTTGTAAAAGATTAATCAACCATTTTATGGTCTAATTTAGGTGCCTAATTAAAAACAGAGTTGAGCACATGCTACACTGTCTTGCTAATAAATCTTGACAGCTTTGTAACATGATGGTTTGTATTTCAAATTGTTGCATTATAAATGTAGATTTCTGGTCTTCACCCAGCAGTTTGGAAATGAGTTTCATTCTTGGTTTAAACTGTAGGACTGAGTAAGTGCAATTATTTCAAAATGGAATTATCTCCAATAAGATCTTTTCTTACATTTCCCTTAGTGAAGACAGAAACACTACTGGCTACCAGGTTTTTCGAAAAAGACTGGGGAAATTAGTTTTCTTAACATTCATTCAATTAAATGTAGGGGAAATGTCTTTTTTCGGCTATTACTCTTTGAACAGAAAGGTTTCTGCAGTTACTGGCTTTTGGAATCTCATTCTAAAGAAATCTGCTCAAAGTATTTATTATAATTGCCTCTTGGTTAACAACTAAATTTAATTACTTGATTTTGGGACACTATATTTCTTTAAATGAATAAATTGATTCGAAGGAGTTTGGGAACACATCACTTAACCTATGTCCTCTTAGATTTCCCAGCCTTAAAAAGGGCAAGTGGCAGAGCATAAATCTACTCTTCAGGAAGGATACTATGTTTTCTTAGCCTCTATACTTGAGGGGTATTTTTGTCATTTTAATGACTCCTTTGATTCTAGCTTTCCTGTGCAGAAAAGTAAAAGTGTCACAGAAGTGTGATTATCCTCAATCTAGTTATATACTAACTTGGGATATTACTAACTAGTTTATTTTGGAGTCAGAACTCTTTTAAAGTGAATGACAGCCGGGAGTGGTGGCACATGCCTGTAATCTCAGTGGCCCTGGAGGCTGAGACAGAAGGATCAGGAGTTCAAAGTCAACCTCAGCAACTTAGCAAGGCCCTAAGCAACTTAGTGAGATCCTGTATCAAAATTTAAAAAAATAAAAATTTATGAGAGAGACTTGGGGATGTGACTCAGTGGTTAAGGGATTCTGGGTTCAATCTCTGGTACCAGAAAAATAAAGTGAATGACAAAGTGAGCAATCCCCACTGAGATCACTGGAGGCAGTCAGAAAACTGTTAAACTCTTAAAGCAAATGCAATTTTGAACTCATCATATATAACTAACATCATGTTTTAGTCACTTAAGTGAGGAAGCATGACACAGAACAATATTTGGAGCAGGACTGCCTGAGTGGTGTATTAGCTTTGCCACTTTCCAGCTGTGAGAGCTTGGGCAAGTTACTTAACCTCTCTGTGCCTGTGTTTCCTCATCTGTAAAAGTGCCTACTTCACAAGACTGTAATGAGGATTAAATTGCTAATCCTGTAAAACTTGAAACAGTGCCTGGTACACTGGGAAAATATTTAATAAGTGTTTGCTACCAACATTATTAAGACAGACAGACACACACACACACACACACACACACACACACACCAGCTTTGTTTAATGTCGGCCACATCATTGAAGTGTCAACTTATTTTGTACAACCAAAAATGGAAAGGGGAGTCAAGATGAGAAAGGAGTTTCTGCCACTGTAAAGTCCAAAGCACATTTCTGTAAGACAAAAAATAATCAATAACTCAATATTTGGCTAACCTAATTCTCAAAGTGAGGTCATTAATATTCATAAAAATCTACCAAAATTTAAGACGAAAAAGGAAATTTTAAAAATTATATATTTAATGTTTGACCATATGAAGTTTAAATCAATATGCCACGTCTAAATGTTTAGGGTGGGTGGTTTCTCCACTTTTGCATTTGTTAGTTCTCCTGAACCTCAGCCTGGTATTCTCACATCCACAGACCAGACAGTAAAGGCCAGGGTCACTATCCAGCCCCCGTAAGTCACTCCGTGAGGCCTCATCAGCACTTGCTAAGTTTGGGAGGTTGATTCGAACGAGTTGAATAATGAACTGGAAAAGGAAGCCCAGAAGAATCTGAATCGCAGACTAAAACAAACTCAAGTTCCGGCGCAGACAGCACGAATTAGCGAGCGTGGTTTTCGCAGCGGTTAGGCAGTGCAAAGACTCCCACTCTCTGGTCAGTGGCGGGGTCAGCTCGGTGGGCTCCATCCTACCATGACCCCTCTTTATGTGGCTGATAGTGTCTCATTAAGACAAGTAGAAGGAGCTAAAATCAAATTCCGAGACCTCATGCAAATCCGCCCAGGCCCTAGGCTACTGGTTAGGCCACTGGCGGGGCTGTGGATCAACCCATTAAACCCATTAACGACCGCTCAGACAGCCACGACCAGGTTCTCCAACAGATTACGATGCTGACCCTCGGGTTCAACCATCTATGCCCACAGGTTTGTCTCAAACGCCTTGAAAATATCTCCCTTTCTCTATATTCTCATTTTGAGGACTTGTTTGAACCATGTTTCGGAATTGCATCTTTCTCTCAGGTTAATTATTATTTACGCTCTTCTCCAATTGGCCGCCTGATCTACCGACAGCTGGAGGTGCAGTTGAAGCACAGCTCTGGCGAGGAGCAGAGATTTTTCGAGCAGAGGGAAATCAGCGAGGGCGAAGGGTGGACCCCAAACGCTGGATCTTAGGTATAGCACTCTGGGTCAGGCGTCTTCGCTGTGGTGGTTTAAAGTTAAAACCGCTGCCTTCAGTCCACACTTTTGCCCAGATATTCAGAATATTTTAAATTAGTTTAAATGTTTTATTTAAGCAGATAGCATTTAAAATATTTTATTTCCTTTAAAAAACAAAAACAAACAAACAACAAAAACACCAAACCTGCGACCGCGCCAAACAGGGCTGGTGGGACAATCAGGGACGGCTGCTTTGGGGGCCACTTGCGGCTTTTGCAGTTTGCCCGTCACAGGTCGCTGCCGCGGGCTGTGTACCTTCTTGGTTGCGACAGTCCTGCTATCAGTTTAGTTAGACAGCTCGGAAGGATGATTAACCTCCCGCCTCCGGCGACTTGCCTAAGCCTGCTGGGCTAGATCCAGCGGCTCCCAGAGCAGCTCCTAGAAGAGGATCCGGCCCATAGCTCCCAGGCTGCGCTCCCGGCTGCAGGCGCGCGGCGAGGGTTTCCAGCGCGACTTTATTCAGCTTTTGAATCTATCAAAAGGAACGTGGCAGGTGGAGGGCAGCCGCCTAGCAGATTTCGTGAATCTTCCTGTGGGGATTTCCACAACCTGCCCCAGGTGCTTCTAAAACTGACATTAAGGTTTCAGTTATTTTCCTGTTAGTTCCTCCCAACCCGTCCCCCAAGAGTGTCTGATCTCAGAAAATTCCAGGCTGCCTCCGGCTTTTGCCGGGCTCCACCAAAAAGGGCTCTAGTTATAGCCTGCCATCCCGCTCCACTCCCAGAGTCATTGTCCCTGGAGGAGGAAGGGTGGCTATGGCAAGTAATAATAACATCCATACAATCAATGACAATAGCTAACAGTTAAAGAGGTCCCTAAGTGCCAGCCAAACCAATGCATTCACTTTCCAGCCTTGCTGAGAACAGTATTATTCCCACTGCACAGATGAGAGCACTGAGGCTCATCAGAGTTCTCTAGTCAGAACGTGAATCCAGGCGTTGAACTCCAGAGCTCCCATTCTTAACTAACAGTGTCCTGGAAATAGAAGAGTGGCTGTCACGACTGGCTAAATCTCTAGACTTCGGCAACTCCTGACAGTGATAAAAGAATTAAAGACAATGGGTAGGGGGGAGGACGAGGCTGAGAATGGAGCGGTTTTAATCCATAAGGTCAGTCACTTTTTTCCCATCCCATCCCCATTCAGGGAAACGCAGTGGAGACAGGAAGTGGGGTTCGGTTCGGTTCTCCCCTTTTGTTTTTTTAAGCCTCCAGCCGCTTTGAAGCTAACTGGTATTGGAAAAATGCCGGAGACTGGAGACCCGAGGAGGTAATGCTGGCTGGGGGTGGTGACCAGAGAGATGGAATGTGCACTGTTGCCTGGGTCCCTAGTCAGACACCGGGTTTCCGGAAGCTAGAGTCTGCCTACCACCCCAACAACTCACCCAAATACCAGTAGCTGGAGGGAAAGAGTGGGCAGAGGTCGTGATTATGACCTCGGGGCTGTTGTCCCTTTGGAACTGGACTCACAACCCTATTTGAGAGCAGAATTTCCGGAAGCCGTGACCTCCAGGCAACCCTCATTTCTTGATCAATGGGCCGCGATATTCTTTGTGCCCTAACGTGCACAGGGTCCGCGGAGACCGGAGTTCTTGTCCAGCTCTCCCGGTACCCAGGCCCGGAGGCGGAAACCTGCGAGCTGTGCCGGGGGCGCTCCGGTTCCTTCAGAGCTGCGCGCTGCTTGGGCGGGCAGGCTGCAGTGTGCGCCTTTGCCCGACAGGGACCAGCACCGCTCCACGCTCGGCGCGCCACAGCCAGCAGAGGCGCGGAGCCCCCCTCCCAGCTCACCCTCCCCAGCCCAAGCAGCTCGCGAGCGCGGCGGGTCTGACCCCCTTCGGGTTCCGGTAACAAGGAGGACTGTAACAAAAAAGTTAACAGACTCTCAGCGGCCTTGGCAGGATGCCGTGGTCTCCACCCCCTCCCCATCTGGGCAGCAGAAGCGGCTCTAGAAGTTGGTCTAGGGAGGAGACTGCGACCCAAGAGGCATAGAACACTCCTCTCAGTGTCCCGGTTTCGGGGGGTGGGGGAACACTAGAAAAACTGGATTGGTTCATATGTGACACCACCAGAGTTAGAAGGTAGCCCACTTCCCTAAGCGTTTTCCCAGTCGCTGCCAGCTGCTTTGCGACAAGGTCGCCTGGTTAAATTTTTAGGGCACCATGGACCACTGAGTTCTCCGGGATAAGTTTCTGTAGGTAGCAGCCAGACCCCAGCAAGGCGCACTAGGGACCGCGCGGGGGCGGGATTGTCGGCGCTGCCAGCCTGCAAGACGCAGTCGCTCCTCTGTTCTTCCCGGCCCTGGTGGTCCGACGCTGTACCCCAACCACATACCCATCATGTGCCACGTCTCCCTTCGCTTATGGTCTGGGTCGCGACCAGTGACCCTGCCCTTATCAAAGAACTCACCGGTACCAGGCTAGACCCTTGTCGTAGCTGCGGTCGAAGAAGTGGGGTTCCGCGCCCACTGCGCGCACGTCGGGGTGCACACGCAAGAACTCCAGCAGGGCCCGAGTGCCGCCCTTCTTCACGCCGATGATAATGGCCTGCGGCAGCTGCTTGGTCCCTGACCCACTAAAGAAGCTGGAGATGGAGCTGGGGGAGTCTGGCATTTCGGGATTCTGTTCTTCTAGGCTCGCGGCGCCCTCCGCCATCTCCTTGCCAGCAGCCAATGCGGTGGCCGGCGGCGCCCGGAAAGGCAACCTGGGGGGCGTCCCATTTGGAGCTGTGGCCAGGGCTGGCGGGGCGTGTGCGGTGCGGGATCCCGAACCCAGCAACAGTAGCCCAGGCGCGGCTGCGCAAGAGCCGGCGCACGAGTACAGGAACATGTAGAGCCAGACGCAGAGCATGGCGAAGAGCAGCGCGAGCTTCCTCCTCACCGGTGGCGGGGGCGTTGGAGGCTGCGGCAGGAACCGCCCGGGGACATCGAGGCAGGATCGGCCGCCGCTCAGGCGCTGCCCCATGCGATGCCCGCGGGCGCGGCCAGGGACATGGCTCAGCACATGGCGCAAGTCTCACCGGAGCAGTGAGCACGGAGAGGGTCCCCTGACCCTCTGGATGCCGGGCGACTCGGTTTATTGACCCCGCGTATCTGCGGTCGCCGCTCCTGCTGTTGCTGCTGCTCTTCCCCAGGTGGCGGCGGCAGCTGTAGCGGCGGCGGCTCTTGACATGTTGCCCGGGAGAAGCAGCAACTGGAACGAAAAGTCGGAGCAGCAGTAATTGCTGGTAGAAGGGCTGTTACTGCGGTGCCATGACCCGCACGGGGCCAGAAGAACGCTGCACTCCCGCGCCCTAGTCACTCTGGACGGTGCGCACAGCCGCTCGCCGGGGCTGCCTCTCAGCAGTCCTGAGAACTAATCCTTGAGAGCAGCCCCGGCACTTGCCCGCAGAGGCTGCGGAGGAGAAGCTGCGCAGGAAGGGAGCTGGGGACTGAGGTGGAGTGGGCGGGTCCGGCCTTCGGGAGTGACAGGCTGTTCTACCTACCAGAAACCCGGAGCACCATGCAAATGTAGGCGCTTTGCCGAGGGCTAAACAGCCAATCTTCTCTCGGAACGTGGGGGTGTGGAAAGGGTTCGGGGCGGTGGAGAGTAGTTTGGGATTGTTATTGGCTGCAGTACTCAAGGGGCGGCTCCAGAGAGGCGGAGCCAGGGACTGGTGACAGGAGCAGATGGTGGGAAGGATGCTGGAGTGACCCGACGCTGAGAGAAGTCCTACCCCACTGAGTGGTGCGCTCTCGCACCCGCGCGCATTTCCGCACTCGCTCCCCAGAGCCGCCGTGGCTGTAGTTGCCCAGATATCGGGACGTAAGTCCCCATCCAAATGTTTCGCAGGAGCGTT
The DNA here is from genome assembly GCA_020662805.1 of Glaucomys volans. Lineage (NCBI taxonomy): Eukaryota > Metazoa > Chordata > Mammalia > Rodentia > Sciuridae > Glaucomys > Glaucomys volans. The sequence continues at coordinate 322,982 of JAJEJO010050041.1, read as the reverse complement.
CGGGATGTGTTTGTATTGCTGAGTAGGGTTAGGGTTGCAGGAGGGAAAACCCGGAGGGAGGTGCACCCAGCTCCCGAACCCGCCCATCCCACGCCGTAGACGCAGAGACTAGGCCCTTCCGGGAGAGGAACAGATTTTGGGAAGTTTGAGTGGAGAGTCTGTTTGGAAATCGCTGACAACTCCTCTCCCCTAGTCTTTCTTCCCCCTTTTGACCAGGCATGAGCTCCCTTGGCTTGCCGGTGAACTGGGATGGGGTAAGCTGTCCTCAAGACAAATCTCCAACCTCCCAAACTGGCTGGGAGGGGGAAGGGAGAGAAGGAAAAAATTAACAGGACGATAGAGTCTGATTTTTAAAGTCTCCTGGTTGAAACATGTAAGTTACGCGTGGGAAGTTTTATCTGGATATAACTTTGTTGAAAACTTTAGGTTTGAGAAAATATTCTATATTCCCTTTTTCCTGAATGAATATTAAAGCCAACATTCACCCCAATTAGAGGACAGTGGCTGACATAAAGCACTGATTGTTAAGTGCCATTTTTCGCCACTGAATTCTTTTTTAAGTCAAACGCCAATTTGGAGTAAACCAGTTGGCTATTAAATGAGTCGCAGTTATTAAATAGCCAAAGTCTACTCGAAGACGCCCCACCCGGCGTTCTCTCCGGCAAAATGAATCGCCCCGAGCGCGGACTGGGAAGCGGGTCTTCCAAGGCAATGTACCGGCTCCCTGGAGGAAAGCGCGAGCGGGAGGTGTCTCACCCTTGCTAAATTCTTGCGCAAGCATCTGGAGTTAAGAAGTTTGAGATTCTCAAGTTCATCCCGGTGGTGTTCAGAAATTTTGATGCCTGCAACCTTGCCTCTGAGGGGTCAGTTGGCCTTCAACGCCTGGCTGCGCGCAGTTCCGGGACGGAGTGCTCTGACTCCGACCCCAGCGTGGCCCAGTGGAGGAGTATCGCCCACTAGGTGACCTATAGACAGCCGCCGCCCACCCTGGATTTCACTGTCCGCTCAGGCGGGCACAACCGAACAGACCAAACCCTGGTACCTCTACCGCTCTATACCCGACCAGCCGCTGGCAGCTCGCCGCGGACACACTCCCTCCCGGAGTAAATGTCTCCAAGCGTACCAAATAGCTGCAGCTCGTCCCGGGTCAGAGCGGTCAGGAGCAAGCCGAGAACGCCAGTTTGACTTTAACATCTCGGGTTCGAAAATGTGCAGGAATTACAACTGTGATCAGAGGAGGATTCAGACCACGCGCCCCATGAGCCCCTGTTGGACTCCGCATGATCTCTTTGTAACTACCTCGAGTCCCAGACTTTTTCCTGCAAAATTGTTGAAGGGGAAATGATTTAGAGGATAGTGTTCTCCTCCACCCTTTATATCCATAGTGAGAACTTTCCAATTTTCTTTCCCTTTCTCCCTGGAACATAAAAAAATTTTTTTGAAAGTGATTTAATCTCCCCGAAATTTTAATTTAATAAATTAATTTATCATTGATTTATTTTTAACTTCTAAACATGAACGCAAATGTATTTCTTAGTACTACTCCGACTATTTTGAAATGTGAGGAGTGAAAAATGTTCGTGTCACCGAAGGGTGTATCTTCAGATTAACATTATTTAGGCGGGAAATAAAGTAACTCATTTGTGTGTATTCAGGGAGTTGTAGCTCCCAATTGGCTAGCTTCAGGCCTGGCTGGATGTGAATAAAAATGGTCTCTGTTCTTTGAGTTAAGCCAAGTCCTTTAAGTGAGCGATTACAAATCGAGGCCGCCGGATATATTTGGGGTTTCTTTTTTCCGGGGGTGGAGGGAGGAAGGCAGGGAGTGGAAGCAAAGACGTAGGCGTCGGAAATTGCGCCAAGTACTGAGCAGAGCCGAGCGCCCCAGAGCTAAGTCTCCGCCTGGGCCCATCCGGCGCCCATTCGATCCTCACTGCCTACGACAACGATGTGGATGGTGGTGAATGCAACGCCTTGGGGCCTCTGCAGTGTGAGGTCGGCTGATGAGCCGGGCCCTGGGCAGCGGTATCAGGGCAGGACGTGGCCCCCGACCCGACGCTTTGGTCCTTTCGCCCACCCGACAGGTCCTACATACGGCTCTCCAAAGTCCCAGGCTGTGCCCATAAGCCCTCACGTGCGGCGGCCGCTCTGTGCCTACCCTGGGCAAACAACCATCTCACTCACTGTCCGGTTCACCAGATGGGGAACCTGGGGCTTTACCTGGGCAGAGCTGGTAGCCAAGCTGGCTGTGAGCCCAATTTAAGCCTCTACTCCTAACTGCTGCTCCGCAGTGTGTTGCTTCCCCAGCCTTGGAGCCTGGGTATCAGCAAAGCGCCATCACCAAACCGAAAGAAACGTTCATAAACGTTTCTTATAAACTTATTAAAAAGTTTGCACTCGGAAAATACGGAAAGGAGAGAATTCTATTTCTTTTATACTTGTCAGCATCGTTTTATTTTTGCTTTGTTTATTCGGGATTACCTAGAGAGGGTGCGCACCTAGGGTCTCTGAGGGTTCTAATCGAGGGAAGCAGCTGCTCTTCTTTTCCTCTTACCCCAGATCGTGTTGCTAACAACCTGTTGTGTGACCCCAATCGGGTCACTCTCTGGTCCTAAAATTTCACGTGTGTAAAATGGCGAATTTGAGCCAAAATATTCCCCCAATACTTTCGGCCTGAAGTTTCTTCTATTCTAGGCTGGGGATTGTTGACCCAAGCAGCTGCTCGAGCCCTCTGGCCAGCCCCGCCTCACGACTAGCGGCCTTCCTGGTCCCTGCGGAACCGCAAAAGCAGGCATTTCCTGGGGCTGCCTGAACCCGTGGCCCCGAGCCTCAGTTCCTGCCACCGGAATCCGTCCCCTCTTGCGGCTCCTGCAGCCAGCCAGGTGGCCCCTTTGGGGTTACCAGCTGCGAGCTCATTGCATCCTGGTCTCCACCGCGTGGCCGCTTCTTCAATACCCGCCCGCAAGGGAGCGCTCTGTTCGCGCTTCGTAGCTGCTGGGTGGCAGGGACAGGAGTTGGGGGAGGGTTGCAACCAGCGTCCTACCAGCGCACAGGGAAGGGGACTTCTCCCTCGGCTTGGACTCCTGCCTCTGCGACATCCATAGCCTTCAGGATGTCCTGGGCGCCGCGGTAACTACTTCCTTCTCTGAAGGCAAAGGGCACCCACCCTTTGGCATGCGAGGAATCACTGACCAGAGGTGGGCATTTGCCTAGCCCCGGGGTTGCAACTGGCTAGACATCAGGGATGAGGAATTCTAAGAGTGGCTGTAGGGCTTCACGAAAGTAAAGAATCTCTTCCCAGCCTGAACTTCCACTGCACCCTGGGAATCCCACACCCACCCAGTGGGCCCCTCAGCCCCAATTCTGGACCTAAATGTGGGGCATTGTCACAGTAAGTGCTGCTATCAAGGAGAAATCCTCTGCCAACCACACAACAGAGATGTTTGTCCTTGTAAGTAAAAGAAGTTTGATGCCCACATTGGCTCGGTGACTTGTGTTAAGAGGAGTAAGGATTTACACAGATTCCAAATCCTTCCTCCACGTTGCCCTGGGAGGTTCCCTTACCTGCTGGAGAATAGGGCAGGGGTTGGGAAGGTGGGGCAATGAGAAAATCATTCATGCCTCATGCCCTCCTGGCAGGGTCGTCACAGCTGGCTGTCTTCCTTCCCTGGAAATCACAATCCCTGTTAGGAAGACTTCTCCGTGCAGCATAATTGTCGCCAGGTTCTGATAGAAGGCTATCCAAGCCTGGGGTGGAAAGAGCTTTCCCTTGCTAGAGCCGCTGTGGCTCTGCCCTTTTTATTAAATCGTCCTCAAATTACCCAACTGGAAGGTGCTGCTATCTCTTTCCTGACAGGACCCTAACATATGCTACACCAAAGCTGTGGGATTTTTCCTAATCTGACTCTCAAACACTGGTTGTGTGACTTTGGACAAGTTGCACAAACTTTCTGAGCCTCAGTACCACTGTCCAGCAGTTGTCCTCCTTTTGTCTTTCTCTCCTACAAATACCTTCAGCCCCTCTCTTTCTCCATTGTATTTTCCTAGCAATAGAAGTCCTCCAGGCCAATTCTTTCTTCAGGTTTCTTGGCCTGACCCGCTGATCTGATGGAGGAAAATACGCTCAGGAGATGACTGATCCTACTTTAATTTTCCCATGACAAACTTCCTATGGATATAAAAATGTGCTGCAACCCTATTGTCTCTAGGATGCCCTCTTTCTCAGGGTCTTGGACAAGCATTTCTTTCATTTCTTTTTATTATTTTCTTTCTTTCCTTCCCCTGCCCCCATTCCCATCCTGGGTATTGAACTCAGGGGTACTGTACAACTGAACTACATCCTCGGCCCTCTTTGTGTTTTATTTTAAGACAGGGTCTTGCTAAGTTATGCAGACTGGCCTTGAACTTTGGATACTCCTGAGGAGCTGGGATTACAGGCATGCTCCACTGTGCTTTGCTTGAAACAAGCATTTTTCAACCTGCTCTCCTGCAAGAAGTAGCATTTCTCAAAGCTTTAAAAACATGGATGCTGGTGGAATATTGTGTACACTTTCTGCCACCAACAGTCCACGCTAGCAGGCACCTGCCCCAACTCCTACTTCCCTTTGGCCATAGTAGACGAAGCTGAAGCCTGAAGACGAAGCTGAAGCCTGGACAGAGAGTGACCTCTTCTAGGGATCTGGGTCTCAGCCTTTCTTACCTGAAGGATGTCTCTTCCCCACTCTTTGCCCCTGAATCATCAGTCTTTCCCTGTGGTGGACACTGACCCTGTCAGTAAAGGACTTGCTTTCCCAGGTGCTGCATACTGTCAGCACTTAGCCTGCAACTCTCTGTCCCTACATGATTGCAGAGAGTTGCTGCAGAGAGCAGCTGGGCTGAGGGCATGCCCCCTCCCAGGGTAGTCCTAGACAATGTCTCATGGGTTGGTCATCTCAGCCCAACTCCAGACATCTGTGAAGGGCTGTCTGAGCTCCAGAGCTTTCTGTGGGTTCAGCAAAGGATGTTGGGGCTATATCACATCTGGGCTTCTCCCTCTGCCCATACCTGCTTTCTCCTCCCTTCTGTAGGTGTTGATCCCAAAGGCATTCCTTAATATGTATCCTGTACACTTCCCTAGAATTCCAATCTTTATCCTTCCCCCTAATGGTGTGGCTCCCATTAGCATCCAAACATCCTCCCATTTTGTTTGTTCTTCATAGCAAATTCTATATATAGTTTGTCTTTTCACCTGTTATTTCCTCTTTATTAAACTACTTTTACTCTTTTGGTTTTTATTGATTTATTATAATTATACATAATAGTGGAGTTCATTTGTACATATACATTACTTGATAAAATTCGTGAATTTTAATAGTACTTCCCCTTTCCCTCTCCTCTCTGTCCCTGATTCCCTTCCTCTACTGATCTTCCTTCTATATTTTTGAAATATTTTTAAATTGGTGAATTATAATTATATATAAATTGGGATTCATTGTGATATACTTGTGCATACACATATCAGGCTACTTTTATCTTACTTTCTTTTTTTGTTTGTTTGTTTGTTTTGATACTAGGGATTAAATCCACAGGTACTCTACCACTGAGCTACATTCCCAGCCCCTCCTTTTTTTTTTTTTTTTAAATTTTGAGACAGGATCTCACAAATTACTCAGTCTGGCCTTGAATTTGCAATCCTCCTGTCTCAGCCTCCTAAGTCTCTAGAATTACAGACATGTCCTTACTTTCATTCTTTAATGATAGAAAAAAAATAAGTCCCTGAAAAAATTTTGTAAGAAATAGAGTATGACTCTCTAGGATCCCAAACCCTCAATCTCTCTCTCTCTAGAGAGATTGCTAAATATGATATGAAAATTAAAGCAAAAGGGTGTACATTACCCCTCATTTTTTTTCAAATGGGAACATTAAATAGCAACATTCTGCCATGCCATCAGTAACCATTTCCTCCTATCAGTGTGTATATATTTAAAACGCTAACTATAGATAACTTTAATTTTAAAATAAATTAATGATTCAAGTTATAATCATCTTTTTATCCCTGGGCATCTTATGGTTTTCTAAAAGTACCCCTAAAGTTAAAAAGAAAAGAAAAATACAAGTGTCTTAAGTCATTTTTAAAAATTAGATATTATATAGGTATATCAGATGACACTTATTCACTCCTTGTATTGAAAAATGGGTAAAGGAGTACATTTATACTTGCTCTCCCCCCTCCGAATTTTAGGACATTACTGTATGCTTTATGTTATCAAGGTTGATAATATTTGCACTCAAAATTCCATGGGCTTTCTCTACCTTAGTTTTATTTTTATGTGATTCAAGGGAGACAAGAAATCTGAGTTTCCTTTTTCATTCGTTAGAGTTGACTGGAATTCATGGAATAAGTGGTTGTTGTTGCTCATCATGGTTGTTTTGAGAAGTATTCATGGATGCTGCACTTCTTAAAGTCTTACCTGCTTGAGTGTTTCTGCCTTTTTATACTTGATGAAAATTTTGAACCAGTAGAAAATTCTTGTAATTTTTTTTTTTACACAGAATTTTATGAAACTTGTTCCATTCTCTATTGGCACAGAATGTTGCTACTTCTTTCTTTGTATCCATTCTGCAATTCAACACATCTATTAATTACTGTATTTGGTATACGACCACTATATATGTTCTGTCTGTACCCATATGCAGATATCATAGAATGCTGCAAGTACATTCTTTGATTATATCTAGTCTTCATCCTAACACATCCATCAATTTTCCTATTAATGGTATATAAAAAAAAGCATCCTAATTTTTTATGTTCATTTGCATTCCTCAATTGCTTAATTTTTCTCAATGCCCCTGGGGCTATCGGTTCTTACCTGATAATATACAGCTGGGGAAGGACAAAAACCCTAGGCCCTAGCCTGTGCTCCTCCATGTGTTTTCTAGGGTGAAAGAAAACTCTGAGGTTATAGAGAAGGCTCAACCAGGGGAAGAGGTGATGGACAAACAGGAGGGAAGGAGCTCCTCCTGACACATTTCCTATTGTAGCAACTACCTCTCTTCTACTCTAAACTACCATTTTCCTCCTTGCTGTGGTGTGGATACCCCCTGCAAAGTTCATGGGTTGAAAAAACTAAATCTGTAATGCAATAGGGTTGGGAGGTGGAATCTTAAAGAGGAGGTAAGGTCATGAGGCTCATGAATGGGTTAACAACTTTATTGTAGGAGTGGATTCTTAATAAAAGGATGAGTTTGAATTCTTTCCCTATTTTGTGTGCATTTGCCCTTCTGCCTTCCATCAGGGGATGATGCTGCAAAACAGTCCCCCATCAGATGTGACCAATTGATCTTGGACTTCCAGAGCTGTAAAAAATCAATCTCTGATTTTATAAGTTACCCAGTATTCTTTTATAGTAGCAAAGATGGACTAAGATACTCCCCACAATGAATCATACAAAACTTTCTACCTTCCTAAGGCTTTCTTATGTTTCCCCCTCCCTAGAGTCTGGGATTTTGTGCTTCTGCAGGATTTTCAGGTGAGAGAAACACGTACTTGTCCAAAACTTTAACTCAAATTATTTGCTGCTTTAAAGATTGAATAACTTCACTAGTTTATACACTCATATTGATTACATATTGATATTCTATCTTGTTCTATATTTCAGAATGCCAATTACATACTCATTATATCTCACTTGTCCTTTATGCCCATACCTTTCTCTATAATAACTTTAAGTCTTAGGTGTTTTATTGTTTTTAATGTGTATTTGGTTTCCTTTAGCCTATCTAGTTTATACCTGAAAAATTCCATTGTTTTCCTTCTTTAAATTTCATTTTGTTCTTCTCTTTCATTCTTTCTTGACCTCTGTCAGCAGCTTGCTTTACATTATCTTCTGTTTTATCACATTTTATTTGAAACACTGAATCTATTCTTTGATCTCATTTGCTTTTCAGAAGAATCATGTTATTTGTAATTCATTGAGAGCTTAGGAAATTATTCTTAGTCCTTTTTTCAATTAGTAAGCTTCACTTTTTAAAGCAGTTTACAGGAAAATTGAATGGAAAGTATAGAGTTCTCATATCTTTTCCCCTAAGACCAACACACACACATACACACACAAATATCGTTTCTCCAGTTTTTAACTTATAGCATTAATGGGTACATTTGCTGATATTGATGAGCCAATATTGAAAGGTTATTAATAGTTCTCACACTAGAGTTCAGTCTTGGTATTGTACATTCTGTGGGTTTTGACAAATGCATAATCATGCACCCACCATTTTAACCTTCAGAATAATTTCGCTGCCCTAACATCTCTGTGTACTCTGACAATTCATCCCCCTTGCCCATTAGCCCCTGACAACCACTGATCTTTTTAAATGTCTCCATATTTTTGCCTTTTCCAGAATGTCACCACTATGGCTTGAGTATTTTCCTCGAATTTATACGTAGACACATAATGGCCAATGTGATATGTTTAGCGGTGAGGACTTTAGAAGATGTTTGAGCCAGGAGGATGCACCTATGACCGATTTGGTGCCCTTAGGAAAGGACACAATGTTCCTTCTTCCAGAGGGTGCAGCAGCAAGGCACCTTTACAGAAGCAGAGAGCAGCCCTCACCAGACACCTGCCAGTGGAAGCATTAGAATCACTCAGAAGCCTGTTAAAGAAACAGCCAGAAACTGTATAGGGCCCAACAGTCTGTTGTAATGAGATTTCCAGATAGCTTCTGTGCTAGAGTGTGAGAGACACTGGCCTGGAATTTTTTTCTATTTTAGTTTTTAGGATTAATTGTCATTAAACAAGTACATAACATAAAATTCACCTTATTGTTATTTTTATTATTATTTTTTTTAGTGCTGGGGATTGAACCAAGGGCTTTTGCTTATGCTAGGCAAGTATTCTGTCACGGAGCTACATCTCCAGCTCTAAAATTTACCATCTTAACATTTTAAAATATACAGTTCAATAATATTATGAGCATTCACATTGTTGAGCAATCTCCAGAATTCTGCTCATCCTGAAAAACTGAAACTCCATTCCCATTAAATAATAATTTTCCATTCCTTCCCCAGTCCCTGGTAATCACCATTTTACTTCCTGGCACTAGTAATGTGACTTCTCTAGGTACCTCCTACAATTGTACAGTTTTTGTCCTTTTGTGACAAGCTTATTTATTTATTTTGGAGCTGAAGTTGAACCCAGAGCCTCACACATGCTAAGAATGCATTCTACCACTGAACTATACCCCAGTCCCTATATCACACTTGTTTTTTTCTTTTTCTTTCTTTTAATTTGGTGGGGAGTGGGGGGCAGTACTGGACTTTGAACCCAGGGGCACTCTACCACTGAGCATCATCCTGAGCCCTTTTTTAATTTTGAGACAGTTTTACTAAGTTGCCCCAGCTGGCCTTGAACCTGCAACCTCTTGCTTCAGCCACCTGAGTCATTGGCATTTAAAGACGTGGGCCATCTCACCTGGCTCACATATTGTTTATCCATTATGTACTGATGGACACTTGGATTGCTTCCACATTTTACCTACTATGAATAAATTGCTATGAACATGGGTACAAATATCTCATTGAAATTCTGATTTCAATCTTTTGGGGTTATATACCTAGGAGTAGAATTGCTGAATTAGATAGTAATTTCATTCTAAATTTATTGGGGAAACTCCCTACTCTTTTCCACAATGGATGCATGATTTTACAACCCCAGTTGCACTGTGCAAATGTTCTAATTTCTGCACATCCACAGCAACAGTAGTTTTTCATTTCTTAGATAGTAGCATGTTAATGGGTATAAAGATACCTCAATGTGGCTTTGATTTGCATAATTACTCTGCTTTATGGGATTTTTCTCTTTATTCCAGGGCCTACTCTGTTTGTTTTTTGGGACTAGGAATTGAACCCAGGGGCACTCTGACCACTAAGCCGCATCCCCAACCTTTTGATTTTTTATTTTGAGACAGGGTATTGCTAAGATGCCCTGTCTGGCCTCAAACTTGTGATCTTCCAGCTTGATCTCCCAAGTCATTGTGATTATAGGTGTGCATCACTGCACCTTGCATACCTGGGCCTAGTTTACCGTCTAGCAGTCTCATCTGTGATACCCTTGATAAGTAATTCTCAATCGCTTTAACATTAAATTTTAAACATTGAAAAATACCCACAGTCCTCTGTATTTGTCAGCCATCAAAACTGGACTTTAAAGGCATGGTGGCACATGCTTGTAATCCCAGCAATTTGGGAGGCTGAGACAGAAGGATTGTAAGTTCAAAGTCAGCCTCAGCAACTTAGTGAGGCCCTAAACAACTTAGTGAGACCCTATCTCAAGATAAAAAACAAAAAGCGATAGGGATATGGCTCAGTGGTTAAGCACCCCTAGGTTCAGTCCCAGGTACCATATGAATAAATAAATAAATACAAACTGGACTTTTTCTCCCACTTAACCATCCCAGCCACAAAGGCTGACAGGTCTGTACTGAAAACCTGACTTCAGAGACAGATTCTTCCTTTACATAAAGAGAGCATTTGGTTAGAAAAGAGTAGAGCCACACCCAGGAATTCAAATGCCCTCCAGCAAATTGCTCAGGGAATTGAAAGAGCTTTTGAAGTAGCAGGTGGCAGTTTGATAGTCTTTGAACCAGATTCTATTTACTTATTGGCTAAAAGGGAATCTTGGTGTTTTAATCGAAGAGAAAATTCTCAGAGGTATCCGGGGGCATCAGTGATTCCCATAGAACATTTCCCCCAGGTCGGCAGACACGCATCAGATATTTCATTCTGATCCTTTGTCAAGTGGTAAGATGTTATTGGCCAATGTATTCTGCTCACAATAGCCAGAGCCTTACTTAAGTCATACAGAGATTTTTCTCAATCCTAACCATTGAAATATAACTTGAGATCCCTTCTGAATCTTAAGACGTGTGAACCCTGGAAAATCCCCTGCAGCCAGGTGTTCCCTATCCTGCTTTTGCAAATAGCCACCAACTTCCATAACCCAACGTTAGTAAGTGCAAAAGTCCACCATCTCTTGTTCCTTTTCTCATCCAGAGAGTCACGGAATCCAGAGTTCTCCATGTTATATATCATTATCTCTTGATTTCCACAGCTAATGTCACTCACTGCTGATGTGTTCTCCTCTTTCATTTCTGACTATTCTTTTCCATTTTCGACTCTTTCTCCCTCTGGAAATCACCTTTGTAACCTATTCCTCATTTCCAATTCCCAACAGTCACCAAACAGGCTGGAGTAATAGATAAGTGAGTTTCCTGTCGTCGTAAATGCTAGACCCGTCTCCCTCACTTTGCTAAGTGCATTGTGGAAACATTGGCCACTCTAGGAATATGACTCTCCTGTTGCCTTCCATTAGCACTTTCTGAATTCCTTAACTCTGAGCTTTTGGGAAACCCATTTGACACAGGGATGCTTGGTACTTTTTTGTGAGGTAAGTGTGTGAGTATCAAAAAATAATGCGGACTTTCATAAGCCACCTATGAAAACTGGCAACCTTACCGAATAGCAGGCTTTGTCTCATTGTGCTCAACCCAGCTTTTAAACTTCCATAGGCTGTGATCAGACATTTAATTCTGTTTCTATCTTGTAGGCATAAAATTACAAATGTGAATCCAGCAAAAAGTGAGGTTAGCTTTTAAAACCCAGAACTGCCTCTTATTTGATTTCCTTAAATATTTGTCATGAGGAGGTTAACGGTAAAGTGCTTTTCTGGAAATTGCTTTTCCAGCCATTATCATCCATTCAACTGGTACAAAGCCCCCAGGCCCATCTCTGCCCATCCAGATTACTCTTGCTCACTAACACCTATATCTGCTCATGATTTGTCCACTCAAAGGGCTTCAGGGTTTTTTGGTTGTGTACACCCATGACTCTGGACCTTGATTTCACCTGGAGTGAGACTATCTAGCTTTGTCATTTGCCCTGCCTGAGCTCTTTGGAAAGTTATTAATCTCTCCGTGCCTCAGTTTCCATCTATACAATGGGGTTAATGATGCTTATAAAGGGCTTGGAGCAGGGCCAGACCCATGTGGGTGTTCAGTGGGTGTGGCTCTTCTTGTCATTACTTATCATGCATATCTCTCACCAGCCCTCATGGGATACTCTGTACTGTCATTCATGGCGTCCAGCAATTCTCAGGGAAGTGGGGATAAGGTGCCATCAGAATTTCTGGCTTTGAAAAAGTCCACTAATTCTACCTCACTGCAGAGCCCTTTCTAGCCCCACAACCCCTGTAGTCCTACCCCATGAGGATCACTTGCCTGCAGGATAAATGTTATACAACTCCTGCTCCCTATTCCTGTTTAGAAACAGACTCAGACAGGCCAGGTAAGAAACTGTGAGACCTGAAGTCGATGGGAAAGTACTGCTTATCACCTATGGGGCAGGTGTTGCCTTGTGTTAGCTCTTCTAGTTTTCCAAGCAAAGTTAGAAAAATTGATTTTTATGTAAAATCACTGCATTTTCCTCATCAGCTGCTTTTAAATGTTACAAACTTGAAATAAAATTTGCAAAGAGCCCTGCGAGGTGTTAATGTTTGAGCCAAAGAAGTCTGCATGATAGAAGGGGCCTGGATGACCCAACCTCCAACCTCTGCTCTGCACAGACCTGTTCCTTCTTTCCAGACAGTGCCTAAACACAAAAGAGAAAAATGACTGTTAGAGTTGGAAGGACTTCTGAGTGTGCAGAATCTAAACACATCTTTTTTATAGAAGAGAACACTAATTTTCAATGCCAGGAAGTGACTCGTTGAAGGTAATCAAAAATGCAGCAGGGTCTCTGTTCTACCCCAAGAGGGCCTCTGGATCTGGGAATCTCCCCTTAGAAATACAGACAGACCACCCTCAGCAACCACTTCTCCTCTACAAGGTTGATTTTGTTCCTCCTTTTCACATGCGTCTCAGCTCACCACCCAGTGACTGACTCTTCCATTTCTTTGTAAAACCCTCCTCCATTTCTGCCCCTAATGCCTGGTACAGTCTTAGACATACAGCAAGTGGTCAACAAATTGCTGTTACTCAGTCATTAAAGCAATTAAGCACCGTAGATTATTGCATTAGAATAATAACTTAATGCCCATTGAAATACTTACGTGGCTAATGTCAGTTTACTGTCTGCTCCAGATCCAGAGATTCCAAAGTAAATGAGGTTCTGGACCCACTAGATACAGCCTTCATGTTTTCATTCATTTATTTGACTTTATTGAACTAATCCTGGGTTGGACATTGTGCTAACATTGTGTTTCCATAACTGGAAACAAAAGAGACAAAATCCGTGCTTTTTCACAGTTCCCTCTCCCCAGAATAATCTTGATACCATTCAATGTAGATATTATAAAGATACATCTTCATCATGAAAGGGGAAACAACATGCTAATTTAATACATGAATGTAGAAAGAAAACACAGGTAGAAATCAAGGCAGCCATATATATAAGGAATCTCCCTCTACCTGTCCTCCTTTCCTTTTTTGGAGACTCAAGAAATAAACTGGTATTTCCTGAGGCTAGTGAGGAGCCTGAATAATTCCTGCAGAGTGAGTTAGCAGTGTAAGAGCACAAATCTGGAAGAGACCTTGGGGATCTCTTTGCCTAACCAGAAAGGATTTACCAACCTTTTACAGCAACATTTCATGACCTTCCATCTGCCCTTGGCTCCAATGACTCCTGAGTATAAACACAGATACTATCTAAGTAATGATTCAAGCAATTAGATCCCATTGGGCAATTCCTGAGAAAGTTTGTTTTAGTGAATCCAGCCTCAGGGGGTCTGATCTGAGTCTGATCTGGATACCTTTTAGGGCCTAACTAATGCTTGGCTTTTCCTCCTCTGCTTGGTCTCTAAAGGTTGGATTTGAGGGCCCCCTCTTTTTACACACTCTCCCTAGGTGGTCTCCTCAAATCCTGCAGATTTGAATATCGTCTCTGTTTTGATGGCTTCCCCTTTTACATCTAGTACAGCTGCATCATCTCTGAATCACAGATTTACGTGCTCTACTCCTCTGTCCCAATATCTCTACTTTTTATAAATTTTTATAAGTAGTTCTAGAGATACCTGCATCTTTAGTGTCGCCATCTCAGTCCAAACTACCACATCTTTTCTATTGAACTGTTATACACACTCTCCTATTATTCTCCCCACTTCCACAGTACCACCCTCCAGTTTTCCACTTAGCAACAAGTAGTGTTAAAGGATCAATTACACAGGGTCACTCCCCTGCTTAACATGTAGTTTAACCACTGAAGTTCAAGTGGCCTTCAATCACTGTCCAGATCTCCTCCTTCATCTCGTGTCCTCCTCTCCTTGATCACAGTCCTGCAGTTTTGATGGCTGCCTTTCAGCCCAACAACCACATTTGGACATCACAGCCTTTGTCAGTGTTGCCCATTTCCCTGGCATCCATGGTCCCCAGTACTCTCTAGCCACCAGGTCTCACCCCCACGATTCAGCCATTCCACATAATATTGTTTCCTCCCTTCATGGCATCTATTAGAACTTGCAGATAGCTGTCATATGTTTGCAGGTCACTTCCACTAGAAAAGAAGCTGTATGAGGTCAGGGATTGTGTCTGTCTTGGTCATGCTAATATCCCTCATGCTTAGAGTCACTTAGGAGGTACTCATAAAGTGACATTTGTCTTCTTCACAGGGAGAAGTGGCAAAAATAGAGGGAAGGGCAGAGCAAAATGGCAGAATAAGATGCTTTGAGTTCTCATTTCTTCATAGAAACCTTGAAAAACAAGTGGAAATGGACAGAATTAACTTGTTACTAATTTGGAAAAAGGTCAATTAATCAAGAGAATGTCAAATAATAATAAAAACATCATCATCATCATCGTCAAGCCATCTTTAAAATGGTAGGAAAGTGTTGTGGTATTTCACTTGCTCCCACCTGAACCCTCTCCAGCAGTGTCATTCTTGACCTTGAAGTAGCAGCAGTCCTGTCTTTCCATTTTGGAATGCTAGTTCTTTGAACTAGGGTGAGCAGAGTAGATCTCATTTGCAAATTATTGTGTATGTCTGTACTAATCTATGTAGGGAATACATAATGCAAGGCACTCATCTGTTTCACCTAACTCAAGTGAGAAGAAGAGTAGGCACTCCTCACAAAGTTGCAACACGGACTAAAGACCCATGGATGCCTAAGGGCAGAAATGATGGGTGGGTATGTATAATAGACCATCTGAGACCTGGAGAACAACCTGCATGTATGTAGATACAGACATAGGTACAGATATAGATATAAAGTTAGAGGGCTATGCATGTCCCCAGAGCAAATTCCATGCTTGGAAAATAACAAAAAGACTTTAAGATTTTGCTTCAGGCTAATCCATAGGCTGGTGGTGCAAGCCTTGCTGAGTGTTGACAGCACCCAGAACAAAGCCAATGTGCAAAGGCTGAGAGAGTTGTTTTCCCCACCTTCTCTTTGAGTTTGTGTGCTTTTTATGGGTTTATTTGTTTCCTTTACCCTCTGGAATTCAAGGAAATCTTTGTTAAACATTAGCTGAACACAGCAAAAGGAATACAAATTTTAGTGATCACACACAAAAAATAATAGTCTTTGCAAATATTGGTTTGGAAGAGTTACAAAAAAAGGGACAGTTATAGCCTTCAACAATCAATACAAACAAAAACCAAATCACACAAGCAAACCAACCCTCCAGAAAACCCCAGGGAAGGGAGAGAGCTACAATTTAATCATCATCATCATCATCATCATCATCATCATCATCATCATCTACTTTTCAACAACAACAACAACAACAACAAAATCAAAAGACATACAAAGGAACAGGAAAATATGGTTCACTCAGATAAACAAACTAACAGAAACTGTCACTGAGTAATCACAGAAATTAGACTTATTTGACAAGGACTTCATTTATTTATTTTTCAGTATTAGGGATTGAACCCAGGGACACTTAACCACTGAACCACTTCTCCAGCCCTTTTTTACTTTTTATTTGAGACAGGGTCTCACTAAATTGCTTAGGGCCTGGTTAAGTTGCTAAGTCTAGCTTTGAACTTAAGATCCTCCTGCCTCAGCCTCCCAAGCAGCTGGGATTATAGGCATGTGCCACCAAGCTGAGCGTGACAAGGACTTTAGAACAACTATCTTAAATATGCTGTAAGAGCAAAGAACTAAAGGAAATCAGGAAAATAATGTATGAACCAAATGAGCATATATTTAATAAGAAAGAAAATATAATTTTAAAAAATTCTGGAGCAGAAAAGTACATGAACTAAAATGAAAAGGGGTTCAAAACAGATTTGACTCAGCATGATGTTCTCCAGTTCCATCTATTTACCAGCAAATGCCATATTTTCATCTTTTTTATGGCTGAGTAAACTGGCTATTATGAATTGTGCTGCTATAAACATTGATGTGGTTGTATCCATATAGTTTGCTGGTTTTTGATCTGTTGGATACAATGGTGTGGGACAGTTTGGTCATATGATGGGTCCATTCCTAGTTTTTGAGGAATCTCCATGTTGCTTTTCAGAGTGGTTATCTGAATTTGCAGTTCCACTGATAATGTATGATTGTATCTTTACCTCCACATCCTTTTCAGCATTTATTATTATTTGTAGTCTTGATAATTGCCATTCTGACTGGAGTGAGATGAAATATCAGTATAGTTTTGATTTACATTTCCCTGATTGCTAGAGATGTTCAACATTTTTTCATATATTTGTTCACCATTTGTATTTCTTCTTTTGAGAAGTGTCTGTCTAGTTCTTTTGCCCATTTGTTAAGGGTTGAATGTTTTCTTTCATATGTGAAAGCTAGACCAAAATAAGGGTAAAACAGATGGGGGTGGGAATCACATGAAAATAAAAGAGAGACTAGTGGAATAGAGGAAGGATTATTAAGGGGAGAGGGGAAGGATAGGAAAAAGGAGAAATGTTGGAAAGAAATTGACCAAACTATTCTATGTACATATATGAATATACCACAGCGAATCTCATTTTTATGTAGAACTATAAAGCACTAATTTAAAAAAACTATAAATAAATAGAAGGAAGACCAGTATAGTAGAGGAAAGAGAATAGGGGGAGGGAGAAAAAGACGGAAAGGGGAGGTACTGGGAACTGAATTGCAACAATTATATTCTATGCTTGTATATGTCAAAATGAACCCCAATATTACGTGTAACTATAAAACACTAAAAAAAAATAAGTTAAAAAACAGATTTGAACAAGCATAAAATTGATCTAACTTAAAGATAGGACAATTGAAATTACCAAGTATGAAGCAGAAATAAAAAAGAACGAAGGAACATGAGCCAAAGGGACCTGCAGGACAGCATGAAGTGAAGTGGACCAATATCACACATGTGATTCCAAGAATGAGGAGAAAGGGCTGGGGTTGTGGCTCAGTGGTGGAGTGCCCACCTAGAACATGTGAGGCCCTGGGTTTGATCCTCAGCACCACACAAAAATAAAATAAAGGTATTGTGTCCACCTACAACAAATATATATATAACTATATATTATGTATTATATATTATATATATTAACTATTAATTATTATATATTATATATTATATATATTACTATATATATGTGTGTGTATATATATATATATACATATTTTTTTTTAAATAAAAGGAGGCAGAGAGAGAAAGGGACATTATGATTGAAAAAAGTAGGGACTAAAAGTGGCCCACTTTTGATGAGATACAAGGATGTATAAATCCAAGAATCTCAACAAACTGGAAAACATTAAGTGTTGACAAAGATGTGGAGAAATTGGAATCCTCATGCATTGCTGATGGGAACAGAGTTGCTGGGGAAATATGTTGTTAGCTCCTCACAGAGTTAAATACGGAATTACCATATGATTCAGCAGTTCCACTGCTGGTTACACATCCCAAAGCATTGAAATTAGGGTCTCAAAGAGATACTTGTATATGCAGACATCCAATTTTTATAGCAGCATTATTCGCAGTAGCCAAGGGTGAAAGCAACCCATGTCTGTCAACGGATGAATAGAAAATAAAATTGTATAACTCTATCTATCTGTCACTTGCAAATATCATGCTAAGTACAATAAACCAAACCAAAAGGACAAATAATGTATGAGTCACTTCTATGAATTACTTCAAATCTCTAGAAAGTAGTATAGAGGTTACTAGGGTTTGGGAATAGGGAGGGATGGGGAGTTATTTAATGGATACAGATCTCTTATTTGAGATCAGAGAAGGGATTTGGAAATAGAAGTGATAGTTATACAACATTGGGAATATACACTGTAAATATCCTCAATGCCACTGAATCATACACTTAAAAATGGTTACAATGATGAATTTTATGTACATTTTATTACAATAAAAACTACAACAAAGAACATATCTGAGTCTGATACTGGGGAATGACATAGTAAAAAATTGAAAGGGTGTGAAAGCTGAGGGGGCAATGTTGGTGACAAAGTGGTCAGCCCTGTAAAATGAAAGTGGCTCTTTTGTGGAAGGGTACCATGGAACCAATTATTAAATGTCTGGTGATGCCATGGTTAGTGGGGGCTCCAGGTTGGCTAAGGACCTAGGAGGCTGTGTTAATGAAGTTCCCCTGAGGTGCAAACAACCAGAAATGACCTCTTTATCTCAGGTAAAAGGAGATTCTTATGGAGACTCTGAGTTGAGGGCATAGGAGACACAGGAAGCAGCCTTCAGCCACCTCTCAAGACGTGACCACAGTTGCCCACCCAGACCTCATAAACAACTGTTGCCCTACTTCTACCCCACCACCGGTAGTGAGCATCTGGTGCTTTTTCCTCTGGCACACTCCATTATTGCATGTCCACTGCTCCCTGTTTCTGCATCTGTTTCCTTTCTTCATCTTTCAGTTCTCCTTACTCTGCTGACCTCTCCTGGGTTCTCTCTTCCCCTACAGCTTCAGACAGAGAATCCTGCTGTTGTAGTTTTCAATCTCTGGTTCAGCAAGTCTGTGCTGGGCAGATCTGTCGTCCCAGACACGGACTGGGCAGTAGGCAGCCTATAGATCTCTCCTTCACTCAGTTGTGGTCTGTACAGCAAGTCAAGAGTACAAAAGCATGTTCCTTATGCTGGGGAGACGGCCTGTGTTACTTCCCTTTCAGTGGAAGCTTGGGTTCTAAGTCATCCTGACCCCTCTGATAAACAAAGTTTAGACAAAGGAGTGAGGTCTAAGCGTTTATTTGAGAAGCACAAGCCCACAGAGGTGGAGTGAGAGGTGTTACTCTGTAGGCATTCCCTTCATGAAGAGGTTGAAAGGGACCTGGCAGGTTGACTGGCAGGCTAGTTCACACAGCACGTGAACCTTCTCCAGAAGTTTTGAAGGAGGTTCATGGAAGAGAGTGGGAGGGATTTATCTATGCATTTCCTCCTCCTCTTGTTTCTCTTGTTCATCATACTAGAGTTACTTCCTCACACCTCCAGATTGCACCATTGTCCTTGTTGGCTCTCAGGAAATCAATGTTTGGACGGGGATGTAGCTCAGTGATAGAGCACTTGCCTAGTTTGTGCTTGGGCTCCATCACCATAATGACAAAAACAACAATGGTACTGACTGGAGCACCAACGACAGGAAGTCAATCCCCTGCCCTACAGTGTGGAGGGTTTTTCAAATGTGAAATTCATTCAGTGATTTGAATGGTGGTTCCCAAAACTTTCTCGTGGCCACCCAGAACCTGTGAATATGCTCTTTGGTGAAAAAGGATCTTTGCAGATATAAGAAGTGAAGAATCTTAAGATGACATCATCTTGGATTCAAATGGACTCTAAACTTAATAACGAATGTCCTTGTAAGAGAAAGGGAGGAGAAAGAGAGAAGTTGTGTGAAAGCAGAGGCAGAAATTGAAGTGATATTCCCACAAACCAAGCAACACTTGGAGCCAGTGGACACTGAAGGACACTAGGAATGGATTCTCCCCTAGAGCCTCCAGAATGAGCATGACCCTGTCCTCACCTTGCTTTCAAACTTCCAACCTCCAAAACTGAGAATGAAATTTCATTGTTTAAGCCACCAAGTTTGTGGTAATTTGTTACAAAGAAAACTAATAAAAGGGGGTGATGAGGGACAAATGTCAAAAATGAAGGCAAGAAGGAAGAAAGCAGTAGAGAAAATTTGAAGTGAGCAACCCTCGTGTTCAATATAATTCCTCCTCCAGTCCTGGGTGAAGGCAAAAACCAGATCTAAGGCCAATGCCCTCCTTGTGGGAGGCAGATGGGAAGTGGAGCTGGAAATCACATAAGGCTGGGAGGCTGAGGGCTGTGAGATCAAAGGGAGTCACTGGTTCATTAAAAATGGATGCTGTTTGTCAATGAGGATTATGGCAGGGGATGGAAGGAGAAAAAGAAGGATAAATACACAGTTGAAATTATCTAAGAGGTAGAGATGTGTTCTGGCAGGAAGGAAAGGGTAGCAGTGATTATTTCACAAGATCCAAATGGGCAAATGGCTTGAATTTCAGTGGACAACAATGGGAAGCTGGTGGGAGGGACTGATGTGGGTGTGGAGGACTGGGTCTTTCTCTTGATTTTTCTGTCTTCTGTGAGGATGCTGTAAGACTGTAAGTATGCCTGCATCAGGAGGATGTACTGGGGATGTGTCAGTTAGGGTAAGAAGCTGAAGAGGTAGAAAGAGCTTTAAGGTAAAAGGCAGTGTGCCTTCAATGGAATGGGGGCCTCCAGCGGTGCCATGTGAAAGAGGAAGAGGAGTGTTTGGGTCAGTCTCCACATGGGAAAAAATGGCAGCTAACGTAAACTACTTTAAATATTGCAGATTAAAAAAAATGAACCAGTGCTAATGTCATGAATAGCCAGGTTAAAGTTTCAAAGAGGAAACTAGAGTCAGAAAACCTAGAATCAAGAAGAAACCTTTCCTTTACCAAGGCACAGAAAGGTCGCCCCATGTGAACCTATCTCATTTCCTCCATTCCCGCTGTAAGACCAGCCCCTGTCAGCTCCAGTGGTGTCCCTTACCTTTATGTTGTACCCATGTGGTGCTGTGCTCCCTTCGATCTTATATATACTATGTCACTGCCCAGCTCCTAACTGCTAATGAACTTTCTGTCTCAGCAACTTGAAACTGGGCCCCTGATGCACTCTCTGATTGGCTCCATCCAGTTTGAAGATGCTTCTCCTGAGGCAACTGTCTATTGCTGATCCTATCAACTCTGGTCAGGTAGGTAATGTACCCTGGAACAAACATGGCCACCTGGACATGCTCCTTCAGTTGTCCTATGGCATAGCAGGCTGAAAAATGTTCCCCAAAGATATAGGGCTTGAATCCCCAGACACTGTGAACACTACACTCTATGGTAAAAAATGTGACTGGGTGAAGGACCTTGAGATGGGTTGGACTATCTTGGGTTATCTGAATGGGTTCTAATCTCTTTACATGGTGAGGTAGAGGAAATATTCACACACACATACACACACAGGAGAAGACAATATGACAAAGGAGGCAGATTGTAATGATATGGTCACCAACCAAGGAATGCTGGGGCCACCAGAAGCTGGAAGAAGCAAGGAAGAAATCTCCCATAGAGCTTCTGAAGGGAGCTCACATTTATCAGATCTTGATTTTGACTCAGTGATATTAATTGTAGACTTGTGAGTTTCAGTGTTGAGAGAACAAGTGGATGTTGTTTTAAGCCTCACAATTTTGATAATTTGTTATAGCAGTTATAGGAAAATAATACAGATGTTCCTCAGCTTATGGAGAGTTACATCCCAATAAACCTGTCATATACTGAAAATATCATAGGTCAAAAATGCATTTAATACACAGTGTGAGTCAGGTTTCCATTGTTGTAACAAAATACGTGACAAAATCAATTCAAAGGAGGAAAGATTTCTTTTGGCTCATGGTTTCAGTACTTTCAGTCCATAGTGACTTGGTTGGATTCCATTATTTCTGGGCTGTGTGGTGAGGCAGAATACCATGGCAGAGAGGGTTTGGTGGAGCAACGCTGCTCACTTCATAGAGGCTAGGAAGCACAGACCGACTAATCCACTGATGAGGTCAGAGCCCTCATGAACCAATCACCATGTACAGCCCTACCTCCAACACCACTGCATTAGGAACTAAGCCTTCAACACATGAGTTTTGGGTGGACATTTCAGATCCAAACCATGACATACACTTAACCTACAGAACATCATAGCTTAGCATCAGTACACTGGGTTGTTTCCTCTTGTGCTCTCATGGCTGCCTTGGGAGTCACAGCTCATTGCTACTGTCCAGTGTTGTCACTATCCCCCAAAAAGGTCAAAATTCAAAGTGCAGTTTTCACTGAATGCCTGTTGCTTTTGTATCATCATAAAGTAGACAAATCTTAGGTCAAATCAGCCTAAGTCAGGGATGGTCTGTCCATATGGGGAGAACATAAGGGCTGTTCAAGTAACCCAAACCATGGCTCTTGCAAGAAGGAAGAGCCAAGAAAATTTAGGGGTACAAATGGAGGAATGAAGGTTGTAAAGATTGAAGATTCAATTCAATAAGCATGCCCTGAAATGCAAACACTTTCCCTTGAAAAACAAGGACAGAGATATGGTATACTAAATGCTACAATAAAGGTTTTAATAGTGGGCAGGCTCGGCCGCGAGTCGACTGTCGCCCGAGCGTCCTGGGTGGAGCAGTGGTACACAGGGCAGCAGCATCCACTCCAGCTACATCGCAGCAGTGCACAACGTGCAGCTGAGCATGCTCATCCAGCCACTGCCCTAGGTGCTGGACCCAGCCAAGATGCACAGCCTGGTGGATATAATCCAAGAGGATCTGGACAGCATGCCTCCATTGATGGCCTCTGAATCAAAGGGGCCCCGGGCAGCAACTATTCCTGCTCCTTAGGGGCTGCCACCGCTACAGGGCGTACCAGCAGCTACACCGAGAGACCATCCCTGCCAAGCTCATTCAGTCCATCCTTTCGAACCTGAGGGTATACCTGGGTGCATCCATGCCAGACCTAGAGTAGCAGCCTCCTTGACACCTGAGACCCTCCCACTCCCAAGAGCCCAGAAGATACGCCAGCTGGGGCCCAGGCGGGGCCTCACAGAAGGTGCAGCAGGGATGCATGTGATTTCTTTGTGCCTAGGAGGATGGTTTGACTCTGGCTCTGCCTTCAATGACTACCAGTCCTTGGACTCATGCAGAACAGTGTGGGAGCCCCAGTTCCCACCTCTGAAAGTGGGATCCTGGCCTTATCCTTCAAGAATTATTGAGAAGATGAAATGAGAAAAGAGATGGATTTGGAGAGCTGCATGCTACTGGCTCCAGATTCCCAAGGACAAGGCCCTTCTTCACATTCTTCACAATATCCTGTTATGCGATTGTTTGGCTGCAAGTAAAGGAAAACCTAGGTTCTGGTTAACAAGGTGAGATTTGTTTTTCCACACAGCATGAATTCTGGAGATAAATGGCCCAAAAGGTATCCCTTCAACGGTGCAGTGAAGGTTGGGCTTATGTCTCTGATCCTTTTGCCCTGTCCTCATTGTTTGCTACTTCATGGTGGCAAGATGGCTGCTATATCTCCAGGAATCGTGTCTAAGTTTTAGGAAGAAAGGAGCTGGTAAAGAGGAAGGGCCAGGCCAACTGGGCCTGTTGACTTCTACCATAAAGTAAAAACTCTTTCAGAGGCTTGGGTCCTGCCTGTCCTTTGCCCTGCATATATCTGCCTAGGTCTCCTGGGCCTGAGCCAGCTACCATGACCATCCCTTGCTGCAAAGAAAAGACAGCAAGGAACAAAATTGTCATGGTTGAGTATACCAGTCATGTCCCATCTCCTGGGAGTGGAACCCTGCCTTATGAAATAAAATTGGGATGCCAGGAGAGAGGAGGAGCTGTGTATTGGTTAGACTTTACTGTGAAACAAACACTCTCATCTTTAGCAGCCCAAAAGTTATATATTTATGCATAATTCTGCGGGTTGGCAACTTGGGTTGGGCAGCTCTGGTGTACTGCCTGGGGCTGTCAGCTGTCACCTTAGCTGGGGCTGGATGGGCTGGGTTAGCCCTACTTGCTTGTGTGGCAGATGACAGGCTGTTCACTGGGGTGGCTTGATTCTCTTCCAACAGCCTTGTTCACATGATGGCCTCAAGATCCCAAAAGAGTGATAGTAGAAGTGATGACACTTCTAGAACTCTAGGCCAGGGAATGTGACAGTGTCACTTCTAAGTTCTCTTGATCAGAGTAAATCACAAGTCTTTGCCCAGAATCAAAGGATGGAAACCCTTACACCCCCTGATGGGAGGAACTGCAGAGAACTTGGGGCCACTGTCCATCTATCACAAATAAGTCAGGTGTCAAATAACAATCTCTCTCTCTCTCTCTCTTTCTCTCTCTCTCTCTCTCTCACACACACACACACACACACACACACACACACAAGGCCTCACCTTGCCCAGTCTTATGTCACTAAGACAATAACCTGGCCCTCAAAGTCAAAGGGACAAGGTGATTAAGACACAGTCTGGGTCTCCAAGGGCCAGATCCACTCTAGTATGGGCATCTTGTTGAGATGAAAGTGGACAGGTGGAACATTCCAGAAGAAGTGTGCAAAGTGAGGTGGGACTTGCTCTCACTGGCCTCAGGCAATTTAGCCACTTGGCATTTTCAAGCTTCAGTTTCTCCAGCTCAATAGTGAGGACAACAGCTTTCCCCATCCATTGGGAGTCCTAGGGAATAGGATTGAAAAGGTGTAGAATGCAGTGTGGTACCCTGTATTAGATCTTGGGACAACAACAACTGGGAACCTGATGATCAAGTCTGGATTTTAGTTGATATTATACCAGTGTTGGCCTCGGTTTTGGCAAATGTACTATGGTTATCTGTGAAGTCGATTTATTGTGAAACTTTGGGGTGGGCTGGGTGGAGAGTGTGGGATCTCTTTGCACTATTTCTGTACCTTTCCCATAAATCTAAAGTCTTTCCTAAATAAAAGTTTATTTAATAAACAACAATAAAAAAAGAAACAGGTTTTAAGAGGAGCTAGCATGAGTAGAAGATTTGGGTCCTTTAGGAAGGAAGCATTATTCTATAAAGGTAGAAATAGGGTAACTGTGAACTTAGCACCCCAACAGAAATAGAAAGGGCCAGATGCCTAGCATGAGTAGGTAATGCAAGCCAGAAAACGCAGCCAGGCACTTTGACATGCAAACATACACATACGCCTACACCCTATACTTAGGGCATAATGATTTTATAAAAAAAATCTTGTTCTACATCATAGCCTCTGGCTGTGTCTACATGAGGCCAAAACAATTGGGCAATTCAGAAGAATCATTAATCAAACTAAAAGTTCATGGAGGTGTCATATTGAGATTTATAGAAAGAAATATATATTTGGCCTTTGTCCCTGTTCCCGGGGCAGAGTTCCTCAGACCCTCAGAATTTTCTAAGTGATAGAGAACTAAAGGTGAAAGAAGCGTCTTTCCTCGTTCATAACAAGCCCCTCTCAAACACACTTTTGGAAAGTCCCTCGCTATGGGGGTCTGGTTGCCAGGGGAACGAGCCTTGAGGTCAGAGGATTGGAACTTTTCAGCCACCTTCTCACACACACTCCTCCAGGGATGAGGGAGGGGCTGGAGATCAACTTAATCACCAGTGACCATGATGTTATCAGTCATGCCTATGTAGTGAGCCCTCCATAAAAACCCCAAGGGACAGTGGAACATATTTTAGAGAGCTTCCAGATTGATGGACACAGGAGGTGCCAGAGGTGGCACACTCAGAGGGGGCATTGGTCATCTGCACCCCCTTCCCATACTTTGCCCTATGTATCTCTTCCATCTGGTGGTTCCTGGATTGAATCCTTCTATAATAAACTAGTAATCTGGTAATGTAAACTTTTCCCAGAAGCTTTGTGTACTGTTTTAGTAAATTACCAAACTCCTGGAGGGGGCTGTGGGAACCTCCAATTTATAACTTGTTAGTAAGAAGTACAGGTGGCAACTTGGGAGCAGTCTTGTGGGACTGAGCTCTGTGCCTTTTGGGTCTGTACCAGCTCCATGTAATTAAGAGTCAGAATTGAACTGAATTGTAGGATATCCATGTGGTGTCTGCTGAGAGAAAAACACCTGTGTATTTAGGGTCCAGAAGTTCTGTCTCTGAGTAATAAAGACTGCTCTGTGCTTTTTCCTATGTTAGAGGAAAAAGTATGGATTATGCACTCTATCCCTCCTATTAAGTTTGGATATGGATAGGAATTGCACCCTATTATAGATAAGGAGACAGGCGGGCATTCCTAGGAGTGGCAGTGCATGCCAACAGTCAGGCAGCTGAGTGACAGATCAGAATTCAAATCCGGATCTCTTTGCCTCTCAAAGGCATAATTCCATCTGTCCGGAGACAGAATTAATCTAGGTGTTCTTTAAATCTTCTCAAGCAGTTGGCTGAGATGAAGGAGCTAAGATACTTGAAAGGAAGATGGCAGAAATTTGCTAGGAGGGCTGGGGATATAGCTCAGTTGCTAGAGTGCTTGCCCTGCAAGCACAAGGCCCTGGGTTCAATCCCCAGCACCGCAAAAAAAAAAAAAAAAAAAAAAAAAAAAAGAAAGAAATTTGCTAGGAAATCCTGCACCATATTGGAGGCTCCTGACAGTCTGATTTCTTTTCTTTTTCTTTTGTGGGAGGACCAGGGATTGAACTCAGGGGCACTGGGCCACTGAGCTACATCCCCAGTCCTATTTTGTATTTATTTAGAAATAGGGTCTCACTGAGTTGCTTAGGGCCTCACCAGGTTGCTGAGGCTGGCTTTGAACTCGCGATCCTCCTGCCTAAGCCTCCCAAGTCACTGAGATTACAGGCATGCGCCCTGCGCCCGGCCCCACAGCCTGATTTCTTTAGGAAATCCATGGGCATGCTTCAGGGGAGCCATTAACTCTCTGACATTGTTTGCAAAGGCATATGTTCATGTTCTGGATGGCAAAGGCCTTACCTCTTATCAGAGTTTCGAAATATGTTCATCTTGCCTCTCTAGACAGAGGAAACCAAGCCAGGTTTATGAGTAACCATCAATCTTTCTAAATATAATGCCAGCTGTCCAGAGCCCACAGATAAAGATTGTGCTTTGGGAGGAACCTACAAAATGTACACATAATATGCTTATTTTATTTTTGAGCTTCTACAACTTCTTTCCAGACAGTTCTGGTCACATATAAATATGATATAAATATATAAGAGGTGCCCCCAAGAACTTACTAAGTCATTCCCAGTTACATAAAGACTTTATTAAAATTCTCTCTGTGTTTGTGAGATACTGGGGATTGAACTCAGGGGCACTCTACCACCGAACTACATACCCAGGTTTTTTTTTTTTTTCTTTTTTTTTCATTTAGACACAGGGTCTTGCTAAGTTATGCAGGTTAGCCTTGAATTTGTGATCCTTCTGCCTCAGCCTCCTAAGTTGCTGAAATAACAGGTGTTTGCCACTGTGTCCAACTTCATTAAAATTCTTTAAGGCTTTTTATTCACATACCCTATCATTTCACTGAAACTTTCCAAACCATGTGATCCCTTCTCAGTGAAGTAGCAAAAGTTAATTAGCAGGTGACCTCATCTTTACCAGAGAAGTATGTGTAGGTAGGGTAGAGAATGCTTGAATCAGGGTAAGGCCTGGATTTCCTCCTTATGCACTTGTTCTGCCAAAATGCACCTGTGTTAGTCTGAGTTCTCCAGAGTAACATTACCAATTTACCAACAGAAAACACACACACACACACCAGCGATTCATTATAAGGAATTGGCTCATATGGTTATTGAAGCTGAAAAATCCCAAGATAAGCAGTTGCAAAGTTGGAGACCCAGAGAGCTGATGGTGTTCCCATCCAAGTCTGAAGATGAGAGAAGCAGGTGAGCTGACCATATAAATTCCACTCTGAATCCAAGTCCAACAGCAGGAGAAGACAGATCTCCTACCCAAGCCCTGGGACAAGCAAGCTTCCCTTTTACTTCTTATTTTTCTTCTACTCAGGCCTTCAATGGACCGCACACACTGGAGAGGGCAATCTGCTTTCATTTCCTTTCTTTCTCTCTCTCTCCCTCTTTATTTATTGAACCCAGGGCCTTACCCATGCCTTTTTTTTGGGGGGGCGGGTGGTACTGGAGATTAAACTCAGGAGCACTCAACCAGAGCTACATCCCCAGCCCTATTTTGTATTTCACTTAGAGACAGAGTCTCACCGAGTTGCTTAGCACCTTGCTATCTCAAAATAAAAAATAAAAAGAGTTGGGGATGTAGCTCAGTGGTTGAGTGCCCCTGAGTTCAATCCCCAGTACCCCATATCCCCTGCAAAAAATGTGCCATCTTCAAGGTAATCTATAACCCTCACGCAGAAAAGTCTGTGGATATTATAGTTTGCAAGCAGATCAAACCTAAGTGAATACTGCAAATTCAGAGATATTTGCAAATTAGACAAAGGTGATTTTTTTTCCATCCCAAATGACCTAAGCTCCAAATAAATTGATTGGCTCATATGAATGAAAAGTCCAGGGGTGAGTCCTAGCATTAGACATTGCTGGACTCAGAAGCTCACAGAATGTTATTAGGATCTAGTCTCTAGTCTCTGTTGTACTTTCCTCTGCATTGGCCACTTTCCTAGAAAGGATCTGTCTTTTGGGGTGGCAAGATATGGTCAGCAATTCTGGGCTTATGTTCTCAGCAGTGCAAGTCTAACAGTTTAAGTGAAAGTCCTAAATGTGACTCTTAAGAACTGGAACATATATAGGACCAGTCCAGAACAGACTTCTTATGGCATATAGGATGCTGTGTATGTCTCTTGATTAGTCCTATGTAGCTTGTCAGCTGGAGTACCATTTAGTGTCAGCTCTAAATCCTGTAAACTGAGGGTAGGAGAGGAGCAGTTGTGCACAGGAAAGTCAGGCTGCCCTTAACAGAATAAATAAGAATAGATTGCTTGATGGTGAAAATAACAGGGTGCTCACTTAATAAATTTTTTAAAAAATCTGTAGATATTTATGAGCAGTTCTAAGACAGTGGTTCTCACTGGGAGATAATTTTGTTCCTAGAGGACACATGGCAATGTGTGGAAATGCTTTTTGATTCTCCCGACTGACTGGTGCCATGGTCACTTAGTGGGTGTAGGACATCTATACTTCTAAAATTCTACCAGACACAGGACAGCACCCACCTCCAGCAAAGAATTATTTGACCCAAAATGTCAATAATACTGAGGAGGAGAGACTCTATTCCAAGGAAGCTATGACTCATGTCATCAGAAAGTAGAAAGAGGATTCTGTCCAGTTATACTGAGCATATTCATGTCCTTACAGTTTGCAAAAACCGCTGGCACTTCACATTGAGGAAGAGGCCCCAGATCCATCCCTACTTGGTTTTACTCTTGAGCTAAACTTACAGCCCTATCCATCTGGATATCAGGAATTGTGAACATCGAAGTGACCATTTCAGATCCAATGCAATTAGGTGGGAAAATCCTAGTGGACTTTGTATAAATCAAGGTTATGGGCAATAGTTAATGCAACAGATGGTGAGCATGGGTCTATGATCGCCTCAGTGAAGATGAGCCAAATGGCTCAGCCCATTCCACTATGCAGTGCTTGGGAGAAGCTGCCTACCCATCTGTACTTATTGTCCTTCTGTGTGTAACAGCAATAAAAGTGGCACCTGGATCAGAGCTCTGAATCATTCCTTGGGGCTTCCAATGTACTCCTGTGCGAACAATGCGTATTATGGGAAGACAGGTAAAGGACCCTGCAACTCTCCTACAGGGTGTCAGTTAGGATGTTTTTGGCTGCCAAGGACTGAAGTTCTACCCAAATGGTTTTAAACAATAAGGCAACCGTGTATTCTCTCAAAGAATATAAGTCCAGAGATCCTGATTTTGTTTTGCTGTAGGTCTCCCTGTTCTCTTATCCCCTGCAATAGTTATAGGCATCCTGTCTAGGAACCACAGGCCCAGGCCAAGAGAAGGGGCCCCATTTCTTACAAAGTAGAATTCCCAGAAGCCATCTAGCACCCTCCCCTCAGGTGGTAATGGCCAAGACATATATGCCTGTTTCTAAACTAATTTATTGCAAATGAAATGGGCTCACAGTGGTTGGTTTAGGAGCCTAATAACTTGGAACAGAACGGATATAGGGTGTCACCTAATGACTACTGTGCCCTAGTAGAAGGTGGATGCTAATCCTTGGCTAACCAAAGTTGCTTTCCCTGGCACACCAGTTTCAGAATTAAGGTCTTATCTAATATCATAATCATGTCTGTTGTTATTGTTGAATATACATTCAACAATTAAGTCTAAGTCACAATGGGATTGGAGAAACATTTGGTCATGATTTAAAGACTCAGCAATTCACAAGGATAATGTAATAAGGTAATCAAGCATTTGTCTTCATGGTGATGTCTGAAAGAGTTCCTCAAAAGCAGGCATAGTGGGCTAGGGATATAGGGTCAGTTGGTAGAGTGCTTGCCTCACAAGTACAAGGCCCTGGGTTCAAACCCCAGCACCACACACACACACACACAAAAAAAAAAAAAAAAAAAAAATTAACATAGCCCGGTGTGGTGGCACACACCTGTAATCCCAGCGGCTTGGAGGCTGAGGCAGGAGGATCACGAGTTCAAAGCCAGCCTCAGCAATTTAGCAAGGCCCTGAGCAACTCAGTGAGACCCTGTCTCTTAATAAGATACAAAGTAGGGCTGGGGATGTGGCTTAGCGGTTAAGTGCCCCTGGGTTCAATCCCCAGTATCAAAAAAAAAAAAAAAAAAAAAAAAAAAGCAGACATGACTAGAACACTTAAGACTATGAGAGTTTGAGGGACTGGGGTTGTGGCTCAGTTGGTAGACAGCTTGCCTGGCATGTGTGAGGCCCTGGGTTCAATCCTCAGCACTGCATATAAATAAATACATAAATAAAATAAAGGTCCATTGACAACTAAAAAAAATATTAAAAAAGAAGGATATCAGAATTTGAAAGGAACTGAACACCAGAGACTAGGTTTTTTTTTTAAAGATGTTTATTTAGCTCATGGTTCTGGACACTGGGAAGTCCAAGAGTGTAGTGCCAGCATCTGGTGAGGGCTTTCTTAATGCATCATAACATGGTGGAGAGCATCAGGGAAATAGCAAACATGCTAGCTCAGGTCTCTCTTTCTCTTCTTATACAGCCACTAATTCCATTATGAGGGCCCTACCCTCATGACTTTATCTAATTCTTTTTACTCCTCGAAGTTCCACTTGCAAATACCATTAACATGAATTTGGGAATTAAGTTTCCAACACATGAACTTTTGGGGGACATGTTCAAACCACGGCAGATGGTTTTTACAGTCTTGATACTGGATGGGATCACCAAGGGAAAGAGTAGAGAAAGAAAGGAGAAATAGACCAAGGACTGATCAAAGACTGAAGCACTCTGATGTTAAAAGATTGAGGAAAAAGGGAAAGAACCAGCATAACAGGGTGCCAAGGAGCAACCAGTGAAGTTAGAAGAAAGTCAAGGAGTATGTTATATTGGAAATCAAGAGAAGAAAATTGGTCAGGAAAGTGAGAATGCTCATCTGGGTTAAATGCTCATAAGAGGTCCACTAGGATAAAGGTGGACACCTGTCCTTTGGATTTAGCACCATGGGGATCATGGGTAACATTGTCAAGTGAGGTTACAGCAGAGTGGTAGGGCAGGAAGCCTGGTTGGTATTTTTTAAGAGAGCATGGGTGAGATTGCCAAAGACTAAATGTTTGCATTACCCCCCAAATATATCCTTTAAAACCTTAACTCCAGGTATATTAGAAGTAAGGAAGTAATTAAGATTAAATGAGGGCTGTGGTTGTAGTTCAGTGGTAGAGCACTTCCCTAGCATGTGTGAAGCACTGGGTTTGATCCTCAGCACCACATAAAAGTAAGTAAATAAAAAAAAGGCATTGTGTCCATCTACAATTAAAAAAGATTTTTAAAAAAGATTAAATGAGGTCATAATGGTGGGTGGGTCCCTGATCTGATAGCATTAGCATCCTTATAGGAAGAGACACCAGAAAGGTAGCATGGCTCTCTCTCTCTCTCTCTCCCTCTCCAGGAGTATTCACTGAGGAAGGACCATGTGAGGACTTATTGAGATGTATTTTTCTGAGCCAGGAAGTTAGCCCTCATCACAAACAATACTAGCTGGACCCTTGATCTTAGACTTCAAGCCTCCAGAGCTGTGAAAATAAGAATATTATTGCAGTACTGGGGGTTAAACCCAAGGATATGGCTACCATGAAGCTATACTCTCAGTCCTTTTTATTTTGAGGCAGGTTCTTGCTAAATTGCCCAGGCTGTTCTCATATTTGCAATTCTCCTGCCTCAGCCTCCCAAGTAGCCAGAATGACAGGTCAGCACCACCATACCCAGCAAGAAAATACATTTCTTTTGAAGCCACCTGGTCTATGGTATTTTGTTATGGTAGCCCAACACAGATGGTAACTGAAAATAGCAAATATAGACATTTTGCTGCAAAAAAATAAAAGAGCAAAGAAATAGGGCAATGGTCAGCAGAGCAAGTGGAATTAGGAGGGTTTTTGTTTTGTCTTGTTTGCTCTTAAAATAGGAGAAATGGCATTTTTGTATGTTTGTGGGAAAGATCCAATAGAAAATAAGGAATTTGTGTTGTAAGAGAGAGGAGGAGGATTTCTGGAACAATGTCTTTGAGTAGATGGAGGGGATAAGATTAAGAATCCAAAGAGAGAGCTGGTTTTAGATAGGCACAGGGAGCCCATTGAGGTAACAAAGAGAGGGAGTGAGGAGGAGGTGAGGGCTGGGGAGAGAGGAGGATGTGGAGGATGTACACTTGAGGAGGGAGTGAGGGGTCTTGGAATGAGGTCCAGGAGCATCAAGTAGGTACTCAAGTCTTTGACCATGAGTTGCAGAAAAGCTGGTTTGTGTGGTTGGGTATGTTTCTCCAGCACCATCAGTTGGTCAGGGAAGATGTCTGCTTTCCCCAAGGTTGAGATTATTGACAAGTGTGAAATGATGAAGCAAAAGGGAGTCTGAACGCAGGCCAAGGCATGATGCTAGTATGGATTATGCAGGAGTGTAAGTCAGGTAAGAGGGGAGTACCATGCACTCTTTTGGGAAACAAAGCAGCCCAGCTCACCCCCAATGCCCACCTGTCCTCACTTTGTGGGGTCTGCTTGCATTTGAAGTGAGTCTTCCCCAACTTCTCAGTTAGGTACCACCTGAGTCTCCATCCTCAGCTCACAAAAGCATGTGAGATCTTTCACTGAGGCTGCCTGAAGGGGGCAGATCTGTGCCAAAATCCTGACTGCAATGGTGGATGCTTTAGACAGTGACAGGAGCTACTGGATGGGTTTGTCCAGGCTTTTCTAGCATCATCTACAATACAGAAGGGGAAAAGACAAAGCAAATGCAAGAGTAAGGAAAAGAACAGGACTATCAGAGACAGAAGAAAAAAAAAAAACAGGAAGAGAAGGTAGTGGTGAAGGGTAGCATGTGACACAGTCTTGGGCTGGCCTGGTACCTTCTACAAAATCAACTGGTCATCTCAGCCTCCTGCTGTGCTCAACAGTTGATGCATTTTGCCTTTTGACATTGGGGGCTGTGTGCCTATCACTAATCATGTTTTTCTGAAAGTGGCCTTCATCTTGGAGCAGGTTCAGGGACCAGATGGTATCATCCACTCAGCAGAGGGCCTGGAAGGAGCCCCTTCCCGCCCTGCCACTCACCCTCTACCCCTCCCTCCTATGGGTACAGCCAGCTCCAGGACTCAGTCACTTACAACTACCGTTTGGAGACCCAGCAAATTACAGATTAGAATTGGCTAATTCTTTCTTTCTCCAGCTGTCCCAGACCTCGGTTTGTTCTAGCTGTCTGCTGGAATGCCATTTGCACAAATACATATGTTAGGGCCTTTGATCTCTGAGCACAATGACATAAATTTATCAAATGTTTGCCTCTTTCTGCCTCTTTGACAAAGGCTGATTTATTGGACGCAGCCCTTGCCTCCCTGCCTTTCTTGAAATATGAAGTGTTTGTGAATAGCCAAGGTAATATTTAATATCCTGCCAACGAGCCTTTTGCACTTGCTAACAAATGAACTACATCCCTGCCAAATGGCCCACATCTGTTTGGACTCCTCTTTTTGACTAAACACATTAGCATTAAAATACCTCATGGAGAATGCCAAGTGTCCCTTTCTAGATGAGGGAGCAGGGACAATTCTGAGGGAGAGGACCACTTCCTGGGGTGTGGGAGCCTTGCTTGCCGCAGATGTTTTCCTCCTTGCTGGAGTGTCTGGGCATGAGCGGGATCCCTGCAGGCTAGTGGCCAGGGTACCATAGTTGCCTTGCCTGCTGCTCATCACAGAAACTCAGGGTGTGGGGCAACTGTGCAAATGGACATCGCTGGTTCATTTCTGGTTCTTCAATCCAGAAGTTTTCCCTAAACAGTTCCTAGGAAAGTGGAAGCGGCTTTTGAGTAACACTATATTTAGAGAAGAAAGCTCGTGAAGTTTAAAGGTGCCAATTCAAGGGCAACCACAGTTACTGGGTTCTTTGTGCTTTCTTCTAGAGATACTTTAGTCAGAGGGGCCAGGGTTTGACTGTTTTGTTCACTGTTGCATCCCAGTACCTGCATCAGGACCTGGTTCAAGGTAGGCATATATATGAAAAGCAAGTAATAAATAACTATTTAACTTGACATCTTAAAGGCAGAGGGTTTGCCAAAGCTGGTGCTGACAAAAGATGGAAAACCATGTGCCCTGGATCAAGCCATGTCTAAAGTCAGTGTGCCTCTTTACCTTTTCACTATGTGAACTAATGCATTTCTTCTCTTGATTGGGTCAGTTTCAGTTGAGTTTCCTCTCATGCAGTTATGAGTTCAAATGAAACAGGAGGGTTGGTTAATGGTTAGTTCATGAGGACACACTCTGCTATTGAATTATCTATATACAATTAGACACTGAGCTCAGAAGAGAGGAATTTTTCTCCTAGTCTTGTTCTGGGTAGATCATCTATATTTTTAAGGTAAACAAATGCCAAATGGCAGAATGGGGGATCTGGGTCTCAGCCATGATTTGGCTCAGGGTTTTTATTCTTATTATTATTGCTTATATATTAACTGTACAAGTCAATGGGATTTGCTGTGATATTTCCATACATGCATACAGCATGCATCAATCATATTCACTCACTCTTCTTCTACCCTTTCCTCTCCCACTTAGAGTCTTTCCCAGTCCCTTTTTTTTTTTTTTACCACTGACATATTTATTATGTGCATAACATAGGGATCCATGTCAGGTAACATTAGTTTTTTTTTTTTTTTTGGTTCATTGTACACAAATGGTGTACAACTTTTCATTTCTCTGGTTGTACATGAAGTAGTCACACCATTTGTGTAATCATACATGTACATAGGGAATGATGTTTGCCTCATTCCATTATTTTTCCTTCCCCCTGCCACCTCCCCACTCCTTATTTCCCTCTACATAATCCATCCTTCCTCCATTCTTCCCTTACTGCTACTCCCCCGTTATGTATCATCATGCACTTATCAGAGAAAACATTCAGGCTTTGTTTTTTTGGGGATTGGCTTATCTCAATTAGCATGATATTCTCCAACTTCATCCATTTACCTGTAAATGCCATAATTTTATTTTTCTTTATGGCTGAATAATATTCCAGTTTCTTTATCCATTCATCTATTGAAGGGCATCTAGGTTGGTTCCACAATCAAGGTATTGTGAATTGGGCTGCTATAAACATTGATGTGGCAGTGTCACTGAAGTATGCTGATTTTAAGTCCTTCAGGTATAGGCCAAGGAGTGGGACAGCTGGGGCAAATGGTGGTTCCATTCTAGGTTTTCTAAGGAATCTCCATACTGCTTTCCAGAGTGGCTGCACTAATTCACTTGGAAGAATAAGAAACCCAAATAGCCAAAGCAGTCCTGAGCAGGGAGAGCGAAGCAGGAGGAATCACAATACCGGACCTTCAACTATACTACAGAGCAATAGTAACAAAAACGGCATGGTATTGGCACCAAAATAGACAGGTAGACCAATGGTACAGAATAGAGGACACAGAGACAAACCCACACAAATACAGTTTTCTCAAACTAGACAAAGGAGCCAAAAACATACAATGGAGGAAAGACAGCCTCTTCAACAAATGGTGCTGGGAAAACTGGAAATCCATATGCAGCAAAATGAAACTAAACCCATATCTCTCACCCTGTATAAAACTCAATTCAAAATGGATCAAGGACCTAGGAATTAAACCACAGACCCTGCACCAAATAGAAGAAAAAGTAGGCCCAAATCTTCATCATGTCAGCTTAGGATCAGACTTCCTTAACATGACTCCCAAAGCAAAAGAAATAAAAGCAGGAATCAATAAATGGGATTGATTCAAACTAAAAAGCTTTTTCTCAGCAAAGGAAACAATTAACAATGTGAAGAGAGAGCCTACAGAATGGGAGAAAATTTTTACCACACACACTTCAGATAGAGCACTAATCTCCAGAATTTATAAAGAACTCAAGAAACTTAACACCAAAAATAAAAATAACCCAATCAATAAATGGGCTAAGGAACTAAGCAGACAATTCACAGAAGATTTACATGCAATCAACAGATACAGGAAAAAATGTTCAACATCTCTAGTAATAAGAGAAATGCAAATCAAAACTACCCTAAGATTTCATCTCACTCCAATTAGAATGGGGTGAGATTATCAAGAGTACAAGCAACAATAGGTGTTGGTGAGGATGTGGGGGAAAAGGTATACCCAGTCCCTTTTAATTAGTTTTTGCTTTCAGATCGACTCTTGTTGTTGTTGTTTCTACATATGAGAAAGGACATGTGGTAATTGTCTTTTGATGCCTGGCTTATTTCACTTAATATGATATCCTCCAATTCCAGCCTTTGCTGCAAAGGACAGGACAGGGTTTCACATTTCTTTTTACTCCATTATGTATATATGCCATATTTTCTTTATCTGTTCATTTGTTAATGGGCACCTGTGCTGATTTTATTTTATTTTATTTTTATTTTTTATTTTTTTGGAACCAGGGATTTAACTCAGGGACACTTGGCCACTGAGCCACATCCCCAGCCCTATTTTGTATTTTATTTAGAGACAGGGTCTCACTGAGTTGTTTAGGGCCTTGCTAAGTTGCTGAGGCTGGCTTTGAACTCGCTATCCTCCTGACTCAGCCTCCCAAGTCGCTTGGATTACAGGCGTGTGCCACCACGCCCGGCCCTGTGCTGATTTTATATCTTAGCTATTGTGAATAATAATAATAATAATAATAATAATAATAATAATAATAATAAACGTGAGTTCTCTTTTGTGTGATGACTTTGTTTCCTACAGGTATCCCAGGATTGGTATAGCTGGATCATTTGGTAGATCTCTTTTTAATTTTTTTGAGGAACCTCCATACTGGTTTCCATACTGGCTGTTCTAATTTACATTTCCACCAACAGTATGTAAGGGTTTTATTCTCCATATCCTTGCCAGCATTTTAATTTTATTTGTTTGATTACAGCCATTCTAACTGAAGTGAGATGATATATAACTGTGCTTTTGATTTACATTTCCTTGGTGGCTAATGATATTGAGCATTTTTTCATGTATTTATTGGCCATTTGTATGTCATTCTTTGATAAGTATCTATTCAGATCATTTGTTGGATCAGATTTAAAGGGAACAATGCTGGTTCTTTTTGTTTGGAAAATGAATTCAGATTCTCTTACTGAATAGAGTTATTCAGGTTGGAAAGACTTAGGTGGACGAAGAAGGATGGGAGAAAGATAAGGAGGGGTTCTTGTCCCAGGAAACTGTGAGGTAGAGGCAGTTTGGGGAGAGCCCTGAGGCCATGTTGTTAGCCCAAAGGCAACACTTCCACCTTAGCAAGCTGGTTCTTCACAGCACATTTCACCTTATCTGAAGACTGCAGCTTGGTCACACTGGCCAATGAACCCTTTCCTTAAGTGCCAGGCAGTGGGGAGATTCCAGGCAGAGGTTCAAGTTGCCACCAGTCTACGTGTGTCGGGCAAGCCAGAACAGTGTTCCTGAGGTGGTGGGGGAGAGGCTGAGGTCTTCCTGAGGTGATACCAGCAATTGAAGGCATCAGTGACCACAGGCTAAGGAAGAGATGGACACAGGAGCAATGGAAGAGGGACTCCTTTTGTTGTGAACTAAACTGTCTGGTCTCCCAAACTGGACCCCAGGAATATACCTGGATTGCCTTTCTACCAATCATTACTTTGGATTTTCCTCCTCCCCTTTGCCCACATTCAGGCCTGTTATTGCTCACCTTGTTTCCACAAGTTGTTCCCATCCATCTTCCACTCTATGGCCTGTATATTCTTTCAAAAGCACAAACTTGATAATGCTACTTTCTAGCTTGACACTTCAAATGACTCCCTATTGCCTGAAGGTAAAGTTCAAACTACTTAGGCAGATATGAAGCTTACCAAATATGGTTCCTCTGCTTCCCTCTTTAATCTCATCTTTCATCACTGCCTACCACTCCCACACCACCCATGAAGAAGTGCCTATGCTTCCCAATCACTGGATGCTCATTCATCTGGACCTTTGCTCACCTTGGTCTCTCTGCCTAAAATGCCTTCTTTCTACCCCTACCTGCTTCCAGTGGGTGATCTGATAATTATTTACAGTAGATTCTTTGAACACAGCAATATAATTGGAACATCAATACAGGACTATCTCATAAAGAAAAAAAGAATTGTAGGCTGGGCTGATTTCTCAGTTTGGCTCATATCTCTTTAGTAGAGTGAGGGCCTATAACCAGACCAACCCTGTGACAGGTATGGAGCCCAGAATCAAAGACAGAAGAATCATATCAAGAGGCAAGAACCTGGATGATGGAGAAGCAGATGCTATGAAGATCCCAGGCAAGCTGAGCAGAGGCAACCTTAAGTTAAGCAGCAGGAAATAGTGAGAATGCTCCAGGGACCCTGGGAAATAAACAGGAGGGCCCTTCTATTCCACTGCCCTGTGGCTATACTCTTCCTTTCTGAGAAGTCTTCAGAGAGCAAACTCCTGGGAGTCCAGGCGGCATCTTGATTCATGTCTCCCTTCCACACAAGGCCCAGCCCATATGGCTGGTGAGTTAGCCCACCCTACCTTCTCTGCTAAGTGGATGCTTTGTTTGGTTTGCAGGCTCCTTGTGCTTTGTGTTTGTCTGTTTGTTGAAACTGTGAAGGGGTGAGGACCGTGTTTTTGTTTGCCTTGCTAATCTTCTCCAGATTGTTTGCCTTAGTCACCTAGCCTCTCTTTGGATGTTTCTGGTGGGTAGGGGTCACGTGACACATTTTTGCTTTGTGTCCTCCATTTTTTCCTGTGTAATCCTGCAGCATCCCCTGGCTGACATCTGGTGGGGAAAGACTGGCTTTTATCAAGATGGTGGAACCTTATCCTTATCCACTGAATGGAGGGCACTCCTGCCTTCTTGACATCATATGCACATGAGTCCCATTCTCTTTGCTTCTGCCTCTCGGGGAGGTCCCTTTTTGGAAAACTGGGAGGGTTCTATTCATTTAAGCTGACCTGGATGCATGGAGGTGACTGAATTCAAATCTGATGGAAATGAGTTAAAACAATGACTTTAATGGAAAGCATTCAGGATGAAGATGGAGATAACAGATTCTCTGCCAAGTGAAAAAGAGTAGTAGAAAATTGTGAAAAAAATAGTGTCCAACAGAAATGTTGGCCAAGAATCCAACTTAATTTACTTAAGAATTTTCTGCTACTATTAAGGAGTTGAGCCAACATAACCCTAAAGATGTAGGAAGTAATGAAAATATAAGCACAATTCATAAACAAAGACTATTGAATAAGTGAAGCTAAGAAGAAATAAAAGAACTTTTGGTTCACCTCTGGCAATATTCTTCACGAAACAAGTAAAAACATGTGTTTGTCCTGGATGCAGTCCATTTTCCCCTTCCAAGTGCTCCTTCCTCCTGCACCTTGAGCCACTCCCCAAAAGGCAGTCATCCATTCCTTCTGTTGCTGATGGTGCATCCATCGGGTGACATTTATTGATTACATTTTGTTTTAGGAACCCGTGGACACAGCAGTGAGAAGCAGACTTCTCTTCTTGACTAAAGTTCATGGGTGAATGGTGGGGAAGTAGGGGAAATGGTAAACAAATGGGTAAGTAAAACATGTATGCATATACAGGTTTAGTATCCTGTACCCAAAATGCGTGGGACCAGAAGTGTTTCAATTTGGGGTTTTGAAACATTTGTGTATATGTAATGAGATTCCTGGGGATGGGACCCAAGTCTAAACAGGAAATTCTTTATATTTCATTTATACCTTATACACATAGTCTAGTCTGAAAACTATTTATATGATTTTATGTAATTTTTAGTATGCTAGTACTACTATGAGGACAGGTGTGGAATTTTCTGCCTGTGGTACGATGTCAACTGACAGAAGGTTTTGATTTGGGGGCATTTTGGATTTTGGATCAGGGATGCTCCCTGTGTATGGGAGAGAAATACTGTAGGAATGGTGGTGGGGGGTGGGGCATTGGTTTGAAGTCAGAGAAGGCAAATTCCAGAAACAGGTTGTTATGGTTTAGTCATAAGATGTCCCCCAAAAGCTCATGTGTGAGACAATACAAGAAAGTTTAGAGGTGAAATGATTGGGTTTGAGAGCCTTAACTGAATTAGTGCATTAATCCACTGAATGGATTAGCTGGATAGTAACTATCCAATAACAAGATAGGGTGTGGTTGGAGGAAATAGGTCACTGTGGGGGTATATATTTTGTCCCTGATGAGAAATGGTCTCTGCTTCCTGTCAGTCTTGAGCTGCTTTCCTCTTCCACATCCTTCCATTATGATGTTCTGAGCTACAGAGTTAGCCATCTATGGACTCAGACTGCTGAAACCATGAGCCAAACAAACTTTTCCTCCTTTAAAATTGTTCCTGTCAGGTCTTTTGGTGACAGCATTGAAAAAAACCGATTGAAACACAAGTGGAAGTTGTGGGTTGGTGACCTGGAAGCACTGGAGTGCCCCCTCTGGTTGGTGTGGTCCCAGGAGAGTCCTGAGGGCAGGTGGGGAACAGGAATTGTTATCAGCTGGATAGGACTGTTTAGCTGCCATCTTTTCTCATGTGACCACTTGTCTTAAACACCTTCCCAAATTAGGTCATTCTTTATCCCAGGATAATAGATTCTGTCTCTGACTACAGGGGTCTCTCAAATAATCCAGATAGGATTATTCTTTTCTTCATTCACAAAGTATTTATTGAGTCTGTGCTAAGGATTGTTTTAGATACTGGAGATAAATTGATGCAAAGGTATATAGTCCCTGTTTAGGAGGAAGGCAATAAATAGATAATGAAATATATAATATTGTCCAATAATGATATGAAATGTTTGGAAAAAAACAAAACAGATTAAAGTAGTGGGGGTGCTGTGTGTTAAGGTGACCAAGGAAGGGCTCCTTAAGGAGGTGTCATTTCAGTGAAATTAGGAGGGGAGCCATAAAAAGATGGGGAGGAAACAGGAGGAAGGACAGTAAGTGGAGCAAGAGAGTAGTTCTGAGATCAAAGAGGGAAGCAGGGCCAGACCACTGGGGCCTTAAAGACCTCTGTAAGTTCTTTGAATTTTATTCCTGATATGAAGGGAAGCCCTTACAGGGTGGCGCTCAGGGGAAAGTGTGATCTTCTGGTGCAGAAAGACCATGCTGGCTGCTAACTGAGAAACAGACAGGGTAGGGGCAAGAGTTCAAAGAGGAAGATATAGTGGCAGGCTTGCAGATATGTGTCTCAGGAGAGCAATGGTTAAACCCTGGAGGAGGTAGTAGAGGTGGGTGGTAGTCAGATCGTTGATTCATTTTCAGAGGCCCCAGTGATGAGTGTCTACCTCAACCTGGTGGCCTCAGCAATGGGCTCTGGAGTGAATTCTGACCCAATTGGCTGGGCCAATTGGAATACAAACTCAGGCTGTCACAAGCCTCTCAGGTATTCTGTCATGTACACGGCAGGGTCTAGACATTGAGTGGTGGAACCTGAATTAGGAGGTGAACATTGGAAGCTCTGATCCAGAAAGTATCTTCGAATCTTACAGTTGGTTTGGAAATTGTGGGCAAAGATGCTGGAAAATGTAATATGTCCAGCATGAAGTCAATTATATGTGGGTTTCCAAGAAGTGGCAGGTATAATGCTCTCTCAACATCTCTTCTAGGAGGCAAATTAGTAGATATAGACTTATTTAAAAGACTTGCTAACTGATGGGAAAAGACCAAAAGTAGCATGCCAATGTTCAAGTGGATTGCTAGACTACCTGTTTGCTTTATACTTGCTTTTTATTTAGTTACCTGGCTGGTTGACAGCACTGATTCTAACAGACAGATGGAGAAAATGTGTCACTGACAGAGAAACAACTTTGTGAGTGATCACTAGCTGTCTCTAAATCCAGGAAAGAACTGAGCCAACATCTCCAGTGCAAACCAATGAGGAATTTGTTTTTTGGGTACGTGTCATTAGAAGGGATAAGTGGGTATTTTCTAAAAATCTTTCTCTCCTGAGTTCTTTCTCATCAGAATTATATAGGGGCCTCATTCTCATGGCTACCCTGTCACTTGGAGTATGTTGGGGAGTAGAAGGGGAGCAGATTGGAAGGCAAGGTGTGTGACAGAAGACTGAGACCCTGGTTTCAGTTAAACTCAGGAGCGGGTGTTTTCATCATAACAGAGCCAGCAAGCAGTAACAGCTCTGTTCTGCTCCAAGCATTTCCAATGGGCAAAGGAGTGCAGAATCTCAGCTATTTTTCAGCAAACCAAAAAGAGGTGAGGATGAACAGGCAGATGAGCTAAAAAAACTGTCAGAAGGATGTTCAATCCTACACAGACAATTAAAGCACAGCATAACTTTCTACAATTTTTCATTTCTCCTTCAGTATTAGGATATGGGAATTCTCAAAACATATTTAAAGCATCACAAAGAAGGTGCTTCTCCTGGGTGAGATAGGTCCCATTCTTATCTCACCATAGGCACAGGTGGTGGCATTTCTCTCATGGCTGAAGACTTGCAAAGGGCACTTGGGTGAAACGTGGTTTTATATTTAATAGACACAGACTGGGTTCATTAAAATAAAAGGATGTTGTTACAATTTTCCCAGCGTCAAAAGGAACACAGATGCTCCTCAACCCAAAACAGCATAGTCCCAATAAAAACCATCATAGCTTGGAAATATTATAGGGTGAGCATGTATTAGTACCC
Organism: Glaucomys volans; assembly: GCA_020662805.1. Lineage (NCBI taxonomy): Eukaryota > Metazoa > Chordata > Mammalia > Rodentia > Sciuridae > Glaucomys > Glaucomys volans. Next base: position 279,775 of record JAJEJO010050041.1, on the reverse strand, counting down.
CACCTACTATACATCCCAGCTTAGCAGCACAGCACCCTGGAATGTCCGTGGCTTCCCCTCGTGACTGCATGGCTGACTGGGAACTGGGGCCCAGTCCACTGCCCAGCATCACAAGACCATCAGACCACATATTGCTAGACCTGGAAAAGATAAAAAATTCAAACCTCAAAGCATGGTTTCTACAGAATGTGTATCACTTCTACAACATAGAAAAATTAAAAAAAAAAAAAACGTAAGTCCAACCATTGCAAGTCAGGGACCTTTCACACTGCTTGTTTGGTTTTGCCATCCTGGGGATTGAAACTCAGGGGTACACCTCCACTGAGCTACATCCCCAGACTTCTGTATTTTTAACTTTGAGACAGGGTCTTGCTAAGTTGCCCAGGCTGGCGTTGAACTTGTGATCCTCTTTCTTCAGACTCCTGAGTTGCTGAGATTATTGGCATGTGTTCCTGCCCCTGACATGAACCGTTTTAAAAAACTGTATCTTTAGAAAGCTTGTTAAGGTCTTTTTTTTTTTTTTTTTTTTTTTGATTAGTCTGCAGTAACAGAATGACAAATAAGTGTAATCCTGTTCAGATCTGAAGTTCCTTCTCTCACTGTGTGGCACGCACCTAGCTGGCGTGGTCCTACTTTTCAGACCCGCATGGACTGGCCCTGAAGGACCAACTGCAAACCCTTATTGGTCTAGGCAGCCTTTCTCAGGCTGTGACTTGAACACTAACGCTATTCAAGGCAGGAGGTATTACATTTTTATGTTTGAGCCCTCATTGATCTGTGTGTATGTGCTTTGGGACTCTTAACAGTTGTATGGGTAATGTTTCTTAAAGATATTTGGTTGAAGAACACTTGGAAGACAAATGCTTCACCAACTGGGGCATGCTGATGCAGAATCCTGATGAAGGTAATGGAGTTAAGAGCCTTACGGTGGTGTGGAAAATAGCAATAGGAGTTTATGTGAGCAGGCAACTGCCCTTGAGCAGACTGTTATGGTTTGGATATGAGGCATCCCCCCAAATTCCTGTGTTAATACAGTAATATTCAGGGGGTAAAATGGTTTGATTATGGGAGCTGCAACCTAACCAGTCCATTCTAATTTGAATGGGATTAACTGGGTGGTAACTGTAGGCAGGTGGGGCATGGCTGGAGGTGGGTCACCGGGAGTGTGCCCTTGGGAATTATATCTGGTCCCCCGGCTCTTTTTGCCTCTTGAACTCCACGAGCGGAACAGCTTCCCTCCACCAAGACCTTCTGCCATGATGTTTTGGCTCACCTTGGGCCCAGCCAATGAAGTTGGTTGATCATGGACTAAACCTCTGAAACCATCGGACAAAATTACCTTTTCTTCCTCTTACGTATTTTGGTCATAGTGATGAAAAGCTGACTAACACTGGGACTGTGTGTGTGTCTGGGGTGCCATTCCAAGTGAGAACATACAGACAGGAGGGCATGGGAGGTGGTGGAGAGTGTGAGGGGCAGGGAGTCGGCAGCACAGATTCACATGGAAGATGGCAAGAGAGAAAACTGAAAGTGAGGTTCAGATTTGAGTGTTGACCAGTCTAGACTTCATTTGGCCTACACATAGCATGCCACTGGGATTTTTTGAATGAGGTTTATTTTGGCTCACAATTTTGGAGATTTCAGTTCATGGTTGGTTGGCTTTGCTGCTTTGGGGCTGTGGTGAGACAACACATCATGAGGAGCGTGTGAGGCAGAACACATCTACTCACCTCATGGCCAAGAAAGAAGGGGCTGGGGCCTCACTATTCCCTTTGAGGACATGCCCCCAGTGACCAGAAGAAGCCTGAGTGACTCCATCTCTTAAAGTTTCCACCACCTTTCTAGAACATCACCCTAGGTACTAAGCCTTCAACATATGGGCCTTTCAGGGACATTAGAGATTCAAACTATAGTAGTATCCATCCAAGGATGAACGAATGGACATAGAAAATACATGTATATATACACAATAGAATATGATTCAGTCATGAAAATCGGAATCCTGTCTTTTTCAACAATATGGATTTCAGAATTAGAGAATATTAAGCTAAGTAAAACATGCCAGCCAAGGAAAGACCAATACCACATGCTCTCACTTATTTGTGGAATTCAAACAATCAAATTCAAAGAAGCAGAGAGTAGAATGAGATTAAGGGATGAGGGGCATAGGGAGGTAATGGCCAGTATACAGAGTTTCAATTATTTTATACTGTTTTCATAAACCCTATCACTTTGTACTCCATAAATATATACAACTAAAATTTATCAATTTATAATAAAAAGAAATAAATATGTACATGCTGTGTAACCTTCCACTAGTTCACAAGGGGGTTCAGCAGGACCAGGAATTGTGCAAAATGGTGCGAGATGATAAAATAACATCACAGCACACAGTTCCTGTTCTGACATGTTTTATTGTAGATGCTCTTTCAGACATTCCTATGCCATGTTCCCCATAGTCAAATAACCTGGATACAGTCAAGAAGTAATTTTTCAGATAAGTAGAATCAGGGATCAGATGCTTTTTAAAATCATTTCAGACATTTTCTATTCTTCTTCTTCTTCTTTTTTTTTGCAGTGTATTTGCAGTGTTTCTGTTTGAACCCTGGACTTTGTGCATGCTAAGTAAGTGCTCTACCACTGAGCTACATCCCCACCCCTAGTCATTTCCAAGAGAACAGTCATAGCGTAATGATATTTTAAAATGCTGCTTTAACCCCTTGAATGAATCTCTATAGGGCAATCATGCCCCGGGAGACTGAATAATTAAAACATCCTGCCATGGCCCATGACCTTGGGCAACTGGGACTCTATGAGGACCAGGGGAGCACACGAAGGACTAAAGATTCACAGGTGACTGTGGTTAGTACCTGAGGCCATACCTGCTACAGGTTAACTCACAAAACTCCCAGAACTGGAACCATCCCCACTTGGAGCCCAGACAGGCTTCCAGTTCTCAAAGCCATTGTACATGTAAAGGCTAATTTCTGAACTTAGGAGGTACCAGGATGGAAATGTGGTTTCCACTAAAGGGAAAAGAATGTGAGCTATGTGGGCCATTATCCCAGCTTATCCTTTTTTCCACCTTCCTTTCTTCCTCAGCCTTAAGAATGCTGTGCAGCAGAGAGGAGCTGATGATCCACAGTACAGACTAAAGAGCTACAGTCATGGGATCAGAGCCAGAGAGATTTCTGGAATTAAGTGGAATGCTAGCTACCCTTCTAGAAAGAAGTGTTTCCAATGGTGCCTGTATTTTAAAGTGAACTATAAAGATGCCTTTGAGTCCCTGAAGTTTCTCGTAAGTAAGGATGGTAGTGGTGGTGGTGGTGTAGGGAGGGCAGGGCCTGGTAGTCCAGTCTGCAATTTCATGTGCAACCTTTTGGAATCTTCCCTCCTGATGTTGTACAGCAGCCTATCCTGTGAGTTGTCTGATGGAATATGCAGTTGAAAGTATGTGTGGGGTAAAGAAAGAATGGGCCTTGGCTCATATGCAGGGAAGGGGGCACTATGACTGCAGTGGATATTTCCTTTGAGGTGGCCCTTCAGGGCCCTGAGGATGCAGAATTATAGAGGTCAGGTTACGAGTGTTCACCTCCTCTAACCACCTACTGCCACCCTGGTCAGCAGGTGGGGAGTGTTTGTGCGTGTGGGAGGAGCTAGAAAAGGAAGATGCCCCCGTGAGGGAGAAGAAAATGTGGTGAAGCTGGGGGAGAAGATGTACAAAGACCCTCAGAAAGAAAAATAATCTTTCTCTATATTAATTAAGCCAACCCATTTCTCATGTGGGGGGCATTTTTGGATATTAAAATTAAAAAACTGCTAAGTGATCACTGAGCACCAAATTATTTTATAACCTTGTACTAAAACCAGTGATTTCTCCTCTCGCACTTCAGAATTACCAAAATATTCTTGCCTAACAGCAAAGGGGAAAGAATTGTGCGTCTCTCTGTATGCTTTTGTTTTTTCCCCAAATGCCCATTTGTTTTCAACTCTGAGTGTCTCCTTTGTCCCCTTTCCTGCCTGACCGCTGTTTACAGGTGAGCATGAGCAGCAGGAGGAGGGGCAGGTGCCACAGGCTGCAGAAGAACAGTCTCCGGGAGCTCTTCCGGTCTGCATCCACGTAGAACCGGAAGCCGAGGTAGGCAATGTACAGGTTGATGGGGAGGGAGATGATGGGGAAGGCCCATGTGGTGATGTCCAGGACTGGGGCGGCCACTGACAGTCCAGTCAAGGCCAGACAGTGGCGCAGTGCCACACGCCTGCACAGGCCAGGGTGAGTGACTGACATCATGCAGTAGCCTCCCCGGGAGTAGTCTTCACGGAGGCCCCAGCTTAGGGCGTTGAAATGAGGAAACTGCCAGGAGTAGAGGATTCCTCCCAGAAGAAAGGCTCCTGCACAGAGGTTCAGGGGAAAAGAGGGAAACAAAGTCAGGTCATTATCAGAGATTTCCAAAGGAACAGGTCTCTGTCCCCCAAGAGCTTGTCTGGCCCTAAGAGCTGTTTCTGGATCGGATCAGCATCTGCCAGTCTTTGATCTCACCTGCTCCTGCAGATCAGCCTCGAAGGTGAGGCAGGCTGGTGGGGGAGCTGGATGTTCTAGACTCTCTGCCTCCTCACCCAGAGAGAGGTCTTCAAGGGGAGGGCTGCCCCAAGCTGCTGGATGCTTAGCATCTGTGGGTCCTGCCCATTCAACACTCCTCACACTTTCCAATACTGTGACAACAGAGGCCCCTATGAACTTGCCATTACTTTAAGGAAATTTGGTACTGAGCTCAGTGCTGACTCTTGGTGGGAGCCTTGTGCTAAAAGCTTCTAGCTCCATTTTCATAGCTGGAACTTGGGGCATGAGGAGCTTCAGGGATCTGGAAGCAGGGCTGCAATTTGGAGGCCACTCCAATCCACCTGACTACTTCTGGGAGCATTGCTCTCCTACAGGGCAGTTAGCAGCTCCCCATTCAGCAGTGACACAGAACTGAGCACACCTCTGGAACAGTGCTTGAACACTCTGGCTTCTATGCGTTTGCCTATTTTACCAGTGGTCTGCCAGTGCTTTCAGGGTGGGTGCCAGCCTGCTCCTCTCATGATTCCCCAGAGCCTGAGGCAGTAGTGCAAGCAGGAGGTACTAAGACAGCATGTGCTAGAGAAACAGGGTGACTCTGCTTCGGCATATAGGAACATGGTCCCAAAGTAGAATGATAACTTGTCTATGGCTTTATAATTTTAACAAGGACCTAATAAAAGCACCATTTAGCACAGGGTCTTCCCACCACTGAAGAACACACTGAAGGAGCCAAAGCAGGACTGAGAGGTCAATGAGGAGATGAAAGATGATGGTAGTTAGGACTGGGTGGTAAGAACGAAGATGGAAACAAGAGAGAATTTGAGAATTCCAGTGGGGACGGGAGTGGGAGGAATTGAGAGCAACTCCTGGGCTCATGGCTCTGCAGAGATGCCACTTACTGAGATGATGAAGGGAGCAGATGGGGAGCAAAGGTCATATGGCCTTGGGTGTGCCAAGTCCTGAAGCAGGGTCTGGCAGCCAGAGTGTGGACGTGGGCTAGAATACACAACTGTGAGACACACGGAGACAGACAGACAGACACACACACACACACACACACACACAAACACACACACAAATTCCTGAGTCACAGTGTCCTGTCAGTCATTTATGCTTCTTGAATGTGAATTCCTTAAGGGTATGTTCACTTTCCTTTGTATTTAGAGAGACCAGAAGAGAAACTCCATGATAACGTGCAGTAAAGGGTTTGTGGACCCATCAGTGGGAACCAATGTGGAAAAGAACTGATTTACCAAAAAAGAATCCCCAAGATCACTGTTTCTCAAGGCTTATAAGCCAGGGAAGCAAAAAGTTAGGAACAGTCTTCTGTCCCCTTTCCCTCCTCTGGAACTGTCTTAGACTCTTACATGTCCCTGCTTCCTGCTTGGAGTCCTGAGCACAGAAATGAGCATTTACTAACCTACTGTGTAATTCACCCTGAGATGCTCCATTCCTGCACAGTGGGAGAGGAGGCTGACAATCTGTAATCACACTAGTATTTCAGTAGCGAGGATCATTTAGATTCCGTGGTCTGTGGGACTATTCAGAAAGAGAGAGAGTGCTACTATTATGTGAGAGCCCACCACCAGAGAAAGTTTTTTTTTTTTTTTTTTTTTTTTTTGGTAATACTGGGGACTGAACCCAGGACCTTGTGTATACAAACACTCTACTGAGATACAACTCCAGCCCTTTTCATTTTACTTTGCAACAGGGTCTCACTAAGTTGCTGAGGCTGGCCTCAAACTTGCTGTCCTGTCCTCCTGCTGGGTTTACAGGTGGGAGCCATAGTGCCTGGCTGAGAGAAAGAACTTTAAATAATTTAGAAAAGAAGCCTGGGGGCTCTAAGGTCCCAAGGAGAGCCTGTTTATGCACAAACCCAGGATCTTTCATCTGTATTCCTTAATCTATAGACTGTGGAGTGAGATCAGGGGTGGGTTTCACAAGTCATCTAAAAAAGAATAGGACTTTTCATTCATATTGTTCTGGGCAGGAACTTACTCATTTCTTAATTAAGTTCATCAGACAGGACAGTTGTCACGCATCAAGTAGAACTTGTGAGGTACAGAAGATTTAAGAGGACTGAGGACCTACTTTCATATCCATTAATGGCTTCCTTCAGCTTCCATAAGTCAGGAACTTCCTCATCAGTCTTCCCGTGGGGAAAGAATATAACGATGACCTGTATTTAGGGTCCATATTTCAGGAGTTACTGTCAAATTTTCCTAAATTCATTTTCAACTTTCAATCCTTATTTAACCCATAAATAAGATACATACACATAAATGTTAATTCAAGCAAACACTCTCCAATTTGAGCGATAATAATGGAAACTGCTATTTTTCATTAAATGCAGTCACTTGGTAAACATTTACTATCTGTGAGATACCACTGTGTCTCACATGCCAGGCACATGTGGCAAACAAGGCAAAATTCTTTAAAGTCTAGAGGGAGAGACAAATACAAAACAAAACAGCACTGATAAGTACAATTTAGATTCAAATCAGGGCAATGTAGCACTGGTGACTTGAGATTGCTCAGGAAAGGCCTTTCCATAAGTGCCATTTAGGCCATCACCCAACTAACTGGAAGTAGAATTCCATCAAGTCCTGAGAACAGTTCCAATATGTTTCTGGGATGGCATAAGGTCTATAGCAAGGGAGGGAGAGTTGCAAGATGGGGGCTGACATGGAATCTGGAAACCAGGATTTGGAGCACAGCGGGGAGGACAGACTGAGGAGATAGTAAGGAGGCAGGGGGTCAGGGAGAGAGGAGGGTGCCCCATACTGATTTCTTACACAGACAGGGAACACTGGTGACACACACTAGGGATTGTGTCCATAATGGAAGCATGAAAGGTTTTATTCTTGGCTATTTTAAATCAGAGGTGCTTATCAAATATCCCAGTTCAAATGTCATATGGCTATCATACCCCAGGCATTGTGTGGAGGAACTGGATATGTGCTTTCTAATTCTTATAACAACCTACCCGCGGTAATTATTATTATCTTATAATTGAGAAAGATTAAATAGTTCCCCTTATTCAAGACTTCAGTACTTGCTGGGCGTGGTGGCACATGCCTGTAATCTCAGTATCTTTGGAGGCTGAGGCACGAGGACTTCAAGTTCAAAGTCAGCTTTAGCAACTTAGTGAGGCCCTAAGCAACTTAGGGAGACCCTGTCTCAAAATATAAATAAATAAAAAGGGGTGGGGATGTGGCTCAGTGTTTAATCACCCCTGAGTTCAATCCCCAGGAACCCCCACTTCCCCACAAAAAAAATTCAGTTCTCCCAGTCAACTGCAATCCAAAAATATTAGAAATAAACAATTCAAAAGTTTTAAACTTCATACTGTTTTGGGCAGTATGATGAAATCTTACAGTTCCTCATTCAGGATGTCAATCATTCCTTTGTCCCAAACATCCACATTGTCTATGTCTATCCTGTTAGTCATTTAGTAGTCTTGGTTATCAGGTCACTTGTCATTGTACTGCTGTGCTTATATATTGCTTATGTATGGGGTTTGGTAGTATCAGTGGCTTCAGGCATCCACTGGGGGGATCCTGGATCCTGAGGATCAGGGAGGACTACTGCAATTAATTTTGTCCAAGGGTATTTGGCAGTACTGGCACTGCATATTAGCACCTTCTTTTGGAAAGATGAGCAATATAGATCCCTAAGTAGTAGCATCCCAACACCAGTGGACTGCTGGGTGGTAATTCAAATGCCAATGGAGCTGCATAGAAGGATGCTTGTTGGAAGGAGAAGCTGAAGAGACATTTTTCCAGTTTATTGAGACAAGAGTCTGGTACTGTTTCAATGACAGATGACATTTAACTTGACAGTGAGTCCTTTTGGAGAACTGGAAACAACAGAGGAAGGTTAGGCCACCCAGGTACAACTGGAGGGACAAACAGGGTGATGGAAGTAGACTTCTTCATATTTTGATGGAAAAATAAATCAATCTCTGATTATAAGGTGGCAAGTAAAGAGGGGTGTTGTTAGATATTCTAAGGGCACAGGGTAACACTGAGGTTCCTGAGCATGATGTATGGAGCAGCCCAGGAGCTGCCTCATATCCACAGGGTTTGAATTGAGTTTGAGTTATGACGGCCACAAGCACAGAGGGACGGTGACAGGACCAAGGACTGTCTTGTTAAGAAAAACATCCATGATGACATAGATGTGTGGGAAGGGAAAGGATGATTCAGAGCTCTGTGTTTTGCTCTAGAAATAGCTGAGAAAGAGCACTCTTAGTCAGGAAGCCAAACCTGAAATGGTTAAAATAGCAGACTCACATGTGGAACCTTTCTTGTCTTTCTCAAAAACTCTCCTTTTTGTGTGCCAACTCAAGTACTCTGTGTTGCTCAATACACATTTTCAGTTATGCTTTTGCTTAAAATAACATAATTTGGAAAAAAAATCATTTCTGAAGAGTAGCATGCTGCTGTCTCTGTGAGAGGAAATTGGGTATGGGTTTGGCTCATGTCACAAATGAAAGTGCTTTAGAAATCACAGCTTAGCCTTAATGGATTGTAATCAGAAAACCACCACCCACACACAGTTCTACTTGGTATGCTTCAACTGCCTCTGCTCCTATAAAAGATGTAAAACAAATTACTCTCTTCATCAGATAAGGTGAACTAGAACAGGAAGGCTTGATTTAGTCCGGGGCTGTGGTGGGAACCACCTTTCTTACGGGGTAAACAAAGCACTCAGTCTATGAATTCAAAGGCCTTGCCTTCCCTTGAGATTACATGCTCCACTCATCCCCTCAGTGGCACTCCCTCCAAGCATTCCATTTTTATTGGGCCCACCTTCACTGATAGCAATACTGACAGCCTGCCTACTATATGACAGTCAGTGTCTGCTTTCTGCTGGGGTCTGGCCAGGTGGGAAGACACCACCAGTGAATTACAGCAGGAACACCTCATTCAGCCTTGAAGGGATCAAGGAAGGCTTCCTGGAAGTGATTTGCAAACTGAGATCTGAAGATGATCTCTGAATTTCAATCCATTTACACAAGCCATGCCTTTTTTGCTTCTTTTAAAATGTATCTTCTTATCTTTCTCCAATGCAGCAGAATCTTTGCGTATCTTCGTTTAGTCCTATGTGGAAGAAATGTCTGCTTCCTTTCCTTTATCAAATAATTGTTAGTGGGTGAATATGTAAGTACTGGACATTCAAAGGGTAGCATGTCTGTGGTTACGGTTCTTCAGAGCATAACAACCTGCTGCCGTCATCATGCTCCAATCCCAGCTCATGGCTAACTCCAGGGAATATCCAGGTGTCCAGGGCATTATTGAAAATGGGCACCTGGATAGGTGGAAAATGAAGAGCACATCATATTATGCTGTGCATGAACAGCTGGAGAGAACCCTTACCCCATGGCACCCTGCCCTGATCAGCGGTGGAACATAGTAAGTGGGGCAAGGCTGACCAAGATCTTCCTGGTGACACTTTAAAGATACATGTATTTCTCAACTTCCCCCCAACCCTCAGTTATGAGGATTGAGTCCAGGGTCTCATGTATGCTAGGCAAGCATGTACCACTGAACTATATCCCTGGCCATTTCTCAACTCTTTTCAAAACATCTATTAATCATTTCTACAACATACAGACTGAGGGAGAATCTCACTTATTTCTACCACTGCCCAAGTCCAAAATGCTCATGCCTACAGTATACTTTGATCACTCCGCTGACAAACCAACCAAGGCAAATCCAGTTAAATGGTACCCTAACAGGGGAAGATAAAAATTTTCAAGTTGGAGCTCTGACTCTATGTGCTCTTCCAAGGAATGGAGTTCAATGGTTTCAGCTTGCTTCTCTGACTGCCTAGTAGGCACCTTCCCACCCCCACCCAAACCCATCATTGTCATTCACCATCCACGCATGGCCTTGCAAAAGATAAAGAAAGCCAGCTCCAGTGAACCTCAGTGTTGGGTTGAGGAGGTCTTCCCTCAGCAGTACAATAGGCTCCTCTCTAAATGTGGCTGTGTGAAGCTCATTTGTTCCATGACTGCTTATATTTGTGCCTTCAGGGTTATATGGTTATGTAAACTGAAGGCTAGCTGGGGAAGCAAAGCCAAACTCAGAGCTTCATGGTCACAGATTTCAAAGCCTTTCTTTTGAGGGTAAACACAAAGGAGCTTGTGAAACAGATCAGCCTCAACAGTGCAATAGACTTCTATGGTGGTACAGATAAAGGGAAGAGGATGTGGGGCCAGTTTATCAACTGCACAGGAGACAAAAGAGAAGATTAAAAGTCCTCTGAAAATAGGAAACAGAGTAGGCAATAGCTGCTTGCCCTTGAAGGATTCTTTGGAATCAAGATTTGGGAATAATGAAGAGGCCCAGTGGCAGAGCTGGAAGCTCCCCTCACCTTCTTGTCAACTCCACCAGGGGTCAGTTTTATTTGAAGGGAAAGATGGGAAAAGAGAAGCACAAAGCTCTGATTCTGGTGAAGGGAGTTCTTTTTTCTTTTTTCTCATTTACCATTTGCCTGGAAAGAAAGAAGCACCTGTGTTCTCTCAAAAATTCAAATGTTTCCTACTCCCTTAACTTATCAGCCCTGGGTCTACCCGTCCAGGGCACTATCCATCATTTCATTCAGGGGTACTGGCCCAGCACCCCAAAAGTTTGTGAGCAATTACAGTCAACACAGCATGAATGACAAAACATGAGTGCACTTAGTACCAATGTTTGCCTCTTGGGTCTATTAGCATATTTCTAGCATGTTCTATCACAGCTATTCTTTTGGTCTTTGGATAAAATATTAGGGATCTGGATACTGCTAATGTTTTCACTAAGGTGTTCCTTGTTTCTTGTCTTTAAAAATGTCATTTATCACCAGGTGCAGTAGCACATGCCTGTAATCCCAGTGGCTTGGGAGGATTGTGAGTTCAAAGCCAGCCTCAGCAAGAGCAAGGTGGTAAGCAGCTCAGGAATACCCTGTCTCTAAAAAACAAAATAGGCTGGGGATATGGCTCAGTGGTCAAGTACCCTTGAGTTCAATTCCTTGTACCAAAAAAAAAAAAAAAAAGTCATTTATCTTAAGCTGGAGCTCTAAGGTAGTTACAGTAAAATTCATACATGAACATAATTCATTTTTGAGTCAGATTTCAAACAGAGACAATATTTTATTTTATTTATTTTTTATTATTATTATTTTAGTTCATTGCACACAAATGGAGTACAACTATCATTTCTGGTTGTACACAAAGTAGAATCATACAATTTGCCTATTCATACATATACATAGGCTAAAGATGTTTGTCAAACAGAGACAATATTTTAAAGGCACTCTTTAAAAAGTGCTTGAGTTAAGCAGTACCTGGTACTTATTTATGCCCTCCATAAATATTTGTTGAATGAATGAGGTGAATAAATTCCCTCTATTTTCTCATTTGGACCTAAAGGACATAAATAGAGTCATTCTGTAGTTTACCAGCTGAGGTTAAAAAAACTCATTCTCTTTTTGTTACCAAAATCATCCATCTGCCAAATGCCACTTCCTGATAAGAGCCCATTTCTAAGCCCTCATTTATAACTGAATGTTGGCTGACATAATTAATGTTTACCATACAACATCTGAATTACAAGCCAAAGACAACTGACAAGTTAACTCTATACAATGGTCATCATGGAGGATCATTCCATAAATTCCTAAGACATGGGATTTATTCAAATTTAGGAAGATGACAAAAAAAGTACATGAGCTTTTATCAGAGGTAGGGCTGATGGAAAGAGAGATGGCTGTGGCAAAGAGAAGGAAGAGATTTAACCTGAAGCCTCTGAGATAAACAAAACAGTCTCTGGAGATAAACATTGTTGAGAGGCCTAATGCGTGTGGCTCCAGGCCCGCTTGGGGCTGGAATGTCAGCTGCCAGGCACTTATCTGGGATGTCGCCCCCAACCCCCACCCCTGGCCCCTGCCCTCACATGGGACTCCTTCACCAGGGCTACAGCAGGTCACTTCTGTCATTGCCTCCCTTCGCACAGAATCAACCCAAATGTTCCTAAGACAACAAGCTGGCTATACCAGGAGCCAGAAAGCAGCCCTCTCACTTTGCCCTAAGTTTGAGCTGGAAACCATTTATAATGTTTCCTACTGAGAATTGCAATTAAAAAATAATAAAATAAAAGCCAAGGTAAATCGGTAGGGGGGAGGAAAAGGCTTACCTCTGAGGCTTAGAGGAAAATGGACGTAGGTAAAATCCAATTATAACAGCTACCTTTATAAACAGACAAGCTTTGTAAAATGAAGCTACTTCCGGTGCATAAAGCAGCAGGTCACAGAGCCCCTGGTGCCTTAATGTGACAGCCACAGATGAAGTCGTTGGCACTGCAGGCTGGGAGAAAAGCTGAGCTGTTTACAGATCTCTATGCAGTGACAAATTAGCAAATATCAAGAATGATTTATGTTTGGTTAACTTTCATAATTTTGGTGTGCATATCTGTTTAATTTTTTCCACCCCACCACCTCCCAATCCTACCTCATTCACCTGGTGCTGGATAACTGAAGTTCTTTTTCACTATCTGACTAAAAAAAAAAAAAAAAAATCAAAATAGTTGTGGGGGAGGAAATCAAATTCCATGTGATATTCTTTTATGTCCTTACGGGAGAAGAGAGGGCAGTATAATTTCTTCAGTGCTCAAAGGCCTCTGGAGGTCTCATCTGGCCCTATAGCCACCACAAAAATCACAAAAAGATCCAGACATCAAGAAAGGAGAAAAGGTACTTCTAATCACAATAACATTTCCTTTTACTGAGGATCACTCTGACCCATGAGGCATCTTGGAGGCACACCATTTTCTATAGCTATTTGTTTTCTTTATACATCTCTCCTCACAACTAGACAGTTCCATAAAGTTAGGACCTTTAATATGTGAGGCTGTAGGATTTCCACTTCAAATATTGGCTGGAGGGGCTTCCTCTTCAATCCTGACCACTGTCCACTGAGCTCCAGCGAGGGCTTGTGCAAAGGTAAGGATTACTACACATACTGGTTGCTTGGGTGGCAGAGGAATGGAGTGCCTTCAGTCCAGTCTGCCGTTCTTCAAACATGTAGCCCATTTGGAAGTTTACTATGTTAACAAGTTGGCTCTTTCAAAGTGTGATCAGACTGACATTTTCTTAAAAGATTACTTTAAAGATGAAATTCTGACTAAGGAGGGCAAAGAGGGTATGGGAGGCAGGCAGCAGGTTTAGGGATAGGTAGAGACCTAGCCAGAGAGGCGGGAGTGTGGAGGAGAGGGTTAGAAGGCACACGGGCCTGGGAGAAGAATTAAAGGCAGAATTCAACACTTACTGATTTTCTAATTCTACAGGAGATCCTACTGTACGTCCCTAGTTAAATAATCCCCAAAGTACAGCCCTGCTGCATTTCTACTTTGAATACAGTACCAATTCCTCATAGGCAGCTCATCCTAGGTCATGTCCCTGCTCCATACTCTAGGGCTTTGGCTCAGGCCAATAAGGAGAACTGTGCATGTTCTTCCATGTTTCTGGAAAGCACACTCCCTCCTCAAGTAAACTGACTGTGAAATGGATTCAGAAGTCATTCTCCAAAGTCTTCCTGGACCAGTCTGGGGAGGTTAAGAGAGTCCGCAGCCTTCTTCAGAAGGCTAAAACTTAGATCACTTAATGTTACTGCTGGCCTGCCTCTCCCAGAAGATGCTGAGACAGGATTTTCATGAGGACAGGTAATGGGTAGTCATTTTCATATTTCTCAATGCCCAGCACACAGTAGGTCCTTAACCACACCCATACATTGAAGCTATTATGGGGAGTAGTTTGTTAAGGTGGTGAACATGGCAGTTCCCAGTCTAGGGAACAGTTGGTCGGTCGCCCAGCCATTCTTGCTTCCTTTTATCTATACCCACCTCAGCTTCCAACTCAACTCTTCCTTGTTGTCAGTATAGCTCAGTGGGGTGTTTCAAAGAATTCTCTATTCACTGGCTTTTCCAAAGTAATCAATGTATGGCAGTTCAAAGATTAATTGGAGATAACATAGAAGAAAGAAGCTTCCTTTGCCATCTGTTTTTCAGAAGGCTCTTTCTAACCATAAGTGTCCTCAAAGATAAGAACCCAGATGATTGTAATTCCAGCTCTTTGGGAGGCTAAGGCAGGAGGAGTACAAGTTTGAGACCAACATGAGCAATTTATCAAGACTGGTCTCAAAAGAAAATTTAAAAATGATTGGGGGTTTAGTAAGTGGTAGAGCACCTGCCCAGCATGTGTGAGGCCCTGGGTTCAATCCTCCATATGAAAAAACAAAACAAACCGAGTCCACATGGGAGATATAACTTCTGTAGTAAATATAAATACTACCATTTTATCTTGAATAATACTATCTGTCTATGCCCTCTACCCCAAATCCTAGGCATTTCTATGGAATTCTTCTAATGGCTGGTGTACTGTCTGGTTCTGTTTTTGCAGACTGTTGATTCTTAAAGTGTGGTCCCTGGACTAGAGGCATCAGCATCACCTGGGAACTTGTGGTAAATGAAAATTCTCAGAATCCCACCCAAGACATACTGAATCAGAAACCCCAGGCACAGGGCCCAGGAATCTGTGTTTGCAGCACTCCAGACCATTTGGATGTGCACAGAAGTTTGTGAACGTTGTTTCTGATTTAGTGAGACCACAGGTACAATCTCATACAAGGCTCCATTATTTAAAGTGCTTATTCATGCCAGGCAGATGGAACACAGATTCAGAAGGATATCAATCTCTATTTCTAGGCAGTGCTGTTTAAGGGAAATATCTGCAATGATGGAAATGTTCTACTGAGCTGTTCATACGGTACCTACCACTACATGTGGCTCTGAGCATTTGCAATATGGGACTCAGGAACTGAATTTTTAAGTTTCTTTAGCTTAAATTTAAACAGCTACCACTAGGTAGTGGCCACTATCCTAGATAGGGAAGTCCTAGAAGATGCCTAAACTATTTAAACACTTTCAATTCATCTCTGAAGATTTCAGCAAAAAATCTTTAAAACAAATGTTTTAGATTCTATCATCTATAAAATGAAAGTTATCTATTCACTGATTTGTTCATTTAGTTTATTCAGATATTTATTGCTTATATCATTTGTTCCATCAAATTAATATTTTGAATTTTTTGGAGGGAGCATGGGGAATTGAACCCAGAGACACTTAACCGCCTTTTTATTTTTTTTGAGACAGGGTCTCATTAAGTTGCTTAGGGCCTTGCTAAACTGCTGAGGCTAGCTTTGAACTTGTGATCCTCCTGCCTTAGCCTCCGAAGCCACTGGGTTGAAACTTTTTTGAAGCAACTGAAAGCATTTTTGCACAAACATCATAAGGTTTAGAGAAATGTTTTGATCTGTGACAAATTAGGATTCTGGGCCCACAATGAATGCATCCTTAGGATTTACAGAAAAAGTAAATAGTAGAAATCAGTGTAAAAAATTGCCAAAGGAACTTCTCTTTGTGGTCATACAAATCTTTCAGACTGCTTTGTTTTATACCAGTTATATTCAAAGTAATAACGGCCATGTTACTTAGCTTTCATTTCTGTGACTGAAATACCTGACAAGAACAACTCAGAAGAAAGGTTTATTTTGGCCCAGAGTTTTAGAGGGTTCAGTCCATGGTCAGTTGAGGCAGAAACTTCCTGTCAAAAGGACGTGGCAGAGGAAAACAGATAGCAGACAAGAAGGGGCCAGGAAAATAGAGTCCTTCATGTCATATTCCCAGTGATCCATTTCCTCCAGCCATGCCCCACCTCCAGTAGTCCATTCAAAGTATTAATCCATCAAATGAAGTTCAGGCCCTCATGAGTTAACCAATTTCCTCTGAACACTGCTGTGTTGCCTAACACATGAGGTTTTGGGGGATCGTTCAGGTCTAAACCATAAAAATGGGTCTCATTTTTCAAGACAATTAAGAATTCTCCACATGGTACCTAAAAAGGCATGGCCTGGTCCTTGGCTATCCATCATCACTAAATTTGCATACAAATAACTGAATGGATTATAAAAAGACTATTCTTTTAAAAAATGCATTTTAAATATGACTTAGCAGTTTAGTCAAATCCAGACTCTCTCTCAATACAAAAAGGTTCCTGCCTGCATGTGGACTACTAAGTGATGAATTTTCCCAATTTTACCTTTCTGCCCTCCAGGGAAGCAACACTAAAAGGCTCTATTTGCAGAGGCTCAAACTCTTCTTGAGGAAATTGTTGAGAGTGTGAAAAGGGTCCCCAGCCCTCAGTGAGGACTCTGCACCAGGACCCTGTACAACAGTGGTTGATCAAGTTTTCCATTGTCCTGAATTTGACTACCTTCCCATGACACCTCTCCCTAAGGCTATGACCTTTCAAGGCTGGCTATGACCCAGCCCTGTCTGGGACTTTTCATAAAGGTAGTTTTTAGTGCCTGGTTTGAAGAAACTGAATAGTGCTCAGGTGCTCCTGGCAGGGCACAGGGGTATCTCCCAGTAGGGATGAAAGTACTGATGTGGAGCTACTCCTGCCATGGGAAGGAAGGAAACCAGAAGATGCAGACTCCAGGGAGTTATTCACTTTCTTCTATGGTCTCCACCTTGAATGGCTTGGCAAGCACTACAAAGGCTTAGAGGCGGATCAGAGGGGTGAGGATAGTGGAGTTAGGGGGAAGAGGGAATTCCAGTCAAGTTAGGGTTGATGTTCCAAGTAGAAATAAGGAGGAGGAATGTGAGTAGGAGTGGGAGGGCTGGTGGTATGTGAGTGTGCTTTTTCTGAATATAAATGGTAAACCAAGGTGAAAATTCATATACCATCTAGTCCAGGAATGCCCTTTTTCTCTCTTCCCTCACCCAAGAGAGATGCCCTAAGGGTCCCAGTGCTCTCCCAGTCTTAAAACCACAGTGAGGGAACAATGATGAATTGTGTAGTTTGCAAACCAAATAAAATCTCATGACCTTTTCTCATCTCTATTAACTCAACTGCTGTATGAAGGAGGACAAGTGAATAATAATAGCATTAGTTATTATGAGTTGTGCCCTTACTGGCCTTTACATTTAACAATTGCTAAGGACTGCTTGTGTCCTTTGGACAACATGTGCTGGGAACTTAATCCCCAGTGCAACCCAATTGGAAGGGTGTCACTAGGTGTTTAGGACAGGAGGGCTCCACCCTCACAAATGGATTAATGCCAATTATAAAGAGGCTTGCTCTTCCACCACAGAAGGTTTGCATGGACATCCTCACTAGTGGGCCCTCAACCTTGGATTTCCAAGCCTCCAGAAGTAAAAGAAATACATTTCTTCAAAAATCACCCAGTGTGTAGTCTTTTGTTACAGTAGCACAGAATGGAATAAGACAACAACCCACTTCATCCTCAACAACTCTATGATGAGAGACCATCATTACCTTCAGGTGGGAGAACAGGAGACTGCTGCAGAAAGAAGCTAAGCTTAGTTCCAAAGGTCATGCAGCTAGTGAGAGGGAGAGTCAGGTGGCCCAGGGGTAGCATCCCTAACTCTTAAAGAACTTTGCTGCTATTGTTTCCCTCAGGGAGGGGACTCTGGCTTAAAGTTTATCACAGAGCAAACAAGCATGTACGTTTTAGAATAATACATCTGTAGATTCATTAAAACCCACCACTTACAGGATATTAAAACTGTTCTAAGAAACGATCATGGTAAAGGTGTAATCACATTTGTAAGCGTGCCAAATCAGAGTGTACGAGCTTTTATGAAGTTTCAGAAATGTGGCTTACAGGGTAACGGTTTATGGTCAACTGCCTTTTGATCTCTCATGTGAAAAATATGTACTTACATATATTGCAGGAAACCTCACCACTTCCTTCCTAAGTGTTGGTCAAAAACACTAATTACTTGACTAATTAGACTGCGAAACTTCCCTTACAGATGGTAAAAATGAGCTATTTTCACCCCACAAATTTCATTGTGACATACCCCCCAAAAATGTACAAATGTTTCAATGGTTTTATTGTAGGCAGCATGAATAATTGGAGCAAATCATATAAAAATAATAAAAATAATCTCTTCTTTCAAAACAGGGGATAATAAATAACCCTATTCTACAGAAATGAAAGAGGCGTGAAACCCCTTTGACAGGGAACCAGAAGGCAGGTCCATATACCTTCTCTGTGAACTGGGCCATTCCAAATGGATCAGCTAGTCCTAAATTGATGTGAGATTTTTACTATAATTTTCAGGAACTGTCTTTTCACTTCACCTGTAGTCACAGGCTAAGGCAGCATCGCCTACTGTTTCTCAGACCTTCCTTTCAAGGGAAAGCATCTCATATTTATACACAAGCCAGGATGTCACCGTCTCCCTCTAGCTTTGCATTCTTAGTATTTTAGAATGCCCACATCAGCAAATATGCCAATAGAAACAGTACTGAATAAAATGGAATCTAGCCAAGTTCTGTGGCGCAGAGAAGGAAAATCTCTGAGGGTGGGTGCTCATGCTTGCTCAGAACACCCATGAGCTCCTGTTTCTCATACCCGCACCCCAGGTCCATAGAAAGAAGCTGAGACTTTGCACTGAGAGACACTTACCAGCATCCAAGCTGCCAGTCGCCGCTGTCCAGCCCATGACAGGTGGGATAGCCCCAACAATAGCTCCGACCCATGTGTTGGCAATGCTGATCCTCTTCAGTGGTGTGTAACAGCAGGTATACAGGAAAATGTTGAAGATGCCCAGGGCTCCTGTGAGTGGATTCACCCCCCAGGTGAGAAGGGCAACTCCTGGAACAGCACAGCAAGTGGCAAAAGACACAGCTAGCAATGGGCTGGAAAAGAGAGGACACCAAGTGATCATTTTCAGCTCAACTCTATCACATTTTGTAGAATCTAAGCTAAGAACAATTTATACATTCAATGAAGTATTCCAGGAAGTTTAGGGAATCCTTTCAAGGAACTTTGAAGTAAGGAAGGATAGTCTTTGTGGGAGACCTGATTGCTTCTCTTGGTTTGTCAGCTGGGAGCAAAATGGTCATGAGGCCAGGGGAGAACACTCTGGGTTCAAGTATTGGTTTTGTCTCTTCCTGGCTTCACTTGATTTGTCTCTACAGGAGACATTATGTCCTCCTGACATGGCTAAAATGGGGACTATAACACAATGCCTACTTTGCCTGGTGTTCCATTCTAATGTTAGTGCTAAACGTAAATAAGGGACAGCCTGGCCAAAAAGCCACTTAGAACACAATGTTGCATGATTTAGACAAAAAATATCAATTCTGGAAGCAGTTCCACTCATTTAAACTTTGTTTTAAAACATCACCTAATTAGCAATATGGAATAACAATAGCTGATGTTGGTGAGGACCATGATTATGCTTTCTGTAATAAATTAGGGGCTCAGCATGGTGCCAGTTCTGGGACAATAGTGAATGCCAGGTGGCTGTTGCGTAGTGCCAATGCTATAACTGGGTTTGCAGATAAGGGATTTTTTAAGAGTAGGTCACACAATGTTATGTATGTTGAAGAAAACCATCAACTAAAATTCTACAAAGATGATGATTAAAGCCTGCTTCTCAATAGACAGTTTTAACAGATTTTGTATAGATTCTTGTGAAAGACTTGAGTCTAGGTAAATTGGATCTACTAATTCCTGTTTATATGCACACAGATTTATTCTTTCTTAAAAGACTAAGGAGGGCTGGGGGTATAGCTCAGTTGGTAGAGTGCTTGCGTTGCAAGCACAAAGCCCTGGGTTCAATCCCCAGCACCACAAAAAAAAAAAAAAAAAAAAAAAAAAAAGACTAAGGAGGTCCCTCAAGATTGCTTTCTCCCTGCAGAAACCATTATTCCACCTCTGAGTACAGTAAGTCTGTGTAGTACTCAGTGGTGCACTGGATTACAGATTCCAACAGGTTTAGCAGTGGCCAGTCCCCAGAGGGAGACAATCTCTACCTCACATGCAAACACATGAGACAGTACCTGCCTATTTGCAGGGCTGCAGCATTCCCAAGGAGGAGAAAAGCCCTGTGTGTTATGAGACAGTTTCTAGGAAAAGAGTAACTTATAGAATGACAAGTTCAAACTCAGCTAGGAGGAGGGTTGGAGGAATAGGACAGGCCAGCAGCTGAAAACACCAAGTCAAGCCAGAGTGACAGATGATGAGAAATAGAAGGGGCTTGATTCCAGCCCCTACTCTCTTATGGGCCAGTACTGACTCTTTCCTCAACAAGCCTGTGGCCACCCTCCCTAGAAGATGGAACCCAACAGAATGGGAATTATGATGAAAAAAGGGAGCACACAATGGATATGCTGCTGTCAAGGTGCTTGTGACAGAACCATGAACTATAACCAAGAGACTTCTGAGTGCATGTTCAACCTTGAGGGTGAATTTCTACCCAGCTGTTCTGAACCCTGTGGTTTAACTACTTCCACAACACTCACTCTAATACCTCCACCTTTTTATACCATCATTCTAACCCTGACAATCCCATTTCAGAATCTGCTCAATGACCTATTGTCTCTGTTCCTGCTGGGGAAAGCCTGAAGACTGGCATACTAACCACCCCGATTCAGGAGGATGGCTCCTGAATCGTCTCCCACCTTCGCAAGGCCCTAGCTTCACTCTAGTTCCCAATACCCTCAATAGATGTCCTTCCCTCTTACACAACAGTGACAAATGCCCTAAGATTTATTCCCCAACTTTCTCCCATTTTAGAAAAGGCTGTCTTCTTTGTTTTTAAAGATAAATTCTCCACTTTTACTCTTATTTAATTTCTTCCCTAATCTGTTTTTGATCTTTGATCTACTGACTATTGGCCTCATGCATCCTCAAATAAAATACTTTGTTTATATTTCCCCCAAAGTAAGAGCCCTCTAGACCTGACACTCTTCAAAGGCAAATATCCTGATGTGGGATACACACATTATCTGTTTCCTCTACCCTGCAACCTCTTATTTGTCCCTTACCTCTCTTCTGGAAATAGATTTCTGTAAGGTAGTGATATGCATCATGTGACCTGGGACTGCAAGGCTTCCCAACTTGTACACAATGTAATTTTCCAGATGAAAGATTAAGAAGATGCCTTGTTGTTATCTCATATATGACCAGAAAGGAGAATTTAGATGGCTAAAAAGCAGTGTGAATATTATAACTGCTGTTTGCTCAATAAGGTAGTTTATAGCTTATAAGAACAGATTTTTTCCCCCTGTGGGACTCTAAAAAGCAAGCTTTATTTTGGGGGGTAGAAAACTGTGGCTCATAAACATTTTTATTTTTCCTGAATCAGCCCTTGTGTTTAAAAAAAAGGTTGTTCACTCCTTCTCCAAGTCTGTGGAAACCAGCTGGATTCAAAGGTATTAGTGTTATGAAAGCCCTTTTAGAAAAGCACACATGAATTTAATTTATTGAGATAGGCAATTTTATGTGGAAGTTTAATTTCTGACCTGTGTTGAAATCACAGAAAATCTTGAGACTCAATTTTGGTGTTTAAATCAATGTGCTCAGGGGCATGAATAACACCGAAGTTGATAAGCCATGTAAACAAAAATGAAGACATTTACCCAGGACAACATGGCCATTCTCAGCATCTGGGGAAGAGAGAGAGCCCTGAATTGGGGCGTCAGAGCTTTCTCGTAGTTAAAGGGCAAGGGTATTCCAGCTTGCAAATGTGGGAAGTTTACTTTCTTGTGATGTTTTACTTTTTCTAAAGTTTTATTTTAAAAGTAATGAACATACTTCCAGAACCTGTATCAACAGTGGGTATAGTATTAAAAGCAAAACAAAATGAAACCAAAATTTGCCAATAACACAGTTGAGAAACAGTACTGTCTCTAAAATAATCTTTTTTTGCTGTCGTTTTTTTGGTACCAGAGATTGAACTCGAGGATGCTTAACCACTGAGCCACATTCCCAGCCCTTTTTATCTTTATTTTGAGACAGGATATCATTAAGTTATTAGGGCCTTGCTAAGTTGCGGAGGCTGGCCTCAAACTTGCAATCCTCCTGCCTCAGTCTCCCGAGCTGCTAGGGGTACAAGTGTGTGCCACCATGCCTAGCTGGCTCTAAAATGACCTTTAACAGAGTAAAACAAGTTTATTGAGCTAGTATTACCTTCATTTTATGAATGAGCAAATGTTAGATGACCAATAGCAATCAAGTGTGGTGCAATATAGCAAATGTGTGGCAAAGAGGCAGCACCCAACCAGTGTGTGTGCTGGGGGCATGGAAGGGGAATGCTTCCAGGAAGAAGTGATGTTTAAACTGAGACATGATGGATGGGTAGGTGGGACAGGGCAAAAGGGTCAAGAGGAGTGTTCCAGGTAGTGGACAGCATGCTGGAAGGTGAAGGTAAGAAACATGGCAAGTTTAAGTGATAGAAGAAAGTTCCACATATCTGGAGGTGGACATGGGGTGGGAAGTTATTAAGAGGACAGAGAGGTTAAGGACCACAGTGGGGTGTCTACACATTGCTTCTTGGCAGATGATGAATCAAGGACGATTTCTCCGTGTTTTAAAGAGGTGGAAAAAAAAAATGATCAGGAACTGCTTTTTAGAACTAGGATCACTCTGCTGCCATGTGAGGTCAACAAATATAGACAAGCCAATATTTATTCTCCTATGAGAGAGGCTTACATTAGGCAGTTTAGGCATTTTGGAGGAAGCAGAATCATGAACATACTGACACATAATTTTTATCAAATGTTCAGTTGGAATGAACCATCTTCAGATAGCTTGCATCTTTAATCTATCTTGCAGATTTTCTAAAATATACTGATGAAGCAAGTCAGTGCAGAGAACAGATCCTCTTCTCTCACTGAGTGGCTCTTTGGTCTAATGACGCCAGGATGATCATGGTTTGCATTTGCAGCTCTATTATTCTTGGCTCACTCTGTCTCTCACGGTCTTTTTTAAAGGGAACCATTTTGTTGTTTTGTATAACTTTTCAAGTTACCTGAAGTCTTCTATAAAATAAGGCAGAGTAAAAAAGTTAAGTAAACAAAGGGGTATCCACAGGATTTGATTAGAATCTTAGGATACAATGAAAATACCCCACAAAGAAGGGAGAACTCTGAAATTTAAGTAGGAAGAGGATAAGTAAAATTAAAACTCTGAGATAGAAAACAGATCAAGTGGTATCTGGGTTATATTTTGAAGTTTGATTTATCACAAAATCTTTAAATATGGTGATACTAAAGTTGTTGAAATTTACCCATTTTAATAAAGAGATCAATTTTTGAGATAAAAGAAGAGTTCCACTCCCATCCCTTAAACACTAATTATGATGTTTTGCTTATAAAATGTGATCAGAACTAAATCTCAAAGACCTGTAGAGCAAATCTGTGAATGACTGGATTCTTATTATTTCAGGCCAATTATTCTGGATACTCCTTCTCCCAATCATCTTGTTCATGCTTAATCAGAAAATTCATCTGCTTTTCCCATTCTTAGATGTGCTCTGGAAGTATCCCAAACCTAGAGACACATACAGCTATTTCTCCTTTTATCATTTATTCTTCATTTAAAAATTTTTTTTTTCATTAGTCTTTTTAAACCTTTTAACTTTTGAATTCCTTAGCAGTATGCTTCCATTTCGAGTGCTACACAGGTGTCTGGCTTTCAGAGGGAAAAAGGGGAGAAGAAAGTTTAAGGACTCAGAGTCACTTTAAGGGAGAGGCCCCACTGGAACTTCTGGGTAGATCCCAGAAGTTTGTTTTTTTATCTGTAAAATGGGAGATACTTAACAGAGTGTCTTAAGAATTAAGTGCAATGAGGATGCAAATAAAGCACTTAACAGAGTGTTCCTAAATGAGCACAGTGTTTACTTCTTCATTTATTCACTTATTCATCCATCCAAATTTCTCATTGCCTATATCAACCACCTAACGAAAGGTGGCAATACAGCAGTGAAGAATGAGAAAATACAGTCTAGAAAAGATGACAAACTTTAAGCACATTTACAGAAGTACTATGAACTCTCCAAGTGTAAAATAGTCAAAAGAAAAAGAACAAATGAAACAAGACAGAATTAGACAGTATCTAAACAGGAGGTAGGGCGTGATAAAAATAACAAACTGCTTTCCCTAATTTATTTTTTCAGACTTAAAACAATATGGGTATATATTAAGGCTTGTGGATATAAAACTATCTTTAATATAATTATAACTTGATTAAGAATTTCACTTTATCAAATTACAAAAATAAACAACTGGACAAACTAGAGTGCTCACATGCAAAATCTCTTTTTAAAATAATGATATTTCTGCTCCTGACAACAGTAGCTGTCATGGTCTATCAAGATCAGAGGAACTAGCCATGGGTGGTGGCACATGACTGTAATCCCAGCAGTTCAGGAGACTGAGGCAGGAGGACTACAAGTTTAAAGCCAGCCTCAGGAACCTAGTGAGGCCCTAAGCAACTTAGTGAGACACTGTCTCAAAATAAAAAATAAAAAGGGCTGGAGATGTGGCTCAGTGATGAAGAGGCCCGGAGTTCAATCATCCCTGGTACAAAAAAAAATAAAAAAAAAAAAAAAAAGAGAGATCCGAGGAATTAACAGCTCTGTGAGTTGTACTCACTAGAATGAAGGATCAAAAATGCACCCTTCAAGGGGTATGATGATATTGAAAAGAAATTCAAATTTTCAATAACATAGAATAAATGTATGAATAAGGAAAATAACACTACTTAATTTGGGACAGGCAAGAAAAGATCCGGTGATTTTCTTGAAGTAAAAAAATGCTTTCATATTCATGCATTACTCATGCAAGTATGTTC
Source organism: Glaucomys volans (assembly GCA_020662805.1). NCBI lineage: Eukaryota > Metazoa > Chordata > Mammalia > Rodentia > Sciuridae > Glaucomys > Glaucomys volans. The sequence goes on along the minus strand of JAJEJO010050041.1, from coordinate 254,498 downwards.
ATGGTTTATGGTGAGACCTGAATGATGATTTATTTCAAAACTTGTATGCAAAACTAAATTGCATTTTAAACTGAGATATCTTTCTATTGAACATCATTATATGGGATCTTTCTATTTGGGCCTTTCCTGCCCATAGCTACTGTAAAAAAGAAACTAACAGACTTAACAGTGGGGGAATTCTGTCAATATATTTCTATAAATTATTTTTTCCTCCCTTAAAACATAACATTGCCTTGATAACTAAACACCAGTTCTTATGCAGTTGTAACAAAGAATTCTCTATAGACATTAGGAACAAACGAGAAATACAAACTTTAATTTTATGTCTATTTATTGCACTTAATAAATGTAATTTAAATTACATTTTTAAATTTACATTACATTATTTAAATTACATTATTTAAATTTACATTTTAAATAACTTCCTGGAGAAAATGCAGTCTTTTCTGCTTAAGTAATGTGTCAGGAGAGCTATGAAATGTAATGCTACATCAAGAAAACTATATTTTAAGCAGTTCTGCAGGTAATTGGTTCCTACAAGAATCAACCTCATTCTCTTGGTCATTCTTCCAGAATAAATTATCTTAATTTATTACAAAATAAAATTTCCTTTCTTCAAAAACAAAAGAAAACCCAAAACCTTAATCAAACCAAGCCAACTTTTATTTCCTGCATAAATCCCACATTTGACCTTTGAAATAAGTTTTTGGAGGAAGTTTCTACAGATAACTGTTCTGAAGATGTCTCCCTAGAATCTTATTAGGAATTTTCTATTTCTGAACAAGTTTCAAATTAGAGATTCTGTCAGGCAGCAGAGGACTGATGTTAAGAAGTTATGGAAAATGAAGACACAAAACCAAAAACATATTTAAAAGAAATGCAAGAAATGTGAAAATAAAGATTTTTTATTATCATGCACAACCATTGAAATGAAAATTTGTACCCCATATGTGTACAATCAATCAAAATGAAGTCTGTAAAAGTAAAAAAATAAAAATAAAAAAATTTTTTATTAGTTAGTGATTATGTTCAGGACATGGAGATTGTGGTATACTAAAAAAACTTCTTCAGGGAAGAAAATAAGACATGAGCTAAATGAGGTTTTGAAAATTAACTGAAAGGATCTTATTAATCTAGGAAAAAGATAAGAAAGATTGGCTGCAAAAAAGTATAGACAACAAAACACCAAAATGAACATTACCCTATTGGTGACCTCTGAAATGCACTTTCTCATCCAGGGAGAAGTATATGATGACCCTTGAATTATGCTACATCAGTTCAGTTTAAATTAAGGAAAAGGTATTTGTACAAAGACTCTGGAATTTTCAGAGGTGATTCCCATCCTTTGATCCCATCCATGAAAATAGAGTTTCCAGTGGCGTCGTCCAATCTCTTAATCTATTTCTCAAACCACTTGAAAGCAGGGACCACCTACTGAATCCTTCCATGTGTCCTCCCTCCCAAAACACCCAGTGCCTGCCACACAGGAGATGCATACTTTTCCTTTTCCCATTTGAACCAGATGGTTTAATTTTCTGACTCTCCTCCCAATTTTTAATTTATAGGGTCCTATAAAAAAAAAGCAACTTTGTTCACCTACACAAAATAGAGTCAATGAATTTTCAAGAGTCTTTGAAATGTTTAATAAAACACAACTTATAAAAAATGAGGTTGAGACATAAAATTATCCATCCCTGCAGTTTTGGAGACTATCTAAGACTTGCATGTGTGCAGCTACTGGGAGAGGTGGGCCCTTACCTCTGACTGCATCTCCTCACCTTCCCTTTGGGATTGAGCCTTTGGTCAACGGACAGTGTTTGCAAATGCTGACATCTATAGGGGCCAGGCTGGCAAAAAAAGAAGTGGGCCTACTTAAAAATGAAGTGTAAGGGCTGGCAGGGAACTGCCACATAGGTTGGCTGGCAGATAACCTTGTGGTAATGCACAAAAAAGGCCCAGAAATCTGGGGCTTGATATGAACATTTTCTATGTTTACATGTTGGCGACTCCTACAAATTGTAGGAAAGCATAGCAGGCCAAACAAAAAATTGCCTTTTCAGGCTGCTGCTCTGCTGTCTTGGGTCTAGGTGAAAGACCTCCTCCAGGAAGGAAGGACCTCCTCCACAAGGATAACTTTGGGCATGCCACTCCATTGCTTTCAGATTCACTCCCCTGCCCCTCTATAATGCTTCTATTTCATGTATGGCCAATTCTTGCTTATCCACTAAGATTCAGCCTGGACATCAGAAAACAATAGGGGCAGGGGCTGTAGCTCAGTGTAAGAGAGCTCACCTAGCATACACGAGGCCCTGGATTGGATCCCCAGCACCGTCAAATGGCAACAACAGAACTCCTCCAAGAACATTCTACTTCATCCTTCTCACTTGGCCTCCATGTCTGTTCTGGGCTCCCACAGCACTTCTTAGTCCTTATGCTATAACAAGCTGTCTTGCTTGCCCATTCTCTATGCCATAATTTATTTATTTTGTGTGTAATGACTCCATGCTAGTCATCTTTATATTCTCTGGACCTAAAAACAATGTCCGAATGAGCTCTCATAAACCATGTGAAAAACATTATCCTAATTCATAACATCATCTGATGGGAACAGCATTTGATCATGTCCTAGTAAAAGGTGTGTACTTCTGTGACACATTTTTCAAGTGGCTACAAAAAGTAATAGACTAAGTTACTATGATAGTTAACTCTTCATATGCATATTTATTAGAATATCTGGATATAAGAAGGTACATGAACTGGGCATGGTGGCACTTTTCACCAAGTTCTTTAAAAGTATAAATAAGGCCAGGCACAGTGGTGCAAACCTATAAACCCAGCAGCTTAGAAGGCTTAGGCAGGAGGATCATGAGTTCAAAGCCAACCTCAGCAACTTAGGCCCTAAGCAACTCAGTGAGACCCTGTCTCTAAATAAAATTCAAAAAAAGGGATCGGGATGTGGCTCAGTGGTTAAGTGCTCCTGGGTTCAATACCCGCTACCAAAAAAAGAGGTACCCAAGAACTGAAGAATCCCCCATTGGCAGGATTGCTGTCAACAAATGTTTACAACTTAAAGTCATAAATGGTTTCTTTTTTCTCATGATAATAAAAAAGTCCAACTTCCAGAGGACCCCTGTGTTTCATTCATTCATCCAGAGTAATGACTAAGCTTGATGATATGTACAAAGATTTTTTTCTTGACTCTTCATACTATGGTTCATAATATTAAATGATTTTAAGAACAAACTTCTATATATTAACATCTCTATTACCAAGCTGAGACCAAATTTATTCTTCCTGCCACTTGAAATCTCTGGTTAACACCAAAGAAAAAAAGAGAGAGAGAAAAATTCCTATACTTATAAAATGTTTATGTTCTTATTACATTAGCAATATATACACACCAAGAGACTAATCATAACAATCTTTAGAAACTGTGCAGAACTTTAGCCTGGTCCAGGCACACGTCTACTAGACTAGTGTGACTGGGTGATGAATAATATTCACAGCTCCCCTGCAGCCCAAAAAATGTTTACATTTGCTTAAGTGCTTACTGGTAAAACCTTCAGTAAATTTGAAAAATGTCTCCTGTAAATCCCTATAATACTTAAGCTAAACCCTGTTCTTTAAGTTAATAATGCCAACTAAACAATCCATTCATTTCATTTCGAAAACTCAATCTTCATCATTCATTTTAAAACCAGGTATTGGTTGACCCCAATTCCAAGTGTTTTAATTTATCCTCTCTAAATAACCCTTTGCTCTGCTCTTATCGTGCGATCCATCCTGCTTATAGCCCACATCTACAGCCTGCAAGTTATGGATAACTCTCATCTGATCCATTAAGTTGGAAAAACCAATGCTGACATGGATTATTTCCCTGTCAACATCGCTACGCTGGAAAATGGATAATTCAAAGGAGACATAATCAAAATACAGATGTCTTTCAAAATAAAAAAAGGTCCAGACCAGCACTCTCTCCTGCAGGAAGTGTTCGCTGTTCACTCTGTCCTCATACATATCTTCTTGGTCTGACCTCCCAGAGATCTTCTTGTTTCTACCAATGTATTCATTTCATTCAACACATACGGGCTGCCTTGTCCTGTCTGCTAAGCATTTATACATCTGGCATTTTTTTTTCCCACTTAGATTATAAATTTTTAAGCATTACAAAAAAAATTGACAGTGCTGGTAACATAATAGGTGATAAATAAATTCTCAATAAGTTGAGTAAAAGAGATTTACTGAATTCTAAAAGATTTAGAAGAAATATTAAACCCTAACATTCTTAAGAAAGAAAAATTTTAATTAGAATACCAGGAAAAAGGTATCATTTTAAAAATACACGTGTAAGGCATGTTCGAGATTTAAGTTAGAAGGATTTCAAGTTTGATAAGGATGACCAATTAAAGGGGTCTGCACCCCTCTGTCTTCTCTGAAAGCAATAAGGACAAAAGAAAACAAAAACCTTCAACTGTGATAGAAATGGGAACCACCCTGACAGAAGAATTGTCAAATACCGTGAAAACAGAGGGGAGTAAGAGAGGATGCAGACCTCTACACCTGGAGTAAAAGAGAAGACGGGCAATACTACATTTAAGAATTTCTACCCCCATTCCTATCCCTTGTGCTTAATTGTTCCCTGCACTTTTTCCTGGCCCTGTAGTCTTGGACCAGGGATGAAATATTAGGCTCATGTTTAGGCAATCAAACTTTCTATCCCCAACCTTTGGAAATGAACAGAGAACCGAGATGGAAGACCTTGGGGACAAAGGCTGAGGCTGCCATTTTGGTGATGAGTCAATTTAAATGAAGAGGGACGTGAAGAACCAATGTTCAGAGAGAGAAAACAAAGTAGAGAAAAGCAGAAAAGAGTGAAGGTGGAAGCTAAACTACAACGAGGAAGTGGTAAATGGTCCACTCTTTCCAGAAGAGGAAAAACAGAAAGGCAACTGTATGGCACAGCCTATTTAACAGACTCACATCTAAGAAGGAAGACTCACCTGTCTAAATATTAAATCAAAAGAAAAGGACCCAATGGGGCAGCGTGGTTAGAAGAAGTCCTGACAGAGGCCTTAAGGAGAGTCTGATCTGTGCAACCTCCTCTCCGAAAGGCTGGTCTCATGGGAGTCAGAACATAAGATGGAAAAGGAGTCTCAAGGGGTTCTGACAACTTCCAAATAGATGTTAGAAATTAATTGCTTTAAACTGCTGTGGAAAAGTGCCGGGTCTTATTCTCCTAAGAACTCAGGTATATCTTAGGAAGAAATGTTGGGTATGTTCACTTTTTTTTTTTGGTTTCTTTTTTTAAAAAAATTTGTTCTTTTTTTCTTATACATGACAGTACAAAGTATTTTGACTATCATACATACACAGAGAAGGGTATATTCACTTTTAACTACTCCTTTCCTTTTGACTCCCCTTTTTGGCCATGCTAAAACTACTATAGCCATTTAATCCAAAATGGGATCATTACTGCAAGGAGACATGCAATCCCTTTAAGTAAAAGGAGTTCAAGGACTCTGGATACCTGTGATACATAAGGGGCAGAGGGAAGGGAGTCAATTAGTGAGAATAAAAAACATCAGAGAAATAGGAGGCTCAGGGAACTCAGAACTAAATCACTTCTTGATTTTGCCTATTGCAAGTCCCACTTACTGACATGTGGCCAGACTAGCAGAAGCTGCAGACCCCTCTGGCTGGGATGTGGCTGTGCTCTAAGGGCACAGATGTGGTGGTATGGCTCCAAGTTAATAGGGATAAACTCTGTGGTGAGGATCTGATAGCAAAGGTTAAGATAGCTCCATTATGACCCCTCTGGAGCATACTCTCCAGACTTCCTCTGATGCAAATGCAAGAGCTCTTTAGACAAATGTACCATGGCTCCAGTTTATCCATGTGTATCTGGGATACTTCCTGAGTGATGTGATGAACAGTATACTCAAATTCATCAAGTGGCCCCCCCAAGCCATCAAAGATTCTGATAAATAATTCTACCATAACAGCCTCAGAGCTGAAGCAAAAAGCAAAAAGCCATGGGGTCAAGTGTTTCCACAGGAATTATATTTGGTAAACAGAAGCTGCAAAAGGATTTTTCTATTAACCACCTGCAATTACTGTAAGGCAACAGCAGAAAAGACAACTGAAATAGCTAATAACTTCTTGCGTTCCCAAAGCTTTTAGGATAAATTTAGACATGTCACTTTAAAGACTGTTTCTCTATAAGTGAGAAAGTAGAAAGAGCAGTATTTCCCCAAATATCATAAAACAATTTTTAAAAAATTTTAATGATAACTGATACTTCAGACATATGAAACTGACTTGTGAGTGTGGGCACATGCATGCTCACTACTGGGGATTGAACCCAGGGCCTTGTGTGTACTTGGCAATGCTCTATCACTGAGCTACACCCTTAGTCCTTCTTTGTTTCCCTCTTCTTTCTTTTTTCCTTCCTTCCATCCAGCCTGCCCCCGCCTTCTCTTCCTTCCTTCTTGCTAGAGATTGAACCCAGGTCTCACAAATGCTAAGCATGTGTTCTACACAGAATTATACTCTCCCAGCCTTGGAACTGGCATTTTATATAGGCAATTGACAGAGACTTAAAACAAAGTACAGTACTCTGAATTCTCCGTGGGAAAATGAAACACATAATACTATAACAACATAGGTTTTATTCACATTAAATTATCTTTTAGCTGTAAAGCCTTTCCACTTTGATTCTAAAAAACAAATTACAAAGATTTCTACATTGCTTAAAAAAGTATTATATATTTTTAATGTGATCAACTCTTCCCAAAAATAATCATTTTATTTATTCAATACATTCAAAGTCACTTTCTCCATCATCTGTAACATAGACAAAAGGCAGCTCAGAAGACAGACAGGCGAGCAGCACCATGACTAGTAATCAAGACTGTAAAAAAAAAATAAAAGAAAGAAAAAAAAGACTGTAATAGGACCAGATGCATTTTCATTTCCTTGAAACACAGTGGAGCTATATAGGTCAGCCCTAAGGTGAAAATGTATTATACTCAAAATTATCCTTCAAAATTCCCTGAAGTCATCCATAAAGTATGCTGTGCAAGGTTATGTACATCCAAGTATGGAAAATAATGACTGTGTTCATTAAAGTTTGAGAATCGCAGAGTAAAATTAAAAGAGGGAACAAAAGAAAAGGTTGTCTTTAGATGGCTGGGCATTCAAACCATTGTGCCATAAGGAGATTCTGAGTGATGGAGAAGTGGAGAGTTCTAAGGGCTGCTTTCCTGCAAAGTTTATTCTATTCTACCTTAATTGTAAGCATGGGCAGCATGACTGAACAGTAATGTCTTTTTACTGGTGGGGGTTGTGAGGACTCAACCCAACGGTGAAGCTGCAACCTCTCTGAGATTATGGTCTACTCTTTCCTTTGCTACCCCACCTTAAATTGAATCACCTGACACCATACAAAGAGTTGTAGAACTTAATAAGGGTGGAGATACATGGAGACAGTAGAAGGGAACATCTCAGTGAGAAGACTGATATTCCTTAAAGAACAACCAAAGTTGTAGAAGAGGGGAAAAATGGGGAAAGCAGGTTGAAAGGCAAAGGGGTAGAGGCAGAGATGTGTAGTTATTCTGTGGGAGACCAGAAGCACACAGGAGTAGGGAGAGGCTTGAAAAGCAGACAGTCTAATTAGCTTGTTTGGCAATGGAACCACCTTTAATTCTCTTCTCTTTTCCCTCTTGTGACCCTATGATGTATTTTCCACAGGGCAGCAGAGGAATACTTTTAGCCTGAATCTGGCCACAGCAGTCCCATCCTTGTAACTCATTTCCGGCTTCCCACTGCACACAGAATTCATGCCAGATTTCTTATCTCAGTCTACTTCCAACTGCATCTCATACCACTCTCCTCCTTGTTCACTGGGTTCAGATTATAATGCTCACCTTGCCTGGCCTATGTTTGCTTTGATCTCCACCCATCCACAGTCTATTCATAAGGCGCACGGCCTTTAGTCTTAGTGCTCACTTTATTTCCCCACTCACTCCCTAGTCCTGTCAGAATGGGCTTATCATTGCCTCCCCAGCCTGCCTCAAAAGAGAAACCAAGAAATAGCTCAACTTCTGTGTTTCTCCCACTCAGGTGGTCATTTCTACTTCTCTATCACGTGATCGTCTGTCCATTCATCCATCTTCCCTTAAGCATCACCCGTCTGCCAAACGGATGACTATCATGTATGCTTCCATAACAGCAGGAATTTTTGTCTGTTCTGTTCACTGCTTTTTATTTAAAAATGGTGCCTCTCACGTAATAGGCACTCAGAAATATGTGATATATAGATGATCCTCAGCACTGGGATAAACAGAAGACCTAATGCTTTTCTTGGAAGAACTTCCAATATAAAGGAGAAAGAGACACAGGATAAGAAAAATATGTGGTAAATAAGTAGTGCTATGACAGGGACAGGCACTAAGAAAACGAAAACACCAAGACAAAACATAACACCACCTTACTGGAAAACTCATCACTTTCAGAGGAAGTACTGCTAGGTACAGAAATTCCCAGGCAATGAAAGGGCCAAGGCAACCCAGCAGAGATGAGAGAAAGGGTGGCACGTTGGTGAAAGAACAAGTAGTTCCACTTCACTGCAGTGTAGAAAAACGAATGAATGAAAACAAGCAGACACAGCATGAGAGGAGGCAGGAAAGTGAATAAGTATGATTCAGACAAGAATTAAAAACATATATTTTGCCTTAAATATGTTTTGTGAAAGGGTATCAAGGGTATGCAATGTGATCACTTAAGGAACACCCATCTTCCAGCTGAGCGGAAGAGAAGGTAGAAAAATCAGCTGGACTGCTGTTGTCAAAACCTGCTGAAGCTACAAAGGGAGAAGAGAGGGCACAGGTTCCAAGATACTTTGGGAACCTGACAAGATTTGTCAAATCACATGAAGGGGACACAAAGAAAGTCTAGGATGGCTTACAAGTGTCTGGCTGTGGAATATAAATGAAAATATGTAAGGAAAAGGACAGAATTGGGAGAGAAAATGATATGCATATGCAGGGGAAGAGGGAGATGGGAAGGAGGCTAATGACTTCTTACCAAGGAACTAAGGTACACCATGAAGCAACAGAAAAGAGGGCTTAGTAAGGATAGGCCTTGAGTGGCTCATTTCTTTGGTTCTGAGCTTCAACATTTCATTCCTTTGGGTAAGTTGTCCTTGAGTTCCTCAGTTTAGATCAGGTAGTCCTCTTTGTTCCCCTGTATCACCTAGGGCCTATCCCCATGGTGGTCTCAACTACATTATATATAAAATGCTTAACTGGTCAATAGCACGTGGGAGAGAGAAGTGTGTCTTAGTCACCTCTGCACAAAATTGTCTACAAAAGTGCCTGGTGGGTAGTCATTAAAACAATACATTTGTTGAGTTAACTGTACCTCTGATATCACTTAATGTCCTTTTTATGCATGCGTGCTGCCATCTATTAGGAACCTTTTTGTAACCCTCGCACATCTCTACATAGATATTCTCAATAAAAGTACCCTGACGGTGACAGCACAGAATTCAACAACATGCCACTGTCTACTTTTCACTGAGTCGTTTCTGCCCACTGACTTCACTGTGATAAGAGAAACACAATTTTCAATTTCTGAGTTCTTTTCTTCATCAAATGTTACTGCTTTCTTCTTCCTATCCTTTGAAAGTAATATGGATTCCATTTTTTGTTTTTTCTGGTAAGTAATTGAGATATGTATATTTTAAAGCTAATTATGAAAACAGATGAAAGTTCAGTAAACTCTAAATTTCTCTAGAGTTTCAAACCCATAGCCCAACGTATACCTTTATTTGCATGATTTTATTGATCTTATTATCTCCACAACAATGTTACGAAATGAACAGGTTAGGAAATATGATCTCATTTTATACATGAGGAAGCAGTAGCATGGAAAGATTAATTAATTAAATGACTTGTCAAGCTCAGAGTCAGATAACATTTTCACTTGTTCATGATTACCATGTGAAGACTATAGAATGGCTAAGATGCTTTTTATAGAAACTTTAAAAAGTTTGATAATTAACTTTTTCCAGTTACCAAGTTAAAACTGGATGATGCTGAATCTGGCTTTCAAATATGGCAAAACTCTCTGATGCCTTCATTATGTGACAGTGAGTTTGACGATTCAACCTATAACATAGGTTAACTCATCCTTCAATATGAGCTTCTGATATGCAACAAAAGGAAGATCTAAGCTCAGCTCCCTTCTCACAGCAATCATTTGTAGCCTTGATATTTTTGTAAGAAATATCCAAATAAGCTTATCTTTTCCAAATTACAAAAGATATAAAATGCCATTAAAGAAAAGCTAATTAAAGGAGCCCATACTACAATGTAGACCCACAAAGTGAGTTAGAAATATTACACTTTGAATTTTTTGTGCTTTTTTGTGTTCTGGATAAGATAAGCATTGGGAATTTGCACAAAATAACCTTAAAAATAAAGAGATTCTGTGAGTATCAAAATCATCACTATGATTCCCTTTATATAAGGTGCTATATAGTTATCATACAAAGTGCAGATGTTCAAAGTGAGAGAGGACATTATTAAGGATTCTGCTGCAACAGCAGATATAAGCATGGACCGTCCTGGGTAAACCCATCAACCTGCAGCCACTGTTCAATAAAATCATGTGGCAGAGCATGTTCTCTCTGAATCCCAGTCATCACCTTGTACACATATAACACTGACACCTGCTCTCCTCCTCCTTTCACTGTCTCAGTTGAATCCCTTGATCTATCTGAACTGCTAGAGAGGCATCCTTGGGCTACAAGGTCTGCCAAAGAGCTTTCCCCTTCTTACTTGCTTCAAGGTCATATATTCTAAATGGTTCTCACTGGGAGCTGTTCTTTGGTATTCTGTGTCTGGTTTGCACCAAGAGATGCCTTAGAAACCTATTTGCCTTCCTCTACAGCAATTGCTGAGGACATTCTTATAACATTATCACTAAGGGTCTGCTCTTACTTATTAAGAACGAAGAAGAAGTTTGGTCTGCTTAGAGTGGTGCTTTCTTCCTGTGAACAAACAAGACTTTAAGAAATGGTTACAGGCGGCTGGCAGGAATGCAGGGAAATTTTGGTTCTGTCACATATTGTTTGGAGCCTCAGTACTCCGTACTCAATCATCATCTGAGTATTGGGAGGAATTTAAGAGTATATACTTCATGGTGCTATTATGAGCATTCTAGATGTAATGATGTAACTGTGATTTCAGAAAACAGAATGCAGTTTATAGTTCAATCTTATTAACTACATAAATTTAAGTAGTTCTTATTGCCACTTAGCCCATATTCTACTTTCTTTCTTTCTTTCTTTTTAAAATACTTTTTAGTTGTCAATGGAACTTTTATTTTATTTATTTATATGTGGTGCTGAGTATCAAACCCAGAGCCTCACACATGCCAGGCAAGCATTCTACTACTGAGCCACAACTCCAGCCCCCATATTCTAATTTCTATAACCCTGACTTTAATTTTTCCAAATATTCTTACGATATCTCTGACCTTTTCTGGAATAAAAAAATTTTAAAAAGAAAAAATAACCCACTTTCTTTTTTTTTTTTTTTTTTTGGAACCAGGGATTGAACTCAGGGACACTAGGCCACTGAGCCACATCCCCAGCCCTATTTTATATTTTATTTAGAGACAGGGTCTCACTGAGTTGCTTAGGGCCTTGCTAAGTTGCTGAGGCTGGCTTTGAACTCACGATCCTCCTGACTCAGCCTCCCAAGTTGCTTGGATTACAGGCGTGCGCCATCACACCCGGCCATAACCCACTTTCTTTACATGGGTTCAATGTTTACCCCTCCCTGCCATGTTTTTCTAGATGAAACTAAAGCATGAGGATGGCAGCCATGCACATGCACAACTGCACGGATAGACACACAGGAAAAGGGTTCCCTTGGAAGATTTTTGCAGGTGGCGGGGGGGGGGGGGGCCGGAAAATCATAGAACCAGTGTAAGCATGTGTCCTTTCTTGGGTATGATGATATTACTTTTATTCTTTAGCAGTGAATTCTGTTCACCTAAATAAATTTTCAAAACAAACCGATCTGTTGAAAAGTTAATATATAGTTTTTCCATAAATGTTTATAGTACGTCTCTAGAATAGATAGGAAACAGTCTTTGTACAAAGGCTAAAACAACTGTCAGCAGTAAGGGTTTCAAAGGATTTTTCCCCCCAGACTTGTTATCCTACTGCCCTCCATAATGACAAGAATCCACACTTTACATGCCAAATTGTAAATTAAGTCTATGAATCTGTATAGGTTCATCAAGGCATATCATTTTAAATCAAATGAAGTAGTAAGTACTAAGAAGAAAATTTCAAAAATAATCTAAGCTTTGTAACTTAAATGGTCAATAGGGATGAGCATGAGAACCACCAAAGCTGAGAAACAGAAGTTAATTGACAGTCTATAATTACTATACCCTCAAGGCCACCCACTTATATATCTGTGTAGTAGATAATATGTTACTAAATTATGATAAATATGTATGGCAAATTATGAAGTCTTCAGTTTTAAAACTGTACAGTGTGAGATTTCATCTTCATAGTAAAACACATCCTGGCTATAAAAATAAGTCTGTGTAGGGGTTGTGAGTATAGCTCAGTGTAGAGTGTGCTTAGCAAGCATGAGGCTCTGGGTTCAATCCATAGTGCACACGCACACGCACGCACACACACACGCACGCACACACACACGCACACACACACACACACACACACACACAATTTTATGTATTTCTTTCAGGATTACAATTTTCCTTCTACAGTACTCATTAAGATTTATTTTCAGAAGTGAGATTCTGCTTGAGTCATTTTGCAAAGAAAAAATATTGCAAATTTAAATAAGACTAATAATCATGCTCTAACCTTACTCCTATAAGAAAAGGTTACCATTAATTACAGCTCCTAAGGCCACAATGCTCCTTCTTTGATAAACCGAGAGATTTTGTGTTGATCACACAGGACAAAGTAAAACGGGCTCCTAGTGGAAGGGACGAGCTTTTTTCTGATGACCATTCTAGGCCTACTGACTACTTGCTGGGCCTCTTCCTATACTTCTCCTGGTTCTAAAGGGGGAGCGCAAATTCACTGAGGAGAAATGAGTAGACGAAATTCCAAATCATTAAGAACTGTGATTGTCCATGGGCAAGAGTAGCTTTTCGCTCTTGGGATGGGTTATAGAGATTGCGTTCTACCCTTTTAAGACAACTTTACCCAAATAAAAGCACTTCCGATGATTTCTAAATCTATAAACAACACACAACTTTGTTTATATTTCAACAAAAGGAAGTAAAATATCAGTAGAACAGAGGGTTTTGTGCTTATATATTTTCACTGGGCTTTATGTCCTTTATAATAAAATGATATTACAAATTCATTAAGAATTGACTAAAAACAACTAATATTTAAAATCATTTTACATAGACTTTATCTACATTTGTTTCCTTTATTGTTTTATTGAACATGTGATTACTTGATCCATAAGTGTTATCCTAATAAATTTTAAGCTCCATGAGGGCATTTCCCAGACATATAAAGAGAGGATTCACTGATTCAGAAGTCAATATAAACTATTTGGCCCTTTTTTATTCTTCCAGGATTGATATATATGTGATACACACACACACACACATAATTAGATTAAAAAAATAATTTAAAATGTTAGTTTAGAGGTCTCCAAGAAGTAAAACGTTTAATTATTAATCATTAGTGATATTAAAATATTTATATGTCTTTTAGTTCTACTTAATTGAATTTGGTGAAAAGGAGAGTAATGGAGGCAGTACTTTACTTGGCATATAATAGCATTATCAGTTTATCTGAAAAAAAAGGTTTTAGACACATCCTTCTTTGGAGATCCTATATGGATCTGTCTGAAAAACACATGTGTTAATGCACTGCTTTTATCTTCAGCTACTACAAGTAAGACAAAGACCATGTCTCAAAACTGAATTTAATAAAATCATCTACTAGTATAAGTTATTCTCACAAAACCTTGTTCAAATCTTAGATTTATCTTAAGTGCTTTCTGCAACCTTTTGGTGAGAAGTGAAAAGTACTACATATCCATACCAATTTGTCCCTTTGCAAGTGTGTTATCTTCACTTCAAGCTCAAGGAAAAGTCTGGGAGATGCTTCGAGATGAAAAGACAAAGGTATGTTCTAGAATGGAAAAGAGAATTATATTCATGGTTTTACCTGATCTGTCCACGAACCAGAGGTCTGTTTTTTGTTCTATTCATGTTTGAGTCAAAGGGCACCTCAAAAAACTGTAAAAAGAATGAAAAAAGAAAAGATTAAATATAATATGAAACAATCTTTTGCTGCCAATTTAGGATTGAAAAAGTTTTCAGAGTAAACTTCATTTTGATAGCATGAATTAATATCTTGGCACTTTTTGAAGAAAAATTCCCTGGGGAAGACACATTTTAAAAAGCAATGTGCAGGGTTGGGGTTGTGGCTCAGTGGTCGAGCACTTGCCTAGCATGTGTGAAGCACTGGGTTTGATTCTCAGCAACACATACAAAAAATAATAAATAAAATAAAGATATTGTGTCTATCTACAGCTAAAAATATTCTTAAAAAAACAATGTGCATTAATAATCAGGAATATTATTTGAAAATTGCTAGGTTCTTCAAAACTTTCAGGTTTAAAGCATTAGTTTTATAAATGATTTCAGAATGCTTCACACATCCCAAAGCCTGTGTTTTAATCAGGATCCTCTGGGTTACTGAAGTCAAGAGCCAAGACTAAAGTAATTAAGATTCCCAATGAAACTATACAACTGTTGAGGTGAGACTGTGATTAAGGTAACCATCCTTTCTGCCTGGGACAATTCTAGTTTATGTCATGGTGCCAGCATAGTTATCAGAGTTATCTTTCCCAGCTTGGACAACAGATTGGCCTTAGCAATCTAATAATGACAGGTAGCAGTTTTTGTTTTTGTTTTTGTTATTGAAAGACAAGGTTCAGGGAATTAGCAAAACTTATTTTCCGAAGCCATAAAAAATGACAATATGATCTTAAGTTTATTATCAATGTCTTTTACTTTTCACTTCTTTTGGTACAACAGAGTGCTCAAAAATCTAATCAGGTTAGATATTTGAGAATATCTTGAACTAAATGGCCATGAGGTAAATCAGTAGAAGAAATAAAAATGTAGTGGAAGGCCTAAGTCAATATTTCCCCAACTATGTTTCCTAATAGTCCCTGGAGTTGTTTCCAGAAAGAATGACTTGATGGTTAAATCATAGTATGATACGGGCTCTGAGAAATCCCAGAGTGAAGAATTCTAATTAACATTGCTCAGCCAGTGTTTCCCAAACTTATTTGACCATGAAATCTTTTCTCAAGAAAAACATGTTTAATAGATTTCAGAAATGTTTGTTCTGAATATATTCAAGTGATAGGAATCATTCTTACCCATGTCTCCCAAATCACAGTTCTTTTATAGTGAATTGTACTCACTATGAATTCTATAAGTACTAGAGAAAAATACTACCGCTAAAAATAGTCTAGAAATAAAGTCATAATTTATTTATTATTAACTACAAACAGGTAAATGTAAAAATGAAAAAAATTTTGTTCTGAATTAAGAAATTCAGAATTTATCCTCATGGGTTAAGACACCTTGTCATTTGTGTTCCTTTTAATTTTCTAAAAAAAATTGACATTTCTTTTCCTCTTATGTTATGGTACACATATGTCTTTGTTTTCAATTTCTTTTACAATGTCTTAATGCTAAACAATGACATCTTCCAACATAATTACTTTTACTTCTTTCATTTCTTTCAGATTACTGTACTCATTTTACTCATGACACTCTGTATAGTTATCCATGGTGAAGATTCCCTGTTACTTAGTTTCTAGCAGCCCTAGTCCTTGGCACTTGGTTAATGACTATCCACTCACAACTCACTTAGCCAATGGTCAGGTATCTGAGATTCTTAGATCTTTAAACTAAAACCACCACATACCAATAATAACTACCACTATGCCACCAAAAAATTAAGAGAGCATATATTATATGTAATTATAAGACAATAGATCTTCTCTTATGGCTAACTTTTATGATGATGGGTCATGCATGTTAAGCATTTTACATGCACTGTGAAAGAAAGCGCAAGCCAGGCCTAGTTTTAGAGCTTTCTGGGTACTACTGCAGCACAACAATGTGGCTGTAGTCAGGGCAAGAAATTAAATGTTAAGTGAAATAAGCCAGATACAAAAAGACAAATACAATGTGTTCTCTCTCATGCATGGAAGCTAAAAGAGTTAACCTGAATTTGGAATAGTGATTCCAAATGGCCGAGATACGGGGTGAGAGTGGATCAAGGGCGGTTGGACAATGGATATAAAACACAATTAGATAGAAAGGATAAATTCTGGTTTTCCATACCACAGTGGGATGAGTCCAGTTCACAAAATCTGATTATTTTATGAAGATCTGGAAGAGAGAAGCTAGAAGGCTCCCAACATAAAGAAAGGATACAGAGAAGGAAATGTAATTACCCTAATTTGATCAGTGCATGCTGTAGGCTACACTGAACCCCATTAGTAGGGTATAAGTAATACACATTAATAAAAATTAAATTATAAAAAGAAACCAAATGCTAGGGAACCTGCATTGCCTTACCTGTTCTACCATAGCCACAGCAGCAGAAGACCCAGGAAGAGATGACAGTATTCATCATCTGGTGGTTTCTTGAACTGGTTTCTGTTGCGAGCAACTGTGGCAGTTGCTGTTTTTATCAAGCACTGAATATTATATGTGATGGATATATCATAAACCAGTGCAATACAGATGGAATTTGGGGTTTTTAAAACAATCATTCTGTATTCCAGACAGATGTACTGTAAACATGAGCCTGCATGTATATGCAATCACTCCAATAGGATGCAACGCTAGGATGTTCCCCTCCTTTTGAAATCATAGTCCTCCCCTGACTGGATACACTAGTAGGGACTCTCCTGATTCTACATTCTCTTAGTGCTCTTCTTTAGGCCTATCATTCAGTCAATGTACTTTCTTCAGCACCTACTGCATGCCACATAACAGGAATATGAAGATCAATTAGATTCAGTACTTGCTTTCAAGAAATTCACAGACTATTACGGGAGTCTGCAAACTATAGCTCACAGGCCAGATCCATACCACACCTGTTTTTGTAAGGCCCACGGCCAATTACAGTTCTTCCCAGTTTTTTTCTAATGATTGGAAAAGCAAATTAAAAGAATTTCTGCCATAAGAAAATGACATCAAAGTCAAATTTCAGGATCCACAAACAGGATTTTATTGTAATTCAGCTACATTTATTTGTCTTTACATTGCCACAGCTGTTGCTTTCATAGCATAACAGCAGAGTTGGATACTTGCAGGAGACTATGGCCCAAAAGCCTAAAATATTTATTGTCTCTTTACAAAGAAAGTTTGCAAATCCTTAGCCCACTAGAAAGAATGAGATACAAGAATCTAGTTAATTATAATAACACACAGGAAACAATGAGAGATATGTGCAAAGGATTATGGGACCCTAGAGAATGAGCTTTCAGGTCAATTGGGGAGGCAGGAACAGGCAGGGGAAATTTCCTTCAAATGCTCTTAATCTGAGGCTTCAAGATCCAGCTGGAGTTAGATGGTTAAGGGGGTAAGGCAGGAGAAAACTGCATTCTAGATACAAGGGGAAGCACCACTTGGAGGCAGAAATCTGATGGTGCTCTTGAGTGGCTAGGATAGTGGAGAGGTTAAGACCCTAGGCTTTTGTCATCACAAAGATCAGGGTTAATTTTCAGCTTTGCCACTTAACAGCATCTGTGTAACTTATATAAATTGTTTCCTCATCTGTACAACAATGATAATGTATAACTTGCAAGGTTGATGTAAGGATTAAGATAATGTATATAGAGCATAATGCTTGGCATATAAGAGGTGCTTGATAATGATGAACTTAACCACTACGCCTGTTAGTGTTGCTGAATGGCTTGTGATGAAGCTCTGGAGGTGGGCAAGGAACCAGATCAGGGAGAGCCTCACATGCTATCATGCCAAGACTCTACTGTGTATGAGACCCCCATACCTACCACTTGGAGGATGGTTTTGACAGGAAGATTATTAGGATGAGAGCCTGAACAAGGGCTGTGACAGTAGAAAGGAACAGGAACCAGGATTTTCCTTTGTCCCCAATACAATGAACACTGCCTAAAGTGTACACCCCAAGCCCTAGTATTCAATCTGTCTTTAAATAAAACCACTGTGTGTAACCTTGACTTGCTATTTTTAAAATTGTATTTTATTTATTTATTTTGTATTGGTGCATTATAATTATACACAATAGAGAGATTTATTATGCCACATTCATATGTTCACATAATCTGATCAATCTCTTTTCCCAGTACTTTCCTTTAGCTCCCCTCCTCACTCCCCCTGATCTACCTGCTTGATTCTACTGATCTTCCACTTATTATTACCTTTCCTTTAGCTCCCCTCCTCACTCCCCCTGATCTACCTGCTTGATTCTACTGATCTTCCACTTATTATTATTACTATTATTTTAATTAGTATAATTAAAACTCCACTGTGTATATGTCACATTTTCTTTATCCATTTGTCTGCTGATGGATATCTAGGTTGATTCTATAACTTGGCTATTGTGAATTATGCTGCTTTAAATGTAGGCACACATGTATTGATACACTTTGGCACACCTATAAGCTTCATTAAGAAATTTGCTTTCTGGATTGTAAGAATGATGTATTATGCTGCTGGATTACTATTTGGGCACTGTTTTGAATTTCAGGCACTGATTTTGAGGAAGTATATTGGTGAACTAAAGTAAGTCTAAAAACCAATGACTAAAAGGTGGTGTAGAAGACAGATCAAGAAGGAAACATGGCTGAATGATACACAGGTGATTCATGAATCCATCAGTGCTTACCTAAATGACATTCTTTAGTAGCTTGACACAGGAACTATATAAGGCCTGGTCTTCTTCAATATTTTAAGTATTTTGGGTGAAAAAAGAAAATGCATGCTTATTAAACCTGTTGGATACAAGAAATGTATTGGAAAATAACATGAAATTTTATAAATTCCATGACCAGGGAAACATTAAGGTAAAAAGAGTAAGAGGAAATTTACCAGAAATAAGTGACAAGGCCTGCATTTAGATAAGACAAACCCCAATATAAATATATGTGCAATATATGCAGGATGAGAAGATGTTGTTATAAAATCTATGAGAGAAAGCACACACATGCACACATGTTCGTACTTCAGGAAATCTAATGACTCATTTCATCTGGATAAAAAAGATATTATCTTTTCTATGTTTCTGGCAAAACAGTCATCCAAAGATGGCAACTGATGTCCAGAATGTAGCAGTTGAACTCCAGGGTGCCATAAATTGGCAGTCGCTTTGGACTCCTACGAAAGCTTAAATTTATCAGGACAAGCAACATCTGGGCAGAAATACCATGCAAACCAAGACTTATGGTTCATTTCAGTGAAGGCTAGACAATTCTTTCTAGCACAAGGGGATCCAAGCTCATTATACTACTCGATTCTGGTTTTTATGTATTTTCTATAATGTCTTTCAGTTAGGTTTACTGCTTTGGTTTAAACATTTAAACCACATTTCCAAAATATAAAACACAGTCTATTTAGATGAGAAATTTAAACACTTTAACAGTTATTTTAGAACTTATATATATCTGGCTTTTAGTCTACTCATATTTTTCCCTGTGCTTTATAATTTTTTTCCATAATGTTATCATTTCAGTTGGCTCTAACTACTTCTAAAGCAGTCAAGTAAAATTCTTGCAACTTGTGCTGAAAATAAAAGACAAATGTTTTAATACCAACTCTTAGAATATTTTGTCCCTTCTTCATATACAGTCTTCCCTTGGTATCTGAGGGGGATTGGTTCCAGGTTCCCTGTGGCTACCAAGATCTGCAGATGCTCAAGTCCCTTATATAAAATGGTGAAGTATTTGCATATAATGCATGCACATCCTTCCAAATAGTTAAAATCATCTTTAGGTTACTTATAATATCTAGTGCAATGTAAATGCTATGTAAATGGTTGTTATACTGTATGGATTAAGGAACAAAAATAAGGAAAAAAGTGTACATTTTTAGTATAGACACAGTTCTTATTTTCAAATATTTTCAATTTGTATGGTTCACTTTATGTGAGAAGAGCCAAAGGATAAAGAGGGCCAACTGTCCCTTGTTACTTCAAAGAATGCTGAAAGTAATAAGCTGCAGCAGACACACTTTGCACAGCTGCCCAGGTTAAACTGATTGTCTTAGGGCCAGTCTTGTGCTTCAAGTTTGCCCTTCTTCTAGTACAGGGTTTTGTTAATGGTTTCAAATGGTTATATAACCCAGTTATTTACACCGCTCCTGCGTACAGAGATTGGGTCAGTGAGTGGGTATCTGATCCAAACTTTGTCAACTAAGTGTCTCTTGCTGGCCTATTACAAACCAATATGCAAGAAAATATGCCCTCCTTTCTCCCTTTCTCCTAGTTGCCTGTTTCATGGAATGATATACAAAAGAAATAGACATGAAACCCAACATTGATTCCATTGATCAGGTTATCTCCAAGGCCCTCACCTCTGCCCTTTCTAGTTTGAGTCAAACCCACATGTGGCTATACCTTTCACCTCTGATGTCCTAATACATGAAGACTAAAAATTCAAACATTACAGCAATAAATATATTACCCAGAAATGAATTAATAACTTGCTTTTTCTCTCAGCAAGCAACTTATTTTCTAGTTTAAATTTTCTCAATCTCTTCTCTTCCTAGGAATCCACCAATCTTTTGAACTCTTCATTTTAAATTTTTCCTTTCTTGTTCAGATTCATTGCCTCACCATTTTCCTTTTGAATCAGTCATATTCTCCTTTGCAATTTTTGCCCTCCAGCAATCCTGTTACCTGTTATATTACTCAGGCTCTTCAGGTTACAAATGGTAGAAACACAACTTAGAGTAGCCCAAAGGAAAATGGGACTTTGCTCTCTCTCACACCAGGATTGCACCTGCCTTTAGGAATGACTGGATTCATTATTTCAAATGATGCAACCAAAATTCTGGCCCTTTCCATCTCTTGGATCTGCTTGGTTCATTCCTGGAGGCATACTCTTTTATGAAGTAGACAAAATGGTACGAGTAGAGCCTGCCTTCCACAGCTCTCAATCCAAACAGAATGTTCAAAGTTTTAAGAGAAAAAAATCCAGAATCCTCATGGTCATGAATCCTCATGGCCAGGGGATGAGGTGACTATTCCTTGAGTGCTGGGAGGATGATGGGAAAGAAAAACAAAGACTTAGTATGTCCACTCAAACCTTATGCATCATTTTTCTCTAAAGAAAAATTCTATTACCAGAAGAAAGTGGTAAGCTGTTAGGCAGACAGATGCTGTGAAATTATTCACAACACACTGTAAACAGACCTTATACCTACAATAACTTGCTTACAGTAGGAAGGGTATTCCTAGTTTAAATATCTAGAGAATACTAGTAAATATAAAAAAGAAATATTTATATTAGTCCTTGTCTCATAATCACTTTGGGAATCAATTTAACAGTTCTATTTAATAGAGTAGTAAATGGATCAGTTTTTTTCCTCAGTTACATGATGGAGACACAAGGTACTATTATTATATGAATGATTAAGTATCTATTAGATGCCTATTATGAGGTTTGTACTTTTCTATTATACTATGCTTTTGTATTAGTAAATATTATTAATTCAAATAGTTTGATACTCAAAGGCAAAATCTTTCTAAAATACAATATGTTTATGATGCTACTAAACTCTGTAGGCTGAAATGACATAGATAAAAAAGCAGAAATATAAATGGACTCAAGTGATAAGCTTCCTATTTCTACAAAGAGAAAACTATACCTTAGGTAAAAAGGAGGTGCATTTATTCTAGAGATGTTTGTAAGTCAGGTTCAGAAAACACAGAATTGACAATGAGGCACAACGTATTCTTCCCCTATACTAAATAATGAGAGCAACATTCTTCTGAAGACTCAATAGAAAAACTAACATATGAACCCGTCAAGAGTTTGCTTCTCCATCCATCTTCTCCAAGATATCAACAAGTATTTGTCATTCCAGTTTGACTCACAGCTTCCAAGGTCTAAGATAATATCTCAATCAATCTCACCAAGTTAAAAGGGATGTTAAAAAAAATAAAATAAAGCACAGGGAGAGGTACCTTATCTGGCAGGATTGCACATACCATTACTTTCAGCTTACAAATCAGCTAAGCTCCCCAGTCAGCCATCACTCTTTCATTGTTACCAATGTCCTATTGCCTTACCTAGAATAAACAAATTAAGACTCCTTCTCATTGATTTTTCTCCCATGAGGCACTCTGTGTAGGCATTCTGGCATTCATCAGAAGTGGCTTTTCAACCAATGTGGTGACTTGTGCAATGTTTTCCTCTAAATAGGTTACACAAGCTATCTCTCATTAAGCTATATTTTAGGGCTTCATCCTTATAAGAAAAAAAACCCCAGAAAGGTCTAAAAGGTTACCTAGCATTACTAGTGGCAAAACACCACATCTTACCACTTAAAAAAAAGTCAGAAAGTGATACTGGTTTTGCCTAATTTCAAGAATCACTACTATGGAAATGACTCTTTTCTCTAGCCACAGCTCTTAATATGTAAACACTGCTTTCTGAAAAAAAAAAAAAAAATGGAAAAAAATCAAAACATTTATAATACTTGTTTCAGGGTTGTGAGAGGTAGGGTGATTTATTATTCTTTTTTTAATTTTAAATTGTCTATAACAACCATGTGTTCTTTGCTTTGGGGAAAAAAGGGAATAAATTCTCATATAAAATCTTTATAGTCCCTTTTTTGATAACCAATAAATGACTTTCTAAATGATCTAGTACAAATATCAGTAATAGTGAAGCCTTGGTCAATTAGAACCTTTTTTTCCCCTGGAAGCAGTGACAGGTAGACAAAATATCATTCCCAAGTATTTCTCTAATACATTTCCCCCATCCTCAGTGCTACTTCCTTAATTCAGGCTACTTTATTTGCACAGATAACACAGCCTCCTAACTACTTCCCTTATTTCAAGTACTGATCTTCTCTTTTCAATTTTTACATCATAGGTCCAAGTAATCTTCCTGATGCAAACCTGGTCATGTTACTTTCCAGCACAAGACTCTTCTATGGCTACTGCTGTCCAAGGAATAAATTAAATGCTCTAATGTAAAGCTCTTCATAAAACTTTTGCTCCCTCCCCCACTTTTTTAAACCTCTGTGGGCTCTCCTCTTGCTTGTATCTCTTCCATGCTATATTCTATGCTTCCTGAACAATGTTTCAGTTCCTCAGGAACAACATACCTTCAGTTCTTGGTAGTTATCCCTTGCCTGTAGAGACCCAGCACAGGACTTAGCCATTTCTGTAACTGTCTCAGATTTACTGGGTTATTCTAGGCTCTTCTTCTCTGAGCCTACAGCTGGATACAGAGCTATGCTGGATAAACTACCTTAGAGGAGCAGAGAACACCACACTAAGTGCATAATCACCAACTTCTAGTGGGTTCTAACCACTCTCTGGCAATCTTACTGTACATCTCTCTAGTCAATTCCATTTGCTCCTCTCTACATGGAGAAGCAAATCTGACCCACTCTCAAGCCCTGATTTGTTCTACCACTTCCACCTCAACACACGACAGTCTTCTACTTTGTTGAACACTGAAGTCTCCTTAACAGAATACTCCCTCCTTTTCCTACTGTAACCCCTTCATAGGGCCTGTGCAACCTCTTCTCTCCTTATGCTACTAACCTAGGGTGAGTCCCTTTGCCTGAGCCGGTAATCCTGTTCCCTCCACTTTTGAAGAAATGTAACTCCATCAGTTATCCCTGTATCTTTTAGCTGGTCTGCTCTTATCTCCACCTAAATGTGCTCGGTTTCCCCCACTCCAACCTCTCCCCAAACCCCACACATGTCCCAAGATCACTAGACGACTTTGGCCAATGCTAGCATTTGAGAAAGGGGAAAAAGCAGTTTCCTCTCCCAATACACATGAAGACTGGGGCTCACATCTCAGTCAGCATGTCTATTAACAGGGGGTATCCAGGGTGGGGTAAGCAGCCTTCTAAAATCTCCAAATAAGCACAAAGGAATTTCTACTCTAACAGCTGTCAAGGGCTGTAATTCTCTCTTTGCAAAAAAGTATTTAAAAAATAGTTAATTCTGAAGGCCAGTTTTGAAGAACAACAAACAAATGCATTAAAGCCTACTAAAGATTACTAATATGAACAGATTAGATTGTAAAATTTTTAAAAACACCTTTTAAACTAGGGCTTAAAGGATTTAAAAATATCTTCCACTAGTGCTACTTCATCATAATTTAATATGGACACAAGACTATCATAATTAATAAATCTTCACAGATCTCTCCAGAGCCCTAACACAAAATAGGTAAGCTTTCTGAAAACACTAACAATGATAACAATAGTTTAACCTCTGAACCAGTTCCCTAAAATACTACGAAGAGTTTAAATGCCATCATTAAAAAACAAAAAGGTTATACCATATGTTAAGCAATAAAATTGGCAAATCTACAGAGCTTCAAATGCTGCTATAATATACATCTGGTCACAATGGGGTGGGGGGTGGAGGCTAGAGAAATCATTAGGCAATCTGAGAACTCCCAAACAAAGAAACTGTAAAATTCGGAACTATAAAGCAGAGGAAACACACTTAATCCCTCAGGAGTTGCAGTATGTATTTCAACTGGGTTATCCCTTCCCTCAGAAGGACAAGCAATACACCAAAACCTGGAGTGACACAGTATCTCCACTGTACACATGTGGGCACAAAGCCAGCTTGCTTCAGCACTCCTGGCACCTGTTGGTCTAATCATCAGCAAAAGGATTACTCTATACAACAGAGAGAAAGGGAGAGGGGAACCAGAGACAAGGAGGCCAAGGGGAGTAGAGAAAAATGTACATCTCATTCATTTTGCTTATCAAAGAATATAACATATACCTTTTTTGTATGCTTTCTGTAAATTTTCAATAACACATTGACAGGTTAACACATCTCTTATGATATCAGTGCACTTTTGAACTACAGAGCTTAAATAGCTGAAAAGGGAAGTGACTGGGTTATTAGGGGACACCAACATTCCCTAATCAAAGTGACTTGAAACTTCTCATTATGAACCTGCTCCTTCCATTTCTGAGATGCTAGTTATAGTGCCTTTCAACTTCCACAAAATTTCTCTTTTGCTAATTTCTCCACAATACTAATGTAATATTTTCTTACCAATTTCCTAAAAATGTTTAAAGATAATCTTGAAAAAATTCTCATGTTTAAAGAGTATATATTTTCAAGAGTATATTATAAAATGTACTTCATTATGAATCTAAATGGAGAAAATGTAAATGGTAAATAAAAGCAATGAATATTCCAACAAAATAATAATAAATTATAGTAAAAATAATTCCTGCACTAAAGGATAAAAACAATGCATGAAATATACTAGGACATTTTCAACAATTAAAAAGGCAACACAGGCAATAAACAGAAGTCATTAATTGAAATACTCTTGACAGCTATTCACAACTGTTTCTGTTCTTAAAATCTCACTGCCTTTCTTTCAAGCTTATGACTAGAAATGCCTTAATACTGTATTTGGTGTGCCCCGAATACATATCTAAGTGTAGAGTTGGACCATTCAGATGATAGAGGGGGGGGCCTACCGTTCTTTTACTGAAAGATATGAAAAGGCTAAAAATTCTTATAGTAGGGAAAGACATTTGTCACACATGTTTGATAAGATCTGGATTATTTCCCAGAACCCTCAAAACTTTAGGTATATACCTTCAGTTTCTAAAAAGCCCAACAGTTACTATGTTCCAAGAGGGCAATATGTGTACTTCCCACCTTAAAGAATGACCCCCAAATAACAAAGTGGTCAATTCATGGAAGAAAGATTTCAATACACACAAAATAGCTTTAGCTCTTTTGTTAACAATAAACTGGGAAGACATACTTCCTTTTCTCAGAGATGTGGATAAAAATTTTAAAACATCAGGTGTTTTTAAAAAAGAAAAGGGCTCAAAGGTTCCTTCTGAGTTTTTAAATAGTTGCTTATTTTTAAATGGGAAAAGTTTTACTTTAACTAAGTAAAAATGACATAAGCCAGGCAAGGTGGGGCACGCCTGTAATCCCAGCCGCTCCGGAGGCTGAGGCAGGAGGATCACGAGTTCAAAGTCAGTCTCACAGCAAGGGCAAGGCATTAAGCAACTCAGTGAGACCCTGTCTCTAAATAAGATACAAAATAGGGCTGGGGATGTGGCTCAGTGGCCAAGTGCCCCTGAGTTCAATACCCGGTTCCTAAATAAATAAATAAATAAATAAGAAAGACATGAAAGAATTTATTTCTAATTCTTATGCCAAATACTAATTTAACCCCAGAAAACACTTTTAAATTCACATAAATTACAGTAATTGATGTGTGACTACAACTTTATTAGTACAATTACGCAGCTTAAATAAATGGCTTTTGATCATCAAATCCCAATATTAAGAGAATTACAAAGTGTATTTACATATTGCCTGTGTCATAGTTTTCTGTCTGAGATACAATTCTTAGAATTGTAGAATGAATGTAGGAAATATATATGATTTTCTCTGTCCACACATCTGTATAAAGTAACAATCTAATTTTCTGACAAATGTAAGTTAAAAGAAGAACATTAATGTCTTAATGACACAGTTCCAAATAGAAAAGGTTTTAACTTCACTACCTACATTTCTTTTGAGTTTAGAATAGTAGGTTCAGGCAGATGGATAGATAGGTTTTCTAACAGAGAAGCCCTTATTCCCTTTCTTCATAGGTGTGAGGGGAGACACTGAAAGCAGAAGAGGAAAGGCATCATATTAACGAGTATGTTGAAACAACAGAAGATTAGGAACTAATCTGATCCTGGGCTAAATTCTGAACAATATTAAATGTCACACTTTACAGATTAGACATTTTAATCCTTAGACAGATATATCTATAATCAGGTATTTTACTTTAGATTATGTCACATGAACTACACTTATCATTTTAACAAAATCCTGAATTTAAAAAAAGGTTTAACTTCACTACCAGGTCATATATTGCTTCTCTTATATGAGGCAGTGACATTCTAATTTATATGTGCCAGGATAAAATATTAAATAATGATAGCCATTGTTACAACCACAAAAACCACAGAAAATGAAAAGGCAAACAGATCATTTAAATAAATTAAATCTGTAATGCTATAAAATAATGCTAGATAACGTCTAAGTGAATAGTTGGTGATACTGAATTATCTAACCATTACTACATTTATCCAAATTACAGTGACTTTTACTTCATATTTAGAATAGACTAAAACAGTCCCCACTCTCATAAAAGGCAATCTTCACAGGTAAATTCAAATGTCAACTGATGTTTAATAATAATTATTTTGAAACCGTTTCAGATGCAAGTGTGACCTAATGCAGTTATATTAATACTAAATCTCATAATTAGGGGGAAAAAATCCTGGACATATTCATTCATAAATTTTTGAAAGACTGTATGTGTAACAGTGATAAAAGAAAATCTGTTTATACTAATGTAATATTTCAGAACAATTAATAATTAATTTGTTTGAGGCATCATTTCCTTTACCATTGATCATGTGAAGACATTAATTCTGTTAAAAGAATTTTTACAAGAAAATTACCACCACATGATATATTATACAACATGATGACTACAATTAATAATGTATGATACACTGCAAAAAAGCTAAGAGTAGATTTTAAATGGTCTAACCACAAAAAATGATAAGCATTTGAAATGATGGATGTGTTAATTATTCTGATCCAATCATTTCACAATGTACATATCTACTGAAACACCAGTTATACCCCATCTACAAATATTATTTGTCAGTTAAAAATGAAATAAAGCTTTAAAAATGATCAGAGAAAATTACCACCACAAGTCAACTTTCTGAAAGCTATGCAACCAAGAAATCAGATGCAATTAAATGAAGAACAGGCTCACTGAAGACAAGTGGCTGAAGGTTGTAACCCTGATATTTTATAGTCTCGAAATTGTACCACTTCCTAACAGGTCAATGAGATTTCTATTAAAAGTATAAAGTGCTCAACTCAAAGTGGATCAAGGACCTAGAAATTAGACCAGAGACTCTGCACCTAATAGAAGAGAAAATAGGTCCAAATCTTCACCACGTTGGCCTAGGACCAGATTTCCTTAACATGACTCCCAAAGCGCAAGAAATAAAAGCTGGAATCAATGATTGGGATAGGGTCAAACTAAAAAGCTTTTTCTCAGCAAAGGAAACAATCACCAATGTGAAGAGAGAGCCTTCAGAGTGGGAGAAAATCTTTGCCACACACACTTCAGATAGAGCACTAATCTCCAGAATCTACAAAGTACTCAAAAATCTTTACACCAAGAACACCAATAACCCAATCAACAAATGGGCCAAGGAAATGAACAGACACTTTACAGAGGAAGATCTATAAGCAATCAATAGATTTATGAAAAAATGTTCAACATCACTCATTATAAGAGAAATGCAAATCAAAATCACCTTAAGATTTCATCTTACCCCAATTAGAATGTCTTTTATTAAGAATACAGGCAACAACAGGTGTTGGCGAGGATGTGGGGAAAAGGGTACACTCATACATTGCTGGTAGGAGTGCAAGTTGGTGCAGCCACTCTGGAAAGCAGTGTGGAGATTCCTTAGATAACTTGGAATGGATCCACCATTTGACCCAGCTATCCCACTCCTTGGCCTATACCCAAAGGACTTAAAATCAGATTACTACAGTGATGCAGCCACATCAATGTTCATAGCTGCTCAAATCACAATAGCTAGATTGTGGAATCAACCTAGATGCCCTTCAATAGATGAATGGATAAAGAAACTGTGGTATATATACACAATGGAATATTACTCAGCCATAAAGAAGAATAAAATTATGGCATTTGTAGGTAAATGGATGATGTTGGAGACTGTTATGCTAAGTGAGATCAGCCAATCCCCAAAATCCAAAGGCTGAATGGTCTCTCTGACAAATGAATGATGATGCATAATGCGGGGGGGAAGGGTGGCAAGAATGGAGGAAGGATAGATAGCATAGAGGGAAGGGAGGGGTGGGGTCGGGGTGGGGGGTTAAGAATAATAACAGAATGTGTGACAGACACCATTGCCCTGTGTACATGTATGAATGCACAGATGGTGTGACTCTACTTTGTGTACAATCAGAGAAACAATAGCTGTACTCCATTTGTGTTCAATGAATCAATAAGTAAATAAAAAAAATAAATAAAAAAAGAGAAAGTACTCTAAAAAAAAAGTATAAAGTGCTTAAAAGTGAAAAATAAATAGGAATAGGAAAGTAAGTGTATACTGTGTCAATATCATTTATGAATGAAAAGGGAGAATGCATACATAAAGGACAAAAAAAGAATATTCTAAATTTAATGAGTTAAGTTCATTTCTAAACACTTCCACCTCTGAAACTACATATTAAGGACATAATACAGAAGTAGAGAAGAAAACAACATGCTAAATTCAAAAAGTGTCTAATACAATATTGCTTTTGTTTGTTTTTACAATACTTGGAATTGAACCTAGGGTCTCATACATGCTAGGCAAGTGTTCTACATCCCCAGCCCTGTAATACTGCTTTTAACAGATAAAAATCAGAAGGAACACCAGAGGAATGGTTAAAATGTGGAAAATGATTTGATGGCATATTAGGCAGATATTAAAAAAGATAAGATGACTAATAATCTGGAAAATTGCTTCAAACTACTATTATAATTTATACTTAAATATTTGGATCAAACTGGTGGGTCTATGGGGTTTTCTGTTGTTGCTCCCTTTTAAAATTTTTCTTTTGTTATAATAAAAGGGAGAGAAATCATGAAAACAGTAAAAATACAGATAGATGTGGGCATATGTTTTAAGAAAGATTTGTACATGGTTTGGTTTGGAAATTTTTTAAAACATTAAATGTTATGTTATATTTTCCAAACCACATTAAATAGTTTAAGTTTTCCAAAACACATTAGAAATGTATAATTTTTCTCACAAACTCTTTTGAAGGGAGGAAGAGCCTTATAAAGATGGCAACTCAAATATACTTATAGAAGCTCCTATTGGAAAAGATTCCTTAACTTTTCAGAGCTCTTCTCAAAATGTCATTTTCTATGGCTTTGTTTATGCATAACAGTAGATATCCATGCCTATGTTGCTCAGAACTTTGCTTCATTTCCATTATTATTATAGAAGACTCTAATTTGTTCAAGAAGTTATAGACATTTAGTACAGGAAAATAGGAGGCAATCCAATAAACAGTGCACACTGAAACAGTTTGTGATTCTCAGTATTAGAGGCAATACAGAGATTCTCCTAAGAATAAGTCTTCAAAATGTATAAACTGTATTTCCCTACTTAAAGCTGTAATGCTTATGAATGATGTCCAGGTTTACAATCACTATGCAATTTTTAAACCTTTATTTACTTGATTTTATTGCCAAGAAATACCATATGCTAAATTAGGCATAAAAGATGCAGTCTAGGATATTTCACTTGAAACTCTCTAAGCAAATTTCAATTAATAAAATTTAAAAACTCTCATGATTATCAACTATCCACTTGAAAAATAATGTATATTCTCAGCTGTGGATCTGGTGATTAAGGAAGCACTAATTCTTTGAATAGATGAGCAAATTTGTTATGAATACATTGGGTAGATACTAACACTGTAAGGGTTAATTAAAATGTAGTTTTCCTATGATAATAATTCACAACTTTATCAAGGCCAGTGAAAATTTAGTTTAATAACTGAATGAATGTAACAGTAAGTGACATAAAAAGCACCAATGAGGCAGTGTCTTTTTTATACTAATAAGGCTACAAGGATAATTTACTACTACTAGTTATTACTTACAAACATTTACCACTACCAGGTATGGGATAATAATTTCTTTTGTACACTATCTCATGTAATCCTTTCTGCAGTCCTATTTGGTGTTATCATTACCTTCATTTTAAAGATGAAATGAAGTCCAGACAAATAAACCAACTGACCGAAGTCAAACAACTTAGATTTGACCCTAGGCAGTCTGACTCCAGTCTCTGCACCTAATCATTACTCTATGCACCCCATTTAACACCCTACACTTGTGCAAGAGACAAGTGCCATATAAGACAAAGAACCCTGGTTTCAGCTCACACAGACTCAGGAGATAAGACAGTTATTTACGAAAAAATAAAAGTACAATAAAATCCACAGAAATGAAAATAACAATTGCGATAATATGTTTAGGGGAAGGGCAGATCATGATTCTTGATGCAGGTACATCCAAAATTTGGCCCATGGGGCACCTGTCATAGAACATCTGAGAAGTTCAATAAAAATCTATGCTTACTTATGTAGACAGCACTCAAAACTGGTAGGGCTAGCCCTTTACAAGAAAGAAATGTGAATTTAACAAACATCAATACAGCGGTCACCACTGGGAAGATACCGTGGAGCAAATGTTTCAAACAATTTTATTGTTTTTCAAAAGAACTCTTGTGCTTGACTTCGGTGGAATCACTTAAAAAATATTAGACATAATTTCAATGTCTGACAATACAGACTTGGTTAATGTAAATTTGGTTTTATCTATAAAATGGCACAAGACATAACATTTTAAAAACCTTTAAAGAATAAACCTTTAAACCTTTAAAGACCTGGAAGCTCTTTATTTGATATTAAAAGAAAAAAAAAGATAGATTTACTGTATTATATACTGTATAACATCTACTTGTGGATGTACTGAAAAAGATCAAGAGCTATAAGCCAGAACATTATGGCTGAGTGATGCCATTCCCTTTGTAAACGAATTTTATTCACATGTATCTCTGTAATGATCAGCACTTTATGAAATATTTGATAGAATCAGAATCAGAGTATTACAATTTAGTTTACATTAGTATAGGATTGCTAAGTTTTAGAAATTCATTAAAAAAGAGAGAACAAAAAGAAAGAGAGAAAGAAAGAAAGAAAGAAAGAAAGAAAAAGAAAGAAAGAAAGAAAGAAAGAAAGAAAGAAAGAAAGAAAGAAAGAAGAGAGAGAAAGAGAGAAAGTGAACTGCCTCTGCCATTCAAGAACATTTGGAATTAAGAGCTCTGATAGAATCACAAAACTATCTGAATACTGACTTAAATCTGCATGGAAAGAAAAATCATGAATATTGGCAATTTCTTGAAGGACATGCAAGATTAACATAGACACATAAATTGCATTTGATAACTGGAAAATAGCAATACGGAATTGAAAAGACTTCCCCTCCCCGAGAATATCAGGACTCAAATCCCCCTATCATTTTGAGTAGCTTTTTTAGTCTACATTAATTCTATTTATCTTTCCTCCCTTTACTTGCTTATGATTTGGAAGAAGTTCTGAAAGCCTGTATGTAAACATCAATCAGAAATCTTAATCACTCACTTAACACCATTATCCTTAAAATTTTCTATATTATAACATTAAATATGTAATTCTCCAGAATTACGCTGTTCTCCCTATCTCTCTCTGTTCAGTGTTTTTAAAAGAGAAGTATCTATTTACTTTCACTCTTCAGAAGAATTACTGAGTTAAAAGGTATAAATAGTTTTAGATCCTATCACTCAGACATATACACATATGTATTTATTATTTTTTTTCTTTCAAACAGGAGAACTGTTGTGCTTACCTTCAGGGGAAATACTTAAATAATATTAGACATAATTTCCATGTCTGACAATATGGACTTATTCTAACATTTTTCCATTCAGCAATCACAAACTTCACATGTCATTAACTGTTACTTGAAAATATGAATTTTATAATGTTTTGTAGTATTATATAATATGGATAAAAATAATTTAACTGAGATCATTTTTAAATCAAAGTAATTGCATATATTTGGACAATTTATTTGGAAAACAATTCCTGGAAATGGAATCACTGGGTTGAAGAAAATGTACATTTTGAAGAATTTTAAATTATGCTTCCAAAATTTCTCTCCACAAAGTTTCAATCTGCAATTTCACCAGAAGTGAGAAGGCCTGCTTCCAGGATCCTTACCAACTCTGGATATAGCAATTAAACAAACAAATTAACAAAACTGTCCAGGGCTTCACACAGCCCCAACCAGCAATCTCATTGATTTTTAAAAATAAAAACAAAAACAAATTCTCAGGACACTCTAAGTAAACTTGAAGTTCAAACAATTTTAAATGAAAAAATTAGGCAAAGAAATAACTGAAAAGATTTCAATATAAGATGTAAATTAAACCTTACAACTTCACAAATAATCTTTAGGTCAATAAAGTATTATTTTTTAAAATTAAGTAACCAGCATATACAGCTATCTTTTAAAACAGTAAAAATAATGTACAAAGAATCTTTCTCTGCTTTCTTTCATTATGAATAAATTTCTAAAACTGGGAGATAAGTTGGAATTATTGTTCTGATAACCTTATAAATGGATGATTTTAAAAAAAACACTTCAGCATAAGTATGTTTTTTTGAGATAACACATTCACTAAAACTTCTGACATAGATATATCAAGAAGACAAGTTCAGAATCTGAACAACTGTGCTTTATAGCAAGAATTTCCTGAAACATCAATACACTGAAGCCAAGACTTGACAAATGTAAAGTGTTAAGCAAAGTAAAAGTGAATAAAAGTAAATCTAGACTTTTTTCATGGTAGTGAGAAAACAGTCGAAATGAAAATATTTGTAATTACCTATCTTTTCCTTAGATGGCTATTACTCAAAAATCTAATGAATTTGTCTCAACTCTTTTTTTTTCTTTGGTCATCTCCGGGAAATAAGGCATTGCACAAAAATGAACTTTCTAGACTAATGAAGTGATTTTCTGCTTTGA
Organism: Glaucomys volans; assembly: GCA_020662805.1. Lineage (NCBI taxonomy): Eukaryota > Metazoa > Chordata > Mammalia > Rodentia > Sciuridae > Glaucomys > Glaucomys volans. The sequence continues at coordinate 220,473 of JAJEJO010050041.1, read as the reverse complement.
CTATCCAAGTATTTATAAAATTAAAATAGTTTTGATGGAAGTGTTTCTAAAATTTCTATTTCTGAACTTTGAAAATAGTTTATCGAAAATCATCTCACCTCATGACTTAGGATGCTGGTCTTCTTTGAGGTTGCTCTACTTCCTTAAATTCTTAAAACAAGTCATCTTTATATTTTCTTTGTTTAGTTCTATACCAATTTTTTCTTCCTATCTTCATCTCTAATCCTAACTCATTTCTTTAAATTTCGTGTTATTATTTAAAAAAAATAAATAGAATAGAAAGCGTGATAAAAAAAACAAATGCAAACAACCAAATTCTACTGGATTAAATGTAATTATTAACAGGGCCACTTTTGGGGTGGCTCTAAATGTCTCTTTTCTTTACTGCTCAGACGGCTTTAAGCCTCCTGAGTTCCTAACCACGGTTTTGAAAAAGATCTCAACTGCAAAGCACAGGTGTTACTCAGCTGCGATGTTGAGGTCTAAAAATTGTAATAGCTTAAGTAATAGATTATGAAAAGCAGTAATTTCGTATATAAACAAAAATCTGAAAAACAAAAATGATACTATTAGAGAATATTAACATTCTATTGCTTTAACAAGATAATATTAGAAAGCTTCAGTATTTAATAAATGTGTTTCTCAAAGTGTAAAGGTTTATCTGCATTAGAATTCTTTACAGTACTCAATTACAAATGCAGATCAATGGGTCCCATTCCTGACCTTCTGAAAGAAAATAACGAGAAGTGGACAAGGGCCTGCATTTTCAATCAGTTGCCTAAGCGATTCCTTACATAACAGTAAAATTTGAGAACAACAAATCTAATATATAAAATAACTGATGTGCTTGCTACATACTAAACACATTTTATTTCCCAACAAAATATTTTCATTAGTTCCAAAGAAATCTGTCATTAAAATATTTGACCAAAATTATTCAAAGATCTCAACTTAATAAAATCTGTATACTACTCTAAAAAGGAAAAATTTAAATAAAATCCATCAGTAGAACTGATAAACTACAAAGGAAAGCAAAGAGCACATTAAATTAATTTAAAAGATAATTTTATATGTATAAATCATATACTGTTGTCCTATATTCAGAATAAAATAAACACAATAAATGAAAAAAAATAATGCCACTTGGATAGGCTCAAAGAGCATTTTTAAAACATGAGTCAAGTTCCTGCTTGCGATATTGTAGTCAGTTCCCTAAGCTATTACCACTGGGGGAAACTGGGTAAAGGGCATATGTGATCGCTCTTTTTTCTTGAACTGCACAGGAATCTATGATATTCTAAACAGTTTAATTATAAAAAAGAAGTAAGGACATTTAATCTACCAACATACGTTCTGCAGTGCAGTTAAATGGCATTGCTGTTTTTTAGCTTATTAAAGCTAGTTGATTTCAAAATCCTCTCCAGCAGTATATTATACTACAGTGTTTTTTGGGAACAGGCTTAATCTCCTTTTATGTGCTTGCTATCCCTATTTTGAGGTGAAAACATCTGCGTCACACATACAAAGCAAAATTAGGCATCTTACGGAGGGAGTTATTCTGTGCTCTGAAACACTATCTGACAGAGGTGGATACTTTTCATCTTCTGATGTGAACAACCATTAAAATACTTCAAGACCCAGTTAATTTTTTCCAGAAAACAAACTTTTTCTAACATATGCATTGTTTACTGGATTTTTTGGTGGTAAGTTAAAAAAAAAAGTCCACAAAAAAGATAACCTTGTATTTTTATCTCTTCACATTCTTTAAGAACCCTTTTAACAAGCATGTAAGCACATCATTAACAATATTCCTAAAGGTCATGAGTATGAAACAACTAGATAAAACTTGAAAACCTATATTTTTTAAATGCTATATCTAATGGACTGTGAAGACTTCATGGGTTTATATCACGAAGCTTTTTAATTATAAGTAACTGAAAAATTATTGTGAATGTTTATGATATGAAAAGAAATTCTTTAGCACTAAAGCAAATCAGAGTAAAGAGTACAGAAATACTGACTAAAAAGCCATTATGAATACAAGGGTTCCTCTCTGTAAAAGTCAACTGATTTATCATATTTTGCAAAATGAAAGAATTTCTATATGGTAACATAAAATCTCACTTATGTCTTACAGATTAGGTCAGTGCAGACTAAAACCTCATGAAGATTATACTGAATTAATGAAAAATCTGAATTAAAGACTTTTAAAACAAAGGATATTTCCTTAATTTTAATCATAAGAGTCATAAATTTATTTTAGGGAATAATGATTTTCTTCATCACCATACTAAAATTGTGATTGAAATGGCCTTCTTTCAGCAAATTTTTTTCGTTTGATATATGCCATTTTATAGTTTTAACAATATTTGGTATTAGTAGTGATGGCAAGCATTTAAAATGTTTGATAACCAATTGTACCTTCAAGTATATTTTATCATGTGCCTCATATTGTACATTGAGTGTAATTATAAACCATGTTTATTAATTCTATTAACTACACTATTAGCTACTGAGATACAAAAATAGATACAACACCTACAACTCAGAGTGCTTTTACGAAGAAATTCTTCAAGGACTTTATTATTCTAATTTGGTTTTTATAATAATAATATTGAATTTCTTCAGAAATATTCCATAATTTGAACTTTTCACAAATCCAGTTAGTTCCAATTAAAGTAACTTAATTATAGCCACAATAATACAAATTAATAGATAGATAGCAGAGGTCCTCTGGAAGCTTCCTTTAATGAATGACTCATGAAAATATTGTATTAACAATTCCCTTGTTTAAATTTAATCATGCACTTTTAAAATTCTTTCAGATTTTAAACAACAATCAGTTATTACAATTTGTGCTTTCATAAAAAGTACAAAAATGAAATTTCAGCCTAATCTGCCTAAACAAATATGAAGTCTAATTAGTAAAGTACAAAGGGTTTAAATTTTACTCTATCATTTCTAATAAAAAATTAATAATATTTTAATAAATCTGAGAGTTTTAAGGAATTTTATTCAATCAACATTAACCCAAGAGTTACCTGGGTCATTTGTAAGAATTTAAAAAATATCACATATCACCTCTATACATGAGTTTCATGTGTTACTAGTAACATTACACGTTTTTAATTTAAAAAGTTCAAAACTGCCTTGTAGCATTTGTTTTAGAAATTATATAAATGGAAAATGAACCAAACAAAATAAAAATGGTTAAAGTTTAATGAAATTAATTTTTTTAAATTAGCTTATTCAATTTCTATAGTAACAACACATACTTTTCTTTAGTACTTTTTAATTAAAAATATTTTGAAAACTATGATATAGCTACAAAACAAACATAAGTAAAAAATAACTAGGAATATTCTTTGATATAGATGTTTCTTAATACTACAAATAGATTTCTCTTTTTCTCCTTTACAAGTAAATTGTAAAGGTTAGAGTTTAAACTATAAATAAATATGATGGAAAATATAACACTCTGTAAAAATATTCTAGGATAAGGCAATGCATTTGTAAGACTAAAAACCATTATATTTTATGATTAAAGAAATATTAATAATATGAGATTTAAGACTACAAAGAGTCATATGCCAGTACTACCATCACCATTCATTAAATTGATTATAAACTTAAAGTGACAGAAAGCAGAGAATCTAGAAAAGGGAATATTAAGTAATACAAGGATCTTACCTCCATGTTGTATAAATTGAGATATCAGTTGTTTTATTTCAGATAAATTTTTTCAGGCAATAGATGTGACCATCTATACTTATCCTCCCTTGGAATTTAAAATAACAAAATTACAGAACCCGATTTTATATGTATCTTAGGCACAAGTGATTGCACAGCTGTGGAAAGCTACATCTCAAATATCAAAAATTCCTGATATAATAAAATGGTGTAAACTTAAACCATCCATTTCTAATCCAATTACTTTATCTCCTCACCTCATCGACAATGATTTCATGATGTTTGGATGAAGAATGATGGGGCATTTGGTTTATGATTAAGTTCTAACATAGGATATAGGAATACTATGGAAAATCAAACCCAAACAAAAGCAAACTTAAGTATTTTTAACCTAGACATAAATGATGAAAATTCACATATTATTTAAGGAAACCTTTTGTTAGTAAGAAATGATGTATAAACCACGTTTTTTTTTCATCGCTTTACAACTGAATTTCCATTTTTTTTTTCTTCAGTCAAAAGATCTTTAAAGGAAAGGACTTTGGTTAAAAACCTACTGACACAGGTCTCACGATTTCCTATATAATGACTTTTCAAGCAAGATATAGGTCAGCATTACAACAGACGCTACAATGTTTTTTATTGTAGTTCACTGTCAATTTCACATCACACACAATACATGTGTGCTACTACTACATGTAACAAGAAAGACTGTAGTGTAACTTTTTTAAGGGAAAATATCTATTTTATAACATTTTCTAATACTGCTTTCTAAATTGGTGCCATCAGAACATATGAAATGGCATGTTTTATTTGTTTTTTGACCTGGTTTAATTGTTGTGAGAACATTTTATGGTACAATGTGATCATTCAGTCACATTCGGTTATCTAAAACTATTTCGCCATGCAGAGATAGGGCGAGAACAAATTGCCTCATGGGGGACTTCTTATCTGGTTTAAGTAAGTTAAGAACTGGAACCTGTTCTTTTCCTATTCCCTTGATTTTTGCTAAGGGGTACTGGCAGACATAGAGGTGCTTTTAACATCTCCCTAGTTTCCTAAGAAAGGAGAAAAGTCAAAAAGACTGAGGATCCTATGTATATATGAATTCAGCCTGGAAACAGAGGAAACAAGCTAATGTGAGGACTTTCTGTGTTTCACTATCTTTTTTCATTCCTAGGTTTCTATAAAATGATATATCTATATCTATATAAATAAAATATGTGCCTCCTAAATTTGTTGCAAGAATTAAGGAGTCACATACCCAGAGGCTCAGGAAGCTGAGGCAGGAGGACAGCAAATTTAAAGTGAGCCTCAGCAATTTAGTGAGGCCTGGGGATTACATGGATCAATGGTTACACATCCCTGGGTCCAAAAGAAATTCCTGGTACCAAAAGAAAAGAAAAAAAGTATTTAAGAGTCACATAGGTAAACTGGTATAACCTAAGTGGCTCAATGAAGGAGTGCTAGTTTATTCAACAGGCTTTTTTTCAGTTGCAATTAACCTATTTTTAGAGGACATTTAAATTCTTTTAGCTTCATAGACTTATTAATGAGTTGCCCTTAGGTAGAATTTTACAGTTTATATAATGTTTCCACATGTTAATTCACTTGACAGTAACTTTTTTCTCTAGGTAACTGTTCAGTGAAATGAGATGTGTAGGTTTGTGACACTGTGTATTTCATCTTGTTTGGCTGCTTTTTTTTCTCTCAAGCTAAAATTTAAGTGCATAAAAGATTGTTGCTGCAATCTCTTTAACTGCAACATGAAACCAATAGATAGCAGGGATGATTCAAAATATTTAAAACACGCCCCTCCTGAAAAAACCACAACAAACTAAAAACACAAAACAAAGTTTTAAAAACCAAAATATTTAAACCACCCAAATAGCACAGGCATGGGACCAATCAGAAGGAATTCTAGACCCCCTGTTCTCAGCATTGCTCTGGAAGTCTCAACAAGTGGGAAGAGTAGGGGTAGCTGCTATTTTCCTATGCCTACTTTCACAACCTGTGACTGTTCATTCTCCACCTTGCACAAAGCTTTTTTTCCTTGTGTTTAAATTGGACTATTGCACACACTGTAGGAACATTAGAATGAGTACTGAGGACTCAGTCTTCTAATATCATAATTTTCAACTTCTCTAGGTTCCTTCTTACACATTATATGTTTTAAATACCCCTAAATGGTCTTCTGTGACAAAAGTTCTAACTTCTTTACATTGGATGACAAAAAAATCTGAGCAATCAAAAAGTAGTTTCTCTATATCCTTATATTTGAGTTTAAGAGCACTATTTTTCTCAACAATAGGATTAATAAATTTATTTGAATTTTATTGAGTCCTCTCTCAAATTTACAAAATGAGAAGTAGAAAAATGATACCACAGATACTACTTTCCAGAAAAACTGAAAAGGAAACCTGTGACAAAAGCAAGAACTCTTTAGCTTTTATTTTATAGGACTGAGCTGGGGAGAGATGGTATATTTGATTATGAAGGAAATATTCAAAAATTTAAACAGAAAACTCCAGAAGTACATCACTGAGATTGTGTTTAAGGTTGTGTTTAATCAGAAATTGTAATTAAGATTGTGATGATAATTTTAAGTTTGATGGGTTTACTCAGCTCCTTTACTACAGGTAAGTTGATTCATTTACCTGCTATTTAATACATAAAAGTTTTCCTAGGTTTTAAAAACCAATTTCATTCTATGTTTTCTGATAACAAAATCAGGAAATGTAGGGATAAAAAGCCCTAGTACTGAAACTGAAAATGTTTTGATCTATACCTTCACATATATTGCTTTTGAACATGCTCTTTCACTTTATAGCAAACATCATTTGTATTAAATAGCAGATTTGTAGATAGGTAGACAGATAATTGATCTTCCTAAGCACCTGTAAAGGTTGCAGAGTTTTCCCTTCAACAGACTCATCAAAATGCATTTAAACAATCTCCTTTTATTTTCTCTTAAACTGTTTTTTGGTCATTCTTCTAAGTTATAGTAACAACTCAGAAATGCCCTTTGATTTCCTTTCCAATGAACTGCCTAAGGATATCTACAAATCAATGAGTAGTTGGCTATTCATTTAAATGACTTGAATATATACAAATTACACTCAGAATGAAAATCTGAGCATTCATTTTTTTTAAGAATTTTATTAAACATCAATTATGGCTACTAAAGTTACAGCAGAAAACTAGGTTTTTGATCTTGGAGAACGAATATTTAACAAAGGCACAACACAGACCAGTTGTCAGGGGGTTTCAATTAGTGTTTGAAGAGCCATAAGGAATTGGATGGTTCCTGAAAGGTCTTCATAGGAGATGATAGGGCTGTTAGTTGGAACAGAGTAAAGAAAAAGGGAAAAGGAGCAGACAGAAAAATGATGAGGAAAGAAGACAATAAAGGAGGGGGGAAAATAACAAAGATGCAGAGGGCAACAAAGAAGATGACTATGAAGATGCACATATGGCTAAGACAACAATGACGACTAAGACAAGAGTCCAGAAAACAAAGATGATGATAAAGACGATGACAAAGGAGAAAAGCCTGAAAATGAACGGATTTAGTTTAATTCTTGCAAAACAATTATACAGCATGGATGCTTCAGATTCCAGTTTATAAGTGAAAAGCTGAGGTTCAATGAGATTAAGTAATTTCATAAGCAATACACCTGGCAAGCAGAGCGAGAATTTGTTTCGAGGCCTGTTCTACCCTCAAACCTGTCATCTTAACCTGTATATGGATTTCTATCCATTACAATAACTCTACGATAATTTCCTGGTATTTTATGGGGGAGGGTACTGGGAATCAAACCCAGGGACTTGCAAGCACTCTACCACTGAGCTATATATCTCTAGTCCATTTTATATTTTATTTTGAGACAGGGTCTCCCTACTTCATCCAGGTTGACCTTAACTGGCATCCTCCTGCTTCAGTCTCCGAAGTAGTTGGGATTGTAGGAGTGAGCCACTGCTCCTGGTAATGTTAATTGCTTTTGAAAGTGCACTTCAGAGGTTATGATGGGATTCAAATCATTGAGTCATTGAGAGAGATTGCTCAGATTTTCTTACAAAGCAAAATTCCCCAAACAATAATATATCCAGTGCCTTTAGCTATAAAAATATTTTACAAATATGAGAGCAATAACTTCCATAGGAGGGGAGAAATTATTTTGAAGGAGGCAGAAAACAATCACTTATACTTATATCTCCAGTGTAACTTAATTGGATACTGAAAACTCCCCATTTATGTCCAAAGGATTTTACTTCCTTAACTTTTATTGGAACCATGGCTGGCACTGGCTGGCTTTAGCACCTTCATTATATTCTCTCAGGAGAACAAAAGGGGAAAGAAGATGCTAAGGGCTCACAAATGAGCGTCACAAGTTAATTTACATAAGTTTCTCTATATATGACTGTAGTCTATCCTATGCAGGCTGATGCACAGGCTAAAGAGGGAGAAATAGGCTTGCAATCGGAGTCCTCAATAAACAGAAACAAACCCAGCAATCATTTATAATTCTATTTCACCCAGAGAATCCTCTATCCTTTGTCATCATAACTCTGCGGGAATTAGTTCCTACAATCCTGCAAGGCTTCTCAAAGTAAGACGGTCTGTTTTCGTTGAGTACAAATAGCCTGATCTTCATATTTTAAGCTCAAGGAACATATGGCTTACAATGCTTACAGTGCAATGAGGACAATGATTGTGGGGAGTCTCCCCAAGGGACCTTATAGAAATAGAGCAAAAGTAAACAAAAATAGAAAAGGTTCAAAGAGCTGGTTTACCCACAAAAAAATCTAAATAAAAATAACTCTATTATATGAACACTTATAATGAAGATTATCAAAGATGTTAATATCATAGTAAGTTTTAAGCTGATTCAGACAGTTAGTACTTAACTGGAACTCAAACAACTGAATTCAGGTAGGAAAAAGTGAGAACTTGAGTAAATAGGACCTAGTGGCAAGGGGCTCATCTGTGAAGGAAAGGTTATATTACTTATATACTGACATATGTGTACACTTATACATTTCAAAATATAAAATGCTGTTTAAGCAAAGAGAAAGTTCATTTCTGTAAATTAACATTTAAATACAATGTACCTAGTGGCATTTGAAATCCAAGGAAGAAGTTTTTTTTTTTAAACTAATGCAAAATCGTTTTTTAAAAAATGTAGAAATACAGATTTTTAGAAATGTACCTTGAGGTATGCTCATTTTTAAGTTAAATGCTTTTGTTTAGCTTCTATGGTTCTGCTGTAACTAAGTACAGCTGTATAACCATAAATCCATCTATAATGTACTTAACTTCTCCCTCTCAAAGAACCCTGTTCCCCTCTCCCCAATATCCTTTTTATTCAATTATCTAAATATTTGAGATGAAAACATTTTTACAAGGACTCATGTGTGCCAAAAAAAAAAAAAAAAAAAAAGATAGCATTCTGACAATAAGCACAACCAATTAGGAGAATTATGGATTATTTGCATCCTAAGCTACAAAATTCAAACTTTAATGATTTATAATGTATGACCAAATGAATATGTGAGAACAAATAGTTTCTGCTCAGAAATATACAATAGAATAAAAAGAACACAGGTAATTTAATCAAATGATAACGGAATAAGATACATACCTGATATTTAATATTTTTTATTAATGACTACAGGGAGAACTTCTTGTCAAATAAGCATTATTTCAAATATCAGAACTAACCCTTTAATATCTAAGTACTTGTACAAATCAAAACAGATTACAGCTGAAAATGCCAATCTCAAAATTACACTATTAAATTGTAGATAAAATGACATAATTCTATAATCCTTTCATGTTTTAAAAATTTATGAGCATAAGGTAGTTTGTTTTTCATCTTTTACTAATAATTCAGTTCAGTGAAATTTGTTTATTAAACTATTAAAAGCACCAAAAAATTAAACATAAAATGTCTACACTGTTATAAAAAAGAAAAGATAAATCAAATTTATATACAGCATCTGCAACAAATTTGAGGTACTGACTAGGCCTTCAAGGTTCCATGCTATAATTTAAAAACCACATACACACATACACACTCTTAGAAAGATTCAAATTACTATTCAAAATGCAATTTTTGAAAAAAATTAAAAACACTTCTAAAGGTGGTGCTAACTTTGATGTGGCCATGTTACCAGACTGTTTGATACTTGAGGGCAAAATAACAGCTTTTCAGTAGCACATAGTTAATAGATACACATCTAAGTGTGCAAAGAATATGACTTTAAATACAGAAAGACAGAGTAACTGTTAATATTTAAATTTAAATACAAGGCAAATGCATAAATTCTCGAAGCAGTGCATTCACATACACATTATGTAATTATTTAATAGTTATCACTAGTGTAATATTGCATCTTAGCTTTGATCTACATGAATATAAGAGGAAAGCATTTACTGCCTTGGATTTTTCTAAATGATCTTTAAAAATCTTAAAAGTACAGAATATGTAAACGATGGCTTATTTTTATTTACAAACATGAAAGAGACCTTACATCAGAATATGACTTAACTCCTTTCTCCCCCTAATACATAAATATATGAGAAAACTGAATTAAGAAAAATAGATAGCTAAAATATGCTTAGGGTGGAGCTGCAGCCGAGGCCACCAGTATATCCCAATACTGTAACTTTACTTGGTGGTAGCAGCAGGAAAAGAGATACAGGAAAAGTATTCTTCAAAAAATAATCTATTCAGAACATTACATTTAAGAAAAGATACACTTACAGGAAGAGAGGCTGTCTTAGTAAAGAGAGTAACAAGCTTAAATTTATAAGTTGCTCTATAATCTACTTTAAAATCAATTCTCTTTTAAAAAACCAAAGCTAATTCAAAAATACCACAGTTTTGTCAAATTAGACTAATTTATTTCAAGATTTTAGTTCAAAGATTAAATATGAAGCATAGGATATTAAGTCCCTGCTCCAAATTCATGATTCTATTATTCTAGGAAGAATGAATTAGTTATTAGCAATCTATTTTTTTAAAGCTGAAAATACGTGTCAAAGGCCAAATCAATATGATTCAGCATATTTCATTAATGTGCATGTTGATTAATATTTAAAGTAAATATTTTCTCATAATTTTTAAACACTAATAAAACATTACACAAGCCAGGAAAATATAAACAGCAGTACTTCAGGGGCTGAGGAGAATTAAATAAAACACTACGTTACTAAAGGAACTTTATCAAGCTCTCCCTCTCCCATTATACTCCCTTGAATCCCCCACTCAGTGACATCCTCCACGATCCCACCCTCATATCAATGAGCTGAACAAAACATGATCTTCATAAAAGTAGTAAGAAAAACAGTGACCACTGTCACCACAACATATCGCAAATCAATTGGGCAGCTTAAAAAATGTATGCACATAAAAATACAGAATACCACACTAAAGTCCACAAAGTCTGAAAGCTGCAAAGAGAAAAGTTTCATTTTCAGCTGTTAATTAGTTGTGTAACAGGATGTTTATTAAACCAAGATTTGTTTTTCAAATATACATTATACATCTTCAAAACTAAGAAGCGGATTATAGAAATCAGAAACTTTGAAAAGTATGTTTGAATGCAGTAATTCAAGAGTTTATACTGAACCTTTTATTCAATGGTTTGACTAAAGGAATTTAAATTAGTGAGACCCAAATGGCTTAGGTTTAAATGGATATTGATGGAGAAGTAAACATTTGGGTCCATTTTAAAATAAAGATGAAATGGTAAAGTGCCTTCAAGCTAAACATATTTAAAATAATAAATAGAAAGTAATGAAAGATGCATCCTTATATGGGATTCAGAAAAAAAGAATTCAAGCAATGAATCAACACAAGTACCCCTTATTAAAGGCAGTGTTTTGTTAGAAGCATTTTTCTAATTGACACTGAATTAGCATTTACTATCCCAGAGAGAGTTCTCCATGGCAAATACTTTAATAGAGGTTGTCTGATGGCTTTAGCTTGTATTAGAGGTGTAACAAAATAGATTTAGTGAGCAGAGTTAGCTGTGGTTGTATGAACGGCACTGTGGAGTCGCTCTCCTCACCCACAGAACGAGTTATGCATGAAGCTCCTGCCCTTGACTAATATATTAGGCTCTCTAAAACAAAACATTAATTATGCATTCACTGTGAGTTCAGACACTGTGCTTAATATGATTAGTGCTGCTGTCTACCCTACTTAAGTACTGACATGTATTTTAAAAACTGAAAGTAAATTGGATGCCTTCTATCCAGAACGTGAGCTGTGAAGTCTTCTCAGAGAACACACAGTAAAGATGGATATACACATGCCTCAACTACTAATACTAGTAGGAGTTCTGGCTTAGTTCTTTAAATTCACAGGCATTTCCCTTTGTAATCCTCTCTCAAATTTTCTTACCTCCCCAAAGAGCTGCATTTCATCGCCTGGCTCTGAATATTGGCCTCTGAATATGTTTTAAATTTTACAATGTGGTTTCAGTATTAAAGCAAAAAATTTATTTTTCAGTCGCCAAAATTTTTTCCTCTCTATTGCAAATGAACCCTCTTGGTATTAAGGTTAACTCAGTGAAAAATGGATTTAATGCTGCAAACATTACAAATAACACCTAAAATTCCATTCTAGACCGTTATGGGGTTTTATTTATAAGTTGGCAATTTTATTAATAAGTTGGCAATATTGTACAAGATAGGCATGCTGTCACTTCCTATCATCTGTAGGACTGGAGCTTTCTGTTTTCAGAGGATGTTGAAAACTATGGTCTCCATGAAACGTTTGGACTGGAGGTAGCAGGATAAAAACTTTTCTGAAGTTATTTTAACAATGTGCATTCATAGGTGACAACCTGTGTAAATATATTTAAAGATGAAGTTCACATTTCATTGTTTGCATTTCAGGGGGTGGGGGGGGTTGGGGCCAACCAGCAACTCATAAATCAATTTTGTCACCTGCTTTTACTGGCCAATTTCTACTGGATTGCAAACCAAAGTAAAAACTGGAAAAGTGATAGGAAAAAGAATAGACTGAAGTCATTTTAAAAAACAGGGAACATTTTTAACACTGGAGAACATTTGTTTCAAATATAACATATAACTGGTTATGACTCAACATTAAACAAATACGACCCAACATTTGCCACATTCACATAGCATTAAACACCCAACCCTCACAAGCCCTTCTTATACTGGCAAAGAAGATTTTGCATTTTAACAGATGAAGAAACCGATGAGAGGAAGCAGAGACAGCTGAGCGGTGGCCCAGAAGCCTGGGGGTGTTCTTCACCACAGTAATCTGCACTGGACCATTGAGGGCAAGAACATGGCAGGTCATTCTTCCCTCTCCTTGTGTAAACTCCCACAGGTAATCACCTAACTACCGGGTGTTATGAAATGAATATACCACCTTAACTATCAAGTGGCCCATTAACAAATTACATGTGTAACACAAACTGTGAAGACACACAGATATCAACAAAGGACAGCAGGACTGGCAACAGCACTCCCAAGCTCTACTACTCTGAACAGAATAAGAAAAAATAATCTCCCTGGTGTTGTCTAGAGAATCTGATTTTAGCCTCTGAATTTTATGTTAATGGAAATTAGAAAAAAACTAAAACAAAACTTACTGTAGAAAGCTTAGGATATAGCTCTCTTTTACTAAAACGATTCCACTGTTCTACTTTTAATGAAATGACAATCAAGTGTATTGAACTGTAAATACAAATCTCAAGTGTTTGTTTACAATTCACAAATTTTGTGTCAAGTGGAAGAGATAAAGCAATTCTTCCTATTAGTAAAAGAGAGTTGTCAAGCCTGAGTGGTCATCCTGCAATATTGGATGCAACAACTAACCTATTTATAGCTGAACTGAGCAGAAAACAAGAGTCAGGTAGCCTGATTTATTCTTTAGAGACCCACTGTCACCTTGACAGGAGGGAGAAATGTGAAACTAACCACCATGCAATCAACTGTAACTGCTGTAAACATTTTTATCTGCTTTTAAGTAACAAAAGGCAAGCCTAGTTTCACAGCTGGGTACTGATAATGTGAAGCACGAAAAGAGGGGAAAGTACTTGATCCTGAAAGGAAAAATGTCTAGGTCTGAACATCATATGGTTTGATTTAAAAACGGACTGATTAAAGATACTTAAAGTACTCTTGAACATAAATTGCATGCACCTGTTGTTCTCTTACTGGTAGCCCTTCCAAGCCCCTGTGAGCACGAGAATGCTTTGCCATGGAGAGAAAGCCCTGAGTGATTCCAGTTCACATTGCCTAACACTGGAGGAGAGTGGATTTATGAATCAATTTCACAGTTTCTTTGGGATACATTATTTACATTAAAATATAATACCAAATAGACCACAAAAATAACATTTACATTCCCTATTTAGTGCCTTTCATTATAAACTGCTTCCCTAATTTTATGATTTGTATAAATTTTTCTTTTTAATCAGATAAATTAGTTTCATGTGTTTTCATCATGCTTCGGGCTACTTTATCCACACTGGGAAAACATCCTGAATTCTTAAAAAAAGCTTAAATTTTCACAGCTCTTGCATTAATAATATTGCCTATGTGAGTGGATTCTATTCAAATGGACTTTAGCAAGTTACTGAGTTAATGGTGCTAGGAAGAGAATTATGATTGAGGGCACCCACACTTACTATGAATTGTGAATGCACATCTTAAAAAACATTCTGAAGTAATCATCTCTTAAAATCAAAGTTGACTTATAGGCTGACAGAAAAACAAGTAGGTTTAATGACAGAAGAAACTGGTATTGTGAGTTTGAACTCTGGCACTGATTATGTCTCTGGGCTTCAGTTTCCTCATCTGTACTCATATGATGACCCCTATTCTAGGTACTTTATAGAACTGTGGGAAGATCAAAGACCTACCACATGAAACAGCTCTGTAAAGTATCAAAAAATTTAAGACAATACATTGCCATTTTCACTCACTCTTGGCCCTCTCTCTGCATCCAACTGCCACATCAACTTAGGTGCTGTTTTTTTGTTTGTTGGTTTGATGTCAACAGGGCTTCTCCTCTCAAGGACTTTTTGAAGCAGGCAGACTCCATGTAAAAGTAACTCCCCTGAAGGAAAGCACTAGAGAAATATTATCTTGGTTTCTTTTGGTACAGGTAGGGTACAGTTGGTTTCTAGCAGATAAGGAATTATGAAAGATATTAATTTAATGAAGCCATGGAATTTCAGCCCCTCGACTGGCTGGTAATTTGGCATCTGTGATGACTGAGACCCTGTGGTATATTTTGTGGCAGTAGGCAGGCCAAGTCTCAGAGATCCCAGCACCATTAGCCAACCGGCAGGACCAAGAGCATTTTTCTTGCTGAGATTTCCAACATTCACTGCAAATAACCAAGACTTCAGTCAGATTTACACTTGAAATCTTAGACCACAGGGTGAGGAGCCAGAGGTTTGGCTAGGCCTAAATCATCAACAGAGAACATCATAGAAACAGAAATCTGTTGCTGGCAAAATGAAGGTAAAAGAGCCTAGGCACAGGTGCACTGCACTGATATTTGGTCAAAGCAAGGTTAGGAATCAGGTGGGAAGTCAGAGTCAAATGTGGAGATCAGAATCTCAGAGCCAGATAAAACTAGGATGACTTCTAGCTTTACAACTTGCACAAATGATCTTAGGCAATCCTTGTTCCTTCTCTGAGCATCCATTCTCTTATCTGTCAGATAGAGGTAACAATACCTAGCTCACAGGGGTGCTATAGAGATGAAATCAGATGATGGTGGTAACATTATTATGTTATCATTATCATCATTACAATTATTTGTAAAATAGTCAAGCTAGAGTCAGAGGAATTGGTATTACCAAGGCACAGGTCAGGAGCATTTGCATGATGCAAGAAGAAGAAAATGGGAAGAAAGTTCAAAGTATAACCCACTTGATCAAGAATCAGGAGATAAAGAAATCAGGGGCAGGAAAACACAGGGCCAGTAGCAGAGGTAGAATTAGGGTGACTCCTTGCCTAAGGCCTGAAGTATTAATAGAGTTCCAGCAGAGGTGGGAATCAATCCCAACAGAACCAATCAAGTGACAGATGAGCTAGAAGATGGAGACAGATTACTGGGAACACATTTTATTGAAGAGAATCAGGTGTGGACTGAGTAAAGGCAGCAGTCTCTGGCAGGCAAATTTTATCTGGACATTCCAAAGTCTGAAAATGGAAAGATTTCTACTCAGAGATCAGTTTACATGATGGTTCAAAGACACCCACAAGACATACAGTTCCTGCACACAGCTCATCATCTCACCTCATCCCACCCTTACCAAATTGGAAAAGTGACAATAAGAAGTGTTTACAGAAAGAAATTAGATTAGCAATGAGAAAGTTACAGAACAACTACACCATAAATTTGAATAAGAGTAAGAATTTAGAAAAGATCTTTAACTAGCCAAATCTGGTTTGCTTATAAATTAACTAAATTTTAACACTCTTGAAAATTCCATGTTAAAAAAGGGAATTAACTAAAGGAAGAAGAACTAAAGATTTAAATTGAGAGTTCAGCATTCCTTAAAAAAAAAAAAAAGTTTTTCAATATCATGAAAAATCATTGCCAATCATTTCCTTGCAATTAAAAATACAGAAACATGTTTTTTCTCATCAGAATGTTATTTATAATTGTGTTAAATGTCTTTCGATTTTCACTATTTTAAAAGAAATTTAACCAAAAGATAGTAACCCACAAGGAGTAGGCAAGCAAGGATTTAACAAGATCACTGATGATGGATATCAATCCATTTAATTGATTGGCAGTGACTGCCAAGACACACGGAAGATTTTGCAGCCTCAAGAGTCTTACAAGGAAAAGGATCCTGGTCACAAAGTGATGTGTTCCACCTAGGCTGACATGTACATTTGCATACTGATAAAGCTATACCTGGGATTAAGTTAACTTTCTCAGAATGAAGGCCCTTTAAACTCAAATCTGTTTCCTTTTTCGTATTACCTCTATCATTTCTGAGTTCATGTTACCTATAGTTCCTATGACTGTGGTGATAATACCCTAACCAGTCAACATGCCTTTTGTCTTTCTCCACTTCAATGGCTCCCTATTTCCTTCTGAATCAAATTTGAATTCTTAGCTTGACAATTATGGCCTTATCCTTATGGGCAACTATTTCCTTCCTGCACTGATATTCTAGGCCTCTCCCCATTACACAAATGTACTTATATTTGTACAGCTTCCAGATTTTCTGCTTTGGCCTAGCATATTTCCTCTGACAGTAATCTGCCTCTCCCCATCTTCAATCCATGCACACCTACATACTCCAGCTAACATATGCTGCCTCCTCTACAAGCACTTACTCTTTACCATGGAAACCAGAGATGATTTTTCTTCTATGATACAACTTTCTCTTATCTTCTTTCCTGAACTGCAGTTATCTGTGTATGTATAAGATCCATACATTTGTCACAAGGCTCTGAGAGTAGAAGAGTGTCTTATTCACCTGTCTCTACTGACAGCACATGATAGAGGTAGACACTATTATTGTTTCCATTTTACAGATAAAGAAAAGTCAAGTAATTCACCCCATGTCACACAATTTGTGAAAGGACTCAAATCTGTGTCCTCAGACATCACCATATAGAGCCTATCAGGACACGGCAAGAACTCATTTTTACCCCATGTGAATGTCATCTTCTGGTATGTGTCTCACTGCTTGTCTGTGATTTCCCCACCCAAGAGAACAACAAAATAGCTCTTTCAAAGGCTGTCAATCAACTCTTTACCACTATATCCAATGGAATGGACTGCCCAGTCCTCAGTTCACATAATATCCTTGCCAGCATTCTATACTATTAAGCACCCCTTCCTCTTTGAAATGTGTCCTGTTTCCATAATACCCTGGTTTTCCTCTTCCCATCTTTTGCAAGGTCATCTTCTTCCACCTTCTATTGAACAGTTCAGCAATTCAAGGCAGGTCCTAGGACATTTAATCTCATTAGTGTCCCCAGCTACAATTACTATCTCTATGCAGATGATGCTGAAATTTCTATCTATAAAACATTTCTCTATTCTGACTTCCAAACCCATGTATCCTTCTGTCTACTTGATATTTACTCTCAGTTAAACTGAAGTAATCTCAAAATCAACAAGTCCAAAACTGAATTCATGATCGTTCTATCAAATCTAGGTCCTCTTTGGGTAGTCAGTGGTGTTACCATCTACCTCATTTGACAAGTTGCACCCGTATGAATCATTCTTAATAACTTCTTTCTCTCCACTATGAATCAATTTCTAAGCACTATTCATTTTATCTCTGAAATATCTCTCAAATTTGTCCTCAGTCACTACCATAGTAGTGTAAGACATTGTCACTTTTTGCCCAAGGTATGGTAAAGTCTCATGTCTTTTTCTGTGTCATTCTGGCTTGAAAAACAAATCTGACAAGCACAACAATCCTCCTGCCTGAAAATAAAATAAGTATTAATGTACCTCATAGGACTATACAAGGTCTAACCTCTACCCTCCTTTCCAGTCTCAGCTCCTTCAATATCAACCTCTCTGTCTCTGTTCAGTTACAATGCTCTCAGTTTTTCTAAACCATGCTCCCTCCCACCACAGGGCTGTGCACACATTACTTTCCCTAGAACACTCTTCCTGTCCTATTTGCCTAGAAACCCCTCACTCATCTTTAGGATTTCAGCTCCAGCATCAATTCCATCCCTTTTACAAATTCAAATGGTACCAGGTATCTTTTGCTTGTAGCACTGTAAAGCAATTTTGTAATGTTTAAATAAAATGTGTGATAAATTATTATCTGCCTCCTTATTCCCCACTAGGTCCACTGACAACAAGGATTATTTGCCAGCCCCTGGGTCCCCAGTGACTAGGAACTGGTACATATAATAGACACTCAGCTGAAGACACAACAGTTGAACATGAATTGAATATATGGATGAGCTGCTGCAACAAAGGCATAAATTATCAACTTTCACAAATCATTGGAAGTGGATCCAGGAAATGTCACCTCAAAATAGACAAACCCTACATTGGGGTTTGGCAGGAAATAAATACATATCAATTGTTGGAAATCACAGGGTAAGAGACCTGCAGCATCAAGCCTGCAGATACTGCAGATCCAAGTAGACCTTACACACAAGATGTATATGAGGAAATACTGTGACTGACTATACCTCTTTTAGTTCAATGATGAGTAAACAGAGGGAAATTACTGATTTTGTGACTGTCAAAACTCCTCAATATTAAAAAAAGAAAAAAAATTAAAAAAAGGAAAACAATACTGAGAGGCAGTGGAATGTCTGAAAAAACTCCTACTAAGGAAAAACAAAATAAAATTTGGAAATCAATTGCTTTTTATTTTCAATATCATAAAAGAAGATGACAACTACCTTTCTTGGAGAACAAAACAAAAAGTACCAGAATAAAGGCAGAAATTAAAAGAAAAAAGGAGCCACATGCCTGTAATCCCAATGGCTCAGGAGGCTGACGCAGGAGGATCGCGAGTTCAAAGCCAGCCTCAGCAATAGTGAGGGGCTAAGCAACTCAGTGAGACCCTGTCTCTAAATAAATACAAAATAGGGCTGGGGATGTGGCTCAGTGGCTGAGTGCTCCTGAGTTCAATCCCCAGTACCGATTCCCCTGAAAAAAAAGAAAAAAGAAAAAAAGGGTAAGAAATGGAATTTTTTTCTCCCAGTGCTGGAGATGAAACTCAGGACCTTGAACAAACTAGGTAAGCACTCTATCACTGAGCTGTATCTCCAGACCCTGAAACTATGTTAAAGAAACTAAAAATCTAAGGGTTGACTAAGGAAACCTAGCAATGAACATTCAAAAAAAGGGTACAGATCTAAATTTTGAGAACATTACAAGCAGAAATATAAAACATGAGCAAACAGGAAAAAGGCATATTTCTTTGATTCTTACACAATACTTTCTCCCCTGCATTTTAATATTTCTGAAATTGAGATTCACTCTCAGATTGATTTGATTATTTGTAGTGTCTAGTGTTATATAACTATCTTCCAGCTCTCAAGTGTTAGTAAATAGCCTTATAACCTGAGAAATATTTTTTGTTAGGAAGATTAAAGAGAACAAAGATGTATACTCTACCCAGATAAACTTATAAATACACTGGAGTTTTAATTAAAATCCTATCCCTAAAAAAACTTCAAAAGAAATGATTCTTAACTTCATTTTAAACAGTAAACTGATGGGAACAAAAAGTCTTGAAAAGGAATGCACAGAGAAAAGACTCAAGTGCTCAGATATTAAAATATATAATAGACATATACTATTATAAGGATGTGGTTCTTCAAACAGAATAAATCAGTGAAGTAGCAATAAAATCAAAATACAACAGAATAAAGCCTATTTTAAATGTTGCCTTTAAAAATAATCTTGGGTTAACAAACTAACAATTTAGGATTGAATTAAGTTAAATCACTACCTCATATTTATTTGTTTAATTCCACAAATCAAGATGATTTTTCTACTCATCTTTATCAAGGAAAACCATTACAAAAAAAGCCTCTGTTTACAAATATAGGGCTCCCATATATCCTAAAACAACATAAACATAAATACAGATCAGAGTAAAGGACAGGCTCAGAAAAATACTTGTATAAATAGTTAATGTCTTTAATATACAAAAAACCTCTTGCATATCCTTTAAAAAGAAAATATCTTTTTTGAATTTGTTCTTTATAGTTATACATGACAGTAGACTTTATATTTATACAAACGTGGATTACGTATTATTCTAATTAGGATCCCAATCTTGTGGATGTACATGCTGAGATTCACTGTGGTATATTCATATATGAACACAGGAAAGTTATGTCAGATTCATTCCACTGTCTTTCCTATTCCCCTCCCTTCCCTTTATTCCCATTTGTCTAATTCACTGAACTTCTATTCTCCTTGCCCCCATCCCCACCTTGTTTGTGTGTTAGCATGCACATAACAGAGAGAACATTTGGTCTTTGGTTTTTTGGGACTGGCATATTTCACTTAGCATGACAGTCTTCAGTTCCAACCATCCATTGGCAAATGCCATAATTTCATTCTTCTTTATGGCTGAGTAATATCTCATTGTAGATATATACATTTCCTTTATCCATTCATCTGTTGAAGGACACCTACATTGGTTCCATATCTTAGCTAATGTAAATTGAGCTCCTATAAACATTGATGTGATTGTCCTTGTAGTATGCTGATTGTATGGTATAACTGGATCAAATGGTGGTTCCATTCCTAGTTTTCTGAGGAATCTCCATACTGCTTTCCAGAATGGCTGTAACAATTTGCAGTCCCACCAGCAAAGTATGAATGCACACTTTTCCCCACATCCTCACCAACATTTATTGTTACTTATATTCTTGATAATTGTCATTCTGACTGGAGTGAGATAAAATCTCAGAGTAGTTTTAGTTAGCATTAAAAAGAAAATATCTTAAGTACATAAAAGCCACAGAATAATCATAACAATTAACAAATAAAATACTAATAGGTATTTGTAATTTACACATTGTAAGTACAGGATCATATTCCTTTTCTCAAAATTTAAGATAAACAAATTTGATGCCAGGTTATGCAGAAGGAGAAGTTGAGAATGGATGGCAGATTGTTCACACAGGGCCTGGGAAGTCATTGTGAGGTTTTAACTAGAGGAGGTGATATCACATTTTTAGTTGTTGCTGTTTTAGATGTTGTGCTGGGAACACTGTAGAAAGCAAGGCAGAAGTAGCAACACCACTAAGGAGGTTATTACAACAATCCAGGCCAGAGACAAAGTTGGTGGTAATAGAAGACTGCAAGAACTGGTTGGAGAATCTACCCATCCTTTAGCAATTTCTCCCATCTTCCACAGCTAGAGTATGTGTGTGCACACAATCAGCTCAATTTCTGGCCTAAGCAAACCAGCAGATTGACAGAAGTCTGAGCAGGTTTCAAGGGAAGATCAGAAGTTCAATTTTAGACATGAACTTGTGGCATCTTGGTGAAATTCAAGTGAAGCTGTAGTAGACAGTGGAATATACAGAGAGTCTGGTTTTCTGGATGTCGTATTTTTTTCTTCCGGTAATGAAGTTTCTGAAGAGCAAATATATCACTGGAATACATTTTCACTAAAAGTGATTTGGTGTAAGCACACAGAGCACATAACTTAAAACTATACCATCAAATCACTTGAATACCAATTAATGAAGAATAATTTTTAAAACCTTCAAATGACAAAGATTTCACAATTTCATTATTGTATGAAAAACCTAATTCGCTGTTATAAGTAACTTTTACATTGCCATTAACTTTTGCTTGATTTTATCTGATCCCTTGGCATTTCCCAAATTTAATTCAACTTGTTTTATTATAATCTCAATGCCAATCCTTTCAAAGATGACTATTAAAATTTCCAGGAAAATGTGTACAAACAATAGGATTGTCCTTTGTATCTAATAAAATGTAATTACATTTTGAAATGACAGCTTTGATGAAGTTAGAATAACAAAGGAACAAAGGTATGCCATGTTCAGGCTCTTATAACTGTTGGATTTATGTTTTTATTTGGCGGCTACTTTCTCATTCACTTATCGAAGAGCCATTCACTAAGAACCTATTTGTCAGGTACTAGGGATTAAAATAAAATATACCTTTCTAATCAAAGAGAGGCTCATAGGCTACAGGAATACTCATATGTGTAAAAACCTAATAAGTACAATTTAATAAATGATGTTACAGAAAAATATACAAGGAGCTAAGAGATCTGAAAGGAGAATGTGTCACAAACAAGAAAAGGTTAAATCAAGCTCTAACTTAGAAGTTTATGAAAAGCGAGTACTAAACAAATATTGATTAAAATGATCTTAGTGTAAAAGGGTAAATAGAGTAATATGGAAATGTTTTTGTACTATTACATAGAAATTCCTAATTTAAGAATATCAATTTTAGGTACTTTCTATCTAATAACTAAGAATTATATAAGCATACAATTGTCATTCTTTCACCAAATTACTTAAATCTAAAGCATTCATCAAATACCTCAGGAACAGACATTTTTTACAGAGGATTACAACGTTAATGTCACCCACTGGCAACTTGAGATGCTTTGTAGTAAAACATCAATGGCATAACCAGAATAGTTCTTTGATCAATGAGTTATTAAAAATGAATGCTGAATTTTTTTACTATTACACTAACAAATACACTTAGAAAGCAATTAAGAATTCTATGTTCAATTACTATGGAGATTTTAACTTGGTATGAACAATGTTAAAAAACTAAAGAGGAAAAGAATGATAATGAAAATAATGACAAGTTTAAAGTGATTTGATTCTCTCTTCTGGAAAAAGGAACAGTGTAAATAATGGGCTAAAGGTCTAATTCAAGTGTTTTTTTTAAAGTTCATTTGCATTTTTTAAAACTGTACTTAGAAAATAAGATTAGGGTTAGTTATTTAATGTATATAAGGACATTGTGGAAAAATAGGATAACTAAGGGAAAGGACAATTTAGAAATCACTTTTTAGATACCTAAGTCAAGAAATATATTGATATGGAACAGCACAAAATGTAAATTAACTTTGAGATCTGGTGTTTTAATTTGACAGCTGTTTGACAACTGCAAAATGGAATACTGACCTCAGACAACTGACTATAAATGAGAGATGATTAAGCCAAAGAATTTGACATGGAATGATACAATATACACTGCAGTAACTTCTCACATGGGAACAGATAAATGCAGGCTGGAATTTTTATTGTCTTTGAAGGTGCTGATATTCAATGGACTTAAATTTCACAAAGAGCTCTATGTTACTCTATCACAATTAATGGCACTTTCTGAAACATAAGGCCATCAAGTACAGAAATAATTGTAAACACATTTGCCATTTCCAGGTGTTTCTTGAAGCAATTTTGAGTTGACCCTTCTTGACTTTACTTTTGGAATGTTAAAGCAGTAATATGCTCCCCCCTCCATCCTCATTTTAAATTTAAAAATAATGAACTCTTCTATGGTATATAGCTTAAGAAGACCTACATGATCAAGAAGGCGAACAGCTTAGTGAGCTAACATTCAGTGTCCGTAGCTTGATTCTATCTAAGCTACTGAGATTTGGGGGCATGACTTTTTTCAACATAAAAATAATTTAAAAAACTACAATTCACAATTTAGTTGTGAAGAATTCTCTTCTCAGAAGGAAGATCTGTTTCCTTCCTTCCTTCCCTCCTTTATCATGTGTTGTCGCAAATTGAAACCAGGGCTTCATACTTGTTAGACAAGTACTTTACCCCAGTCCATTGTTCTCCTTTTTTTTTTTTTTTTTTGTAAATGATTATGTAAAAATGATGTGTCCCATTTAAAAGGCTAGAATTAGGGGAGAAGGATGCCATGGCAAATTCAACTCACTGACAGGATTTACTTGGCATGTAGTGTTTGGAAAAAACTGGGCCATAATTTAAATCATGAAATTTCACATGAAAATCTAAATGTTGTTTGTATTGAGAAACCAGAGGTTCCAACAACACTGGGGCCTGCATTTACCAAGGCCAGTCATAGCATCTGCTCCCCTTGGTCAGGTCCCGCAGACTTTAACCCATCACAGCCACCAGAAAGCCCTAGAACAGCAAGGGAGACAGGCTTAAAGAGGTGGGAGAACGTGTACCTCTGAGAATTTAAAAATGCATCAAGGGGAACTGAGGAGGGTTCCTTGAGACCAGGGAGCAACTTATTAAAAAACAAACAAACAAACAAACAAAAAACAAAAACTCATTTCTAAAGCTTGTCTATAATTCCCTACAAGAGCAACGGTACTTCTACAAATTAAATAATATAAATGAGAGGTCCACAGATCTGAACCTAAGGAATTTCCTTCTCACCCCAGAAAGCCATAGATAGGAAGAACACAGTGAGAAATGAGGGCCAGTCAGAGGTTTCTCCTTTGGGCTTTCACAATGCATCAGCCATCCCAGACTTCTTCCTCATGGGGAGGTTAGATTCCACTTCTGTGTCCCCCAAATGCCTTACCACTTACCTCAGAAGAAATTTTACATTTATCTGTGCAATTTCTTGATTGATGCCTGTTTCTCCCATTATACAACACTGATTATTCACCTATTCATTTATCTATTGAGCTCCTACTGTGAACCAGATAAGGTTTGAGGCAATGAGGAAAGAATAATGCATAAAACCAAGTCTGATCTCACAGAGCTGCAATTCTAGTGAAGGAAACAGACAATGAACAACAACAAATGTCAGGAGACAGGGATAGGAGTACAAAGAGTGTCAGTGTGCCCTGGATCTCTTAGGTGACATCCTAGCAGAGATTTGAATGAAGAGGTGTGAATGTCTGTGAGAAGGCAGGGTCCTTGAGCCAGATAGTTCTTGATGGGTTGGGGAATGGCAAGGAAGCCCTTATGGCTGGAGGGGGGAGTGCAAAGGTGTCAGAAGAATGGCAGAAGTTATGACTGAAAGACCACTGAGCTCTGGAGGCAAGAACTTTGGATTTTATTCTGAGTTGACACATTCAAGCTTCTCCAGTC
Organism: Glaucomys volans; assembly: GCA_020662805.1. Lineage (NCBI taxonomy): Eukaryota > Metazoa > Chordata > Mammalia > Rodentia > Sciuridae > Glaucomys > Glaucomys volans. Next base: position 195,230 of record JAJEJO010050041.1, on the reverse strand, counting down.
TAGCTTGCATTTTCTTTGTACAATACCTTTCTTTTTTGCTCATCACAGAAATTACCAACAATGTCAAGAGCATGCCCAGTTCTCAGATTCCAGCTTCTTTTCTATGTTCAGTCCTCAAATCTATGCTGGTCCCTGTCCCTTCCCGCCTCCCCCAATCAGACCCATGTGCTTGGCATGTCAACCACCTCCTGTGTGGTACCAGTTCTTACGACTCTAGTAACATTGGTCTGTAAAAATCTCCCATAAAACCCAACAATTACCCCTATTCAACTCTACCACCTGTGTGTATCAAAAACAGAAAACCTGCAAAACCCTTAAAAAAAAAAAATCCAAAACCAAATTATTTCTACACTAAGGTTTACTCATTTTTGGTATTTCCTCCTTTACTGAATTAAAACTCTATCCATCTATTTAACCACATCAGAGATATAAAAATTATTTCATATTTCTTTCTTTACCCCACTAGGACATACAGTTAATGACCAAGTCCTTTCAATTCAATTTTTCTCCTAATAATTCTCCTTCAAGCTCTTAAAAACCTTAATTACTTTGTTGCTGAAAGTCTCCCCACTTCCTGTCCTGATTCAATGATTTTTTATTAATAAACAGTAATGACACTTAACATTAACTGCATGCTTTTCTTAGCACTGTAGGGCTCTTTGGACTCTAAGGTTCAGTGACTGGGGTCTTGTGAATTAAAATGATAACAAATTAACAGGGGGAAAGCATACAAATTTATTTATTTTAAGTCTTATGTGCACTGCAGGAAGAAGTGAATACCCAAAAGAGTGGTGAACTTTAAGAGCTCATATGCTTCTCAATAGGAAAAGGCAGGAAGTCACTTATAAAAGAGCAAGTAAATTTCAGGAAAGATAAATGAGTCCTTAGAAAAATAGATGGGAGAACGATCCTTTATACCAATGTCTATCTGGATACGGTACCTACCTTTCTCTAAGAAGATTACAGTTGCTCCAAGGGAAGGGATTTCTGAAAACTCAGTTCTTTGAGAGGCTCTTCTTTTGGGTAGATAAAGAACTGGAGAACGCAAAATGCCCTCAGATCAAAATAATTCTTGTGCCAAAGTAGCATATCCTGAACTTCTTCAACACTAAATGTATGATTTCATTGCCTCAAGCATCTCATCTGTTTATAGATGCGAAATCTCAGGTTCAGAGAGGTTAAGTCAATTGTCCAAAGTCACAGAGCTGACAAATGACAGGTAGAGATTTGTAGCTAGTCCGGCTAGGATGCAATCACTGGGTTTCAGTGAGCATCTCCTGTGCTCCAGGACTCTGTATGTGTTTATGTGTCAAGAGACTTGGTCCCTACCATTGCTGAGTTTATAATCAAATAGAGAGGATAACAACCAAACACTTACAAATTGAAAAAACCGAAAGTACACTTACAGATTCAGAAATACATTATGAAGGAATGCTGTATTATGGTGACATAAGAGGAAGAGAAAAATGGTTTGGAGGCAGGTGTCAGGGTTGCCTTCTCCAAGGATCTGCTGCTATTATATTAGTGGACTTAATTTTCATCACCATGCCAGTCCCTGCCTGATATTTTTTGTTAGTATATTCACTGTCTACCTATCACTATTCTGCTGTGAACTACAAGACAGCAGTGACTTGTCTGTATCCCCACACCCAACACCATGCCCGGAACATCGTGGGAGCTTAGGAAATGCCTTGAATGGACAACATTTTAGCTGCGATTAAGATAGACCCTTTACTTCAGACATGGACAGTGGAAAGAGATGAGGCTTGAAAATAAATAGGCCATGCTGAATTTGTAGGTCAAAGTCAGGATATTTTACTCTAACGGGGAGGATACCATGAGAGATTTGGTTAAAGAAGTAGGAGGGACAGATCATAAAGGGCCTCTCTTGTTTTGTTAAAAAGCAACCAGATTTACATTGTACATGTTAAACAACCATCTGCAGGTTTTAAGGAAGGTTAGAGTAACAGAAAGCCAATATTTGTGTTACAATCTTACTTAAAACCTACCAATAGTTGTCTGACATCTACAGTGTAAGTCTGGTTAACAAAGCAGCGGAAGCCCTTCATGATCTGCCCTTGCTACTTCCTTAACTAAATCTCTCAAGGCATCCTTCCCACTGAGGACCTTATGTTTCTGCTACACTGCAACTCCCTGACAGGTCCTCTTATATATAAACACAATTTCACATTTCTGAGTCTTCACTTACAATATTCCCTCTGCCTGGAAAATTTAAACTCCAATTCACCTTCCTAATAAACCCCCATCTAACTTTTTGATACTCTGGTCACTTTACTTGACCTCTACAGGTGGAAATGACAACTCCCTACACTTCTGTGTGGTCTTCTTCTATCAGAGTGTGAGCTGCTTGGAAAGGAACAATTGTTTTTTTATCTGTAGCAAAGGTAATAAATGTATAAGGATCCTCCTAGAAAATAGTTTTCAAGAAAACAGCAGCAAAGCACATTAGTACTTCCTATTACTTAAGGACATTCTGTGTTCTGGTCCTAGGCAAACTGGAATTGCTTTCCAATAAGTAGGTGAACACCAGGAGGACTAACAGCGTGTCTCAATAATTTTAAGTTGAGCTAAGCAGAATAAACACAATTCTGTGCAAGTGAGAACTAGTTCAGGTAACATTTACCTGCCTTTCAAAGGCATTAAAATAAAATCCAAAAGGCTGAATGAACACTAAGTACTTACAAAAGGGGTCATTTCTGATGTAATCTACTTGACTTACGCCAGAGGTACCTGAGATGGCTGATCTTCTATCTGTTAAAAAAAATCTTAAATTTTTCCTCCGGTGGGAAAATACATTAGGCTTGAAATTAAGGAACTGTTCACAACTCTATGTTTAAGACTAACCATACTTACTAGTTTTCTGTACTTAAATACACGATTTAGCCATTTGGTCAGTAATTCACTCAAAAATAAATAAAAATCATGGAGGGAATCCAGTAAAGTCCTTTACTGATGTCCTAATTTACAAATTCCTCTAAACTTTTATACTGAGATTCTAATCTTAAGATATATTTACATTCTTAAAGTCAGAAGTTATAGTTAATTCTTATTATTTATATCAGTAGTTGACATCTATAACACCAGGAGAAGGATCTTTATCCATATTATCTTCGGTTAGCTATTTAAGGAAATTATGTATAGCACTGTTTAATCCTTATTTATTTTACCTAATGGGCAACGATATACATAATGGCATTTTCTAAATTATCAACCATACTTTTGTTCAAAGCAATAATAGAAGAATTGTAATTTTATCCAGATACAATAATAAAAACATTAGGATATTCCATTAGATTTTTATTTCAGCCGAAGCTTGCTTTCTTATAAGCTAGTAGATACATATCTTTTAGCACCTAAGAAACTCCAATCAGAATAAAGGCTAAACCTGTATATTAGCATTTTAAGGTTACACAGTATATTTTAAGGTATAAGCATACTCCAACTTACAAGTATATATAAATCTTATTAACTACCAGATTTCTCTTTTGTTCCATCCTATCTCTACATTCCATCATTCAAATCCTTTACAATTTCTTTGTTCCCCCTGTGATCACTGCTTCCGGGAGAAATCTGGCATAGGATCTGAAGGAAATGCCAGAGTGAAATTTTCCTTAAGATTAATTACACAGGTAAGTAATTTCCCCTACTTGAAAAACAATATTTTCTAAAACTTCTTAGCAAATCAATAAGACAGGACTGGGTGGTCATGAAAATGTGAATTTTAGGATTTAACTTAATCACACATAAATTTTAAAGGTCTAAAAGCTTGCCTAAAGCAGTCTGGAGCTTTATTACTAGTAAGACAAAGTAAGAGACAAAGAATCTCAAAAGTTAATCTGGGTTAAAGATGCACAAATGATATCTGCCCCACTGTCCATCCCCTCCAGTGTCTCACACCCCAATTCCTTTCACTATCTGGGGTTTGGTGCAGAATTCAGAATCGTCTGACAGCTTCAATTTTAAAGTATAAATACAGATCAAGACCTCAAGAATTTTCATGCAGAAAACCTTAAAAACATTTTGTCACTGAGGAAAGGGCAGCGAGTATGGGATAAGGAAAGGAACTATGCAGCCTTCCAGGGATCAGCCAGCCACACAGTTCTTTTTTCCATCAGGGTTATCAGTCAACCAAGAGTCAACCTGGGGAGTATGTGGTTCAGAACTGAGAAGAAATAACCTAATGGATTCAGAACAAACTATCAGGAAAGGCAAAACAACTAAAGATTAGGGGGCAAAAAGGACAATTTGGAAAGAACCTTAGCTTGACCTCTGTTAGATGGGGGCAAAAAAGAGATATCTAGGAAGGAAGCAAATTTCCCAGCCACCACATCAGATTTTATCACAACGCATTACCCCAGCAGCACAAGCCAGGAATTCTAACTTCCCAAAGCCATATTGGTATAATTTCCACTGTGTCTCAATTAAATATCTGCCTTTTTGATTTATCAACCTGTTTCAGCAATACCTTTTGATTACAATACAATACAATTACATATATAATTTTATAAGGCTTGTAAAAACAGTAAAAAATCAGTAATGGTTGCTGGTCATAAGTCACAAATTCAAATATGAAGAACTCACATAAATATATATCTACTTTAAATAAATGCATACATATATTCATACACACACATAATGTAGTTTGCAAGCCCAAACTGGAAATTCATAATCCAAAATATGAAATGCTCTAAAATCTAGAATTTTCAAAGTAGCAACATAATGTCACAAGTAGAAAATTCCACACTTGACATCATGTTATAGGTCATATTCAGAATACGGATGCACTAAAAAATTGTATAAAATTATTTTCAAGCTATGTGTATAAGATGCATATAAAATGTGAATGAATTTCATGTTTAGATTTGGGTCCCACCCCCAAGATGTTATTATATATATGCAAATATTTTAAAATCTCAAAAAAAAAAAAAATTCCGGTTCCAAGTATTTTAGATGAGGAATACTCAACCCATTTAACCTAAAACTCTTAGTACATGACTGAGAAAAATAAACACATTTTTCTCTTCCAATTTTCTATTAAGACCCTAACTTGAGTCAATTGGAAGATAATCAAATTCTGAAAGTGTGGAAGATATGGAAAATAGAGCAAACTTTTCTATTAAAAAATCACAATAATAATGCCAGGCATAGTGGTGCACGCCTGTAATCCCAGCAGCTCTGGAGGCTGAGGCAGAAGGATCATGAGTGCAAAGTGCAAAGTGCAAAGCCAGTCTCAGCAACAGTGAGGCACTAGGCAACTCAGTGAGATCCTGTCTCTAACTAAAATACAAAATAGGGCTTGAGATGTGGCTCAGTGGTCTAGTTTCTGAGTTCAATCCCCAGTACTGAAAAAAAAAAATTCACCATAATAGACATTATTACATACATGCTCATACTGTAGTTTGCAAGCCCAAATTAGAAATTGGCAATCCAAAATATGAAATGACGTTAATAGAGCATTTAGTTTGACTAGGACATTTAAATCTTCCTGAACTCATTAGAGACAGATACATGACCATGCCTGCCTACTACAGTAACTTCACCTCTAGCACACAGTAGCAAGGATATCAGCACGTCTAGTGGAAGGGATTCATTAGTGGGAAAAGTTTAATTCCAAGTTGATGACTAGAGTAGGACATTTCAATTAAAAGGGCAAAACAGTGAACTGGGTCCACAGATTCTAGTCTCAGTTTGACCATTTTCAGATACATGATCAATGACATCATTAAGCTTCATTTTACTCTTCTAAAATACTGGAATAATGCCAGTCAGTATAAAGAGTCATTATAAAGCAAATAGTGGCCAGTTAAGGTGGCACAAAAATTACTAAGAAAAACTATATACAAACATTTTGTTTAAATTATCATCTTCTCTGCATTTGTTGTCAAAACTTCACCTGGAGTTATTTTGGCTATAAATATCAATACGAAACTCACTCCACTTGGGTCATTTTAGACAATGAAATCAAATGTAATTTGGGAACTATTTGGGGTTATAAAAATTCAGGAAAATAGACTCTGCATTTAAAATACATTTTCTTTTTGACATTGTTCAGTAATGTTCATCATTTTTCTTTTATATAAAAACCATATTTAGTTGGAGTCTCTTTCCCAAATGGTATTCAAAGACTCTATGAAAACACGATCTAGTGTAGTGGCTAATTTGAATCATCTGAATGAGCCATGAGTTATGAACTTCAGAAGCCAGTGAATGAATGCAAGTTGCTCATCAGTTAAAACATCAAAGTCAAACACATCGAAACATTCAAAAGAAAAATATTTTTCACATATTGATTTTCTTACATGTATGGTGTTCAATAAATCACGTAACTGGTATTCACTAATGCAAGTCTTATTCCTCCAGAATACAACACCAAATTTAATAACTACTTTTGTTCAACATGGAAGATGAAAGTCAATTCCTATTGCTCTAGGCAGATCGAAGAGTCAAAACAAAAGAAACGTCAGAGAAAGGGAAAATGAGGAAAGAGGCATTATATATTAATCTCATATTCACCAGGAAAACAGAAAAATCTTTACCTGTTTCTCCTGTCAGGGTTTAAAAGGCTGTGAATTTTCGTTTGCCCTAACTACCCTATAATTCAGAGCTCTTTATCCAAAGCCCTTCCTTTTTACCTTATTTCAACCATGAAAGTCTCTGAAGTATTGTCAGTATCAAACAAAAAAACATGTCTCTTTTTGACCCCATTTTATTCGCACCTCTTGATCTCTTTCATTTCCTTTCATAAAAATTCTTCAACATTTATGGATACACTAGATCCCAAAGATAACATATCCTTATCAAGTTTACCTTTCTAATTATAACCTGCCTTTCAGATCTGAAACTGTACTTACATTTTATGCCTTTCTTGTAATTTTCTCTAAAATAAAGTCTCTAAGAACATCAATGACTCTTCTTAGAGCTAAGTCCAAGTTACGAATTCATTCAGCATTTATTTGATCTTTCAAAAGTGCCATTTTTTTTGAAATCCCATGAACCTAGACTCAAACAAATGACCTAATGTATATAAACTCTTTAAACATTATTTGGTGTACAGCAAGTGCTAAATAAGCGTTAGTTGGGATTACTGTTATTATTAACACTTCCTGCTACTTCCCCTTTCCTCTCCTTTATACATATTCCTTCAGAATGTCAATCTAAGAGTGCTATGCTATGAACAGAGGTGATGGATATACATGTTACAGTCATAATCACTGGTTTCAAGGAAGTTAAGAGTTCTCTTAAGAAGAGATACAAATAAATAATTATATTGTAAGACCACAAGCACCTATTAACCATAGTTAGAAAGTGATGTATTGGAAGGACTGTCACATGGACAAAGAACACTGAGTTTCTCCAGAGCACTGCAACCAACAGATTGAAGTCACAATGAAGCTGACTTTGACTTAATATGAGATTAAAGTTCTAATCATTAGGGCTGCCCATCTAAAGAGTCAGCTGCCTCGGGAATTAGTGACAACTATAGTTAGCAGAAGACAAACTGCCAAGAATATTATACAAAATAGAGATACAGAAAAAAAATCAAGTCATCAAAATTCTATAACGATGTGCTAACAGCAGAGTAATTACTGATGTAAAATATTCTTTAAGGTCATTTGTGTGTGTGTGTATGTGTGTGTGTATAACACACCACAATTAGGCATGACAATAGAGTACAGGTGTAGCTACAAACAGGTTAAGGCTCAGGCAAGTCTGGTGACCTTGACTGTAGTCTGGAAATCTCTACTGGTCCAATGGACACACTGTGAACAGAAAAGGCAGAACCCAAGGAAACAACTTTTGATATGAAGATACTTCTACCACATCTCATTTATGGTGAAAGAATGAAGGCATAAATTGTTCTAAATAGTAAGATCATAATTCCTTGCCCACACTGAGACACTTGAGTAAAAGGGGCATTCTTCATAATTACACCAGGAACAAAGGCATAAAACATGACACATGATCGCCCCAGCTATCAATGGGTAGATACACAGGGAGAAATTGGAGCCAGGGACTGCCTGAGGCAGAAACTATAGCCAGGATCCAGGTACAGATCTCAGAATGAAATCAAAAGTAGAAATTATTAAAGCAGTGATTCTTAACTGGGGGTGGTTTACAACCCCAGGGAATATGTGGTAATTTCTAAAGACATCTGCAGTGTCACAACTGGGGAAAGGGTGTTACTACTGCCAATGGGTAGAAGTTGGGGATGCTGGGAAACATCCTACAATGCACAGGATACTCTCACATCACAAAGAGTCATCCAGTCTAAACTATTCAGAGTGTTAAGGCTGGAAAGCACATCTATTTAGATGGCATCTATTTTGCTTGTTCTGTTACTCTAAAACAAAACACTGCCTGGCATAGGGGAAAAGTAAAATAAAAAACTTATTTTTTGCTTATCTATATTTTCTTACTGCTTTTCAATGAAAACATCATTTGCATGGCAAAAAAAAATTTTTTTTAAAGAGAAATGGAATTAATGCCACCTACCTCACAGGATTGTAAGGTTTAAAGAATAATTTATGTAAACACAGTCCATAAACTCTACCACTGTGTGAAGGTAAGAAATTAATTATCTTGTTAAGATCATACATTCCAAAGTTAAACCAGTTTCATATGTTCTTTGGCTGGTAGCCTTCCTCCCAGGAATTCCATTTCCAGTAATTTGTCCTTTAAAACCAATTAGAAATGTGCACAGTGTTATTTACAGAATAAAAGAGTTGCCAACAATAGAAAATTGGTTGAGAAAGTTGAGGCATAACCTTAAAATGGAATTTCATGTGTTCATTAAAATTCATACTATAGAAATATACTTACTGGCATATACAGTTATTGACATAAACCCTGTTTAAAAAACACATATAGTAGTCTGTCCTTATCTATAGGGGATATGTACCAAGACCCCCAATGGATGCCTACAAACTCAGTATCCAATCTTTTGTATACTAAATATACATCTGTGATAAAGCCTAATTTATTAATTAGGCACAGCAGGTTAACAACAGTAACTAATAATAATAAAATAATTATAATAATATGCTATAATCAAAGTTTTTTAATGTAATTGCTTATTTCTGGAATTTTCCATTTAATATTTTTGGACTGGGTAGTTATGTATAGTAAGCAAAACTTCAGATAAATATGTTATTTTACTTATGTTACAGTGGTACAAATAACCTAGGTAAGATAATCCCAATTACATAGCTCATTATACTACTATGTCAAATACTCAAAATAATTCTTCAATATTCTGATAATTTTTAACTTTTTAAAAGTCTTAATTCATTCTACTTTGAATTTATTCTATTTACTTTGTCACTTGTTTCTCAAGATTTGAATGGTCAGAGCCATCCATAACATTTTATCTTTCAGTTGCTAAATTAAAAACATTTTATGGATTGCTTTCATCCTTTGAAGGCATACTCCCTTTAAAGCCACACTATGATTTTGAATGAAGCATGTATATATATTACAAAACATGTACGTAATCTATTTTTACATTTTAATGTTAGTGGTTTCTTATACATATCTCCTTATGCACTAGTCACTACTTCATAAATCAGAAGCTGAATCTCATTTTCTCTCCTTAAAAACAAATGTAAGAATTGCTTTTCAAAGGTTTATTTTTTTTCTACTTTCACAGAGAGATCACAGAAGTTGGATACAAAGAAGAAACAGTACTAAATGAATAACAGCTCAAATAAAGCACATAAAAAATAAACATACGCGTGCGCACACACACACACACACATATGTATAAAATACTCTTTGAATCCTTTTATAAACATGAACAGAAAGAAATTTTTCACCCATAGAATTCTATTAGAAGCTGAAGGACTTTTACAAAGACAAACCACATATACGCATTCTTTAATTTGAACACACCTAAGAAAAAATGGGTAACTCTTCTTTTATGCTAAAAACTGTCTTTATCTACCTGCTATTCAAAAACATGGTTAATTCCATGTTGCTTGTGCTCTCTGTTCTGCAAAAGCTATTTAAAAGTGCTAATGAATATGCCCTTATGTTCCTTTATTTCATATTTATGAGACTGCCTAATAACACTGGAATTAAAATATTTCCAACACATTACTGAAGAGAATATAATAATTTGGAAAGCTGATTAATACCCTAACAATAACACTGAATTCTACTATGCTAGGAAAAATTAAAAATTATTAAGCTTTGTGCTTCTGAAATTAGAGCCTAAGATAAGTGGGAGGAAGCAAGATGGAGGCTGTAAGATGAAAAATTTCATTTGTGGAACAAATACTGATCAAGACCCGGCATTGCTCATGACACTGGCAAGGCCTATGAAGGACGAGGGACACGTGGAAGAACGTGATAAAGTGTTCCAAAGGGAGACCAGGAGAGCTGTGTGAGTGGGATGCACAGCTTGGAAAACCTAACTAAGAAGGAAATATTAGTAGCAGAGGCAGACACCACAATTTGTTGGTACCAGAAAGAATCCCATCATGTAGTCTGTGGCTTTCCTTAGCAGTTTTAAAGTTTACAGAAACCAATTCACTCCCATCACAAATATGCTTCTACAGACTCTGAAATCAAGCAGACATACAAGCACATAATCCTTTTTAAAAATGTCTAAAATCTTGGCCTATGCTCAATTCCTGTGAATTTTTGCCTAAATGTAAATCATTTCATTTTTTTCCCCTCCAGATAGGAAATTTCTCTTTGTAACTGACAGTCTGCTTGTTTTGTTTCATGAAAAATTATTGAACTACCATTTTTTTTTTTTGACAGAGTGAGGGGTATGGTCAGGAATAGTAGCTCTAACTTATTATTACTTTTTATGATATTTTGGGGTTTCTCAACCAGTTGATGCTTTTGAATTATTTTTGATTACCCCAACATCCCCATACTTTTATTTCAAAAATTTTGTTTGAATCTATATAATTTAAACAATAGACAGGAATTAGTATCTCAAGGATGAATGCAGCTCCTAAATTTATAAAAAGGAGATTGGAAACTAGAAATGTGCCCTTGACTTATTCTCCTGACTCAGATCTATACCCAAATAGAGGTAATATTAAAAAAAAAGAAAAATGAAAACTAGACCCAAAATATTAAAATAAATCCACTTTATCGAAAGAATCATAAATGGTAGGTCCATTTGAACCTCACTAAAAGATTGACATTACAAATAACAAGAAACCCTTACTTAAAATAAATTGATCCTTCTCCAAGTAACTGATAATACATTATAGGAACACAACCATTTTGGGCATTATCAAATTAAATTCCTTTATTTTGCAAACTAGCTACTTATAGATCCACTCAACTAGGCTATTTTCCTTCTGGTAACTTTAATTCCTACTTAAAAACTGTGCCAATTTCTCTTGGGTGTTCTGCTGATGAAAACGATTTTCCTTAAGTTTTAGCCAAGGCTTTTTCACTATAATATCTTATGAAAAAGCCACAGTGTTAGGGCACACCACAGTGACAAGTGGGCAGAAAACTATTTTAGAAGTATCTGGGCATTTAAAATGGGAAAGGAGGATCCATTAAAAATAATATACTAATTAGCTTTTTACATAATCTGATTTTATACATCAAGTTAATAGAAGTACTGAACTACTGATTTTTTTAAAGCTGGATATTTTCCTTTAAAATAAATTCTGAGTCAGGCATGGTGATGCACACCTGTAATGCCAGCAACCTGGCAGGCTGAGGCAGGACTGCAAGTTTGAGAACTGCCTGGATAAATCAGCAATACCCTGTCTCAAAATAAAATTAGAAAGGTCTGGGAACGTAGCCTCTGAGTTAAATCCCTAGTATCCACCCACCTATACACACACACACACACACACACACACAAAAGATAGAGAAGACATTCTATTTTGTATGGTGGTGGTTTAAAATGCAAAAAAATCAAACCAAGAAAGAAGAGAACATAATGATGAACTCAGGGGAAATGTACCTGAAATAGATAAATATAACACTAAGAGTAGAAAGTTATAAAAGTTCTAAGTTCTGGTCATTTCAAGCAAATACTCTACTGCTCTCTCACCTGAACCTATTCACCTCAAAAGAAAACATTAAATAGTTATGTAACATATAGACTTCATAAAACATCCAGTATTACATGCTAACAGGATATTTCTACTGATGCACAGGATTTGGGAAGATTTTTAAAAATATGATACTATTATTATCCAGGAAAAAGTGAGAATACCATAACTTAGCTGAAAGGCACAAAACTGACCTGATTAATGGAGTTGGCAGCACAGGATGCAAGGCCTGTTCCAAGAGAAGTGAACAGGAAACAGGGCCAGTCGAAAGGTCCTGGAGCCAATGCAAAACCAGCCGAAGTGGTACTTACAACTAGAGCTGTAATACAGAAACAGCAGATGTAGCATTACAAGCAGGACTCCTGACTGTAAAAGTCAAACAACAAGCCATCATCCATATCAATCAACTGATTACACTATTAACACTACCTTAAGGTAATCTTTCATTTTAAAAAATCCACATTTTTCTGATTAAAAACACATTATAGAAAAATGTGACTTCTTTTTAACTCTATTATATTCAAGAGTAAAAAAAGGCCCAGATTTGATCATTTACTTATTTATTAAAAAAACATTCACCAAATACAAAATTCATGATCAGTACACCATGCTAGACAGAAGTACCATAAGGGATATGGTTTCCCTTTCCCTCTTGTTCTTGGATGATCTAGATGATGGGCAGACATTAATAACCATAACATACATTAATAACTATAACACATGGTAATGAATAGTAAGGGTCCTAATTCTGTGACCAACTTCAGACAAACCTAGTAAGGACCTGCCTTTAACAGATGATGGTCCTGTTGTTAGAGGATGAATAAAAGGAAATGTTAATCCTACAGGCCATTAACAGGTATCAAGAGAAGAACAACCACATAATTCAAGCATCCATCAAGGTTGCTCCTTTTGGTACGTCCTAGTGTTCTTTCCTGAGCCAGGAAGTGTCTAAGAGAGGTACTGAAATGGGGCAGTAGGAATTCACTGGAAAACAGTTCACCATTGGTGAGCTAATCTGGGAACATGTCAAGATGGCACTGAAGTTGGATCTTCCTTCAGAGAAAGGAGAGAATGGTAGGGTGAGCAATTTAACAAGTGGAAGGGTAATTTTAAGAACAGGCACAGGAGCGAGGAAGACCAATGTCAAAAGCCTAAAGTATGTATAATGCTATCTGCCTAGATTTGCAAATCAAAAATCTAGTAAGCATTTTTTAAATTTCTCCTTTCTCATTCTCTATATTCCATTCATTGCAAGATATTGTCTGTTCCATGTCTATGAAGTATTTTAAGTCCATCACTACTGCCACCATCTAGAGTCCAGGGGTCAATTGGGATGACTGTGTTCCTCAGGGGACAGGTGACAATATCTGGAGACATTTTTGATTGCCATAAATGGGAGGGGTGGGTGCTACTGTCTCCTAGATGGTAGAAGCTAGAGATACAAGGAAACATCCTGCAGGGCACAGGACAAATATCCAAACAGAATTTCCTGTTAGTATAGCTGTGATGGAGAAACTCTAATGTAGTCCAAACCATTACTATAAAAGTCTCTCCCCATGGGGCACAGTGGTGCACATCTGTAATCCCAGCAGCTCAGGAGGCTGAAGCAGGAAGATCAAGACTTCAAAGCCAGCCTCAGCTTGGTGAGGCTCTGAGCAACTTAGTGAGACCCTGTCTCTAAATAAAATATAAAAAATGGGCTGGGGATGTGGCTCAGTGGTTAAGTACCCCTGGCTTCCAGAGTGGTGTTTTCATATCACTTCAATGCTTAGAAAATATCTTGATGCAATACCTGGAATAAAATGCAAACTCTTTCCCCTGCCAATAAGTGCATCTCACACCTCTCTCTTTAGCTCACTCACTCCTCTCCAATCTTGACGGCCACCTTCTGTTCTCAGAGCATGTAAAGCCCTTTCTGGCCTCAGAATCCTTATAATTTTGTTTCCTCCCTTTCTATGGTTGGCTCCTTCCTAATCTTCAGATCTCATCTAAGATACTACTTCTTAGGGAGAACTTTTATAAACATCTCATCTAAAATAGATAAAACTAGTTATATCCTTACTCATATCATTCTTTTATTTCCTTCACAGTACTAATCACACTCTGGCTCTTCATGGGAATACAAACTCCATGGCAGGCAGGAGCCCTGTCTGTGTAGTTCTCTGCTATATTTTTAGGGCTCTCAGTATGCAGGCCAGAGAGTAGTATTTACTGGAGGAAAGTAGTAGAGAGTTGGTGGCTGCCAGATTGCAGAATACCCAACTGAGGAGTTTGTACTCTACTGGTTGCCAGTACAGAATTCCCTGACAGTCTAATGCAAGACAGTGAACAGTAACTGCCTGGGAGCAATGTGCACAATGACTTGCAGAAGCAGAAAGTTTCACAGAGAAGCAATCTATTAGTCTATATCATTAATTCACAATGAATAAGGATAGTTGAAGGGGAATTGAAGAGTTGTAAGGAATATTTTGAATAAGGAATCATTAGGACCTGGTAACTGCGAGAGGCAGGAAGACCAAAAAAGAAAAATAATGAAAGGTAAAGTGTTGCACTTGGATGACATGGAGAGGAATTAATGGAAATAAGGAATTCAAGGAAAGAGGTGATGGAGTTGGCTGGTCTTTGGAAAATGTGCTGCATCTGAGGAACCACTGGACATCAAGGCAGAAATATTTAAAAAGCAGAGAAATATGAAACCAGAGCTCAGGAAAGAGAATTAGGAAATAGGAGAGAGGCAAATCTGCAGTCACCTGCCTAGAGACCACAGCTGAACCTGAGGGGACAGAAGAAATCAGTGGGCAGCATGTATAGTGTCAACAGTGAGTGAAAATGTCAGATCTTTATAGATGGGGGAAAGTAAAGAATATAACACAGAGAGAATATTTAAAGATAAGGATCATCATGATGAGATGGCATGGATGTCCAATAACCATGTAAGGTACCAAAGGAAGCAAGACAGGAAAGTGCCACTATAGATGTCAACAGGTACATGTTAAAGAAGCTGAGTCACAAGTTGGTTAGCATGTCTTTCATTTAGCCTTTTCTGCAACATGTAGTAGTCCTTTATGGCTCTACCATATGTACAAGGCTCTTCCTAATTTCTAGATCAGACAGATGTTTCTTGATTTTTCTATTATTTCTTTGGCTGTACTCAATGGCAGTTTGCAAAGTGACTTCAGTTTATGAGTACTACTCAGCTTTCTATTGCTATAATAAATACCTGAAATAACCAATTTATAAAGAGAAAAGGTTTATTTTGACTCACAGTTTAGAAAGTTTTAGTCCCACTACTTTTGAGTCTGTGCCAAGGCAGCATATCATGGCGAAAGTGTTTGTGGTATAGCAAAACCTCTCACCTCAAAGCTAGGACATGAAAGAGAAAGAGAAGATATGGAAGGGACCAGGGACCCATATTCCCTTCAAGAACACATCCATAATGACCTAAAGATCTCTCACTTGATCTCAACTCTTTAAAAATTTCACTACCCCTCAATAGTGCCACTCTAGAGAACAAGCCTTTAATACACACACTTGTGGGGGAACACTTAAGATCCAAACTATAGCACCATCTGAATCAAAAGTCTCTTAAGAGCACATATTTTGGGCAAGAGGTTATTCCTTTAACTCAGTATTTCAAATGTGGTATATACATCAGAATCTCCCTGGGGAAGATTCACCTCCAGAAAAGAGGAGACATTCACAGATTTAGGTAGACAGAAGTACAAAGCTCAGGAGTAAGGACGCAGGTTTGATTAATGACTACAATAAGACAAGAAGAGAAGCAGAAGATAAGGAGTGGAAGGCAAAGAGAAGGCTGATCAGAAATCAAGACAAATACATCTAGAAGAAAAGCAAGATGACCAAGGCAGAGAGTGCTGCTAGGCCAGAAAACATGGCACTGTCCCTTCCCTGTCTGGAGGACAGTCTGCCTGGCCCAGATTCAATACAGTAAGTCATAACACAGGTGCACAAAAGGTACCTAATACCAATTAACAACGACATGGAACAGAGGCAGCAATCAAATATACAGTGTTTATTTCAGAGGACACTTCCAGAAGAAAATTTTGACTCTAATTCTAAAATGATATATGCCTAAAAGAAAATGCCATGGTGATTCCAGGCTTTGAAAACAGTGGTTACAGAGATAGTTTATCCACATGAAAAAGGGACAGAATAAGCCTTTTTAAAATATATATATTAAATACACACACACACATATATATTATATATATGTTATAGATTAACCCAATACCTTTATTTTATTTACTTATTTTTTATGTGGTGCTGAGGATCAAACCCAGTGCCTTATGCATGCTAGGCAGGCGTTCTACCACTGAGCCACAAACCCCGCCCCAGAAAAGCCTCTCTTGAGTAGCCATTTAGCTTTACCTGGATATATTTAATGACCATCAAGAAGGGCACCATTTTTAGAGTAAAAACAAAGTTCCCTTTAGGATACTCAAATACCAACCCTCTTTGAGGATGTTTTGGTTCTTTGCAGCTGTCACACCATAAATGGCAAAGCCTCATGAATAGGTCGGTATTAAAGAATGAGAAACATCTTGTTTTGCACAAACCAATGGCTCTCCAGGTGGGCAATGCAGCTCCTCACATATTGCAGTGTCTCAGTGACCAGCTAGGACTGGAAGAACAATCCTTAACACACAGACTACTTCTCATTGTACCAAAAGAATTCTACCAGGAAGAAAGGTTGATGATATCAGGGAGCGAATTTGAGGCAAAAAAGATTGCAGTTTTCCATCTTAAAATCAGACTAAATAAACTACTTCTATCTATAGAATAAATCAGTCAAAATATTATTTGCTATATTTTAAGGCTTTGTATCTAAAACCAAAAAGACTACTCATAAACAACTGCAGTAGTTATAAGAATCTTCTTGATACTTACTTATTATAATCTAAAATCAGAAAAGAAAGAACTACTTTAGATACCTCTAAATATCCAGATCAACATTTTGTAGTATCTTTCTAAATAAATTTTTTAAGCCCTCAAAATGAACAAGAAAGTGCTATAATCAATGAACTGTCAAAAATAATGATGCCGGGCATGGTGGCACAGGTCTGTAATCCCAGCAGCTGGGAGGCTGAGAAAGGAGGGTCACGAGTTCAAAATCAAGCTCAACAACAACGAGGCACTAAGCAACTCAGCGAAACCCTTTCCTTAATAAAACACAATTAGGGTTGGGGATGTGGTTCAGTGGTTGACTGCCTCTGAGTTCCATGCCTAGTACCCCCAAATGATGATGATAATGATGATGATGATGATGATGATGATAATAATAATAATGTTTTCAAAAGAAAATTCACTTTATTTGAAGTTTAAAAAGATATATGGTTACATGAAAGGAAACTTTAAGAAACACTTATTATTTTATTTTTATTCATCCCACAGCTTGATTGGGTGACAAACAATACAGAAAACACATTAGATTTTTGGTCAAGAAACAAAGTGGTTTGCAAAAAACCAACAAAGGAAAATGAACAAAGTTTTAGGAAGAAGTAACAATGACTAAATTTAAAAAATGGAAATACTGCCCAATTTTAAAATGTACAAATAGTAAATGGTAACACATACAAAAGTGATAGCAACTATTATTATTATAAGGGAGGAAATTTCAATTTTGTAACATTTCTAAAAAGGATCAAGGCTAACAAAGAAAGTATTTACTTATTTCACCAATGTAATTAATTTAAAAGAGAAAGGCAGAGAGGATTGATAAATTGTACAAGTAAAATTGACCAAAGCAATATTCTCATACAACACTGCCACAACTGTAATTAAACTTTTCATTGATTTCCTGGGATTCATTACATGGAATCATTCTGCAACACCAGGATCTCATTAAAAATGAATGTAATATATTCTTTCATTAATAACTCTTGAAATTATATTTTATTTGGTAATCTCATATTTTGTCCCTTCACAAATAAACATAAAATCAATGCTATCAATGAAGCATGACTCATCCAATATAGACCCTGAGGCATGGCACTGTGGCCTAG
The DNA here is from genome assembly GCA_020662805.1 of Glaucomys volans. Lineage (NCBI taxonomy): Eukaryota > Metazoa > Chordata > Mammalia > Rodentia > Sciuridae > Glaucomys > Glaucomys volans. Next base: position 177,154 of record JAJEJO010050041.1, on the reverse strand, counting down.
GGGTGACTCTGGGAGTCCAAGGAAGAATAATAATCTTATCCCATAGAGCTTCACCCATCTCCATTCCTGGGTGGTTGGTCAGCCAAAGAACTCCGTTTTCTCATAAAAAAGATTCAGTAGCAACCTGCATTAAAGGCAACCCTTACTACTAGGCCCAATCTTAGCTTAACTGCAGCTGTCAATCAATTTGAACCAATGGCCTGACCTAAATTGACCATGGCCTCCTTCTTCCAGGTTCGTTAACCTTGTTCTTCCATGGTCTTACCTCTCTGCCTTCTTCAGGGAGAAATTACTAATTATATTCTGTATTTTATTTATATATATACAATTATATATATAAATATAACTCTTTTTTTTTTTTTTTTTTTAATAATCACAAACAGACCCTGACTGGCCTGGAAGAAAGTAAACACCCTGTTGAGAACTGTCTATATAAACCACAAGTGAAAGAATTATAGGTGGTCTCTAGGAGCTAAGTGCTAGAAGGAAAATAGGGCCCTCAGTCCTGGGGTTGCAAAGAAATTAATTCTGCCAACCACCAGTGAACTTGGAAGGGGACCTTGAAGTCTAGATGAAAATAATAAGCCCAACTGCACACTCATTTCAGTCCAGTGAGACCCTGAATAAAGACTAGTCCAGGCCCACCACATTTCTGACTTACAGAAATGGTGAAACAATGACTCTTTGTTTTAAGCTGTTAAGTCTGTAGTAATTTGTTTTGCAGTCATAGAAAAACATAGCTAGTGTACTGTAAGGAAGGTGGCATTCAAGAAAGATGAATCTAACAGCAACACAAAAGACTGGCTGAAGGGGAGAAAAATTTACCCAGAAAACCACTTACAGGTCACTGCAGCGTGTTAGATGGGAAGCAATAATGTATGCACTGGATGGCCTCTGTGTAAACAGGGTTCAATAAGAATTTAAGGTGGTAACCCAGGGCTTCCTTACTGAATAAATGTAAGCAGTTACAGCAAGAGCTAAATATAATTCAGTAACTCAAAGAATAATAAAATGTTCAAAGGTAAGAAAGAATTAGTCAAGTAGCCTAATCTTGAGATACACACACACACACACACACACACACACACACACACATATACACACACATGTATGCATGTGTGTGTATATATATATGTATATATGTAACACATATATAAGCATCTCTTCTACAACATCCCAGTGTATCCTATCTCCAAATCTGGTGACAGGAAGTTATTTCTCCCACACATATATAAGCATCTCTTCTACAACATCCCAGTGTATGCCATCTCCAAATCTGGTGACAGGAAGTTATTTCCCCCAAAGTAACCCTACCTGCTCAGAAGAGATCTAGCTATTGCATCATTATCTTGCCAATCAAGTCAAAATGAACTTCTTTGAAATACCTACCAGTGGATGCAATTTCTGTCTTCTTGAGCAACAATGAATTAACTTTTACTTTCTTGACACAACCCTTGAATTATGCAATGCAACTATCTCCACAGTCCCTGCTTCTCTAAGTGAAATATCTCTGGAAACCAATCTCACTTGATTTCCTGTTCACACTGAGGGATATTTTCTAGAGACACTGTAGTTTTTCACTATTTTAAAAGTACTTAGCACAGAGTCTGGTAAATAACAAGGGCTTAAAAAGTACTACTCTTGGTAATTATTAAAATGCAATTCTTAGAATTCTAAATTAAATACTTTTCTGGCCACTAAACTTGAATTTTACATGTGAAAGCAGTACCTAAAGGAATTTATGGAAACAACAAAATGACAATAATAAAAACAAAATGTTTGTTTCTGAAGAACTTTAAAATGGAAAGTGTTTTACACTTCTTAATTCTCAAAAGCAATGCACTTCAAAAGTAGGGTGTGGATACCTTAGGGACATGGTAAGAAAATATGAGAAATTTCACTTTTATTTCATCTTTTAATTCTTTTACTGCTAGGGATAGAATCCAAGAGCTTTCAACATGAGGCAAAAGCTCTACAACCAAACTAGCTTCTCACCTCTAATTCTTTATTTTAAAACCTGCATCTGATGTGTATTAAAATGAATACACTGTATAAGGAACACATATTTTGCTTACAAGTAACTAGACATTTATATACTTATACATTTATATATTATATATTTATATATAATAGCATAAATTTCATAAATATGTAAGTACACTTATTTTTTTTTTTATTTTTAACTGATGAACTACATCACTAACAAACTTTGGGGAACCCTGTCGTAAAACAAACAGCAATGCAAGCAATGCTAGTTACTAATGCCTGATTTTTTATACATAGAGAACTATGTATAAATCAGTGGAAGTGAAATCAATCTAAGGTCTAATTAAGGGTCATACAGTTTATGTGCAATATTTGGCTCTCTGCTTTATGGGATCTTCTTTAATAAATACTCCAAAGACTACACAAGAAAATCCCACCAAATGAAGTAAAAATGTACACTTACACAATTGCCTAGTGCAGTATAAAACCTCAAACCAGGCAAGTCAAGTTTTAACATGGCATCCACGGGAGAGAATCCATGATAAAGTCTTTTACTCAAGTTTTAAGGGGAATTTTAAAGAGTCAGAGAGGAGGAAGATGCTATTGGGGGTGAATCAGAGAAGTCCCACTGAACAGTTACTTATAAAAAAGAGGGAGCTTTATTTATCACCTGTAAAGTAAGCCTTTGTGGGCTTGCAGTGCAAATTTAGCCAGTCTCTCTAGTCCAAGCCTCACAGAATACTTTTCAGAGCAGCAATTAAGCACTTGGAAGGTTTTGCAAAAGGTTTTCTTAGAGAAGCAATTTTATCAAGAACTTTTCTTAAAGGCTCATGACTTTGAGAATTATTGGTCTCTGAACATAAGCCTAATGGATGCACTTCATTTCCTTTCTAAGATCATCAATTAAAAGTAACCATAAGGATTATATTTAAAAACTGGTCATCTACACCCTGCTTTATTATCTCTGTCTCTTACTGCCCCATTTTCTCAAGCACTCAGTCCAAAAGAATTAAGTAAAAAACAACATTCCAATAAATCAATCTGGATAATTATCAATTTTGATAAAAGATTTGGTAGAAAGATTAAAACCACTGCCTAAATGAGATTTTGAGATTCTCTACAGATTTCAAATTATCCTTGTGATCTACTATATCTCATTATCCTCCATAGCAGATACCAGGTAATATTGTAATCCAAATTCCACAAACCTAAGATTATTGTCTTTAATTAGAAAGTTGACCAAGAGAAGGCAGTTAATGAATTTATATGTGGTTTTGTTCATGTATGTGTCCAAGCATGGAATTTAGTTTTTGTTACCTGATCTCAAAGTACAAAATAATATAACTTAATTCAGAGGCAGAAGTTAAGGTCTCTTCTGATTTTCGAATGAGAACAATTTTTGATTGAAGAGCTATTCCTATGATTTCCATTTCTATTAACACCTTAAGCTTCAAATGGTTGAATTTCTAATTTAAGTGAGTGCTGTAGGCATCACAGGTTGGCAGCATTCTGTGAATTTCCTAATACAGTCATCTTACCAACACACATTAAAGGAGGTAGTAATTCTTATTGTTAAGTTCAGATGATAATGAGAGGTAGAGTATTTTTTTCTCAGCCACATTAAAGAATATCAATCAGGGGTAACTGATTACAAACCATAACCACTTCTGGATGAAAGATAAGACTTTTTAATAGAGATTTAAAGTAACACAGCTGCAAAACTAAGAACTTATTAGGTAGTTTCCTGTCCCCCACCACCCCCATATACTTAATGATCAAGACTAGTGGAAAGTCTTAGGACAAAACTGAACCTCTTAACTTTAAACTTACTGAGAAACACTATTACCAAAATGAAATATTTAAGTATGGTCACCAGTGCAAGTCACCAGGAAACATTTGGTTTGCATTTGTCATTAGCAGTCAGAAAAAGGGAAATGAAGTATCCCTCAGGTCTGATAAATACATAAATAAGAGCTGTTCATGTTAAGTAAATTATATAACATTGAGATTCTAAGACTGTTTTTTCAATTACAGTTTTTCCTTGAACCAAAGAGCTCTTGTAAACAAAATAAAGAGCTCTTCTACTTTATCATCCTATTTTTAGTTGTTTTTTCCCTTTGTAGTACCACCTTTTTCTTTTTCTCTTTGTAGATGCCCATAAACTAAAACCGATGCCTAAAGTTGAAATGTTTTAAAAAGTGGAAACAAAATGAGTTTGGTAAGAAGGAATTGATAGTTGAGTAGCTTTTCACCAAAATGGTAAAGCTTTATCTCAGTCTCTTATCAAAATTTTAAGCGATTGTTCAGACAGTAGATATTACACAAGAAAAACATTTAAAATAATTAAGAATTAGCTACATTTGATTATTTTTCACATCATATGTAACAGGTCAATAAAATGGACCTATTCACTTGTTCACCTATACATAAATGCATAAAGTGTCATTATTTTCTTTATCACTGAGAATTTTTATTTATTCCCAGTAATGAAATTGTTATGCATCAGTATTGAGTACACAGTTACTTTAAGTATTCAAGAGAACTTTCTAGCAAGAAGAATCTTTTAGAAATACTTTTTATATTACCAAAGACTGAAAGAATTCTGTTATTGGTTCTATAGTTCCTTTTAGTGAATGTGAAAATCAATAGTCATTCCCCAAGTCTAAAAGTAATTCATAGATAACATTCGTGTATACTACTTATCTGGAGGCAAAAAAGTCTTAGATGGAGTTTGCATCATTTAGAACTAAGCAAAGTGAAGTATTTGAGGATCTTTCCAAGCTCCAAAGGAGTAGTTTTTACAAATTTGATGAACTTTAAGAGCAACATGGTGTGGCTATCTTCAATCCCTCAGTTATGCTGAACAAAAAATAAGGCAGCAAATTACAAACTTCAGGACACAATGATAGCTGGTGAGAGGGACACAGGAAAAAGCAGACTGAGATCTACAAAAACACAGCAACCCAAAGTCACGGGTTTAGGTAGAATACTTTCCAGCCATAACTAAGTGATAAGCTACTACAGTACAGAAAAATGTAGTGATGTGCTGCACAAGACCTTCCATCCAACAAGCCATCACATAAACAAAGGTGGCCATGTAAGATTTATATGGCCTACTGACATTAACACATTTTTTGTATGTGTAATTAACCCTCTATGATGTTCACAGAATGAATGCACCTGACAGTGTATTTCTCTGAACATGATTTTGCCATTAAGTGATATGTGACTAAAATAGATTACCTGTAATTAAAAGGCTAAGCTGTTCAAAATTCTGCAAATGGTGTCCACAGAGTTTATTACACATTTTTTTTTCTTCTCCCAATAAGCTACTGTTTTTTCGGGGCACTTATTAAGCACAAAGCACTGGGCTCAGCAATGGGAATGTAACAGTAAACAAGACAGACAAAAGTTCCCTGTTCTCCTGGGGCTTCTACCCTGGGGAAGATTCAGAAAAGTCAATGGGCATTAATTACAACATGATGTGAAAAAGTTTCAGTGGGTAAAGCCAAGAACTGTTTGAGAATGTAGAATGGCCTCCTAACCTAGGTGGCTTCCCCAAACATGAGTTTATTTTGATGTCACTTTTGAGAAGTGATTCAATGAAGTAAATTGACAAAATCAAAATAAAGGAGTTAGCTTGGCAAACTGGGAAGGTGGTGAGGTGTACATGTTTGAGACAGAGGGAGGAGAAAGAGCAAAGCCATAGGGTAAGAGAATGCTCCAGAAAGTGTCACTCCCTGAACCAAATATTATATCTCTCTAAGGGTTAATAAGGACAAAAACACACCTCTGTATCTTTTTAAAAGATCCTGACATGAGAGCATTCCTCTTCTCATTAATTCACCTCCAAATTCACTATTCTCCTTTCTCTGAGTTTTTACAAAAGATATTAGTAAAGTTAGAACTTGAGAGTCTCCGGCAGAGAGCACCAGTCTGTCCCCGGAACTCAGGGCACTGGGCTGCCAGTGAGCCCCCAGGGAGGAGACCAGGACTTCCAAGTCACGGGAAACAAAGTCTCCAGCCCAGAGCACCGGCCTGCCCCCCGCCGGATTCCCCAGCGCGGAGCCGGGGTCTGCTCTTTCGGAGCTCCAGGCAAGGAGCTGCCGGTGGTGAGTCATCAGCGCCGAGATCAAGACTTCCACACCATCTGGTAGAGCTTCTCCTGCAGAGAGCACCAGGCCTGGGCCTGCTGAGCCACCAGGTCTGTGGCTGGAATTCCCAGTGGAGGAGCACAGGCCTGCTGCCACTTGAGTCCCCAGTGGGGAGCTCAGGCTGCCTGGGCCATCAAGCCCAGTGTCTTTAGCACCGAGCACAGGTCTGCGCCCTCCTCCCCCACCCCACTTCCGTCTAGTGCCCAGGCCCACACCCTGGTCCAGAGGCTAGCCCCCGTGCTGCACCTGACCACCTATCAGCACCAGGTCGCCTCTGTCCAGAAGCATTGATTATTCCCAACCAGGAGGTAGTGAGACAGCATTCTTCTTGGGTCACCGCTTGAACAAGCACCTCTCAGGCATCAGGCCATTGGAAATTAACAGGTTTGAACTGTACAGTATAATTTTATTGCAGAACATTTTTAAATTAGTTGTATTATCACAATTATTCCTAATATACCCACTATATCCCTATCTTTTTCTTTTACTAGTATTCTTATCATTCTATCTTCCTATTATACATCCGTTTCCTTGGAGAATCTCCTTTTTTCTCATGCTAACAACCTATTTCTTTCAATTCCACCTCCACTATTCCTACGACATAGTACATCTATAGTCTCACTTCTTATCTCATTAATGTTAAGTCCTATACCCCTCCTCATCCTGTCTGTCCAACATTAGACTGCAGTCCTTATTGCAAACTTATTGGTTATGCTGTAGATAATAATTTGAACTCATCTCTGTTTATTAGGACAACACTATTAATATCTCATTAGGGACTATTTAGATTAAGGATGCATATTGTTTATAAGGTGAGCTGCTAATATTGATCTCTCACTTCAAGGGAGGTATTAGAAATTGGCAGGAACCCTATAAGTCTTTAAGGGGAAACTGCAATACCTAGGATTCACACTACTACAGGGAAAGATACACTAGCAACATGAGAAAACATGGGAAGAAAATGTTCCAAACAAACCCAGATACTATACCAAAAGAACTCAATGACACCATGGCAGAAGCATTGTCAGGGAGTTCAGAATGCACATAATTAAAATGATCCCAGAAGCGAACAGAGCAAAGAGTCAAGAGTCAAGAGAGCAAATGCAGGCAATGCTAAAAGAGTAACTGCAGGAAGCAAAAGATAATTTCAATAAAGAGATAGAGATTCTGAAAAACAAATAAACAAACAAACAGAAATCCTTGAAATGAAGGACATAATAAACCAAATTAAAAACTCAATAGAAAGCTTAACCACCAGGCTTGATCAATTGGAAGACAGAACCTCAGACAATGAGGACAAAATATTTAATCTTGAAAACAAACTCAATCAAACAGAGAAGATGGTAAGGAATCATGAACAGAACCTCCAAGAGTTATGGGACATCATGAAAAGACCAAATTTAAGAGTTATTAGGATTGAGGAAGGCACAGAGATACAAACTAAAGGAATGAATAATCTGTTCAATGAAATAATATCAGAAAATTTCCCAAATCTGATGAATGAAATGGGAAATCAAATTCAAGAGGCTTATAGGCCACCAAATGCACAAAATCACAACAGATCCACACCTAGGCACATTATAATGAAAATACCTAACATACAAAAGAAAGACAGAATTTTAAAAGCAGCAAGAGAAAAACATCGGATTACATATAGGGGAAACCAATACAAATATCAACAGACGTCTTAGCCCAGATCCTAAAAGAAAGAAGGGCCTGGAACAACATATTTCAAGCACAGAAAGAAAATGGATGCCAACCAAGAATCTTATACCCAGCAAAATTTACCTTCAGATTTGAAGATGAAATAAAATCCTCCCATGGTAAACACAAGCTAAAAGAATTCACAAATAGAAAGCCTGCCCTACAGAAAATTCTTGGCAAAGTATGTTAAGAGGAAGAAATGAAGAACAACAATGTAAGTCAACAAAGGGAAGAATTGCCCTAAAGGAACAGCTAATTAAAGGAGAAATCTAGTTGGGTTAAAAGCCAAAAATAAGTCCAAATGACTGGAAATACAAGTCATCTCTCAATAATAACCCTGAATGTTAATGGTCTAAACTCATCAACCAAAAGACATAGACTGGCAGATTGGATTAAAACAATATGCTGCCTTCAAGAGACTCATCTCATAGAAAAACATGCCCACAGACTAAAGGTGAAAGGCTGGGAAAAAACATACCACACACATGGACTCAGTAAAAAAGCAGGGGTTTCCATCCTCATATCAGATAAAGGGGACTTCAAGCCAAAATTATTTAGAAGCGATAAAGAAGGGCATTTCATACTACTTAAGGGAAGCATAAATCAACAAGATAAAACAATCATAAATATTTATGCCCCAAACAATAGCGCATCCATGTATATCAATCGGATCCTTCTTAATTTCAGGAACCAAATGGACCAAAACACAATAATACTGGGTGATTTTAACACACCTCTCTCATCGTTGGACAGATCTTCCAAGCAAAAATTGAACAAAGAAACCATACAACTCAATAACACAATCTTTAAATTAGATTTAACAGACATATATAGAAAATTCCATCCATCAATAAGCGAATACACTTTTTCTCAGCAGCTCACGGATCCTTCTCTAAAATAGACCATATGGTATGCCACAAAGCTACTCTTAGCAAATACAAAAAGATAGAGATATTACCTCGTATTCTATCAGATCATAATGGAATGAAATTAGAAATCAATGATAAAATTAAAAACAGAAACTACTCCAGCAACTGGAGATTAAATAATATGCTATTGAACGATGCATGGATAACAGAAGACAATAGAGGGAAAATAAAAAATTCTTAGAGGTCAATGAGAACAAAGATACAACATACCAAAATCTCTGGGATACTATGAAAGCAGTGCTAAGAGGAAAATTAATTGCATGGAGTGCATTCAATAAAAGAATGAAAAGCAAACAAATAAATGACCTCACATTATAGCTCAAAGCCCTAGAAAAAAAGGAACAGGTCACCTGGTAGTAGAAGACAGGAAATAATTAAAATCAGAGCAGAAATCAATGAAATTGAAACAAAAGAAACAAGTCAAAAAATTGACAAAACAAAAAGTTGGTTCTTTGAAAAAAGAAACAAAATTGATAAACCCTTAGCCACACTAACGAAGAGGAGAGAGAAAACTCAAATTACTAAAATTTGTGATGAAAAAGGAAATATCACAACAGACTCTAATGAAATACAAAACATAATTAGAAGCTATTTTGAAAATTTATACTCCAACAAAACAGAAAACCTGGAAGACATCAATAGGATCCTAGAGGCATATGAGCCACCAAACTGAATCTGGAGGACATACACAACCTTAAATAGATCAATTTCAAGCAAAGAAATAGAAGAAGTCATCAAAAGTCTACCAACAAAGAAAAGCCCAGGACCAGATGGATTCACAGCCGAGTTCTACAAGACCTTCAAAGAAGAGCTCATTCCAATACTCCTCAAAGTATTTCATGAAATAGAGGAGGAGGGAACCCTTTCTAACTCATTCTATGAAGCTAATATCACCCTAATACCAAAACCAGAGAAGGACACATCGAGGAAAGAAAATTTCAGACCAATATCCCTAATGAACATAGATGCAAAAATCCTTAACAAAATTTTAGCAAATCACATACAAAAGTATATTTAAAAGATAGTGCACCATGATCAAGTGGGTTTCATCCCGGGGAAGCAAGGTTGGTTCAACATCCGGAAATCAATAAATGTAATTCACCACATCAACAGACTTAAAGTCAAGAACCACATGATTATTTTAATAGATGCAGAAAAAGCATTTGATAAAATACAGCACCCCTTCATGCTCAAAACACTAGAAAAAATAGGGATAGTAGGAACGTTCCTTAACATTGTAAAGGCTATCTATGCTAAGCCCACAGCTAACATCATTCTAAGTGGAGAAAAATTGAAAGAATTCCCCCTGAGAACTGGAACAAGGCAGGGATGCCCTCTTTCACCACTACTATTCAACACTGTCCTTGAAACTCTAGCCAGAGCAATTAGACAGACCAAGAAATTAGAGGAATACAAATAGGAAAAGAAGAGCTCAAACTATCCCTATTTGCTGATGACATGATTCTCTATTTAGAAGAGCCTAAAAATTCCACCAGAAAACTTCTGGAACTTATAAACGAATTCAGTAAAGTAGCAGGATATAAAACTAATGCTCATAAATCTAATGTATTTTTATTCTTAAGTGATGCATCCTCTGAGAGAGAAATTAGCAAAACTACCCCATTCATAATAGCTTCAAAAAAAATAAAATACTGGGGAATCAATCTAACAAAAGAAGTGAAAGACCTCTACAATGAGAACTACAGAACACTAAAGAAAGAAATTAAAGAAAGTCTGAGAAGATGGAAAAATGTCCCATGTTCTTGGATAGGCAGAATTAATATTGTCAAAATGGCCATACTACCAAAAGTGCTATACAAATTCAATGCAATTCCAATTAAAATCCCAATGATGGACCTCATAGAAATAGAGCAAGCAATCATGAAATTCATTTGGAGGAATAAGAGACCCAGAATAGCTAAAGCAATTCTTAGCAAGAAGAGCAAAGCAGGGGGTTATCACAATACCGGACCTTCAACTATATTACAGAGCAATAGTAACGAAAACAGCATGGTATTGGCACCAAAACACACAGGTAGCTCAATGGTACAGAATAGAGGACATAGAGACAAACCCACATAAATACAGGTATCTCATACTTGACAAAGGAGCCAAAAACATACAATGGAGAAAAGATAGCCTTGTCAACAAATGGTGCTGGGAAAACTGGAAATCCATATGCAGCAAAATGAAACTAAACCCATCTCTCTCACCCTGTACAAAACTCAACTCAAAATGGATCAAGGACCTAGGAATTAGACCAGAGACCCTGTACATAATAGAAGAGAAAATAGGTCCAAATCTTCATCATGTTGGCCTAGGACCAGATTTCCTTAACATGACTCCCAAAGCACAAGAAATAAAAGCAGGAATCAATGATTGGGATAGAGTCGAACTAAAAAGCTTTTTCTCAGCAAAGGAAACAATCAGCAATGTGAAGAGAGAGCCTTCAGAGTGGGAGAAAATCTTTGCCACACACACTTCAGATAGGGCACTAATCTCCAGAATCTACCAAGTACTCAAAAATCTTTACACCAAAAACACTAATAACCCAATCAATAAATGGGCCAAGGAAATGAACAATTTACAGAAGATCTACAAGCAATCAAGATTTATGAAAAAATGTTCAACATCCCTCATTATAAGAGAAATGCAAATCAAAACCACCTTAAGATTTCATCTTACTCCAATTAGAATGTCTTTTATTAAGAATACAGGCAACAACAGGTGTTGGCAAGGATGTGGGGAAAAGGGTACACTCATACATTGCTGGTGGGAGTGCAAGTTGGTGCAGCCACTCTGGAAAGCAGTGTGGAGATTCCTTAGAAAACTTGGAATGGATCCACCATTTGACCCTGCTATCCCACTCCTTGGCCTAGACCCAAAGGACTTAAAATCAGATTACTACAGTGATGCAGCCACATCAATGTTCATAGCTGCTCAATTCACAAAAGCTAGATTGTGGAACCAACCTAGATGCCCTTCAATAGATGAATGTATAAAGAAACTGTGGTATATATACACAATGGAATATTACTCAGCCATAAAGAACAATAAAATTATGGCATTTGCAGGTAAATGGATGCAGTTGGAGATGGTCATGCTGAGTGAGATTAGCCAATCCCAAAAATCCAAAGGCCGAATGATCTCTCTGATAAGTGAATGATGATGCATAATGCGGGGTGGAAGGGAGGCAAGAATGGAGGAAGGATAGATAGCATAGAGGGAAGGGGGGGTGTGGTTGGGGTGGGGGTGTAAGAATAATAACAGAATGAGACAGACATCATTGCCCTGTGTACATGTATGAATGCACAGATGGTGTGACTCTACTTTGTGTACAACCAGAGAAACAATAGCTGTACTCCATTTGTGTACAATAAATCAAAATTAATAAAAAATAAAAAATAAAAATATAAAGTTAGAACTTCTTAGAATGTTTTAGGAAGGTTTTCCAAAATAAACTGTTGAACAAAAACTTGTTTTTAATACATAAAGATACAATTTTGAACCATTATTTTTATTTAATTTTGTTAAGCTTTTTATTCCTTAAATCTTAATAAATGAGAAACCACATTTTGTGTGATCTGGAAACCAAGTCCTTGATAATACCCCAAATTGAGAATTATACACACAAGCAAGAATAATCTGCAGACTGAGAAACAGCTCTTTGGTGCTCCACAGTGCTTCAGCTAGCACCCCTCCACACAGTAGAGCAAGCTCTGCTTAAATTTGCAGAACCTAACAGGAACCTAGGTGTCAGGCTGACAATGCTGCCCGCTGGATAAGGTGGGCACGAACAAGAGGGAAGAACAGGCAGAGAGGAGAAAAGGCCAAGGCAGGTGAGAATTCTGATAACCTGGGTTATCAGATCACTAGATGGAAACTAGACCTGTACTTTCTCATGAGAAATAGGAAGCAAGGTAGTTTACAGAGAGTGAAGAGGGAGTAGAGGCAAGGTTAGTGGACAGGCTTTCCAGAAAAGAAGAGTGTTTCTCAATGTTATGGGAACCATATGTATTAGGGTCGTCAAATAAAATATGGATTCCTAATTCTGATCCCAGACCCAGAGAGAAGGAATTTAGGGGCAAAATTTAGGAAGGACCCCCAAATTTGTATCAAAACAAGCGTCCCAAGTGTCTCAGAAGGTATGTGAAGCTCGAGAACCACTGGATAGTGAAGACCTCTAGGTTGACAGAATTTTGGGTGAAAAGAAAACTGCACAAGAAGCCAGTGTCCTCAATGCAACAAAGAAGTGAGAGGAGGCTTTCAGGGTTCAAATAAATGTTCACCAAGGGCTCTGTCATGTGGCTTATTTCCTTCTATAGATGAGGTTCCACCACAGACCAATAGTTTCTCAATGACGATGCACACTTGGACTAGTTGGTCTTCCTCTCTTGCAGTGTCATACAGACTAAACCTCAAGACAAATGACAAGTCTCAAAATGTGTATCTGATTATCAAGATGATAGGGAAAAAATGCTGACAGATCAGTATACATCTACAATCACTACTGTAAAAGTCAAAGTCAAGTTTGCAAATAAGTCTTCATTTAAATATATCACATATGAAGTACACATGTTAGCATAACTTACAGACTAAAGGGTGGTGTTTCATTTTCCTCTGGAAAAACCATGAAGAGAAAAGTAGGCAGCTTCAGGCCCTTTTCCAAGGAGATACGTTGCATAATGAAGCAGCCCAGGGAGGGTTATGAGGAAACAGAAGTTGACTACTGTCAGAGTTGATTAGACTGTATTTTAGATGTTTTGGCTTTTAAAATGATGGATGTAAGAATTATGCTACACTTTACAACCTTGCTTGCAGCTGGACGTTGCCAAGCTACACAATTCTGGAGAAGTTTCTATTAAAAACTTTCCTTCTCTTTTGGGTAAGGAAGTCCCTGCCTTTCCACATTTTTTTTCCTCTTTCCTTCTTTCTGTCTGGAATACAACATTAGGATGATGGGGCAGGGAGGGGCAGGTAGATGATCCATCTTGTGGTCTCAAGGTCCAAAACCACAAGGTCATGATGACAGAGAAAAAGAAAATACCAGATATGTCGGTGACACCCTTATACCCTTAAGCACTAGCGCCAGACTAACTTCAGAACCTTAATGAGTAAGAAAAATAAACTCTATGTGTTTAACTTACTGTTTTTTAAGTTTTTACTTATATATGAAGCTGAGCCTGTCCTTACCAGTTTTTCTTTATCTCTTTTTTTAATGCTGCCATTATTTGTTTAAAACAGTTATCATTCTCAGGAGAAGTTTATAGTTAACCTTTCCCTAGCATCTATCACATCACCTTACACTTATGATAGGCTCAATTAATTTAAGAAAATGATTAATAATTAAATGCTCAGAAAAGAAACTATCCTAGCTAAATATACTTTTCATCTAAGATGGAACATTGGCTAAATCATCTACACAACCCCAACACTACCAGAAACTGAAACAGTGGAATAAAAATGAAAATTAGAATAAAACCTGTATCAGTAAGAAAGACAAAAACCTTCATCAGCAATAAATTGAATAAGGAGAGGATACTCAAAGCCTAAAGAAACAGTTGTTAAATAGAATACAATTGTGACTTAAATATAGTTAACTGAGAGAGCTGACTCATTACTTTCATTATTTGAAAAGCAAAAAGTCAGACTAACTCAATACCCACTGATAAAGAAATGCATAAATATGGTAAATAAAGGCTATGATACCCACTTTTCCTTCCTGATGAGGAACAAGGCAAGAGGGAAGATGAACCATGGGTTAGGGGGGCTGACTTCAATAGAAGACCTTTTGCCATCACAGTACAGGAATACTTACAGACATCTGCATCACATCTAGAAGAAAAAGGGCTACTGAGGTCACACTAAAAAGGAAACAGGGACCCCTTGATGTAATTTTTACTGAGACAAAACAGACCATTTTTCTGAGTGCTTCATCCAGTATAGCAGGCCATACGCTAGCACCATGCCTTGGCATGGGGGGGTACTCTTTCAACTCAGCAGGCAGTGGCATCAGAGAAGAGGCTGAACAGAGACATTCCATATACTGAGAGTAGAGGCAGAAGGTTTGGGGGCTGGGGGATAGCCCAGCACTTGCCTAGAGCACCTGCCTACAAGGAGTGAGGCCCTGGGTTCTATCCTACCACTGCCCACCAAAAAACAATAATGACAAAACAGATGAAGCAGGACACTGGCACTGTGGTTTCAGAAATGTGATGAAAAAAATCTTTTTGAGAGAAAGTTCCACTGCTGGTTGTTGCCTCCTCTTCTCCTTTAGACCAAAGGACTACTATGCCAGAATACAGACAGATGACCTCCACTCTTCTTATGCTTAAAATGTGAGGATAGTCCAACAACACCAAGTGAAATGTTAGGCAACGAAGAAAAATCCAACCACGCATTCACACAATTTATATATAATGAGCACCTACTATGGCCAGGAGTTGCTGCAGGCATGAAGAACAAAACAGTGCAAGCAGACAAAATGGCCCATTCCTGTGGGGCTTATATTCATCTGGGGATCCAACTACCTTCTAGAATAGTATTGCCTTATTTAAGAATGGATAAAGATGAGGGGTAAAATAGATCAATGCAAACTCACACACACAAAAAAAGATTTTATAATATAAACGAAAAAACAAAGTAGCATGGAAGCGTAAGTTTAAATGTATTTTTGAAAATGGTATACCATAAAACTGCTAGACTATAAGCTCCTCAGAAGAGAATGATCCATGCAGGTGGCTTATGTTAGCCACACACCCTTCATTCTGTTCAAACACTTAGAAATACAATTGAAACACAGCAGGCGCTCAGGGAGTATCAGGTGAATAAGAAAAAGTAAACTTTTACACTCTAGAAAAAACAAACCATATAAAACAGATAAAGGGATTTAAGAAAAATGTAAAGAAAGAAAAACTGCCTTAGCAGAACGTTAAAAGTCATGAGATGTAATAAAAAGGAGACAGCGAAAAAAATCAAATCAGTAATGTACATAATACATTTCAGAAGACCTTTCCAAATGAAGTAGAAAAATACAGAGAGGAAAGTAAGTGGAGAGAGTATAACAAAGAGGCAATTACCAGGAAAAGAAATAATTAGTATAAACACACAAAAAGGAGATAACCTGATCATTATTTGATTGTATTTCTGGGGGGGGGGGACTCAAGAAATAATCAATTAAATTTTTTTAACTGTCCCCAAATCAATTTATTGTAAATGTGTTGATCTATTTAAAGAAAACTACAACTTTAGGGGTGTAAAAGAAGATTTGGATAAATGAAAATGATGTTATATGGTAAAGGCTCAAATCATCCCCACATCAGTCTGTAAACATTAAAATTCCAATTAAAATACTAGCAGAATACTTTAGTGTTGCCTAGGAAAGGAGGTTATGCCAGGGATAAAGCTTAAACTTGTGAATAGGATACTCAAAGACTAGTTAACAACTTAGTAAATACTGATTCAATGCCCACCTTAAACCACTAACCAAAATACATGTCCTATGAATAAAAATTTTAACATATAATTTGAAATCACAAAAGTGTCAGATTAACAAAGAGATAAATACTTGCTTATAAAATACACATGTAGGAAACAAAACCCAGAAACAAAACATGGAACAAAACCCAGAAACCCAAGGAAAAACATTAATAAATTTGGTTACATAAAATTAACTTTTCCACCTTAAAACATTGATAAATGTAAAAAGCAAACCGAAGATCAGACACAGGACATATACAACAGATTAAACAAAGAACAGAATCAAGTCTTTAATATACAAAGAATCCTCAGCTGCATGTGGTATCACATGCCTGTTATCCCAGTTACTCAAGAGGCTGGGGCAGGAGTTCCAGGTCACTTAAGGAGACCCCTGTCTCAAACTAAAAAATAAAAAGGGTGGGAGATGTAGCTCAATGGTACAGCCCTTGCCAAGCATGTGCAAGGCCCTGGGTTCAATCCCCAGTAATGCAAAACAGAAACAAAACAGAACAAAAAACCCTTACAAATAATAAAGACAGAAAGACAAACAGAGAAGAAGTCTGGAAGGCAAACAGGTTATGCACAAAAGAAATACAAATAATCAACAGATAAATAATATCAAACCTCACAGATAATTTTAAATACAAAATTAATAGCTTGATATGTAAAAAAAATTTATATATATCGAATTGGTAGTTACTTGGGAAAATATACTATAATCTAGAATCCACTGATGAAGGTATGGCAGGTAAGCTGCTCTGGTAGCAGTGACAACTGCTAAAACCTTTATTGAGGGAAATCTGTCAATGAAAGTCTAAAGCTTTAAAAAGCATGGGATATACTTTGACCCAGCAAGGCACCTGCATGTCCTTATCCTAGGAAAATTCTCATAAATTTGCTTCAAAGATATTCATTACAGCACTATTTATAAAAGTAACAATAAAATGAAAACTACCTAAATAGAAGTAAATAAATTATGGTATAACTACACAGATGTATGCTATATATCATTATAAACAAAGGCACACTTCTATGCCTTTGAAATACTTACAGAGATATATATACAATATTTGGTACTAAATTATTTACTTGAATTATTTCTTATAATCCTCAAAATAATCCTTTCAGGTTGGATTATCCCCATTTTACAGATGAAGAGACACTGGGGCTTTGAGACTTGGAAAAAAATGTGCCTATGATCATAAAATCAATAAACTATATACCAGGAATTCCATCCCAATCAGTTTAACCCCAGAGTCTGTGTTATTAACATTCAAACACAGACAGTACAGTTAAAGGCTGAAAAACTGTATGCAAAATGTCATGTTACCATATGGACTACTGGGGACTTCATGTACATTATTTTATGCTTTTTATCTAAACAAAATATTACTTTAAATTTTTAAAAAAATCACCCAAAATAGGATAGACTCATTGATAAAAAAATTAAGTTATAAAATATATTAGAGTATTAATTTTTTTAAATTACAGAAAATATTTACACTATTTTACATTTGTTTACAAAACAAAAATGATATGCATAGAAAAAAATCCACAAGCTAAACACTCAAATTTTCAAGAATGGTTATTATTTTGGCATGGTGAAATTATGTGGAGATCTCAATCTTCTCTTTTTTGGCTAATTTCTATTTTCCATTCTATTTATAAAAATAAATAATAGAGGATGCCGGGGTTGTAGCTCAGTGGCTAAGTGCTTGCCTAGCATGCATGAGGGTTCAATCCTCAGCACCATATAAAAATAAATAAATTGGAGGTATTGTGTACATCTACAACTAAAAAATAAATTAATTATAAAATAAATAGTAGACATAATTTTAATGTTTAAGACAGTACAAAGGGTCAAGTATTTTCTCTCATATGGAGAAGCTAGAGCAAAATAAAGGAAAAAATGAGGATCAGCTATCATAAAGAGAGAGAAAATCAGTGGAGGAGTAGAAGAAGATTGAGAGGGAGGAAGGACAGGAAAGGGAAGGAAATGTAGAATGAATTTGACAAAATTACACTAAGTGCATGTACAAATACACCACAGTGAATTGTACCATTATGCATACCTATTGAGCACCAATTAAAAATGAGTAAAAAAATAAAAACAAAAAAGACAATAGACATACTGTAACATTACGTAAGATACCATTAAGGTAATTATTTCCAAATATAAACTTCAAGAAATTGTCATAATTCCATTCAATTAATACTTTCATAAAAATATGCAAAATGCCTTGATATAGCTATATAATAAATGAATATTACAGTAATATGGCATTTAAAAATTAAACAAGCAACCTAAAATAAATTTGCACCCTTTCTTCTTGATTTTTTTCTCTTAATAAAAAGCAGTATTCTAGATTCTAGGAGAAAAAAAATCTGTACATTTGTAGACTATAGTTTATATCAATTCCATCAACAGTATAATCTATTGGTTCCAATAAACATCGATTTTAGTGTTCTGGTCTTAGAAAATGTGTTGTAACTTTTCAGCACAGATGTTACTCAAGAAAAATGTTCTGCCTTTAATTGACTTCTGCCTTTAAGTATGAATTCAGCTGAGTCACTAAAGCCTCTTATGATCCTAATCCAAATAAAATTTCCTTACCATAGTGTGGTCCATGCAACAAACTCCTAAAGCAGACTGTAAATAGCTCAGTTGGCAAGAGAAACTCAAGGGAGACATATTATTCCTTCTTTATAAACTCAGTCTTACTTCCTTTCACAGAAAAAATAAATAAATTCTTTAAATGATATTCACACCAGTAAATGTTTGGCCCATATCCTGGCCTAAGTGCCAAGGCTTCAGGTACTCCTCAGCTATCTTACAAAAGAAATGTAAAGATGATCACTATATGGCCCTTCCTTATTCTACATTTAATTAGCCTTGGTATACTACAGCTATAAACAAAAGGAGGCAAGGAGAGACTAATTCTATAAGAGATCGCTGACTCCCAGATATTTCTGTCCTGGCTATCATAGCTCTAAATGAATTGCCCAAGATGATATGAGTCCAAAAGAAATCAATTCACAGATACCAGGGATTTTCTTAAAGAAAAAATCCTGCTGACTCCAACACATGTGAATTCAAGTAATAAACTAAGTAAGGAGGAAAAAGGTCAGAGAAGTGGGTAGGGGTCACCCAAAGGGTGCTGCTTCTTGAAATGGAATAATCAGAAGAAAATGACTCTAATTCAATTAGAAACCAGGGACATGGAATATATAAAATCATACAAGGGGAAATTTACTACCTTGGAACTGTTACATCTGTGAATATAGGTGAGGCTGTGGTTCCCTTTTCCTCTTGGTATGTCTTGCTTTTGTGTGCCTGTGGTGTGGTTCATATTCTGCCCAGCTGCCTTTTCCTACTGCCGGTTGTACTAACCAGCTACTCTGGCTCTCATCAGATGAGTTTTCTCCAATCCAGACAGACCACTGGGTCTGGAACTGGTATTGATTGCCTGTCATGCCTCCTTCAGTTTTTCAAAGTGTGGGACCATGTGCATCAAAATCATTTGGTATTCTGTCAAACATGCAGATCGCTGGGTCCTATCCTGCCCTAGGGAATCTGAATTGTTGGGGACAGTGGCCATCACTGTTAAAATGGAATCACCATTTTAACAAGCATACCACAAGTGCTCCTTACTGCACTAACATTCGGGAACCAATGAGTTAATACACACTATACAAAACAGTATGTATTATTAAATGATGAATTTTATAACTACTTGAGATTTCTGACACCATGTTTTACATATCAAAAACTGAAATGCCAATTCGGATATACAACCATATAAGCCACATAAAAGGAAAAACAATACCAAAGCCAATGTTAGGGTTTAGATGTGAGGCATTTCCCCAAAAGCTCACATGTGAGACAATGCAAGAATGTTCAGAAATAAAAAGATTAGACTATGACAACTATAACCTAAGAGTAGATTAATCCAAGGATATGGTGGTAACCAGAGGCAAGTGGGTTGGCTAGAGCAAGTAGTTCACAGGGGTGTGTCTCTAGGACATATATTTTGTCCCTGGTGAGCAAGAGCTCTCTGGTTGCCATGTCCTAAGCTGCTTTTCTCTGCCATACCCTTCTACCATCATTTTCTGCCTCACCTTGGGCCTATGAAGTTGGACTGAAACTCTGAAACTGAATCAAAATAAACTTTTCTTCCTCTGCATTGCTCTTGTCCAGTGTTTTGGTCACAGCGATAAAAAAGCTGACTAAAACAAAAAGTATAAAGATAAGAAAGATGTGGCCAAAAGAAATATTGATCAGTTATCACACTTTTCTCTGTTCCTAGTGAAATAAACAAACTACGAATAAACTTTAAAAAATCAAATGAACTATTTAAAGCAGCTCATATATGACTCAAAGAAGAGGAAACACTGATAACCATTTCCCGATTTAGCACCAGTTAACACTAACTTCCTAATTGTCAAATGTGGTAACTTTCTAGCCAGGCTTCTCAACAGACTGCTAGTATTTGACAGTGCAGATCACTTCCTTTATGAACTGGTTTTACTTTTTTGGCTTCTGTGGCAGAACTCTTTCCTGTTTTCTTTCCTCTGACCACAGATTTCCTTGCATGCTCCATTATAAATCTTATCCAATCCTTAAGGGAGGAATATATCCAAGTCCTTTGATTCTCTGCTCTCCTCATTCTACATGTTGACCTATACTCTACACACTTCCGTAACCTCATTCACTATCATGGCTTCACTGCCAACCCCATTTGATGATCCCTGGTTCTTCCAGGCCAGTGCTCTATCCAAGCTCCTGTCCTTCACAGCCACCTGCCCACTAGATATGCCAGTGGCAACTCAAATTCCACATGCCCCCAATTGAAACCATCTTTTTTTCTCAAACCTGTTTCTTCCTTCTATAGTCACATTCTTAAGTCTTAACACCACCATTCACCAAGTTTTTCATACCAGAAGCCTAGATTTTTTTTCTAGAGGAAGGGCAGCAAACTCACATATAACAGGTGTATAGCTCTTAACATATACCAAGCATGTAATCTGCAAATGTGAACTCAATTAATATACAGAGCAACACTGCAAAATAAGTAGTACTATTATGGCTATTTTAGAGACAAGTAGACTAAGACATGAAGACATTACAGAACTTGTTCAAGGTCACTCAGCTACCAAGGGCCAGAATTTGAAAACAGGCATTCTGGCTCCATAGGACAACATATTGTTCCATCTCAGAGAGCTGGATAAGGTTTAGAATAATAAATTAGATTAGGAACCAAAAGCTAGTGAATACTTGCTTTACCTAAAGCTATTCTACTCTGCAATTCCATGTCCTCAACTTTTTATTTTATGCCCCACTAGCATTTTATTACAATCTAAGGTTCTGTTCATTCTATTTCCTTGTTGATTATATTTATCTTTCTTTTCCTCATTCCCTGTCACAGGCTCAGGTTAGCCCCAAATGATTTTTCAATTGACTATCACTACTGGTCTGTCAACATTCTTGCCTCTCACTGGTACACACTCTTTTAAAGCAAATCAGCAAGTACATTCTATAAATGACAACATAGTATTTCGGGCTTCTCAGGTGAGAAGGTTTCTATCCCAAGCACTCAACTCTGTCAATATAGCATGTATCAGCATAGAACAAGTAGGTATACCCGCGTTCCAATAAAACTTTATTTACAAAATAGGTGATCTTTCATCAATAATACGACTGTGAAAGTATTAATCCTTCTTGTACTGAAATAAATTCCATAGTCCCCAAACCTTAGAGAATATACAAATATAAAAATTTCACAAAGAGACGTAAATGAAGGTTTTTATAACCACAGGATGGTAAAAATTTTCTCAGCATGAAAAAACTGAATAAATTTGAATACATAAAGGTTAAAAATATCAGCAGGGAAGTAAAACAAAACAACAAAATGTCACAACTAAATTAAAAAAGACAAGATGTAAAAGGAATATGTGTAATGAATGTAATAGATAAAATGTTGATTTTCTTTATTTACTTGTAATTAACTGGAAATGAACCCTTCAGTGCCTCCCATGTAATTAGGCATGTTGCTAGGTGTTTTAATTTATTCTATGATTTAATTATTCAAAATAATTAAGGACATAAGGGATATCAAGGATAAAAGAGGCAAACACTAAAATAAAAAAATATAACTGATCAAAATAAGAGAAAAAGATGGTAAATCCCACCAAAACTACACAATGAAAATTTTCAAAAATTTTTTTCAATGAACAAACTGGCAAAAATGGTAAAGACTACATGTAGGAGTACCATTACACAGAGAGAGTTTGAAGGAACAAATTGGTTGACATCAAAAATTAAAATGTTTAAAGTTAGCCATTACATTTCTAAACACTTACCTTACAGAAAATGTCATATACTCATGTAAAGACGTATGGGAACGTAAGAGTTAATCATATAATTGCTTTTAATAGCAAAAAGTTATCAATACTCTAAATATTTACCTGTAAAGGAATACTTAAAGAGTGGCAGATCCACTAAGGGAACAGTATGCTGTGAGGTGAGTACTGTCAGTGAAAGCTATATGTTTACAAGAAAATTGCAAGTAACACAACTATGTGTGTATATATACACACACACATAGTTGTATAGTCTCTCTCTCTGTCTCTCTCTCTCTATATATAGACAGAGAGAGAGACAGGGGAAAGGGAGGGAGAGAAAATAAATGATCCTACTCATTTCTTTTAAAGAAAACAACCATATCTATATCTGTATCTATAAAAAGAAGGCTATATTTCAAGTAGAAGATTTATGGAAAGGACACTTTCTCAGTTCAAGATGTATACTTTTCTATTATTTGAACTTTTTTTTATACACCTATATTAATTTAACAGTAATTAAGACATTTAAAAGATAAATAAGGCAAAACACAGTGATCATACTCCTCTAAAACCTTCCAGAACTTTCCAGTGCTGTGGTATAATAGCCCTCAACATGACCTCTGCCTAACTCTTCCATCTCAGTACATTCCTCTCCTACCTGACACTAAAGCCATACTGTGTTACTCAAAGTCATACTGCTGCTCTAAATATGCCAGGATGCACTGGCTTCTTTGCCTTTACAAAGGCTTCAGCCTCTGCTTAAAATTTCCCTCCTCAATTTCCCTTCCAAGTTAATGTTCATTCTCCTCAAGGACCTATGTAGGCGGAAACAATCTTAGGACTGACACATTTTAAACAACCAAGCATTTGGCTCCTTTGCATCAGGCATGCTGTTAGGTGTTGAGATGCATGATGTGATTTCACTCCTAAACCATTTATATCATTCCTACTTTATAAATGTGGAAATTGTCTCAATAAAATTAAGGAATTGCCTAAAGTGTCACTGGCTAGTAAATATCATAGCCAGGATCTGAACTCAAGACTGAGGCCCAAAACAGGCTTCCTGGAAAGGCTGAGAGGATCTGACTGGATATAAGATAGGCAAGCTAGTATCCCACAGGCAGGGAGAAGAAGTATGGGTGAAAGAATTGACCTCAATCACAGGGTAGGAGATGGGGAAAGGGAAAGTTTGTGGAGAAAAGTTTAATCATTCCAGATTAGTGTTCCTTTAAAACCAGGCAGCTAAGGGAGGAGATAATATGAAGGAGTCTGTGCAGATCAGAAAAAATGAAAGTGTTATTTGGCAAAGTGAGTTTAGCAGCTTTGAGCAGCATGAACCACCATGTGGTGGGGAGGGGAAGCAGGGAATGAAAACAGAGAGGCAGTTAGGAGATACTACAAAAAATAATGTTTAGCCAGGCCCCGTGGCACATGCCTATAATCCCAGCAGCACAGGAGGCTGAAGCAGGAGAATCACAAGTTCAAAGCCAGCCTCAGCAACATAGCGAAGCCTCAAGCAACTCAAGGAGACCCTGTCTCTAAAAAAAATATAAAAAAGGGCAGGATATGGTTCAGTGGTTAAGCACCTCTGGGTTCAATCCCCAGTACCAAAAAAAAACAAAAAAAACCCGAATGACTCCATTTCTTGGAGACTTGAACTAGAAATGATAGCTTAGGAAATGAGGATGAGAAAGCAAATCTTATAGCTATTACAATAGATTCTCTTGGTAACAGATGTTTGACTAGAGTTAAAGGGGAGAATGGAGAGCAAAGGGTTAAAAGTGATTCTAAGATTTCTCATTTGAGGGGAGCAAAGAACACTAGTATTGCTGACTAAAATGGGACAAATCTGCAGATCACAAATATTAAATGATGGCAAACACAAAGAAGAACTTGCTGTCAACAGGGGCCACTTCTGATACCTAGCGACTTAGAGGCCTCATTTCTTAAGTGACAGTCTTATGACCACAACTTATCTCTGATCATTCTTAACATGTCAACAACATGACACTCCAACCACTTGTGTAATGATAAAAGATTAACTTCTTTTAGAAATGTGATTTCCTGTATAGCCACCATAAAGCACAAAAACATGTTTTCAAGAATACCTTGTAGAATCAGTCTCTTAAGAGTTACACTATGCAAGCCTCTAGAGTTACAAAATTCTTCAGCTCCTTCATCAAACCTCCTGTCTACTTATCATCCCTCCAAAAAAATTTTCATTACGTGAAGTCAGTCACTGGGGGTGGAAGTTGTCTGGTTTACTTCCTTTCACTCTGGATTTTCAGGCTCAACTCCTTTCAAAATCAATCAAATGAAATCAGTCTTTCCCTAATATTTCCCTACTTTCAAAAGCCTCCCTGTCTCATCTGTTCATTTGACTCAATAACATCATTTACCACTTTCTGTCCTTAAACTGTACCTGGTTTAACTTTATCATCCAAGAGTGATTCAGGACATACTATCTAAATAGGGTTAGCAGAGAATAGGCCATCTCAGGTGAGCTATGAGAATAATAATGCTTTGCTTGATTCACAAGGTGGTTGTCACATCCAAAGGACATCATTATGGGTTAATATCCAACTGTAGGCAAAAAAAATTTGGTACAATGTGCTAGTATGAGCCAAACAAACAAACAAAAATGGGGTTCCCAACCTCCTTTCAGCAAAGCACTCTACACCCCTGTGCATATGGGACAATCTCAAAGGTACTGCCAGAAGCAAAACAGAGGTGAACTGGGAGTACAGACAGCCATTGTGGGTTCACACCAAGCCCAGCAACTCAATTCTTTTTATTCTTGAACTCAAATACTGCATTTTAAAAGTATGTTGGTATAAAAACACTAAGGGCAAGGAAAAAGCAGGTAAATATTCTACTTAAATTACAAATGAAAGATTAATTTTAGTACAACAGTTATGGTGTGATACTTTTTATAATTGTGCAAACAGAATTCAAAAAATTTGATTCTGCATCTTAATAAAACTGAAGAGAAGAAAGTACTAATAAAGGATTTATAGTTTCAAGATATTTGGGAGCAGTAAATAAATTAGCTCTTTATTTAACTAAAAATAAAGCTGAAAATACATATCTACATCAGAAAAACCAAATACCTGTGAGTTTGATCTTGGAGAGTCGAGCCAAAATCCCTGGCAAATCATCTACATGCAGTTTCATCTCTTTCCACTGCTTTTCTTCTTTTGTCTCTTTTCCCACATCTGCTGGGCTTTCAATGATGCAGGCAGACTCTAATTCTATTAGTTGCTTTTCACTTGGATTTCTGGACAAAGGTAGGCTGGGGGGTGAAAGAGATCTCATCTCATATATTTCTGCTTTGGCTTGACCTGAAGATGCTTTTTCAAGGAAAGGAGTTGTCACTGGTTCTGGCTTAGGTTTTACTTGCTGGTTGAGGCTTCTATTCAGTTGTGTCACATACTAAGCCAAAATGAACAAACAAACAAACAAACAAACTCATAGGTTACTCTAAAATTAATGCTTTTAATACTTTTAAATGGTTGTTTACTACCATCTTCCATCAGTGGTTACTATATTTGTGAGGTACTCCATTGTTTAAATATCTCATTTAATCTTCTTAAAAGTTGCTAAAGAAGATGAATTATTAATCTCTCTCTTTAACTTACATATGAGGACCCTAAGGTTCTGGAACTGACAAAACCAAGAGTTGATAACCAGATATAAGTAGCTCTGGGATGAGGAACCCCCTATGCAGGTAACTAGTTAAATGCCTTTTTCATTGTCATAATGACTTGAAATTACTTAGATAGGATCTACAACTTATGAGGGAATTCAGAATTCTTAGATAGGACCTACAACTGATGAGGGAATTCAGAATTCTGTTTATATAAAAAAGGCATTATATATATTTGAATACAAGAGAATTGAGAAATATTATCAATGTTCATTATAAAATGCCCAGCAAATTACAAAAACTCAATTTACTTGAGTCTATTCAGAAGTGCATGTGTTAAAAAGACTTTAAATGCACTGTTGATTTAAGAAAGTAAGAGGGCCATACTGTTAAAACAATCATTTCTTGTACTACTTACATATTTATAGAACTTCAAAGAATTTTAAAAGACAGCTAGTTCAGCTTTTCCTAATTTTAGGCTAGTCGAAATACGCCAGAAGTTTTCAATCTTTCTCCAAACTTAATCAATAAGTTCAAGTTCATACTTTTAACCTCAAATGCCAGAGTTATTCTGGTTTCATTTAAGAATAATCAAAACAAGAGATTAAAGTTCTGGATAAACTTAAGAGGACACTAAATAAAAGTCTTTTTCAAACAGTACTTCTAAAACTTTTCTTATAATAGGAATTTCTGAAATTCCCTCATACAGAGAAAAG
Source organism: Glaucomys volans (assembly GCA_020662805.1). Lineage (NCBI taxonomy): Eukaryota > Metazoa > Chordata > Mammalia > Rodentia > Sciuridae > Glaucomys > Glaucomys volans. The sequence continues at coordinate 150,198 of JAJEJO010050041.1, read as the reverse complement.
TACAGGCAGAAAGCAATAGAGTGAGAAACATACCATGCGTTTGAGGAAGTTAAAGTGCTGAAATGTAATCCACTGCTTATTGACATTCCTGAAAAGGTGCATACACTTCTGAGGAGATTCCTGTACAGTTCTTCTTTCCAGATACCAGACACATCCTCCTACCCAACCTAAAATAGAGAAAGAAGAGGAAGAAATGCTAGCATGATTAAAACTTCTCACCAAATGATGACTACACCTGCCCAAAAGCAAAGCCAGCCAAAGTAAGTGCTCACTGTATGACAGGTCAGAGCCCTGAAATCATCTAATCCAGCGTTGTGAATAAATGCAATTTATTGGCCCTTCTTGTGGTTTAAGTCAGCATAATTCTTCAGAACTTGGGAAATTTTCATTTCCAGATCATTATGCTTTTATTATGTTTTTTTTTAAAAAATATTTTTAGTTGTAGATATACACAATACCTTTATTTTATTTATTTATTTTTATGTGGTGCTTGGGATTGAACCCAGTGTCTCATGCGTGCTAGGTTAAGTGCTGTACCTCTGAGCCACAACCCCAGCCCTTTTATTATGTTAAATGCTAAAATGACCACACTACAGATCTTTTTAAGAATATAAACCAACAGCCAGGCATGGTGGCCCATGCCTATAATCCCAGTGGCTCAGGAGGATAGTGAGTTCAAAGCCAGCCTCAGCAACAGTGAGGTGCTAAGCAACTCATGAGCCCTGTCTCTAAATAAAATATAAGAAATGGCTGGAGATATGGCTCAGTGGTTGAGTGCCCCAGAGTTAAATCCCCAGTACCCTGCCCCCACTATATACACATATATATATTTATATATATAAAATTTTTATTTATATATTTATATATATATAAAATTCACTGGCTGAATATATATGTATATATCAACCAATTCAACCAGTTCTTCAAAAAGTAGAAAATGAATAACACTATTTTTCTCAAAAAAATGACATTAAGTTGAAACATATATTACATATTTCAGGTTAATATTTTGGTCATGTAGGGTAATACAACCCACAGGAAGAAGAAATAGTTCTTGATAAAATAGGACTCTATCTATGAAGTTACAAATAAACTATTCTTGTTATGTCTAAATTTGACTTTTAAATCATTCTACTGTATCATCTCTCAAATCAACAAATCTGATACTTCTGGCTTAGGCCTCATTCTATTCAAGTCTTTAACAGTCTGTATAACACTATGGTTTTTCTTTTTAAGTCTCTCCTCCAATGCCTTCCATGACACCAAAGGTTCTAGGTTTTCTGCTTTCTGCTTCTTAGTTTCATAGGTGTCTCCTCATTTTGGGTTTGTCACTTTAAGGCAGTTGTGTCCCCACTGTTCTGAACAATAAATACTGTCCCTGAACAAATGAGTAATTGTTAATTTTCAACCCATTTCTAGAGTCGTTTGGTCTATATTCAACTGCTCTTGGTATTCCCATATGGATGAATAACAATATATCTTTAGGAATACTTTATTCTCACCCTTTTTACTCTATTCTGTACTGCAGAGAAAACCACTACCTATTTAAGACTTCAGGATCACCCTGAACTCTTCCTTTATCATGTAACAATCATCAAGTCCAGTCAACCTGAAATATAGGTAAAATCAGTCCACTTCTTTTCATTCCTACTGATATAGATCATTATAATTCACATTTGAACCACAGTAATGGTAGCAGAAGTCAAACCAATCATTCTGCCTTCAGTAATTTCTTTTCCTCTCCATGTTCCATAAAACTAAGTTTTCTTCCTAAAGCTCGGAATATCTATTACTCACCCAAATCTGTATACACACTCACCAAAGCAATTTTGTTGTCTCATGATCTTCCACTAAACACACCACACACTTTTGTTCAACTTTATGTTGTTTCCTTGCTTGCAATTACTCTCTGCAAATGATTTTATAGCCCACATGGCCCTCCTGTATTGTGGAAAGGAGAGCTAACACCATCCTTGAAACACATGGCAATTATCTTAGACTAGAGATAAAAGTCACTCACTAAAATCACTTTCTCAAAGTGTAGTTAATTATGACATGCATATTTTCTATACACAGGAATATATCTTTCAAACTACCTTTGAAAAGTATCTTCCAAGACTAAGTGGGTCCAGCTGAGATTCTACAGAATGGTAATAAGAAAAAAATAGCTAGGAAACTACACTTACAAATAATAAAAACAATTTCTTTAGACAAAACATGTCACATTTTTATGAATCAGTGCCTAGAAAATAAATATTTCAGCCCTAGGGTAAGCTAAAGTAGGTTTTAAAATACACAGGGCTGAAAACAAGTGACCATAACCACTATTTACCATCAACACTGAATCATATTTGTAGAGCTATTAAAATCAGATAAGGAGACAACAGCTAAAAGACCTTAAAATTTATTTAATGGCTATAAAATATTTTGAACTTTTATAAGCAAAATCAGACATAACCACTAGATTACTAGGTGCCTAAAACAGTCCTAGTTTCCTTTCACTGCTACCTTTTCCCATCAAGCTCAAAGTGGATCACAGTAAGTCATAGATACACTTATTATTAGATTTATTAGTGATATATTTCAGTTTCAGAAAGTATGCTATTAATTCCTTCTACATCACCAGCACCACCATTGCAAAGACTGATCTGGCAACAAAATGTGTGGGCCATTCACTGGACTGGGACAGATGAAGGAAGTTCTAGGCAGTTAAATGGAATTGCCCTATAGGAAAGGCAGAAAAATAGCTAGTCTGAGGTTTGACATTGGAGAAGCCTCCACAGAGGGGATAACTCAAGTACTAAGAAGGGATAAGAATTCCAAGAATCACTACCTAAGTTAAAAATCAAAGAACATTCACAACCAGGGGTGGTAGAAGGTAATAAAGGTATGATTTTAAAAAGAAACATAGTTCTTTAAAAATGCAAAATTTTTCATTATGGAAAATTGCAGTCATATGTAAAAGTGGAAGAGTTCAGTGAGCCTCAACCCCACCTCCACCCATTACTTATCCCCCAGTTTTCAACAATTAAACCCTGGCCAACTTTCTGTCATCTATACACCCTTCTACTCTGTACCCACTTTATGAGCCAGAAGCAATCTTTAAGATCATCTAGTTCAGTAAGTTCATTTTATAAACTGAGCAAACTTAATTCCAGAGAAGTCAAATGATTTGCCCAGAAATCACACAAACCAGAAGGGACCTACAAAATATGAAAAAAAAAAAAAGGAAGAAAGAAATTTCACCGAGTACAAAACATTGCAGACAGTTTGTGTGTGCCAGGTGAGGCCTGAAAAGTGTCTTAAGTGTGACCAAATGGCCATCCTCAGCTTCAAGTATCTGGTCTCTAATATGGACCACAGGTCACACACTCCACACAGTCATTAGTTACCCTAAATTACTGAGAGCAAAACAATTCCCAACCTTCTCTTTAATCTCTCCATCTGGAAAAACTATCATTCATTCACAAATGATTACTGAGAGCACATGATACTATTCTGAGCACTTAGCGCACCAGACCCTGTCCCCATCTATCTTAACGAAGTTCATATCCTAGTTGAGATACACAATAAATCGGTTTATACATAAGCAATTATGGGTTGTGTTAACCATAATGAAATAAATAGGATGACGTGAGAAAGGAGGGGCAGACGATGGTCAGGGTAGGCCTCTCTGAAACGGTGACATTTGAGAACTAGCCAAGAGTCAGAAAAATGCACTGAAGCTTCATCATTCATTTGTCATAGGTCCTTCAAGGTGGAGGATTACATGAGGGACACACTGAGGATAGAAAGCCAAAAGTCCAGTGGGGGATTATGGCCTGTTGTCCGCAGTTATCACCATGACCCTTCAAATTGCAACAAGGTTTCTGAGTAGGAGCAAAGTGCTTTCCTTGTCATTGCAAGCCTGTAGCTAGGAGCTGAGGCTCTGATAAGCTAAGAGGCTTGTGGAACCCTAAGACTTAACTGTGCCCTCACACCTGGGAAACTGGGATGGAGGAGACGGTGTGGACCACTGGGGCCACAGCGCCAGACTGGTTCATAGGTCCGTGACCTCTTCATGTTAGGCTATTCCCAAGGTCACTTCCTCCTCGCCGTTAACCAGCCGACTTAGCCAAGGGCTCCCAAGGTTGCGGCCGGCAGGAACCAGAACCTCGCACGTGGCCACAAAAAAAAAAAAAAAGAATTTTCCCAAGGTCGGGTACAGTACCTGTCAGGAGGCGTGAGGAGAAAGTGTGAGGGGATGCGGCCATAACGCACGAATCTGGCCGCTCCCCGGGATCGCCGTGTCCGCTCTCCTCACCGGCTGCTGGGCGCCGCCATCTTGTTTGCCCGCCCCCTGAGTGAGCCAAGACTTCCGTCTCGTCACTTCCGGCGGGCGGGCACTGCACGGAGAGCGTTGTAGCCGGGGGTGATCGCGGCTGGACCAGCAGGGATGAAGGGTCGCGTGCCTGAGGGACGTTCGGGAAACGCCAGAAGCACTGCGCGGCTGCGTCTTCCTGACGAAAAAGTCGGGGGCGGACAGCGGCCCCATTCCTTCAGGTTCCAGAACTTGGCAAGCCAGATGCTGTCCCGCCGTGACCAGGTGCGATGGGCACGGTTTGGCCACGGCCTCCTGGAATGCAGTTTAAACTTAGGGTTAGGACGCTTCCTGGGGACTCAGGCGCCGCGAGGAAATGTTCTTGTGGCGACGCCTCCGCCTTCCTGTCTGATGAGTTCCAGACAGCTGTACCACATTCGCTGTCAGATGTGAGCCCGGATGAACTCGAGGTTCACACTAAGGGAACTGAATCATCAGAATACCTCCGGATGAAGAAGATGCGTGTCGTGGTCAAGAGTTTGAGCTCCGGAGTGAGGCCTGGTGATCGTATTTGAGGAAGTCAAGTAAATCCCCTGAACCTCGGTCATTTATATCTACCTGTACAAAGTAGATAATAATAGTATATATACTTACAAGGTGTTCGAGAGAAGAAACTGTGTCTCTCAAACGGGTAGCCAGGCTCCTACTCTTTATGGGCACTAATACATTATTATTATCATAAGTATTTTGATTGCTACAGCAAATTTTGCAGCATCCCCAACCCCCCTTTATTGGTTTCTCATGTTGGATTTTCATAAGTAAAAGAACACCGAAGAAAAGTCAGCTCTTGTAAAACAAGAGAGAAGTAGTAACTGAGTCTTATAATGGCAATTTCTGTTTGTCTTCAATGATGAGATGATAACTACTTCACCTCAGCTAACATTGCTAGGCACTGGGGACACTGAAAAAAAAAAAAAAAAAAGACTCCCTTGATTCTATAGGACTATACACTGTTTCCTTAGTGAGAGGAGAGTTTGTTATTTATGGGAGTCAGTGTGATAAGGGTAATGTAGAAACTGCTGTAGAAGTCCAAATTGAGGTAACATTTCTCTTGGGTTAGGGAAGGTATCAGAGATTTATACTTGCTACTGGGTGGAAGGAACAATAAGATTGTTCCCACATACAAGGAAAGTGGACAAAGCAGAGCATAGGATTGCAGTGATTAGATGAGACTAATAACAGTTCATCACTGTGAACTTAGGCTTGAGGCTATCCCAGATCAAATTAATGTTAAACTAAGCAAGATTTAGATAATAGATTTTGAATAAGTAGGTCTACCACAATTTTGTTCGCCCCATTGTTTTTCAAACATTTTGAACATAGACTGTTTTGTGAAATATATAAATGTGTGTAGATGCATATGCATACGTGTACCTGCGTAGACTCACATATACACATAAAATAAAGTGCACTTTTTTTTTTCTTTTGATTGGGGATTGAATCCAGAAGTGTTCTACCACTAAGCTACATTCCCCAACCCTTTTTATTTTTTATCTTGAAACGGTCTCACTGAGTTGCTGAGGCTGTCCTTAAACTTGCAATCTTTCTGCCTCAACCTCCCAGGCAGCCAGGATTACAGGCCTGTGCCATCATGTCCAACTGTGTACAAACAATCTGGAGAATTGAAATATGTTCATATTGATAATTTATGCTTATTCTAAGATGAACTAGACCTTTGGGTTTACAACTCTCTTGCTTAATTAGACCTACATTTCCTGGACAGTTTTCCTTAGAAAATGCTATAGATAAGTCTGCCTTTCAGTCATCCTAGATTAGTAAGTCCTTTAGAGATAGACCTCAGACATCTATATAGCTTGACTTTTTCGTGGAGGAAACTAAGGTTAAGAAAGGGTAAGTGATTCACTCCAAGCAATGGAATTATGACTGTAAACATATAGGTCAGCATTTTCCCCATTTCATATTTGTTTCTTAGGTTTCATGTTATAAAACATAAGAACCTCGTGGTACCACTTTACACCACTAGGATGACTATAACCAAAAAGTCAAAAAAATAACAAGTGTTGGTGAGGAGGTGAGGGGATTGGAACCCTCACATATTGCTGTTGGGAATATAAAATGATGTAACCACTTGGGAAAGCAATTTAGCTGCTCATCAACAGGTTAAACATAGAGCAACCATGTGACCCAGCAATTCCTGTCCTAGGAATGTGCACAAGAGGGATGAAAACATGTGTCCACACAGAAATTTGTGTACAGATATTCATAGCAGCATTATTCATGATATCCCCAAAGTGGATACAATGCAAGTATCCATCAGCTAATTCCTCCTTCATACATAAAATGTGGTATATCCACATGGTGGCCTTTTATTAAAGTGAAAATAAAATACTAATATATGCTACAAAATTAGTGAATGATGAAAACATTAAGTGAAAGAAATCAGTCAAAAAAGACCACATATTAGAGGGGTTCCATTTATATAAAATGTCCAGAATAGTCAATTTCATAAAGATAGATTTTATTGGCTAGGGTCAAAAGAAATAGTAGAAGGAAAAGTGGAGTGATTGCTAAGGAGAAAGATGAAAATGTTCCTAAATTGATGGTGTGATGGTTGTATAACTGAATGTACTAAAAATGTTGAGTTATACACTTACTTATGAATTGTATAGAATATGAACTCATTAATGCTATTATTATAAAAACAAAATCAAAGGGTCAGGAAAAACGAGGTAACAATTCTGTTGTACAGCCTGCTTTTCCTCTACCAATAACTATTATCCCTCATGCATATTAGAAGATGTGACTAGACTCTCCAGAATAAAGATTCCTCAGCCTACCTGGCAACCTGATTTGACTAATTCTGAACAAAGGGATACAATTAGAAGTGATAAGTTTTAACTTCTATTTGTCCTTAACCACTTGTGAAAATGCCATGTCAGCCCTGGATTAGTTAGATGAAGAAGAAGTAATTTCTAACTAATACAGAGTTAATTTGGATTTTTATGTCACTTGCAGCACTATTAATCTATACCAATACATCATTATTGTAAGTATAGATTAACAGCATAGTTAAATGAGTTAATGTGTTTGACTCATAGCTTTTTAAAATGGCTTTGTGTGTACCTCCTGTGCTATTTAGAACTGAGGGGACCACACAAAATCTGATGTGGAGAACAGCAGTCATTTCATAGAAATAATTCATAAAGATCACCCAACTCCCCTTTTCCTCATTCACCACAATTGTTCACCAGACTACTTAATTTTCTCTAGGATAAGGGTGTCCCTCTTCCCCAAAGAGGATTATTAATAGGAAAAAGTTAAGAACAAGGATAATGAGAGCTAATCATGTTGATTCTATAACTGCTGGAAAAGCTATAAAGAGGGCTTACTGCTGGTAGAGAGTAAAGAAGTATTAGAATAGTGCTCATGGGAATTGCAGGCAGATGGAAAACAGGTGGAACAAGTCCTTTGCCCCTGTCCTCATAGTGCAATATCACCACCCTTATTGCCATTGCCAGACAGACTGCAACACAATGGTTCGCTCACTCCCAGGTTCAAGTACAACATCACAGGGTAGACTTGGAGGCAGGGTAGATAGCTAATAGGAGTTCTTTGAATGGATATTCCACTCTAAGTGTACAGATCAGAGTTTGCAGTCAGCCTCCTGTGAATTTGAGTAATTTAAGTCAGTTCCTCAGAACTCTTAATAGTTCCTTGAAAGTGACTGATAACATCAGGGTAGTATCCTAGTCCAAGATCACTTCAGGCATTACACCTCAGCTGTCTCCTCCAGTTGCCCTTTTCCATCTTTACTCTCCAGGGCTCAATTCCATTCATGAATTTTGAGATGCCAAAAGTGAGAAGTGCAGTTCAGAATACAGAAGAAGAAAAGGCAGCAAGAAAATGCACTCTAACAAGTTCTATTCGGTGCTATGGTTTTCTGCCTTTTCAATAAACAGACCTTGATTTTGTTAAGGGAAACAAAATACCTGTTCCTGGGAGATGAATCATGACTGCTTTACATCAATCAGTGCAATCTCATTCTAATTTTACCTGCCTACAAACTTTCCCAGAGTTCTTACAGCAGGCAGGGATGGTTATGTTACCAATTCTGTCTTGAGAGAGAAAAGGAAAAGCCTGCTGGAGAGGTTTTAGGCAATAGTTTGTTTATCATTGAAAGAAGTGGACATGTGAAGGGAGTTACTTTTTCTGCCTTTCCTCTTCTTTTCTCAGGAAGCAAGACTGAGAATGCAATTCTTGGAGCTGAGACAGCCTTCTTGGAACTATGCAGTGACAAACATGAAGACAAAATATGCTGAAGAAGACAAAGTGAGAAAAACAGCCTAGTTTCTTTAGAAATTGCTGAGTCATTGCACCAAGTCAGGAACATATGTCTGCAGGTGTATCACTACAGCATATTGCAATGAATAAGCTACTATTTAGTGTCCGTCATTGCATCCTGGATAATGCATTCAGTGAATGGTACAGGGAATTGAGCAACCTGACATCAAAGCTTATTCAGCAGGTAACACGGGGAAAACAACTGGAATTAAGTCAGCTATCCAAAAGAGGATATCACATTTAACAAAAATAAAACAAATTTGAATATGGCAGCTAATTGTCATGAATTTATGCTGTATTTTAGAATACTAACGACATAAATCCACAATTCTTTAACTCAGAAGTAAAAACCATTCTGTGCAGATTTGTTTCTTCTTATTTCTCTACAAAATTCTTGTTTCTTCCTATTAACTCTTCACAATTCCCTTGGTGATGTCAGAATGTCCAGTTTCCAACATCAGGAAGGCATTTTTTTGTTCTCTCAATATCTTGAAGCCTAGAGAAGAATATGGAAAAATTTTAAATACCACCAATTGAAAAAAAAATTATAACCCACACTAATAAATTTTTTATTAGTTGTGAGGAACTCTTTTAAAGCGCGGATGCATATTTTTCTTAAATGTTTTTTGTTTTCATGAGGAACTTTTAAAAAAACAGTTATTATGTATTCTGGTAAGTGATCTTTGAATACTATAAAAATAGAGTATTCCAAACTACAAGATTTGCTAAAGACAATAACCTCAGGTAAATAATGTTTTGAACAATAATCATTAAGCTACCAGGAAAGCATGAACATCACTTCTGAAATCAGTTTTCATCTATGGGACTTCTTCCCCCATTTGTACCTTTAAAGCAAATCAACAAGAAGATGATGTTGATTTTTTTTAATTGTCAATGTATAATTGCAAAAATACACCATTCACCTGGCACTTCCTGTACTAACAATAGTACTTTATCAGGACAATTCATTCACTTTAGAAGAACCCCAGTATCTACTCTTTGAATAATTTCCCCAAGTTCACATAGCTTAAAAGTGCCACATCTAAAATTTAAGCATGTCTCAATTCTGAAACGTGTTTTAATCCTTCTACTTTACCATTTTCCTTATTTTATGTATTATGAATTCCTCATCATTTTTTCATGCTAGTATAGAATTTCCCATTTCATCAAATCAGTGAAGTTGAAATTCAGCCTCAAAAATTACTTGATTTTTTTCTCACTTGGTTCCCTTTCCTTTGATCCAGTTGCTATAGGTATAGAACAGGAATACTAATACCAGGTCTACTACTTAAATTACATTGTATTTTAAGTACTTAATGAGAGTCTCTATCTGGATACCTTCAAACTATACCACTCTAGAGGCATATCCAATACCTACTGAATCAAAAATATTTGATACTAGGCCTAATAATCCACAGTTAAGAAAGATGACTTTATTGTTTTATACATATCATACAAACTTTATATTAAAATTACAAGAAAGAGAAAGCATTTCCAGGAGAGAGCTCTCCAAGAAGGTGATAGAAGTGGTAGCAGTGATGATGAAGATGATAACAGCCCATTCTTTTTATTAGAATGTGCAAATCTACATATCTTCTGTTTACTCATATTTGATCTTCACAACAATCTTACAACTTTTTAAAAAAAATTGTAGCAAAAGTTTTATAAGTAATTCTATAGGTAAAGTAAAGTTTAAAGGGCTTGAGAAATTTTTTGTCTTGGTTTCCTAGGTCAGCTGTAATGAAGTACAACAGTGACTAAACCAGCATGTATATTATCTTATTAAGAAAGCTGGCCATGTTCTGCTCCCTCAGCAGCCTCTGCAGAAGGATCCTTACTTTCCTCTTCTATCTTCTGAAAGTCCCAGGCATTCCTTGCTCATTTATTCTTCCAGAAGTGTGGAATCTGGGGAATGTAACTCAGTGGCATCGTGCTTGCCTAGCATGCACAAGGCCCTTGGTTCTATCCCTAACACTGCAAAAAAATAAAAACAAAATGACAAACATTGGGTTATACACGCCTTACAACCTTACTTTATTTGATTACATCCACAAACATCCTGTTTCCAACCAAGATAACACTCGCAGGTACTTGGTGTTAGAACTTCAACATACCTTTTGGGGAGATGGTTTAACTTATATCTGCCCAAAGGTACAGTGACTAATAAAGCTAGAAACTAGACCTGAACTTATGAAATGTTAGAATTGGGCCTGTTGGTCATCAGCCACCCCATGTTCTGTCAGTAGCATGTGCTTGGAGGAGATGTGTATAGTGCCTTGAGAAAGGGTGAAAGTGTAGCAAGTAGGAAAAATATCTTTGAATTATTCAGTAAGAATTTAGAAAAAAAAAAAAACTTTGGATTGGTCTCTGGTATTTCCTCTGTAACCATTAGATGCCAAATGATTCTCCAGGTTGTTTTTCTTCCTTTTTTTCTCCCCTTGGGTAGGGGGTTATGAGCTAAGACCATTACAACCAGCAATTTGTCTTTTAGAGGGACGGGCAGGCATTCTCAGAAATGCAAGGGCTCAGAAAATATTCCACTAATTGAAAAACTATTTGAAGATACATTCCAGTGGTTTATGGGGTTGGGGATTATATAGACCAGAAAAAATTTCAAAAATAATTTTGTAACCAGCATAGGATTGCCAACTTTTAACATTATAAGGGTGTTTAAAGCAAATTAAAGTACCATCTAATGTTGTAATCATTTCATAAAAGAAATGATCACTTTAATGCCAAAAATTATTAAAAGGATATAATCTGATAGCTATTTAAATTGGATAATTTAGCTTTATGAAAAACTATCTTTATTTAATATCAGTTTGCCCCAGAGTATTAAAGAACTTTTTCCATTGATAAGATCTCATCCATGAATGGGTGTTTGAAATCCCAGAACTGACAGGAGCTCAAAGAAGGACACCAACTAAAATGAACCCTGGCTAGCACTCCATGATTTATGCAACTGAAGGAAAAATATTATTTGAAACTGACGGTAATCATTTCCATTTTCTAGGGAAAGTTTCAGTGGGGAAATAAATCTTTGCAGTACTATTCCCACATACAGAGGATGGTGGAGAGTCAAGAGAAGATAATTTGTTCCCTCAACCCACTTCTGGGTTTCTACTTAGTATTTTCCAAATACTTATGAAATTTTCTATGAAAGGAACCCATGTTTAAAGTGATGATTTGGACTCACATATTTAATTAATTCTCCCAAATTATGAAAAGAGCACATCTGCATTTGAAACTGGGTACTCTCCATTTGTCAATAATTTCTAGAAATTTCCATAAATTACACTATAGTTAAGATCAAATCAAGAAAGGTCCCATCAATCTGTGATTCATGACATATAATGGGGGAGATTTACCTATAGAGAAAGAAGAAAGATTACTAAGCAAAATTCAACCAATACCTCCCTCCATGATCTTAGGATGTGGGGGCTGGGAGCCAGGACAACCAGAATCTGGAGATGAATTCACAGAGGCTACTGGTAAATGAATTCCATAGCTGAGAAAAGCAGGGTACTTGTAAAACTGGCTTAAAACTAAAGAACCAAGTGGGAGTTGGAGATTTCTTCCCTGAAGCATTACCCTGGAACCCTAACTAACCACAAGCCAAAACTGTAAACAGTAACAGTCATAGGCACAGGTCTTATCCCAAACCTTCTCACTCCCACCTCCTAAGCTAATGGTCTTCCTATCTGGTATGATGTGATACTATGATAAATGAGAATGTGATAGCCTCCATTTGAGAGCAAGGTTTCTGAATTTCGCCTAGGTTTATACCCAAGCTCCTCTATTTACTAGCTTTGTAACTAGTATTGGCAAGATGTTTAATCCCTTCTGTGCTTCAACTAATTCATCTTTTAATGGAGACCACAACAGTGTTACAACAAGGGATATAGAGGAAAGAAAGTTTATTTGGGGCTCACAGTTTCAGAGGTCTCAGTCCATAGATAGTGGACTCCGTTGCTCTGGGCCTGAGATAAAGCGGAACATCAAGGTGGAAGGGCATGGTGGAGGAATGCAGCTCAGGACATGGAACCAGGAATCAGAGAGAGAGAACTCTACTCACCATGGACAAATTATAAATCCAAAGTCATGACCCCAGTGACCTACTTACTCCAGCCATATCCTACGTGTCCAGTTAAAATGTACCAGTGGATTAATTCACTTGGTAAGTTACACCACTCAATCTAATCTTTTCACCTCTGAAAATTCTTGCATTTTCTCATACATGAGCTTTTAGGGGCACTTCATCTAAACCATAACAAAGGGTTGGTTTATTTGTTTTGAGTTTTAAAGATTGGTGAGTTAATGAAAAAGTGATGAGTTAAATATATTATACCAAGCATTTCATTTACTTAGTTTCATAATCAGAATGTACTGTCCGTGCAACACATAATAATTGGTAATATTATTGCCAATATTATTACCAACATCTATTCTGAGATAGATTTTATTATGCCCATTTTATATACAATGAAACCAAAGTTCAGAATGGTTTTTTAAGAGAGATTTAATTTCAAAAAATAAATGGTAGATTTGAGTTTCAAAGCCGGATCTGATTTAAAATTTGTTATTTTTCTGGAAGTTGGTGCTTAAAGCAATAACACTTATTTATTTTTCAGTTCCTGGGTGTCAGAAATACTAAATGGATCTCATGGGACTAAATTCAAGATGTTGACTGTGTTCCTTCTGGAGTTTCCAGGAGAATTTATGTCCTTGTCTTGTCTAGTTTTTAATAGGCTGCCACACACATTCCTTAACTTGTGGCCCCCTTCCATCTTCAAATCCAGCAATGGCTTAGCAAGTTGTTTTGATAATGCATCACTCTGACACTGACTCATCTGCCTTTCTTTCCTACTTTTAAAGATTATATTGGTCCCACTTGGATGATCTAGGCTAATCTCCATATTTTAAAGTCAGATGATCAGTAACCTTAATTCTCCTTTGTCATTTAACCAAACACATTCACTGGTTCCTAGGAATAGGACATGGACCTCTTTCAGGGATCGTTAACTTGCTTATCATGGCACCCAGGTATACATCATTATATTGTTTGAAGCTACTTATCCCTAAATCTGAGAAAGATTTGAGCACAGACTTCAATCTGAGAAACTTGCTATGATTTGGACAAGTATCCTCCAAAGACCCACGTATTAAAAGTTTAGTTCCCAGCCTACAGTGCTATTGGGAGGTGATAGTATCTTAAAGATATGGGCCAAGTGGGAGGTTTTACAGTCACTGGGAATATGCCCTTGGAAGCAATATTGGAACCCTAGATACTTCCTGTCTCATTCTTTGATTTTCTACTATCATGAGATGAATGCTTTTCTCTGTCATATGCTCCCACCATGATATGCTGCCTTACCACAGGTCGCAAAACTGGAATCAACTTACCTTGGACTGAAACTTCCAAATCCATGAACCAAAGTAAACCTTTCCTCTTTTTCAGTTGACTATCTCAGGTATTTTGTTACAGTAACAGAAAGTCAAGTCACACAGACTTCATTCAATACCTCCAGCTTGATAAACATAGATCCTCTCTCATTCTTTAAGGTTGGTATGCAAAGTCAAACTAAAATGATTAAATACTTTTAAAGAAGAGGACCAATCTGAGGAATCATAATAAATATCTTTGTCACAAAATTTCCATTGTAAATAGGATGAAATAAATATGTGTGTACACTTATACATACATATGTGTTTATGTAAAATTTCTAAATTCAAACCTTCTTTTCCTTTACCAGTAATAATTAATTTTGAAACTAGTGAGAAATTTCCCTGTCACCATAACAAAAATATCAATATTTATAAATAATCCAAATAAACAATTTACACCCTGTACCAAAGTAGTATACTATGATAACAAATAAGTCCCCAAATTTTAATGTATTAACACTATGAAAATTATAAAGCACTATGTAGACTGAGTCTTCCAGACGTCCATCTTCCAAGCAGTAACAAAGATCCAGTCTACTTCCATTTTGTGATTCCACTATCCTTCAAATGTGGCCTTTATGGTCACCACCTTCAGGGAATAGTGAGTGTGAAGGATTCACAAATCCTCTTGTTTCTCTCTGACAAGATAGCCTTTATACTCACAGCCCATTGGTCATAATGAACCACATGGCCCCAGTCTAACTGCAAAGCAAGGGCATCTGGGAAATGTAGGTGAGCAGTAGACTAAGCAATGAGTACTATTCTACCACGGTGACAAAAGATTTGAATGAAAGGAAGGCATACAATGTTTCTGTATTAGTAGGGGTAATGCTGTTATTATGTTAATTCTCTCCAATATAATCTATGGATGTAGCATTATCCCAGCTTGATAAACATAGATCAAACATAGATCCAGGTCATTTTATTGGTATTCAGAGTGTCATTTTATTGGTACTCAGAGTACCAATACTGAAGTGTTCAGTGCTGGGAACTGAATCCAGGACTTTATCTGTGCTAAGCAAGTACTCTATCACTGAGGTAAAATCCCCATATTGATTCCAGAGTTTTTGAGAAGAACAAATAAGCAATAGCCAAGAAAAGTTAGAATATAAAGTGGGATAAGGCAAGGACCTCCACTAATGTATTACAATATAGTATAAACATTAAAATAGCTCTTTTTTTTTTTAACCAAAGAATAGCTCATTGAAACGGAATGAAAAGTCTTAAGAACGGGCCAAAGAATATGCAGTCATCCATCTGTATCTGCAAATTCAACCAACCACAGATTAAAAAATTTGTACTGAACATACCTTTTTTTGTCATTCCCTAAACAACATAGTATAACTCCTATTTACATAGCATTTACATTGTATTAGGTATTATAATTCATCTAGTGATTATTTAAAGTATACCAGGGGATCTGCATATATATATACAAAGACTGTGCCATTTCATATAAGGGACTTGAGCCACCTCACATTATGGTGTCTATTGGGTGTCCTGGAGCTATTGCCCCCACAAACACCCAGGAATAGCTGTATAAATATTTAGCATATGATATTGGTGGCCTGTTAAATCAGTATGATGGAAAAGTGCTTATGTTAAAAACAATACAGGAAACACTGAATTATCATTTAGGAGGGAAGATGTCATGTCTGTATTTTGTGCTATACTCCAACACTTATTTCAGATGAATCAAAAAATTTTAATTAGTTAACAGAAAAAAATACCAGTTTAGGAAGGATAGGCTAAATATGACATGTCAGAGAATCCATGAAAATAAAGATGCATACATTTTTAAACTAAAAATTAAAAACTTTCCTGTGTCCCAAAGAGTGAATCAAGTTAAATTGCCATCAAAACTTGAAATTGCATTTTTGTATAATAGACAGAAGGTTACCATTGTGAAAAATTTAAGCAGTCTTATAAATAAATAATAAATATATAACATTACATAAATAGAAAGTTATGTGTTCTTTCAGTAAATGTAATAAAAACTTCAATATTGCCATAGTTGGGATCTGGAATGACTCCCCAGAGCCTTTGGGTTAGAGGACGGGTCCTCAGGTAAGCGCTATTGAGAGAGAGATGGTGGAACCTTCAAGAGGTGGGACCTACTGGGAAGTTTTAGGTCATTGGAGGCATGTCCTTGAAGAGGATACTGGAACACCAGCCCCTTCCTCTTCTTTTTCATCTCTAGGCTGCCATGAAGTCAGTTTTTCTTTACCACAAGTTCCAGCCATGATATACTGACACAGGCCAAAGCTATGTAGCCGACCAATCAAGAACTTGAAACCTCTGAAGCCATGAACCAAAATATAAACCTTTTTCTTTATAAGTTTATCATCCCAGGTGTTTGTTATAGTGACAAAAAATCTGACTAACACAGAAATTTAACATAAATATCATTAATATTTGTAGTAAAAGAAATACAAATTCTAATAAAATGATGCAGTCTTCTGCTTATTGAATTGCCAAAGATAATAAGAAATGATAATCAGTGCTGTTATGGTCAAGAATGAGAATGACTATAAAATTATATGCTCTAGGAGGCAATTTTTACTAAAAGTATCCAAAGGTTCATATTTGAGCATTCTACTTCTAAAAATTTGTCCTAAGGAAATAATAATATCTTCACAGAGATGGTTATATAAAAATGTTCATATAAGCTCAGATTTAGGAGCAAAAATTTGAAAAACAACCTAAAAGTCCAATAATAATTCTTGGCAAATGTCCAATAACATATCCTGACTGAATAAATTGTTTTATAGCCTTTATATGCTTTCTACCTTAGGACATGCAAACATTGTAAATATTGTTGTGAAGATTGCTTATAGGTGTTAAAAAGTGCATAGCTTATATTTGAATGAACAAAACAAGTTACCTACAGTATGGTCCTATTTTAATTTGAAGAGTCTACATGTACATTAAAAAGTTTAAAAGCATATCTTCACAATTAACAGCATTTGGTAGAATTAAGGCAGTTTTAAATCTTGGTTGCATTTTTATAAACACACAGTAATCATGTCTCACTTGATTTAAAAAAAAAATGGAGAGAGTGGAGTGAAGGAAAGTGTGAGACTCCTGAATATCCACTGCCAAAGAGTTGAGGGATGGATCAATAGAAGAGAATGGCTGTTCTGCCCTGATGGCTGCCTGAAAACACACACATATTTCAGAGTTGGCTGTGTACTTTGTGGTATCTTTGTATTCCAAGGGCTGAGTTTTGCAAACAAGCTTAGCAAAGTACAGCGTGTGCCCCCTCAGGTGGTTTTTGGAGCTCATCAGGTATGAGTAATACTAACTCATTCATCTTTGGATGAATTTGTGTGGAGTGCTAAGGTGTTGACAGAACCTGAGCTGAGAACAATGTTTATTTATATCTGCACACAATAATTCATGTCTCCCTAAATCTAGGACTTTCTCCTAATTTGCTCACCATTTGCAAATATTTCCAGTTCTCTCCACTGTTGATCTCTGGTTTCGTTTGGCTGGACTTGAGCAAATGAAAAGGAACATAAGACAGTGAATGGAGCTGAATGCCATGATTCACATACAGAAGGTGAACATTATGTGAATATGTATCAGAAACCCTAAGATTTCTAGATTTCTGTTTTGTACCTTCATGACTAATTGATACTGTATCTGCATTGTTTATGCTAAAAGATGCTTTAAACTGTATGATTCTGTGTGTATACATGCATGTGTGTGGTCAGTTGAGTTGAGACAGGACTTTCCTAATGTCCTAGTTAGGTGCATTTGTAACTATTGAATGCTTTTATGGAGTATGAGAATTCCTATCAATCTGTTTACTATGGAAAATTTCAAATGTATAAAAAGCAGAGAGATTAGTATGACTCCTTTCCCATATGTGGAGGTATCACTGTAGCAATTATCAACTCATTGCCAATTTTATTTTCTTTATAATGCCAACCACGTTCCCATGCCACTATTAGATGCTACTAATGCCAGCCGATGTGGAGTTCAATGTGAAAGTTTTAAACCTTGACATTTAATGGTGAATTGTGAGATGGAAAGAATAGAACAAAAGATTAGAGAGATAGTTCTGCCTTAAATCATGCTTGACTGTCACTGTTTGCAAGTTGATTGGTTTTAGTTTACTTAATCTTTCTGAGCCTCATCTGTAAAATGGAATCACAGGAGGTAAGTTATAGAAGAACTCCATTAAACCCATGGTACTCCTAAAGTATCAAGTGTCATTCTTTGTATCTAGCAGGAACTTAATTGTTGCTATTTTTCTACTATTACTGCTCCTTTGTCCAGAACAGAAAATCTGAAATATAAGAAAGCCAAAATTGTCCACATTTCCATATGGATTGATAAATATGAGTTACCCATTTGCTGAGGTCATTGCTCAGTAGTAAGTGCCTTTTGAGAGTCAATTCAGTAGCTGTATATTCATTATCTATTCAGCAAGGTTGTTGCCTTACCAGCATAAAGGGTAAAGACATATCCTTCTGCCCAAAATTCTTCCAGCTTTCGTCTGTACAGATTGTTTAAAAACTCCCCCATTGGCCAGTTTCTTGTTAGGTTAAATTCTGTAGATGCAAATCAGGTGATCATTTAGCTCTCATCAATTGATGTAAATTAGCTGTTCAGCCTAAGTTGTCATCATTTTATGAGGGAAATAGAAAACAGATGGAAAGCAAAGATATTCAGGAAGAGAAGAAGCCTACAAAGGTTTGACCTACAAAGGGAAATGAGGCGGGTGGGGTTGTAGGAGGGAGGATGGTGCAGTAGCCGTGGGACAATTGGAAAGCATGATTCTTTTGGAGGGTGTGTGCTGAATGGGAAGCAGTTACTGAACCTAGGATCAAGGAACACTGAATAAATGTCAACATGTGTTCTCATCTGATTTGGGGTCTGTGTAGACTCAGTATGCCTTCCAGCTCAAAAGCAGAAGAGAAATATAGTTTTGAAAAAGTCAATTGATTTCCTTTTTATTATTTTTTAAATTGATAGATAAAAATTGTATCTACTTATAGTATGCAAGATAACGTTTTGGAATATGCATACATTGGACAATGGCTAAGTCAAGTAAATTAACATTTGTACTGCCTCAACTTATTTATTTGTGGTGAGGACACTTAAACCTACTGTTAGGAATTTTTAAGTATGCAATATATTAATTATAGTCACTATGTTGTGCAATAGATCTCTTGAATTTATTCCTCCCAACTGGAATTCTGTACTCTTTAACCAACATCTCCCTCATCCCTCCCTCAATTTTTTAATCATGCTTCTTAATTAATTTCTGACATGGGGCAAGTCACTTTTCCCTAATAAGAATTCTTCTTATGAACTTGGCTTTGGGAAGTGGATTTACTTATCATGCTGACAAAGCATCCCTCTTATTAACTGTGCTTGCAGTAGACACAGAAGTGCTGTTTGAGTTTCTTCCAGGGGAGAACCTGATGTTTACCTGCAAGGAGCACAGTTAGCAGACAGCCCCCACCTCCAGCCTCTTTGGATGCAACTCACTTTTTGAGCTAAGGCCACATTCTTCCCAAAAGGTCCTAGCCAGCAACTGAGCATGACTCAAATCCTAGAGACCTGGTCATTTCTGCCCATCCTGCTGTTCCTCTAGTGGATTATTTTTATTTTGGGGTTCCCTGTGGATTAGCTTAAACCTAGTCAGTCCCCCATCACAATCTAAGGCTCTCCTTGCCAAATCCTGCTTCCTTCCTTCCTTCCCCTTCTTTCCTTTTCCTTCACAAGTGTCAGATTAGCATCACCATTAGAACCTAAAAGCTTTCCTTGTCCAGTTCTGCTTTCACTCTTTTATTGTTGACAAGCATCCCACCTCCTTCCAATAACCTACTTGCTACTCTAACTCTGTCCCAGAGGACACAGGTGATATTCATGGTCCTAACAGCTGCTTATGGTAGTGTTTCAGAAGTTGCAAGGATCAGTACTTAAAGCATAGATGCTTAAAGTGCAAAAGTTTATGCAATTCACAAACCAGCCACATTTTTAAAATGACTTGGTATTGCAAATGCTATTCTTTTATTTTGAAATTAACATTTTAGAATTGTATCTACAAAATCATATTTTCCTTGGCCATGCCTTTCATGATCTAACAGACATTCTGGAATAATGAATATAGTTCTTTTATTTTATAATTCTCTATTGATTTTTTGATCTTTTAACTTTTCTTAAAGTGTGCTTTTCTTGAAAGCTCTCAACAAAAGTTTTCTTTTTTTTAAGTCATATCTTACCTATCAACAAGACAAATCTCTGTTTAATTATCTGGATCCATAGAGCATATTCATTATCTAGTGCAGGTATTAACCAACATTTATTTAATGTACGGTTAAACAACACATCCCAGGATGCCCTTTCATATATGTTTCTAGTTAGTAGGTCACAAAGAGATTAGTGGGGAGGTTTGGAAGGCCTAAGTACAGCAGCCATTGTGTGGCTAACATGTGTTACCACTTACATGCTGGTTTACCTCCTTGGGGTGAGGCAGAGCCTAGTATTGTATACTTTCCTTGTCTTCTTTCTGGAATAAAGAATAGAGTTCTTTCATTCTATAATTTCCTATTCATTTCTTGATCTTTTAACTGTTCTTAAAGTATGCTTTTCTTGAAAGTTCTCAAAACAAGTTTTTTAAAAGTCGTATCTACCAACACAAGAAATGTCTCTGTGTTAAAGTTATCTGGGTCCATAGAGCATATTCATTACCCAGGTTAACTCCTTTTCTAGGATCCTTCATTAGCTTCTCTAACTCCTGAGCCAGGTGTGTGGGATCTGCTCTGTGATGAAGGTTTCTGCAGGATTTCCACACCTCCAAGGTCAGAGTCAACAGGACTTGACACAGATTTGTCTATCCTCATGGATTCTGGATTGTGCTTGTTCTTCTCCCATACCTTGTATCCATCCAGAGGCCTACAGCCTCTGTCATCAAACATAAAGATAGCAGCCCTACAGGGACTGCTTAATCAGTTGCCACAGTTGCTTCAGCTGCAGGTACTGTAATAGAACACAGGCGCACGCACACACACGCGTGCGCGCGCGCACACACACACACACACACACACACACACAGAGAGAGAGAGAGAGAGAGAGATTTTGTTTCTCTAATCAATCCTTAAAGAATACATAGATGCAGACAATCCAGCATTAGAATGGTGGTCCTCTCTAGCATAAGGGACTTGTTCCCTCCCCCCACCCTATCTTGGTTCAGCCTTCTTTATTGCATGGGTTTGCTTCCACAAGGTCATGAGGTAAAGCCTTTACACTTGACTCATCGCTTCAAGTTCATAGAGAAAAGAAGATGGGAAGGGAAAGTTCAAAAGGAACTTTCCCCCAAACCCCTCTCAGCACTTGTTTATTACCCTCTTTTCTTATCCTCAAAAGAAGCTGAGAAGTGAGTTACTTTAATTGGTTATTTCCCCGGGTTCTGTTATCAAGAAAAGGAGAAATGAATGTGGGGAAGTATCCAACTCTACCAGAGCAGAGAAGGGTGTGTAGCCCTAGACTCGGGAACAAAAAGAAGTCCTGAGGCCCAAACTGTGCTGCACCCTTAACGAGCCTGCAATTGAATGTGGTAGAATAGCAGGTTCCACATGGATTCCACAAACGGCATCAATTGAAATTAAATGTCTAATAGTGATATGAATGATAGAAATAAATTACAGTGAGATTTTGTGAAGATGATGATACCTAGTAGTCTCTCTTATCCTCAGAGCTACATGCTAGGACCACCAGTGGATGCCTCCAAACCATGGATAATACCAAACCCTACACATACTATGTTTTTTCCTGTATGCCACAAAGTATCAGAGTTATTCTGTCCTTTCATGTTTTATGCCCTGGTGCCCCCTTTGTATCACTACTTCTGTGCTTTGGGCATTATTTAGTAAAAAATGAGTTACTTGAACACAAACATTGGGATACTGTGACAGTTGATCTAATAACCAAGACAATTATTAAGTAGCTAACAGTCAGGTGGTGTATACAGTGTAGATACTGTGGCAAAGGAATGATGCACATCCTAGGAGGGATGGAGCAGGAAGGCATGAGATCACACCTGCCAGAAGAGTATGTAATTTAAAACTTATGAATTTGTTTATGTCTGGAATTTTCCATTTAATATTTTCATTCCCTGGTTGACTGAGGGTAAATGAAGCAGCAGAAAGCAAAACTATGGATAAGGGAGGACTACTGTACTTCATACTGAGGAAGGTCTTCTGTATACTGAGAAAAGCAGTCACTTTACACTCTGATTTCAAGGGAAAGGGTATAGTAGGATAAAAAAGACGCAGGGAATTGTAAGAATATCATGGGCTGGTGGGTGGCAGGAAGACTAAGAAAGTAAAAATTAAAACTAAAATGATTCATACCTGAAGTTATAAACTGGTGCTAATTGTTACAGCTAATGACAATGGTCAGTGACTTGTTTGACTTGAATGCTTTTGATTTCAGGGGATATGTCTGAATCCATGTGTATACAAGATGTGTGTTTTTGTGAAAAAAATTAATGTGCATTTTCTTTGGTTTTTATTTATAAACATGAAAGATGCCCTTTTCTTTCTTTCTTCTTTCTTTCTGGTATAAATGTCATAAATATAACCAGAGGCTTCTAAGCACAAAAAAATCAGAGAACTGATCTGTATTAGAAAAATTAAAGTATATTCTAATTTGGAAACAAACTTTATAACACATCTTTATGTTTCATGTACATCTTTTTCAGATAATAAATAGGACAAATTTGATATAAATACTGGAGAGCTAAAAAAAAAAAAAAAAAAGGTTAGAAAGAGCCAAATAGGAAAATTACTGTCCTAAAAAAATTTATTTTCATTCATCTCTTCCAACCATTGCTTCATAGAGAAGATAGACAGAGACCTTTATTTACTAAGACTGTGTTTATTTACCAGGCCACTGTTTTTAAAATGGATCAAAATGTCCTATTTTGTTTTAAACATTTTTTCATACAACTTTAACATACCTTTTTATGGGGACCCAAAACAAATTTGTCCCTTAAAAATGGAAAAACAAACCCACTGAGCTTGGATAATATGTTTAAAACACTGACAAAAAAATCAGTAATTTAATACTGATCATTATTTTACCAAGAAATTATGAAAGTATTTCCTATTAGAAAGTTTTATCTCTTCAGCATGTGAGAATATAGGATATTTCTATTAGTAACAGAAAAGTTTGATTTTTTAAAAAAGAATTTCATGAAGGTTGGATTTTGAAAACTGTAACATTAAAAAAATTAAGGGCTGGGGATGTGGCCCAGTGGTAGAGCATTTGCCTGGGATGTGTGAGGCCCTGGGTTCAATCCCCAGCACTACAAAATAAAATAAAAGGAAAGGAAATGAACTAATGAATTATATATTATTAGCAAAATTAAATACAAAATAAGAACTGCAACCTGGTTAAAATCATGATGTTAGGGTTGGGATGTAACTCAAAAATAGAGTGCCTGCTTAGCCTGTGTGAGGTCCCAAGTTTGATCCCCCAGCATCACAAAAAAAGAAAAAAAATCATGTTTAATGGGATCAGAAATCTATGTCCCCAAAATAAACAGCCGTATAACTTGGACAGAAGAAGAGAGTGTTATAGGCATGATTCTCAAGCCAGAGATGTCAGGAGGCAAAAAAAGTATCTTTCCCTCCCACCTTGTGACAACATGTAAGTATTCCAAGCTTCTCTTCTATCATGTTGGAGGAAATTTAACTTGGTCAATTTGAAGTCCACTGCCTTTTTCATGGTCCAGTCCCCTCCCCCACTTCTGGTGGGCTTCTATAATAACACGTTCATTTGTCAGGGGGAGAGGCAGGTCAGGGAGTAATTTGTACTGGTGCTTGGTTTTGGCTCATCTTTTGTTTTCCTCAGCTATTTTTCTTTATGCACTCCTCCTCTCTCCATTTTCTTGTCCTTGAAGATCACAATTGAGTTGTCCTTTTTTCCTTTAGTAAGGCCCTAAAGGAAAAAAGGACAGTTCAGTTGCTTCAGTTTCTCTGCCTTCTCCTGTTCCTTGTTTGAGCATAGGAAACTACATAAAGTTGAGGTCCCCTCTGCCTAACCATGTCCTGTAACTGCTTCTCTGGGGTCTTCATGTCTTTTCAGGAATCCATGTGGGAAATGTGGGCCCTGGCATACAAATATGCCAATTTCCCTTACTTCCCCTGCTCCTTTTCTTTGGAATTCCCACACAGGTCTTCTCTAAGAATTTGCAGTGGCCTTCATGCACCAGGTCAGGATGGTCCATCCAGAAACCCCCATTCAGGCTGGTGGGCTGATGAGCAGAAATACCTCAGTGCTGAGGAAAGGGCCCCCTTGTGTTGGTTATGACAGTGGTGGTGGGGTTGAGGGTTAGAATGAGCATCCTTCACCTAAAATCCCATTGTTTCTTTAATCACAGGGAGGAACCATTTCTCTCAAACGTATATTTTGAGAATATAGGCATTAGAAACTTGATACCTAGAAAGGGATTTCTTTTCTTTTCTTTCTGGCTAATTCATCACCTCTCTGAAGTGAACAGCCCAGCGTTGCCAGTCTGCTACTGCCTTAATGTGCATGCCGTAATAAGAGGAAGGGGAGGGTACAAGGGGATTACTGCTCATGTCCTAGTCCTGAGAGGTAGTTGGAATTCTAATCAGGCAAAGAAAAAGGACATAAATATAAACTTTACCCTTCTCCTTTCATCTGGGATTGAGAAAAGTTTGAGAGGAAATACAAACAATCCTGGAAGAACCCAGCTCAACTTTCAATACAAGACAAACACAGATTCTCCCTGTGACAAGAGGAGCAAACAGAGAAAAGTCTGCACATATACAGTCAATAGTTCAAATTTAGGGAACCAAATTAAACTGTCAGCACAGACATTTCCTCTTGGAAATGGGTAACTGTGAGAAATGAGATAGACCTGGAAACCAAAGTCATTCTAACAGCTTATGGTAGTTGCTCACAAAACTATAGCACATTTCATTAATTTTTCATATACTTTATTATTAACATGATAAACAATGCTGCCCTTCTCAGAAATTACAATTAATGAATCCAGTGAGACAGAGAGTACCTGACTGTGATAATGCCAGAATTCAAGGGGAGTGGCAGTTTCTGCCAAGCGTGGCTCCTTATAATAGACTCAAAAGCATAGATGGCTTTTATGAATACATTTTGGCACTGGTTAGGTTCAAATGAGTGCGTTGATATCCTAACGTTTCTTTTTTTCAAAAGATTAAGAAAATGAACATATATTACTGTACCTATAAATCAATACCACCCACTTGTTATATTATCTGTCCATAACAACATTTAGAAGTTAACAGGCAAGTTTTCACAAGAAGGATGGATGCTTATGTCTTCTTTGGCAAGGGTGATCCTATAAAAACTATGCCCATTTTAAACTTCCACAAGCATATTTAAGTGTTTGAATCAGTGTTTCTCATTCTTTAAAGTGCATATAAATTGCCTGGAAAACCCATTAAATGCAAATTCTGATTTAGTAGGTCTGGGGTGAGGCCTGAGTGTCTGCATCTCTAAAAGACTTCTAGGAAATGCCAAGGCTCTCAAGGTCCATGGGCCACACAGAACGGCAGGGTTCTGTGTGACTGAGAATCAAAGGTCCTATGCTAAGGATTGCAGGTCACCTGGGGTGGGCCCCCTTCTCCAACTCCCCCAGCTCCTTAGACCCAGGGAGTGTTTCTCCCATGCTGCCAGGAGGTAACCTATGGCTCTCAGGTTATCATGGACTGGTTAAGTAATGGGCCTGGGATGGTGCTCTTGTATCAGGCCTGACATAAATTGGGGGACTTGGTTTGCTCAGGACAATTACATACTACAGTCATCAGTTTGGGTTATTGTATCTAAAATATGCCTGAGCTGGACCACCCTCTAGTTAGGTCCACGGTGAGGGTTGGTCATTGTATCTAGCCTCTGAGTCTATTGCAAGTTTAACAAGTCTGGACCATCAGCATGCCCAGAGTGGTCAGTCTATCCACAATGGTCAAAGTTTTGGCCTTTTTATTTTTCCTGCACCATGTCATAGGCCTGAAAAAGGCCATGCAGGCAATGCTGAGAATCAGAGTTATACCTAGGAGCATGCTTTGTTGGCAGTTTGGTGAGGCCTGATTACTAATCAGTATACAAAAGGAGTCATCCTCACCCCTCATGGAAGGAGATTCTGCCTCTGCTCCCACTCATTATCCCCATTCTCACCCTGTATAGCCACAGGTGGGGCATTCCATGCTGAATATTTTATATATACAGATATAGGAAGCAGAGAGCTTCAAGAAAGTACTGTTTTTCACACATACCAGCTGGGATAAAGGGCTCACCTCTCCACCACCAATAAAACAAACCAGCAAGGAAATAAAGCATCTATCTTCTCCTACCTCCAAGGAATGAAAGTTAAGAAAAGCACAGGATGTTTC
Organism: Glaucomys volans; assembly: GCA_020662805.1. Taxonomy (NCBI): domain Eukaryota; kingdom Metazoa; phylum Chordata; class Mammalia; order Rodentia; family Sciuridae; genus Glaucomys; species Glaucomys volans. Next base: position 123,675 of record JAJEJO010050041.1, on the reverse strand, counting down.
CCTGTGCCCATACTCTGGGCATTGGTTTCCTCATTAGCAAAGTGGAGATAATGATAGTTCTTATTTGTGGAGGTGTCATCACTGTTAAGTAACATTATATGTGAAATGAGATGAGCTGTGTTTGCAGGATGCAGAGTGAAAAGAATAAAGGGTAACAACATATTTTTAGCTATTATAAACTCTGAAGAGGCTGGGCACAATGGTACATGCCTGCAATTCCATCTACTTAGGAGACTGAGGCAAGAGGATCACATGTTTGAGGCCAGCCTGGGCAATATAACAAGACCCTGCCCCAAATTAAAAAAAAAATAAGGGTTGGGGTGGTAGTGCAATGATAGAGCACCCTGAGTTTAATTTCTAGTGCTAAAAAGAAAAGAAAAATAGAAAGAAAGAAAGAAAGAAAGAAAGAAAGAAAGAAAGAAAGAAAGAAAGAAAGAAGAAAGAAAGAGAGAGAGAGAGAAAGTAATCAAACCTCAGAAGGGAAACATGAAAACAAGGCCTAAGTGAATCTTGCAGAAAAACAAGCTTTACAAAGAATGACCATTTAATTTATTGTCCAGATTGGAACGTTTCTGAGCATTAAATATTCTGTATTTAGCTATCAATAACTCTGACAGGATAATAAGTATAAGTTGACTCTCTTAACAGAATGAAAATGCACATCATTTATTTTTAGATATTTAATTAAGAATATTTGGTTTGTATTTTCAAAGAAAATTGAAGAGGTCATTGTTTATTCATTAAAAGCAAACTGCAGTGCAGAAAGAATTAGGTATACAGGAAGTTGTGAATTGAAAACAATAAGAAGTTTAGTAGAAACAGGGAAAAGAAGACTGGATAGTACAGGAAATCAAATCAGTGACTTAGAAAAGTTGAACAAGTTCTTCTAGAACTGAGAGACAGGAACTTCATGAAAATGACTAGAAAAACATAAGAAATGGTACTGGAACAACTGAGCATCTACATGTTAAGAAAGGACACTGAGCATCCACATGTTAAGAAAGGACGGAAGAAGAAAAGGGGAAAAAGGGCTCTAGACACAGACCTTACACCTTTCATGAAAATTAGCTCAAAACACATCATAGGCCTAAGCATAAAACACCAAACTCCAAAACTCGTAGAAGAACACACAGGAGAAGATTCAGAAGACCTTGAGCTTGGTGATGAATTCTTAGATATATGCCCATCCTGAATATTCATCTGATATTTATCTGAAAATTTCCTGCTCACTAGAAATGAAATATAGCAAAGAATTAAAAAATAGAAAAATATTGCATAAAAAATGGTCTTGTCTAAGGAAAGCTGAAGAAAAGGTAAGTAAAAGTAAAAAGTAATCATTGTCACTGTGGTCAAGAAGCCATGCAAATAAGAAAACTATTTTTTTAAAAACCAGGGATTAAACCCAGGGTTTTAACCACTGAGTTACATACCCAGCCTCTTTTTTCTTTTTTTAATTTTGAGACAGGGTCTTGCTAAGTTATTTAGGGCCTCACTAAGTTGCTAAGGTTGGCTTTGAACTCTCGATCCTCCTGCCTTAGATTCCCAAGTCACTGGGATTACAGATGTGCACCACTGCACCTGGTTAAAAAACTTATCTTGAAAGAGACCTTATGTCATGAAACATTTATGTTTACTCATCATTAGAGGATACAAATATTTCAATAAGTCTCCAAATTTGGGAGTTAAACAGGCACAAAATGCAATAAAATTTAAAAAATATCTGAATACAAATATTAAAACAAAAAATTTGAATCTTCTTGGCAATTTAAAACATTCTTAAATTATCCAAGGCAAGAATTAGAATATCAGGCCCATTGCAAAATTATATATTACAATTAGGAGGATGTAAATTAAACTGTGATTAAAGATAGATTAATCATCTTAAGTACAATGAGAATAGTAGCTAAATTTTCTTCTCAACTCATTTTAGGATATTTGGCAATGTCTAATGAGAATAAATCATTGCTAAATAGTTTTCCTCACTAATACTAAACTTCATTAGAATGTTTACAGCTATTTTCATTATAACTAAGAATCTGGAAGAAATTTGCCTGGTTGTGGTTACTTTAGTCCATTTTGTGTTGCTATAATAGAATACCTGATGTTGGTTAATAAAACAAGAACAGAGGGTTATTTTGCTAATGATCCTGGTGATTGGAAAGTCCAATCAGCATGGTACCAGGGACTTATGAGAACTCTCTGGCTGTGTCACAACTTGGAAGGTGGTATCACATAGCAGGAGCATTTGTGAGAATGGTGAACAAGTTCATGAAGAAGAGAGATACAGGGGAGGTGGTAGGCTAGCATTTATCAACCAACTCTTTGGAATACTGATTGCATCCCAGGAGAGCCAGAACTCCTGAAAGACAGTATTAATCCATTCAAGAACACGGAGTCTTCATGACCTAATTATATTTTAAAGGTCCCTAACACTGCCACATTGAGGAATTAAGCCTCCACATGAATCTTGGTGGGAATAAGCCATGCTCAAAAAATAGCAGGCTTGCTTCTCTTAGTTCCCTTGGTAGTGTTCTTATGAATATACAATTCAGGTAAGGGAAGGGGAATAAGTTAGATGGGGTCAGTGGGGGCTGTTTATTTTTTTATATATTTTTTACATGGCATTTTTATTGAGATAGGTATTATTAGTTTTTATTTCTTTATTTTTATTTGCTTATTGATTCATTGAGCACAAATGGAGTACAGCTATTGTTTCTCTGGTTGTACACAAAGTAGAGTCACACCATCTGTGCATTCATACATGTACACAGGGCAATGATGTCTGTCACACATTCTGTTATTATTCTTACGCCCCCACCCCTGCCCCACCCCTCCCTTCCCTCTATGCTATCTATCCTTCCTCCATTCTTGCCTCCCATCCACCCCGCATTATGCATCATCATTCATTTATCAGAGAGACAATTCGGTCTTTGGATTTGGGAGATTGGCTGATCTCACATAGCATAACAGTCTCCAACATCATCCATTTACCTACAAATGCCATAATTTTATTCTTCTTTTTGGCTGAATAATATTCCATTGTGTATATATACCACTGTTTCTTTATCCATTCATCTATTGAAGGGCATCTAGGTTGGTTCCACAATCTAGCTATTGTGAATTAAGCAGCTATGAACATTGATGTGGCTACATCACTGTAGTAATCTGATTTTAAGTCCTTTGGGTATAGGCCAAGGAGTGGGATAGCTGGGTCAAATGGTGGATCCATTCCAAGTTTTCTAAGGAATCTCCACACTGCTTTCCAGAGTGGCTGCACCAACTTGCACTCCCACCAGCAATGTATGAGTGAACCCTTTTCCCCACATCCTCGCCAACACCTGTTGTTGCCTGTGTTCTTAATAAAAGACATTCTAATTGGGGTAAGATGAAATCTTAAGGTGGTTTTGATTTGCATTTCTCTTATAATGAGGGATGTTGAACATTTTTTCATAAATTTGTTGATTGCTTGTAGATCTTCCTCTGTAAAGTGTCTGTTCATTTCCTTGGCCCGTTTATTGATTGGGTTATTAGTGTTTTTGGTGTAAAGATTTTTGAGTACTTGGTAGATTCTGGAGATTAGTGCTCTATCTGAAGTGTGTGTGGCAAAGATTTTCTCCCACTCTGAAGGCTCTCTCTTCACATTGCTGATTGTTTCCTTTGCTGAGAAAAAGCATTTTAGTTTGACTCTATCCCAGTCATTGATTCCTGCTTTTATTTCTTGTGCTTTGGGAGTCATGATAAGGAAATCTGGTCCTAGGCCAACGTGATGAAGATTTGGACCTATTTTCTCTTCTATTAGGTGCAGGGTCTCTGGTCTAATTTCTAGGTCCTTGATCCACTTTGAGATGAGTTTTGTACAGGGTGAGAGATATGGGTTTAGTTTCATTTTACTGCTTATGGATTTTCAATTTTCCCAGCACCATGAAGAGGCTGTCTTTTCTCCATTGTATGTTTTTGGCTCCTTTGTCAAGTATGAGATACCTGTATTTATGTGGGTTTGTCTCTGTGTCCTCTATTCTGTACCATTGAGCTACCTGTCTATTTTGGTGCCAATACCATGCTGTTTTCGTTACTATTGCTCTGTAATATAGTTGAAGGTCCGGTGTTGTGATACCCCCTGCTTTGCTCTTCTTGCTAAGAATTGCTTTAGCTATTCTGGGTCTCTTATTCCTCCAAATGAATTTCATGATTGCTTTCTATGAGGTCCATCACTGGGATTTTAATTGGAATTGCATTGAATTTGTATAGCACTTTTGGTAGTATGGCCATTTTGACAATATTAATTCTGCCTATCCAAGAACATGGGAGATCTTTCCATTTTCTCAGATTCTCTTTAAATTCTTTCTTTAGTGTTCTGTAGTTCTCATTGTAGAGGTCTTTCACTTCTTTTGTTAGAATGATTCCCAAGTATTTTATTTTATTTGAGGTTATTGTGAATAGGGTAGTTTTGCTAATTTCTCTCTCAGAGGATGCATCACTTACGAATAAAAATGCATTAGATTTATGAGCATTAATAAATCCTGCTACTTTACTGAATTCATTTATGAGTTCCAGAAGTTTTCTGGTGGAATTCTTAGGGTCTTCTAAATAGAGAATCATGTCCTCAGAAAATAGGGATAGTTTGAGCTCTTCTTTTCCTATTTGTATTCCTCTAATTTCTTTGGTCTGTCTAATTGCTCTGGCTAGAGTTTCAAGAACAATGTTGAATAGTAGTGGTGAAAGAGGGCCTCCCTGCCTTGTTCCAGTTCTCAGGGGGAATGCTTTCAATTTTTCTCCATTTAGAATGATGTTAGCTGTGGGCTTAGCATAGATAGGCTTTACAATGTTAAGGAATGTCCCTGCTATTCCTATTTTTTCTAGTGTTTTGAGCATGAAGGGGTGCTATATTTTATCAAATGCTTTCTCTGCATCTATTGAAATAATCATGTGGTTCTGGACTTTAAGTCTGTTGATGTGGTGAATTACATTTATTGATTTCTTGATGTTGAACCGACCTTGCATCCCCGGGATGAAACCCACTTGATCATGGTGCACTATCTTTTTAATATGCTTTTGTATGTGATTCGCTAAAATTTTGTTAAGAATTTTTGCATCTACATTCATTAGAGATATGGGTCTGAAATTTTTTTTCCTCAATGTGTCCTTCTCTGGTTTTGGTATCAGGGTGATATTAGCTTCATAGAATGAGTGTGGAAGGGTTCCCTCCTCCTCTATTTCATGAAATACTTTGAGGAGTATTGGAATGAGCTCTTCTTTGAAGGTCTTGTAGAACTCGGCTATCAATCCATCTGGTCCTGGACTTTTCTTTGTTGGTAGGCTTTTGATGACTTCTTCTATTTCATTGCTTGAAATTGATCTATTTAAGTTGTGTACATCCTCCAGATTCAGTTTGGGTGGCTCCTATGCCTCTAGGAACCTGTTGATGTCTTCCAGGTTTTCTATTTTGTTGGAGTATAAATTTTCAAAGTAGCTTCTTATTATGTTTTGTATTTCAATTGTGTCTGTTGTAATATTTCCATTTCCATCACGAATTTTGTAATTTGGAGTTTCTCTCTCCTTCTCTTCATTAGCGTGGCTAAGGGTTTATCAATTTTGTTTATTTTTTCAAAGAACCAACTTTTTGTTTTGTCAATTTTTTGAATTGTTTCTTTTGTTTCAATTTCATTGATTTCAGCTCTGATTTTGATTATTTCCTGTCTTCTGCTACTTTTGGTGATGATCTGTTCCTCTTTTTCTAGGACTTTGGGCTGTAGTGTGAGATCATTGATTTGTTAACTTTTCATTCTTTAATTAAATGCACTCCATGCAATGAATTTTCCTCTTAGCACTGCTTTCATAGTGTCCCAGAGATTTTGATATGTTGTATCTTTGTTCTCGTTGACCTCTAAGAATCTTTTAATTTCCCCCCTAATGTCCTCTGTTATCCATGCATCATTCAATAGCATATTATTTAATCTCCAGGTCTTGGAGTAGTTTCTGTTTTTAACTTTATCATTGATATCTAATTTCATTCCATTATGATGTGATATACAAGGTAGTATCTCTATGGTTTTGTATTTGCTAAGAGTAGCTTTGTGGCATAACATATGGTCTATTTTAGAGAAGGAACCATGAGCTGCTGAGAAGAAATTGTATTTGCCTTTTGATGGATGGAATATTCTATATGTGTCTATTAAGTCCAAATTAGCAATTGTGTCATTGAGTCCTAGGGTTTCTTTGTTCAATTTTTGCTTGGAAGATCTGTCCAATGGTGAGAGAGGAGTGTTAAAGTCCCCCAGTATTATTGTGTTTTGGTCTATTTGATTCCTGAAATTGAGAAGGACCTGATTGACATACATGGATGCACTATTGTTTGGTGCATAAATATTTATGATTGTTATTTCTTGCTGATTTATGCTTCCTTTAAGTAGTATGAAATGTCCTTCTTTATCCCTTCTGACTAACTTTGGCTTGAAGTCTGCTTTATCTGAAATGAGGATGGAAACTCCTGCTTTTTTACTCAGTCCATGTGCATGGTATGTTTTTTCCCAACCATTCACCTTTAGTCTGTGGGCATGTTTTTCTATGAGATGAGTCTCTTGAAGGCAGCATATTGTTGGGTCTTTCTTTTTAATCCAATCTGCCAGTCCTATGTCTCTTGATTGATGAGCTTAGGCCATTTACATTCAGGGTTATTATTGAGATATGACTTGTATTTCCTGCTATTTTAGCTTTTTGGGGGTTTTTAGCTTAACTTTGTTTCTTCTTTGATTGGCTCTTTCTTTAGGGTAATTCCTCCCCATGTTGACTGAGATTGTTGTTTTTCGTTTCTTCCTCTTCGAATATTTTGTTGAGAATGTTCTGTAGGGCAGGCTTTCTCTTTGTGAATTCTTTAAGCTTTTGTTTATCATGGAAGGATTTTATTTCGTCATCAAATCTGAAGGTAAGTTTTGCTGGGTATAAGATTCTTGGTTGGCATCCATTTTCTTTCAGAGCTTGAAATATGTTGTTCCAGGCCTTTCTTGCTTTTAGGTTCTGGGTGAGAAATCTGCTGATATCCATATTGGTTTCCCCCTGTAGGTAATCTGCTGCTTTTCTCTCGCAGCCTTTAAAATTCTATCTTTGTTTTGTATGGTATGTATTTTCATTATAATGTGCCTTGGTGTGGATCTGTTGTAATTCTGTGTGTTCGGTGTCCTGTAAGCCTCTTGTAATTGATTTTCCATCTCATTCATCATATTTGGGAAATTTTCTGATATTATTTCATTGAACAGATTATTCATACCCTTGGTTTGTATCTCTGTGCCTTCCTCAATCCCAATAACTCTTACATTTGGTCTTTTCATGATGTCCCATATTTCTTGGAGGTTTTGTTCATGATTCCTAACCATCTTCTCTGTTTGTTCGACTTTGTTTTCAAGATTAAATATTTTGTCTTCATTGTCTGAGGTTCTGTCTTCCAAGTGATCTATTCTGTTGATTATGCTTTCTATTGAGTTTTTAACTTGGTTTATTGTTTCCTTCATTTCCTTGTTTCCTTCAAGGATTTCTGTTTATTTTTTTCTCAGAACTTCTGTCTCTTTATTGAAATGATTTTTTGCTTCCAGCAATTGCTCTAATAATTACTACTAATAATAGCTGATTATTCATAGCCTGAATCTGCTCTCTCGTCACATCATTCTCTTCTCAGATCATTTTAATTATGAACATTCTGAACTCCCTTTCTGTCATTCCTTCTACCATGCTGTCTTTGGGTTCTCTTGATATATCATCTAGGTTTGTTTGGGACACTTTCTTCCCGTGTTTTTTCATGTTGCTCGTGTATCTTCCCCTCTAGTAGTGCAAATCAGAGAGATTGCGATTTTCCTGTAAAGACTTAAAGTGTCCCTGCAGATTTCCAGTACCACCTGATGTTTGAGAGGTGCTTGATCAGGTGGTGACCCAAGAAAGCTGCTGTCCCACTACCTCCAGGTTGGGAATGATCAATGCTTCTGGGCAGAGGCAGCCTGGTGTTGATAGACAATCAGATACAGCAAGGTGCTAGACCCTGGGCCAGGGTGTGGACCTGGGCACTAGACCAAGTTGGGGTGGGGGCACAAAATTGTGCTCAGTGATGGAGACACTTGGCTTGAGAGCTCAGGCAGGCCTGAGCTCCTCGCTGGGGGCTCAGTCAGTGGCAGGTGGTCACTCTCTGCCAGGGAAGCTGTAAAATAGCGCCAAAGGGCCCAAATTCCCCGCTGGAGCCATCGATTCCCTCCGCTCCAGGTCAGACCTCCCCGGGGTGACACTGAGCAGTGGCTTGGAAGACTGGAGCTCAGCTCTGAGGACTCAGGCAGCCCCAGATGGTCTCCCTCTGCCAGGGAAGCTGCAAACTGGCACCGAAGCGTCCAAACTCCCTGCTAGCTGTTTATTTTTGACGGGACTAAATAATCCATATAAACCTTTGATGTTCATTTCTTGGAACTGTGTTTGAAAAATCATATCATTATCTCACTCTCATCTATAATGACAATGTTGTCAATATTAGTTTTTGAGTTCTGCAGACCAGGCTGGTGTCTATATTATATCAAGCCCAGAGTTCACACTGAAGATGGTGGGAGAATGATCACTTCTGGAAAGTCAACAAGAGCAACCAGAATTTCAGTTACCTTACTACTGAGTCGAAAGAAGAGCCAAGCCCATTTATAAGCAGTAACAATATGAACTCTTTTTTTTTAAGGAAGTATTTTTAAAACTGTATTAACTACTACTTTCAAAAATGAGTCACATCAGATTTTCCTTTATGCAAAGAAATACATAATAAATAGCCATGGGCCAGATGCAGTGGTGCACACCTGTAATCCCAGTGGCTTGGGAGCCTGAGGCAGGAGGATCCTGTATTCAAAGCCAGCCTCAGCAAAAGTGAGGCACTAAGCAACTCAGTATGTATTGTATGTATGTATGGTATGTATTTTGTATGTATTGTATGTATGGTATGTATGGTATGTATGGGACCCTTGTCTAAATAAAATACAAAATAAAGCTGGGAATGTTGCTCAGTGGTTGAGTGCCCCTGATTTCAATCCCTGGTCACCCCCCATAAATAAATAAATAGCCATGGAAACTTCCTATTAGTAGAAATATTCCACAAAGAAGGAAGACCAATGCACACTTTCAGTGCTTTTGAAAGAAAAAAAAATCCATTGTATCTGAGTATTTTTACAGAAACTATTTCCAGAAAATCTTAAAAAGTGTTTAACCTTCTGTATTTTCAAGAGTTATCAAATATTAGAAACATGTTAACCAATAGTTTTATCATAAAATTTTGTGTACTGTGTTATAACTTCATCACTTGTCTGGGAAATGCTCTGAACATGATTTTCCTTTGTAACATTGAAGGGAGACTTGTCAAGCAAGATTAAGTGAATGATGGATTGATTTTGATTTTTGGAGGATTCTGAGTAATTTTTATTAAAAGACAGAAAACCTCCATTGATAAATGTTTTTAAAATCAGAATTATGTAGCTTGCCTTTGGTCTGTGAAGACCTAGGTTGAATTTCTACAAACATTTGTACGATTGAGTCAATCTTTCATTTATTCATTTACTTACTCCTACTTAGTATTATTCCAAGTTTTCAAGAGAAAGGACAGCAACAACAACACCACACACACACACACACCCACACACACATCTACAAGCTGGAGGACCATGAAAGCCAGTGGAGTAATTTAGTCTGATTTTGAAGGCCTGAGAAAAGGGGAACAAATGATGTAACTCTTAGTCCAAGACCAAAGAACAGCTGGGAGTGAGGAGTTGCTGGTTTAAGTCCCAGAGTTTGAAGGGCCAAGAATCCATAGCTCTGATGTCCAATAGCAGGAGAAGATGTGCACCTGAGCGGATATGCTCTTCCCCTGCCAGTTTGTTCTATCCAGGTTCACAGTGGATTGGATAGAATTGGATGATGCCTATCCATGCTGGTGAGGGCAGATCTTCTTTATTCAGTCTACTGATTCAAATATTCATCTCTTTCAGAGATACTCTAATAGACACACTCAGAAATAATGATTTACCAGTTATTTGGGTATCCCTGGATCCAGTTAAGTTGACATATAAAATTAACCACCACACCCCATTATCAATTTAGCCAATTAATTAATCAAATATTTATTAGGTGTTAGAACTCTGAGATCACAAGTATATGAAAGGAATAAAATATCCTTCCTACTCTTAAGGAGATTACTGTGTTGTAAGAGATACAAGCAGGGCTTTGACAGGGCTAAGTCCAGGAACTAAGAGAGCATACAGAAGAATTAAGTGGCAGTTCTTTTTTTAAAAATAGTTTTTTAGTTGTTGATGAACCTTTATTTTATTTATTTATATGTGGTGCTGAGAATTGAACCCAGTGCCTCATGTATGCTAGGCAAGTGCTCTACCACTGAGCCACAACTCCAGCCCTAAGTAACAGTCCTTGAGGTGTACAGTGAAGGAAACTGGAGGAACATAGGAGAAATTCAAACACAAGAAGAGTTAAGCAGGTAAAGAAGGGTATGAGAACAATGGGGAGAGGCACAAGAATCTGGAGGTGTCTCTGGAGACTCAGAAAGAGGACCTTCAGGGTGGGAGGTAGGGGGAAAGCAGGGGAGACATTAGTCTGGAAAAGTAAGCCAGGTCCAGATCCTGAAGAGGTTTCCATGTTGGTAGTGAATTTTATTCTCAGAGCAATGGAGAGCCATTGATGGGAGAGCAACACAATCACATTTGTTTTAAAGCAACCAGTCTAAATGTGGAAAAATAAAATAAGGACAAGAATTGTGATAGGAAAACAAGTTAGAAGGCCTTTTGAGAGATCCAGATAAGAGAAAACAGAGGCAGCACTGCAAGTGTGGGTGTTGGAGGTTTTCTAGATTTCTTTCTTTTTAAATTAATGTTTTAATTCATTCTAATTAGTTGAACATGATAGTAGAGTGCATTTACGCATTTTGATAAATCATACAAAAATGGAGTATAATTTTTCATTTTTCTGATTGTACATGTTGTAGGATCACTTTGGTCATATATGTACATGAGGTAATAATGTCTGCTTCACTCTATTATCCTTCCTAGCCCCATACCCCTTCCCCTACCTTCACTCCCCTCTACCTAATAAAGTAACTCCATTCTTACCTAGTGCCACCCCGCCTTAAAAGTGGGTTCTACAGCTGATTATCATTCTGCAACCATCATTGTTTTCTCTGGAGAAAAGCACACTGCATTTTCTATCATAAGGAAACCAATTCCTCAAAAAATTTTTACTCTAAACTTTAGCCGTATGTAGTAAATTTTAACATCCAAAACAAAAGCATGTACTATAAAGATATGCAGAGTATTTCTGCATATTGTATACCCTTTGGTTATATCTTATATATAATCACTATAAATTAATTAAAACCAAGAAATTAACATGCTATTAACTAAATTAGTCTTTATTTGGGTTTCCTCAGCCCTTCCACTCATGTCCTTTTTCTATGCTAGGATTCAACCCAGGATATCATATTGTTTTTAGTCATCCCTTGCATTTAGTTATCCTCAGTCTCCTCCAATATGTGAAATTTCCCCTTATTTGTCTTTCATGACCTTGACACTAAAATGTGCTAATTTAACTATCAGTGCAGTAATACTATCCTTCAGGATCTCAGGATTCTGAGAAAAGTGGGGGTGAGGTGCAGATAGTCCTTTGTTATGGTTTGGAGCTGAAATGTCCCCCAAATTTTCAGGTGTTCAGAGGTGGACTTTTAGGAAGTGATTGGCTCATGATGGCTCTGACTGCATCAGTAGATTAATCCTCTGATAGCTGAATGGACTTCTGGGATGTGAAACCTAGTTAGAGGAAGTAGGTCATGGGGGTGGGGGCATGTGCCCTTAGCAGGGTTTCTCTTCTTTCCATCCTCCCTCTCCTCTCTCTCTCTCTCTCTGCTTCCCACCTGCCACAGCTGAGCAGCGATGCCCCTCCATGATGTTCTGCCTCACCTCAGGCCCAATGCAGTGGAGCCTGCCAAGCATGGACTGAGACTTCTGAAACAGTGAGCCAAAATAAATCTTTCTTCCTCTAAGTTGTTCTTGTTAGATATTGTGGTCACAGGGATGAATGGCTGACTACCACACCCCTGCAAATGGTAATTGGTCTGATGAACAGGAAGTTTTAGAATCTGAAACATCCCCTTGTTCCTAGAAGCTTCTTTCATCTTCTGCCTGATCTAGTTAAAGAATTCTGGTTGGGATATAGCTAAAATAATACTCTTATATTAATGGACAGCTTCTAGTCATAGTCCCAGTCTATGCTTGGTTTCTGGAGAAGAAAATGCATACAGTCATGGGGAAAGGCTTCTAAATGATTTCACAGAGAAAGCCACTACTTAGTAATTCTGCACTCAGCAACACACTAGTTCTACAAAGACCATTTGTGGGACTGATGCCCAATGGTGATTCTCAAAAAGATAAGAGATAAGAAGTTGATGAAGGTACAGGGAAAGGGAACTTTTGTATGCTGTTGGTGGAACATAAATTGATATAGCATTATGGAAAACAGTGTGGGGGGCTCTCAAAAAAGTCAAACCTGGAGCTAGGATTTGACCCAGTAATCCTACTTCTTTCTGGGTATTAACTCTAAAGAAATGAAATCAGTATCTCAAGGAGATATTCATACCTCCATGTTTGTTGCATAAAAGCCAATAAATAGAAACAACCTAAATATCCATCAGCAAATGAATGGGTAAAGAAAATGTGTTATGTGTACACAGTGAAATATTATTCATCCATAAAGAGAAAAAAATCCTGCCATTTTTGAAAACATGGGTGAACCAGGAGAACATTATGTTATGTGAAATAAGCCAGGCATAGAAAGACAAAGGCTATATAATCTCAATATTTAAAAAGCTAAAGTCATAGAACCCGAGAGTAGAACAGCAGTTACCAGGGGCTAGGGAGGTGGCGAAATGAGATGTTGGTCAGAGTATAGACTTTTAGTTTCAAGATAAGTGACTTTTGGAAATCTAACATGCACATGGTAAATATAGCTTATATTTACTTGAAATTTGATAATAAAATAGATCTTGAATGGCCTCACTGCACACACACATACAAATTGTAACTGGGTAGTGATGGATAATGTCAACTTATTTGACTGTGGTGATCAATACACAATGTATATGTATATCAAATCATCATGTCGTTCACCTTGAACATTTACAATTTTTATTTAGATTAAGAAATCTAAATATAGATTTTTAAAATCTGTATTTTAAAATATTTTAAAGACCAGATTTGCTAAACCAGTCACACTTTTATACAAAAGAATTCTACACAAAAGACAAAGCAAACCTGACTTAGTGGGAGCTTCTGCTTTTATTGATGCATTTACTGTATGGTCTAAAATGGGGTTTTAATAAATTTATGCTCTAGTAGACACATTCAGAACCAAACAATTCCTATCTGGATTGCTGTCTCTTCCTACCATAGCTCAGCACTCTTCATCTCCCTCAGGGTGTCCATGATGGCAAAATGCATACTGATCGCTGCTTCCAATCCTCTTTGCCCTGGGCACTTCTTCCACAAGTACTAAAATAGAGTGTGAGCTGGTGGACCATCTCTGTGTTAGCTTTGTTTTCATCAGTAAATTCAAAGATAAATCATTGAATTGGAGATTGCCATGCTCAAATGCACATACAGTGAAGACGCCTTAATATACAATCTACTAATTCTGAGTCCATGACAATTACTCATAAGTGGTGAAATGTTTTAAGTAAGAAATTGAACATTATATCTTTCTCTATAAATTTTCAGTTTGCTCAGGGGAAAAGTAAATCTATTCAGATGTCAGTAGCTATTTCAAGAAAAGAATTGACCTTATGAAATTAAAGATTTGTCTAATATACTTTAGGATCTAGTTAGTGATTTTTGTGTGGTAAGGGATTCTGATATTTGATATATTATGGCATAATAGGACAATTTATAACTTGGTTGATAATAAATGCTATCCTTGAAAATAATGGAATCACTTCTTTAGAACTGATGTAACAAATTAAAATTTTTACTGCTAACTGAATTTTAAACTCTTTGAATTTAAGGATCATGCACTTTATATTTTTTGTGTTCTTACATTCTCAATATCCGTTTCATCATAGAGTTCAGAGAAGTGCTTTACACATAAGAAATGCTTAGTAAAACGTTTTTCTCAAGCATTGTGGGACTTCATTATTCTGAACTTGTGCATTAGCACCTGTTCAAGGGAGCTAGCTATGCCCTTTTAGCTCCTTATCTATCTATATTTTTTTAAAAAAATTTATTTGCTTTATATCTTTCAGTGTGGGGATGGTATTAGGATAATCTGACTGCAAGTAAAAACAGCAACAACACAAACTTCAAACAAAAGTCAAACAGAAATAGCCCAAGCAAAGAAGGAAATTTATTATTTCATGTTCCAAGAAGTTGGGGTTAAGGTGGTAAAAGGTTGATTAATAGCATCTACTGTCAAGGACCCATTTTCACTGTGGTAGCTTCAGTCCTCTCTCCCTCAGTCTTGCAAGACTGGCTTCAGCCTTTGCAGCAGAGATATCTTCACACCATAGTGCTGCAAGACCAGGGAGGGTAGGGAGTGCCCTTCCTTCCGCCCTTTCCCAGAGGCTCCACAGTAGATTTCCTTTCCTAAACCAATCAGTGGAAAGGGGAATGATCTACTGGTGCAAGCAAACCAATTTCACCTCTGCACCATGGACAGAATGACCTAGCTTTCAATGACCACTTGGCTGCCCAAAATGTAAACAAATCTGATATTCCTGGCAGCAGAGAGAGAGGTGGTATCTTAATCTGTTCTGTTCTGCCATAATGGAATAGCAGAGACTGGGTAATTTATTTTAAAAATTATTTTCCATGTTCAAGATCAAGTAGCCACATTTGGTGAGGTCACATGGTTAGAGGTATCACATGATGAGAGATAATGGAGAGGGCTACATTCACTCACATATAAAACTCACTCTTGCAACAAACTCACTTCTGTCACAATGCATTAATAAATTCAGCCTACTCCTCATCTCTTGTAAATCCCACCTCCCAACACTTTTGCAATGGAGATTAATTTTCTGGCACATGAAATTTGGAGGACACACTTAAACGATAGTAGGTGTGTAATGACTATTAGGGATACCCATCAGTATCTGTCACAAGCAAAATGTTTTAGCCAGAGAAAACTGAGTGGATACTATGTGGTTTTGTGTTTTCTCTGTTTTCTGCCTTGACCTTTTCCATTTGGTTAAGACTAGACCATGTTCCTCATTGTGCACAAAGCTTCCTCCTTGATTATACAAACCAGATTTTATTCAGATACAACTGAAAATATGCTAAAAGATCCTAGTCCCAGGGGATGAATTTGTGCTATGGTTTGAATGTGTTTCCCCTCTCCAAAAGCAGAGCAAACTGAGTAGCTGGGATTACAGATGTGTACCAGTGCACCCAATTCTTTGTCATTTGTTTTTATAGATAAGGGACTGGGAAGAATAAGTTGAGTAACTAATTCCATGTGTCAGGCCTCATGGTGGGTAACCAGAGGTGTCAGAAGTCAAGCCCAGGTGATCAGGTGCTGGGGCTCTTTCCCATATAACCACTGTATAGATATTTCTCTGTATCATTATATGCTTTCTTTCAATATGGATCTATACCTAGTAAATGCATAGAATTTATTTGAATATTTTAAAAAATGTTCAAAGACCCCAGCAATCTTTTGCTATCATGAACAGGACAGTGATGTGTAGTCTTGAACACATCTCCTTGTGCACATACTGCTCTATGTCAAACATCTAGAGGCCAAATCTCTGGTTGGTAGGTTATGTGCACCATCAACTGTTTTTATATAAAAAATATCATTCCAAAATTGCCCTTCATAGTGATGGTACCAATTTGCAATCTTGCAAGCACTGCATGAATGTATGAGATTTCCCATTTTCTAGTAGCCCTGTCCATTCCTGGTATTAGTGGACTGATTTTTGCCAATTAGATAGGTATGGGGTGGTATTTTGTTGTTCTAACATGGATTTTTTCTTTGATTGCTAGAAAGGAAACAGCATTTTTTTTTCATATGTTTAAACCTAGTTAGGCTTCCTTTTTTTCGTGGATTTTTATCTTGCCTGATTATAAAGGTATTCTATTATGTTTTGATTATGTAAAATCAGTTACATGGGTTGTAAAATGTTCCCATAGTAGCTATTAACCTGCTTTTTCCCCCCTGATACTGGGAATTGAACCCAGGGGTGCTCTACTACCAAGCTATATCCCTAGCCCTTTTTATTTTTATTTTTCAGATGGAGTCTTGCTAAATTGCTGAGGCTAGCCTTGAACTTGAGTCACTGGATTACAAGGTGTACCACTGCACCCAATTAAACCTGATTTTTGTTGTCATCTTTCTTTGTTTATATTATTTTATATATATATATATTTTAGTTCTTCGTGTAATTTAGTTGCGGTGTTAATTTTTTTTTCTCAATATGGTGTATACTTTTAACATTGTAAGTATATGGCAGTATTCAAATACCATCAAGTTATTCTCCTATATTTTCTTTTTAAATTTTACTTCTGACCTGTTGAAATTTTTGCATACTATCTTTTGTGTTTGTATGTTTTATTTGTGTGTGTGTGTGTGTGTGTGTGTGTGTGTATGAGATAGTGACTCAATTTTATTCTCTTCCATATAAATCATTGGGTCTATCTTTTTATATATGGTGATATCTTTACATCATTTATTGAGTTCTTTCTTGGTCCACTGATTTGTGATGTTATCTCTGTCATATTCAAAATTTACATATCTAAGTGGTTCTATTTCTAAGCACTCTATTCCCTATGGTAATAGCATACCACTTAAATCAGTATAGTTTTATATATTCCAGTATTAAAATTCAAAAACATAGCCCCCTTTAACTTTTTCTTTTCCTCTCCCTCCTTATTCTTTGCAATTGTCTAGCTTATTCTTGAATTTTTTCTTTTATGTGCATTTTAGAATCATCTTGTCAAGTTCTTTGAAAACCTCTACTGGTATTTTTATTGAAATTACATTGAATTTGTTGGTAAATTTGGGGAAGATGGTAATCTTTAAAATATTGAATCTTCCCTTCAGCAAACAGTGAAAACCCTTCTTTTTCTTTCCCTTCAACAGAGTTCTGTTGCTTTCACCATAAAAATCTTGCACATCATTTGTTAGATTTATTTATGAGCACCTAAAAGTTTTTATTGCTATGGTTAATAATGTCCTTTAAAAATTACATTTTAAAAATAGCTATTGATTTTTGTGTATTGATTTCTAGCAGCCTTGTTGAACTTTCGTATTAGTACTAATACTTATTTGTAGATTCTCCTGGATCTTTTATGTAAACAATTATATCATCTCTTAATTATGTTTCCTTCTTTTTCTCAATCTTTAGCTTTTTCTTTCTTATGCTTTTTTAAAATCAAAATATAACTTCCATTCAATAAGATGAACAGATCTTAATTATTCAGCTTTTTTTAGCCATGATAACTATATCTTTGTGTGTAATTAACACCCAGTCAGAATACAGAGCACTTCTGTCACCTTCTGTTTCCCTGTAGTCAGTTCCTGTCTCTCAGGGTTAGGCAACCAACAATCCTTCTGTTACCATCAGTTTTTCCTGTTTGTGAATTTTATAAAAATGAAACCATAAGGTATATATTATTTTGGAACTGGCTGCTCTTGCATGGCATAAGGTTTCTTTAAGATCCATTCATGTCGCCACTCGCATTAGCAATCCATCCTTTCTGCTGAGATTGAATGCTTTCCATGAAGTTCGGAGGGCTCAGCGTGTTTGCTCATTCCCCTGCTGAGAGATTGTGAATCCTTCTGAGGTTCTTAGCATTGTGAATAAGTTTAATACTTTAACTTTTTCTTTTATTTGCCTGATATGTTGACCAGAAGCCACAGTGTAACACTGAAAGTAGAATACAGGATATTCTTATATTTTTGACATTATTGATTTCGATAGTTGCAAGAGGTTTTTGAAAGATTTACCTTATTAAATTAAGGAAGTTCCTGTCTTAACTTATTTGAGGGAGATAGGTATATTTATTTAATCAAGAATGGTTGCTGAATTGCGTGAAATAGTTTTTCAGCCTCTATAGCAAAAACAAAACTTTTTCCTTCTATCTGTTAAGTAATGAGATATATACATATATGATATATATGTACATGTATATATACGCATATAGATAGATAGATATAGATATTCCAAGGCATTTTTGCATCCTTGGATAAATGTTAATTGGCAATTATTTAAGAATTAAATTGCTAGATTTCTAAAGTACATTCTTGTATGTTCATCTCTTTGTTTATGTATGAAATTGTACTTCTTTCCTGTTTTGTTTCAAGATTTAATAGTCTCATAAAATGAGCTGGGTAGGCTTTCTTCCTTTTTCCATTTTTCTGGAGCAATTTTTGTGACAGTGAAATTATACATTTCTTGAGGGCAGAACTTACCTGTAACACCAACCAGGCTTGGAGATTGTGTTTGTCTAGGAAGGGCAGCAGCAGGGAGAGATTTACTTTCTATGATAGTAATATGTATGCTCGCATTTTATATTTCTCTTTGTGTCAGTTTTCTAATATTTTTTCCAGAATACTGCCTTTTCAATCTACATTTTTGGCATTAAGTTGTACGTAATATTTACCTTTTACTTCTGTACTACATTTCTATTATGTTCTTTTTATTCCAAATATTTTTAATTTTTTGAGGTACAGGAGATTGAACCCAGGGCCTCTTGCATGGTAGAGCAAAAGTTCGACAACTAAGCTATGTCTCCAAATCTTTTTATTTTTTATTTTGAGACAGGGTTTCCCTAAGTTTCCCAGGGTGATCTTGAGCTTGTGATTCTCCTGCCTCCAACTCCTAAATAGCTGGGATTATAGGCCTGTGCCATGACATTTGGCAATATTTTTATTTTCATTTCTCTTTTTTTGATCAAGGTAGCCAGTTGTTTGTATATTGAAGCTGTATTCTAAAAGAACTCATTTTTTCTTTTTAAAAGAAAAAAGTCTTTACTAAGTCTTTTAATTTTAATACTATTAATTTTCGCTCTTACCTTTATTTCTTTTCTTCTAATTCCTTCAGGTTTATTCTACTATACTTTTCCTACCTTTTGATTTAGATTCTAAGTTCAGTCATTTTCAACCTTTCTTTCTTTAACACATGAATTTAAAGATATATTTCAACTGTTCACATTGGTGTAATAAAGCAAATAGCTCATACTGGATGGTGTGAATTGATTGCATGTATTTCTTTCCCACTCCACACTTGGAGTTAATGGCTTGAAATAAACCATAGTGTCTGTTAGCTTCAATGAGCTGATCCTGCCCTCTTTCCCTTTAATCATACATAGCAATTTGTGAAGCTTGTTGGAAAACATTTACCAAAATATTGCTGGTTATTTTCTATGTTTGGTATTTATTTGGTATTGTGATTTGGTTCTAAAATTTATTATTTCTTCTTGGTGGTTGCTTACAGGTATTTTTAAATATTTCAAAAATCTGTAATTTCTTTTTGGGGGTGCTAGGGATTGAACCCAGGGCCTCAGGCATGCTAGGTAAGTGCTCTGCCACCAAACTACACCTCAGTACAATTTTTAATGTTTTTGTGATGTCTGTATAATTTCAATTATTTAGCATTTGTTGGGACTTTGTAGTTATACTTTATACGAATTTATTTTTTAAAATTTCACTTATACTTGAAAACATATGCATTCTTTAATTCTCAAGATTCTATATATATCCCCATTTTCAAGATTATTAATGTGGTTTAAATTGCCTGTTATTGCTAATTTTTTATCTATCTTATCTGTTGATTACTGATTTATCAATTCTGAGAAAGGAATATTAAAATTTCTACTATGTTGATTTGTATTTTTTTTTTTTGCTTTCTATGTATTTTTGCTTTATATATTTTGGGGCTAAGTTGTTAGGTGTATTTATGATTATAGTACCTTTCTGATACATTTTTCTTTGATTAATAATAAGTAATGTTGTCTTTATCCTCAATAGTGTCTTTTGCCTTAATTTTTTTTTTGTCTAATATTAACTATGCTGACACTAGTGGCTTTGAGGAGGGGTTATATCCTTCAGGTTTGGATATTTCAATACTTTATCATCTATTTTTCTATTATATTTTGCTTATAAACAGCATAATGCCAGAAATCCTTCCTGTTAATTCCTTTTAATTAATGATGACCTCTTTGAACTTCTGTGGTTAGCCATATTTTTATTTATACTTATTCTCTAACTTCCTGCCTTGTACTAGATTGATAATAAAGTTTTTATCTGTTTGTTTGCTTTTTTATATGGAATAGTCAACTCATGCAAATAAAAATAGAGATGAGCATAAGTAAAATGATCTCCAAGAAAAGAGGCTCAAGAATGTACCCAAGAACATTGCCTGATCAAGCTTCTTCTACTCTTCTCCTTGGATGTTCAGGTTTTATTTCTATTTGTTTTAGTGGTTAAGGAGCCATTACCTTCTTTTCTTATTTTTATTGTTTTATTGGTACATTATAGTGACACATAATGGTGGGACTCAGTATGCCATGTTCGTGCATGCACAGAACATAATTTGATTAATCTCATTCTCAAATGCCTTCCTTTCCCCTCCTATCCTAAGCACGCATCCATGGAGAAGGACCTGTGTATCACTCTAATCTCTGTCATCCTTTTGACTTATATGTAATGACTTTCTAGTATTTTATTTTTAAGCAATAGCCTAAAAACTACTCATTATTTCTCTTTTTTATGTTTTGAGTCTATGATTTATTTACATGTTTACCTACTATATTGTTTGCCAAAATGCAAGCATTTTTTTTTACTTTCTTTAATTAGTGACAAACCTTAATAGCTTTTTTTTTTAAACTGTATTTATCCTCACTTTTCAGTTATAGTTATTTGATAATAGAAATCTGAGGGGTTGGAGATATAGTGGGTGGTAGGGTACTTACCTGCCATGCCCAAGGTCCTGGGTTGGATCCCCAGCACTGGCCCTACCCAACCCTCCCCGTCACACAAGAAGAATTGTGAATTGCTGGTAATTTCCCTTCAGTACTTTGAAGAGATTATTCCAGTGTCTTTAATCTCTCATGTTAGTTAGCAATTTTGCTGTTACTCAGGCCATTGTTCTATTATATTCAACCTGGATATTTTCTTCTAGGCATTTTGGTTTCTTTAGCCTTCGTATAATCTCACAGGAACTATTTTAGATGTGCATTTTCTTTTATTTTTCTTGATTAGGCTTATTGGAAGATTCACTTTTTATTAATCTGGATAATTCTCAACTACAATTTTTAATACTTTATAAAAATATTTTTAATATTTTTTAGTTGTAGATGGACCCAATACCTTTTATTTTATTTATTTATTTTTATGTAGTGCTGAGGATCAAATTCAGTGCCTCACACATGCCAGGCAAGTGCTCTACAACGTGTGCCATAACCCCAGCCTCTTGAATACTTTTTTTTTTTAACCATGATTTTTATATACTCTCTGCAATTCCTATTAGGTTTATGTTGGATTTTATCAATCTATATTCCATGTCTTTTAACTTCTTTTTAAAATTTCTCATCACTAATGTCTTTCATTTCGTATGCTGGGTAATGTACTCAGATTTGACTTCCAGTTTATTAATTCTCTTTCCACTTACTATTTCTGGACCTTTTAGTACCTTCAACCATCTTAACCATGTAATGTTATATTCATTTTCAGATTATTTTTCACTTATATTTTGGAGTTCTAGTTTTATGCTTGCTATTTCTGTTTTCATTCACAATGAATAATTTCCTTGTGCATTTTATAATTAGGGATTATAAGAGGGACTTTATTTTTCTTTGGAAATTTGGGCAGACTGTGCTGTTAAAGAATCCCTCCAGGGTGTTTTTATTTATCTTGTCTGAACAGCCCAGAGCCATCCTCAGTCCAAGACCAATTTCACATTCCTTTTCAGCTCAAGGATTTCTCACACCATGAACATCGTGTAAAATGAACTCCAAACACACAGGCCTAGGTGTTGGGTTCTCATGAAAGAATTATTTATTGATGTAGTTTCCTACTTTTTCCAGCTAGAGTAATGTCTGAGACAACTTCTGTATTGTATGTTTGGGCAAGTGGGAAGTTTACTAGTGCTAGTTTTCTGAGTTAGCAACCCATCAAGAGTCAAATTCCTAGGTAACTGGTTTGGATAACTGCTCCCAATGGCCAAGTATGTGCTCAGGTACCTACCTCTGTGGCCCTCAGCTCTAACCCTAACCCTAACCCTAACCCTAACAGTAACCCTAGCCCTAACCCTGAGCTTCTGAGATGGGTGCAACCATAGATTACTACCAGGGATTTTTAAAAAGCTGTAGTATTATACCTAAGCACAGCCTCCCAGTAACAGGATGTAGAAAGGCAGGGTAAGATATTACAGCTGATTGTTTTGTTTTTTAATTGTCCTTTCCTTTTCTTGACTCAAGGTCATTGAGTCACTGTTCCAGGCCTTGCAGAATAGCTAAGCTCCCACACGTCTGCTCCAGCATGTATACACCTTTGCTCTTCTACCTCTGTCTCCATGGGTTCCAAAGAATGGGTGCTGCAGATGGGGCCGGGAGAGCCAGGGGTACTGCTCTTTCATGAAGGTAGAAAGTACAGTATCCATTGGAGGGGGGCCTGCTGTGAATGAATTTGCTTTTACTTAAAGGCCATTGGGTTCTTACCATGTAAGAAAATATTTGATCACAAAACTCTGGATTGTCTTTTTTTCCACTTTAATTAGGTGTTCCTTCCAAGTGTATTTCATAACTATGAGTTTACTAAGCCTTTTTTTTTCTTTAATTTAAAAATAAGCCAGATTTAATGTAGGGTGATGGGTGATGACTTAGACAGAATGGCAGTCCAGTTCTTTTTCCGGAAGCTTTTTAACTTTAGCATGTTTCTCTGAGCATGCTAAATTCGTTTATAATACCCTTTCTCTCTAGATTTTTTCCCCTAAATTTACTGCCATCCTGCTTTTAAAGTTTCTTTTTTAAAATTTTCATAAAAGTGTGGACAAGTGGTGGAAAAAGTCATTTTAGGCCAAAGAAGAAACTTCTAGAACAATGTTTTTATTCATTTATTAATTACCAAAGAGAAAGAAATTTTAGCTCTCTTAATTGGTGCTTTATTTTAATGGAAACCTTTTTCTCTCTCCATGCCCTCTGGAACCCAAGAAACCTCTATTCTTTTTACATGATTTTGATCTTCAAATATGAAAGAAAAAATGTTGGAGTAAGAAGCATTTTTGAATGTCTGCTTTTCACTAGGCATTTTGTCTGTATTTTCTTTTAACCTTTGAAATTGTAGTCACCATTTGACCAATAGGAAGACTAAAGGTTGGACAGATAAAGTAACATAAATGATGGAGACGGAATCAGAGTCCTGTTCTGCCTGTTCTATCTGGCAGACAGAATATTAATTGCTTAATTTTATTCTTTGTCTCTTATTCCTTCATCTTGTCTTCTCTAAGAAGACATCCCAGTCTTTTGGGGTAGCTTTCAACATGTGCACAGATTTTTATCTTAGCACTTACCACAATGTACTAAAATTGTTCAAGTGTCTTTTGATTGTATCTCAGTTCCTCCAGAACCCAGCACAGTGCCTCCTATACAGTAAAAATGTTTGTTGAATTGATACAGTATTTCTTCTATTGCTGTTTATTCAATCTGTCTCCACCATGGGTTCCCTTCATTAGTCACTACTGGAAAAGCTGTGAGGCATCACACTCTGATGAGGAACTATAACAGTTAGAGACAGTTCAGATCTTTAACTACTATTGAGGTACGGGCCATATTGATTTTGGTCTGATTCAGTAGGACCCATTTGGATTCCCGAGTGGGGAAGTCCATTGCTTCATGAGGTATTTTATCTTTGTAAACACTGTCTTAGAAATAAAAATAAATTAGAAAAACTTCCCTGGTCTTTGTTTGACTGAATGCTATTAATTTGGAAACTTTTTTTTTCTAACCACGGAAAATAGCACTGTTACTGAGTCCAGGTTAAATAGAAAAACCAGAATAATTTCTGTAACAATTTCAACTTTTATTTCAATTTTAATTTTTTATCACATCGATATGGGCATGATTATTGAGAATCTTAATGATAACTTAAAATGAAAACAATCACATACCATCTTTAAATCTTTTGCTGTTATTTATTGACGTTTCTGTTAGATGTTATCTTTTGGCTTTTTCTTTCTGGGAGAGGGAATTTAGCTTTCTAACCCATCCTAACACATACTCCTTCCCTCCCATTTTCTCACAGAATAGTTGGATCACACTTGTTTTTTTTTTGTTGTTGTTATGGTTTGCATTATTAAGGGTATGTAAATGTTATTTACAGCTTAGCCTGTTGTGCATGGAAGCCATTGTTCTTTTATCATACATTTTTTGTTTTCCTTAGACTTAATAATTATCACATATTATTTGCTTAATTTTCTTTACACTTACCACCAATTTCATCCCACGTTTTAAAACTGAACTAAAAAACAGATAAAGTTTGGCAGATACAGCAGGTAACCTCTTACATCACCATCTTAGTCCTGGATATTCAGGTTACTTTCAAAATATAAATTTCACTTTTATACATATGTTTTGAGAATGGGTTCTATACATATATATGTGTGTACATATATACATACATATACATATATATATATGTGAGTACACACGTATATATATGAAAATGGGTTCACCTGTATGTCTTTGTGTGTGTGTGTGTGTGTGTGTGTGTGTGTATAGTCTTGTTAAATGATTTTTCCAGTAAACAAATGCATTCTGCATGTCTTTCATGCCTAAAACAACCTATTTAATGGATGCATAGTATTCTAGTGTGGAAGCAGACCATAATCCATTAAAGTAATTACCCATTGTGACACATTTATGCAGTTTTCAATATTTCATTTTTATAAACAGTCCTGAGATTCACACTCCTGAAACTCAATTTTGCTTAATTATTTGCTCTAAGATAAATTCAAGTATAGAATAATGGAATAAGTGTAGAATTGCTGGGTCAAGTTATATGTAGATTATTCAGGTTTACAAGCATATTTTCCTCCAGAAATAATGCTGAATTTGAGAAGTACTGCCCATTTGGAGGTTTAAATGTCAGTTTTACATGTTGTCAATTTTTATGCTAATTATTTTAGTTAGCATTTTTAATAACTCATGAGGTGGTGTCTGTTTCATATGCTTATTTGATATTTTAGTGCTACATTTTATGCATTGCCTGTTTATATCCCTTGTTAGTTTAAATCCCCACTGCTCCTTTATCTAACCTCTTCACTTGAGCTTGGAGTTGCCACCTTGTCAGGTGTATTCTTTGCATTCTAACTATTGCAGATCTTTTCTTGCTGTTTTCACAGTTCATTTAGCCATCTGCCTATTCACACATCTCTCTAGTATTTATTGAGCACCTTTTGCAATCTTTAAGGAACTGTGATCACCATAGAACAACAAGACAATGTTACTGCTGAAACTTCCATTTTAGAATGAGATATTAGCAAGTAAGTGTTAAAGAGGGGTCAAGCCTAGGTGACATATTATTAGATAATTGGGTGACTCCTTCAGATTTAGCAGCTAAGGAAGGTGACCTTGAGTAGGTGACACTCAAATCTATGTGACACAAGGAAGCAGCCATCTATAAAACAACATTCCAGGAAAGAAGAAACAGGGAAAAGCCTCACTTCTTGATGATTTGAAATATGACTATTTTTAAGGTAAAGTTCCAGTTCTGTGAAGTTCTTTTTAGATCTTTTTGACCCACAGAAAACTTTCTTTTGATTTTGTATAATTCTCATTGTCTGAGTTCCTTGTCACTTACAGTCTCAGATAATTTACCTTAAGTTTATTGTATTTTCTTTGTTACAGAAGTCTAAGAGTTTCTTAGGGTTAAGGAACTATATCCTATATTAACCTATAGTGACTACATTATCTGACATACACTTGATGCTCAATAGTTATATTTATGAGTTGTGTATACAATTATTATCTTACTTGCCTGCCATGAAACTGTGTCTGATTCAGTCTTCAGAAGCCTGTTAAAGAGCCATGGCTTATGTGAAAGTTAGAAAGAAGGGAAACTGCTTATTACAGAATGTAACAAGTTTATTAAGTAGAAAGCTTACTTTCTTCTAGCTGAAACCTTTATAAGACAGTCAGTCAATAGAGGAAAAAAATATCTAAGGTCAAAGTACAATTTTAATAACTGGGGTGTGACAGGAAGTAGGCTACTCCCATGTGCAGTGCAAATATGTGTGTGTATGTGTGTGTGTGTGTGTGTGTGTGTGTGTGTTGTGCATAGAGCATTTATTTTAGTCACCATCCCTAAATGCTCCTTCATATGCTGGTAGGTGTAGGTGGGAGGGAAATAGCTATATGGGAGAATGTTTCTTTTCTGATATTACACAATCTATTGGGGAAGCAGAAATACCAAATGCCTATAAACCATAAAATTGCTAGAAGCCTCTAGAAACTTAAAGCTTAAGCAATAATGTAATCAATCTTACACTTAAGGGCACAAAAGTGCTAAGCATACAGTCAAGGGTAGGAAGACAGATGGTTTACCATACAGACAATTGCAGATGACTAGTTGTAGACAGAGATTGGTGTGTGTGTGTGTGTGTGTGTGTGTGCACACTCTGATGTATGTTGGATATACTGCAGCTGGAATTCTAGCCAATTTCCTCTTATTCACCTGTTGGTGAGGCAATCTAGGTGCTATTTGTGTCTCATTGAACAATTTTCATGATTCCAGGTATTATAACACAGGAACACATTTATAAGATAAGGGTCCAGAAAAAAGGTAACACCAAACCCAAGATGTTTTCAGTGTACAAAGTTCAAACTCACCAAATGCTCTCAGCCAAAGAATGAAGGTACTTAACATCACTAAATTTGGGGCACATTTAAGGCATATTTTAATTGTTTGACTAAAAATGAAGGATTGTTAAGTCCTAAGTATGATGGAAATGTTTAATAAATATGATAGAAAGAGCATAGATGAGCAAAAATAAGAATATCTTTGAAACAGATGAACAATTGAAGCAAAATTGTGATCAAGATTCTCCTGTCTGGAACTGAAGTTAAGCTTCAGAAATTAATGGCTCTGTGATCTTGAACAATTTACTTAAGGACTACATCTTATCCATGATAGGATATCTTGGAGATGGGGCCCAAATCTAAACCTTTTCTTCCTTCCTTTCTTCCTTTCTTTCTTTCTTTCTTTCTTTCTTTTTCTTTCTTTCTTTCTTTCTTTCTTCCTTCTTTCTTTCTTTCTCTTTCTCTCTCTTTCTTCTTAATTTATTTGTTCTAATTAGTTGTACATGACAGTAGAATGCATTTATACATTTTGATAGATCATACATAAATGGAGTGTAATTTTTCATTTTTCTGAATGTACATGTAGTAGGGTCACATTGGTCATGCAGTCATGTACATCCATGAGGTAATAATGTCTGTTTCACTCTACTATCCTTCCTACCCCCATACCTCTTCCCTTCCTTTCACTCCCCTCTACCTAATATAAAGTAGCTCTATTCTTTCCTCTTCCCTCTCCCCTTATTGTGAACTAGCTTTTGCATATCAGAGAAAACATTCAACCTTTGGTTTTTTGGGTTTGGCTTATTTTGCTAGACAAAGGTGTCAAAAACATTTACTGGAGAAAAGACAGCCTATTTAACAAATGGTGCTGGGAAAAATGGAAAGTCACATGTAACAAAATGAAATTAAATCTTTATCTCTCACCCTGTGCGAAACTCAACTCAAGTGCATCAAAGACTTAAGCACTAGAGCAGAGACCCCGTGACTAGAGGAAAAGGTAGGTCAAATCTTCACCATGTCGGCCTAGGATCTGACTTTCCTAACAAGACCCTTAAAGTGCAAGAAGTTAAATCAGGAATCAACAAACGGGATGGACTCAAACTAAAAAGCTCCTTCTCAGTAAAAGAAACAATCAATAATGTGAAGAGAGAATCTACAGATTGGGAAAAAAATCTTTCCCACATGCACCTCAGATAAAGCATTAATCTCTAGGATATATAAAGAACTCAAAAAACTTAGCACCAAAAAAACAAATAACCCAACCAATAAATGAGCTAAGGAATTAAACAGACACTTCACAGATACATAATTCATCAACAAATATATGAAAAAAAATGTTCAACATCTCTAGCAATTAGATACATGCAAATCAAAACTACTCTAAGCGCAGGGATTGTAGCTCAAGGATAGAGTGCTTGCCTAGCACATGTGTGAGGCACTGGGTTTGATTCTCAGCACCAGATAAATATAAATAAAATAAAGGTATTGTGTCCATCTACAACTAAAAATATTTTTTAAAAAGCTACTCTAAGATTTCATTCCACTCCAATCAGAATGGCAATTATCAAGAATACAATCAGCAATAAACGTTGCCAAGGATGTGGGGAAAAAGGTACACTCATACATTCCTGGTGGGAATGCAAAATGGTGCAACCATTGTGGAAAGCAGTATGGAGATTCCTCAGAAAACTTGGAATGGAACCATCATTTGACCCAGTTATCCCACCCCTTGGTTTGTACCCAAAGGAATTAAAATCAGCCTACTACAGTGACACAGTCACATATCAATGTTTATAGCAGCTCAACTCACAATAGCTAAACTATGGAACAAACCTAGGTGCCCTTCAACAGATGAATGGATAAAGAAAATGTGGTGTGTGTGTGTGTGTGTGTGTGTGTGTGTGTATGGAATATTATTCAGCTTTAAAGAAGAATGAAATTATGGCATTTGCCGGTAAGTGGATGGAGCTGGAGAATAGCATGCTAAGTGAAATAGGCCAAACCCCAAAATCCAAAGCTTTCTTTCTTTCTTTCATTCTTTTCTTCTCTCTCTCTCTCTCTCCCCCACCCTCTTTATTTCAGTACTGGTGATTGAACCCAGGTGTGCTTAACCCCTGGGTTACATTCCCAGCCCTTTTGTTTTTAAAAATAAATTTTTAAAATTTTGAGACAGGGTCTTGCTAAGTTGCTGAAAGCCTCTTTTAGTTTCTGAGTTTGGCTTTAAATTTGTGATCCTCTTGCCTTAGCCTCCTGAGCTGCTGGGATTAGAAGTGTGAGCCACTGCACCCCAAAAATGTATTTATGTTTCTTTTATACCTTATACAAATGACCTGTAGATAATTTCATGCAATATTTTAAATAATTTTGTGCATGAAACTAAGTTTCTTGGTGTGCAGTTCTCCACTTGTGGTGTCATGTCACCACTAAAATTTTCAGATTTTTGAGAATTTCAGATTTGGGAGCATGTCAGATTTTTGGATTAGAGATAGATGCTCAACCTGTAATAGACTGGACTGAAGAATTGAAAACAGTAAAGACAGCTTTACCTTGTACATTAATGTTAAAACCCATGTCCAAGATGCACTTGGTTACCTTTCCTCCAGTCTTTCTCTGTTGGATCTACTTGTCTACCTTGCTGATATATTCATTTCCCAAACATCACTTAAAGTTATGACCACTCTAAAAAGTGTAATGACTTTCAATGTCTTCAACCCAATTCTAATTTGGGGATTCAAAATACTTACAAAATTACTTCTAACTACCTTTTTCCCCTATGTTATACATTTTGGTTTAGAGACCCCAGAATATTTTTGAATGGGCCAATGGTGTTTTAAATGGTATTTGGTTGTAGAATAACCTATTATCTTCTAACTTACTACTTCCTGCTGTATGCAGTTTGGGGTCCCCAGCTATTTGAGTTTCTGAACCTTCCATTTCCAAACAATATAACAACCTATTTTGATGTAACTTGCTGTTTTTCCTCCCTTACCAGAGTCCCTTGCACACATTGGGCCATTAGGTGCTTAATAAATACATTCAGTGTCACTTAATTATGGGGATACCATTGGAGAAATGCACTGTTAGGCATTTTTGTCAGTCCATGAACACAACAGAGCATATTTACACAAAGTAAGATGGGTACAATAACAGGATAAATCGTATAGGACCATGATCATATATGTGATCCATTGTTGACCAAAATGTTGGTGTGTGGTACATGACTGTATTAATCCACTCCCACTTGCACAGACTTCTTGGACACCACACTTCCTAAGTGCCACCATAATCAATATTATTAGTGTAGAAAGTTTATGAATGCCTGTGTGAAGTCACTGAAGACAATGACTGTGTTTTCTTAACTTTTGTATCTTTATTGTATTCACCTAGCACCTGAAGCATAGTTAATACTCAAGAGATTAAAAAGAAATTTGTTGAATAAATGGAAAAATGGGTGAAGTCTTGATCAGAAATGGCCATTTAAGGTTTGTTTGAGGTCTGAATGGCTGAGGAGAGGTGGTGTTTGGTTCCTTTACGGTATTTCTCTGGGCGTTCCCTCTCCTTTTCCCTCTCCTTCACCCTCTACCCCCAGCCTGTATAAAGAGTAAGTCTGTGTTTAGAGTAATGTGATTTAAAGGTCACATTTATTAGCAAATAGCTGTGTTTATAAACTTAGTTGACAAAAAAGGGAGTCTTTGAAATTAATACTGCCTGCTGAAACTAGAACCAGCTTTAATCAATAGTGCTCACTGATGCTGGTTAAAGAAATGTGCAGTTAGTGTGGCTTTTACAATCTTGCACTCCTCACTCCTTCCTTTCTATTTTGTTTTTTGGAATTTACTTCACTTTTTAAAAACTCGACTGGATCGTTAGGCTGGGGTTTACCTATTTAGTATTCATTTGTATTGTCAGGAGCGTTTGCTTTTATGGGTTCATGGGTTAGAGCAAATGGAGCCTGGACCTACTCTGATCTTACTCTGTTCAATTCAGCTGCACTCCAGAACTCTGATTAGAATCCCAAAGACTCTGGGACCTGGACTGTTGGGTCTCTTGTTTGTGTTCTTCCATCTCTGCCTCAGAGCATCCTGTTGTAAAGCTACCTTGAGATGTGAGTGACTTGGATCACTGGTATAGACAAATATTCTCAGAGTCACAAGCTAGAGAGAGGAACTTTCTGGTATGAATGATGTTGACTCCTCTGGTCACCAGATCCCGTGATCCACGGGGAAAAGATTCTAGGAAGACAATGACCTCCCGAGTGAAAACTGATTTTATGAAGAGACGCACCCAACCCAGAGATTTTCTTCAAATCTTTTAATTGGTTTGAGTTAACAAGAGAATGGAAGATGTTAGAATAAAGATTAGGACATGCATCCCCAAATTAAAATACATTGTGGGGGAGTTGACCATCAAGGGTGATTGCACTCAAGTTCTTGGGGAGAAGACAGACTTTTAAAACATTTCCTAGGATGGGGGGGGGTCTCACAGTTGTATCATGTAAGAAGGTTTCCCTAAGTCATTACGTCCTCCTTCAGTGAGAGGAATTGAAAAGGGATGAAATGATAACATGGACTTCTTTCTAAGTACTCACTTGGGAAGAGTCTTCATTTATTATCCTCACAAAAAGTGCTTCAAAAATACTTAAAGATTTCCAACTTGGAATGATTTCTGAGCTAGTTTTAATTTTTTTGTTCCATCCCTCTGCAATCGCACCTCAGTTTTAACCACCAAGTAGTTCCCCGCTTGATCAACCACCTTATTCATCAAATTTGGCTCCGGATGGTTTTTGGTTGTTTCCAAAAATGAAATTGACTTTCAGAGACGAGAAATTTATATTATTAAAGCTCCTTAAGAAATGTGCCATCAACTCTGAAGAACTTAAGATAAGTCCTAGATATACATTGGTACTGAAAGATTTTAAGCCTCATTGTTTTGCAGTCCCTTCTCATATATTTTCATACCTTCTTTTCTTATAATTTTTAGAGTTGACACTCAGAACTGTACCACGTATTTCAAGTATATTGGTCAGAGTTGTGCTTCATCTGTAGCTAAGCCTCTGTCTCTGTGATACCTATTTGGAAAGACAAAAGCAGAAAGGGGAGTGGGAGAAAAAATGGAGGTGCATGGCTGAATTTTTAAGGAATGATCAATGCAGAATTTGTGCTGCTCTGTGCAGACTCTGCTAACTTTGAGTGCAACATATGTGTAGTGGGTTATGCTGTAGGTTCATTTTCTTGATGCTACTAAAGTAGGACATTTTTATTGTAGGAAATTAGGAAAAAGAGTAAACAGAAGAGGATTTAAAATTAACTGTAATTCTATCAACTATGGAATTTCAATCTTTGATCTTCCTAGCCATTTTGTGGAAGCGTTTCACCCCCAAAAAGATTCTCCAGTGCCAGAGAGAGAGAGAGAGTCAGTCCCACCCCAATCCCTTCCCCTTCCCTATAGCCCCACCCTAATCCCTTCCCACTCCCTATAAATGCTGGCAACACAGGAACTAACATGCGATTTCCGGCACCCCGCTTTTAGGTGTAAGGGCAATCGTCGCTGGCCAGTTAAAATAAAGGCTTGGCTTTACGTGATCAGCTTGGATGATTTTATTTTCTTTGGGTACAACAGAAGGTTTAAGTCATTAATATTTTTGCATCTTCATTAAAAAATAGGATAGATACAGAAACTTTCATCAAACATGTAGGTAAGTGGAAGTGCATTAACTGTGAGTTAGGTCTCTCCTTTTTCCTTACAGATAATCATTATTTTTATTTTTGCAAGAATCTTCTTGTTTTTCTTCATAGTTTTATCATCTAAACCACAAATAATTTTCTTTTTCCTCTCTATTATTTTTACTATATCATCATGCATTTTTATTAATTCAAGTGCAGCTATTATTGTTTTACATGCTCAAATTGTCCAAAATATGGTGAGTGGGGGCTTGTCAAGCAATTCCTGTGAACTTTTAACACAAGGCCATTAGCTCAAACATGCCTTTGCTTTCTACAAGTGAGACTATTTAGGCTCCTGTTGTAGGCTCTCCACTCTCATCATTTATCTGAGGACCTTGGTTTCTGACATGGAGCAATGATTTTAGAAATCAAGTTCTGTGAACTTTGCTTTTGAGGTGTCAGTGTTTATAATTTTCCTGTGAGGATAGAACTAGGAAATTCTTATGCAGTATGGGTTCATATTAACATTTCAAATTATCATTGCTGTTTTCTAGATTCTTTGACTTTATAATTGTATCTTTTTCCTTTTATATCCACTCTTTATGTGTGTGTGTGTGTGTGTGTGTGTGTGCATGAAAGTGTGTATGTGTGTGTTGGCTTTGCCTAATAATTTACAAAATAATCTGTACAAGTGGAAAGTTCTGGATAGGAAGCAAGGCACTCCTTTCACAGTGAGAAGCCCACACTGGTGTGGGAGAAAGTTTGGGATGCGTGTAGAAGGTTCAGACCATTGCAACATGAATAAGCAGAGTAGAGAAGGCTCTGTGGTAGGGCTGGGCTGGGCTGAACAGGCCCTCTTCCCATGGAGCTCTTTAGGAGAACCCCGTTAACTCAGGGGGCCACATTTCTGACCTCTGATAAGAGACATCTTTTAAAAGAACATTGTGATAAACCTCCCTGTAGAAATTTTTTCTTTCTTTTTTTTTTTTTGATGAATTTTCCTGCAGTTTACTTTTGTATAAATGAAAAGCATACCCTGAAAAAGTTTTAAGATGCTAATGTATTAACAGATTCAAATTAGATTCAGGAATATCTGTAATAATTTACATTATATTTGTCTCTCTGAAGATTAATTCCTGCCATTTCCTTTCAATATCCATAAATGAAAACACAAAAGTCAAACTTGTATTCTTAAAATACAATAAATATGGATGTAACAATAGAAAAGCTGCAACAATTAACACCTAATTATAATAGTTTACAATGAAGCAAAACTGGTTCCCTGTTCACCTTCCACCCCACCAAATCTTTTAACAATTTGAAGTCTATCTATATTTGCTATTTTTGCATATAAATACAGCAGAACAAGAAAAAATGATAATATTCAATATAGCTCAATAAAATCCTGAATCCAAGTATCAGTACCAGCCTCAACACAATTATACCCCCTAACAGAAGCATATGTTGAATGTTTTCTCTAAATATTTATCTTCACTTTTTGTAAGTGATCAAACTGTGAAATCCCCCCATTCAAACTCATTTGTATTTTTTTCTGTGATTTTAAAGTTATGATGACTCTTGCCAATCAGTTCCAATACTCAATGTAGTACCCTGAGAGCAATCTGCCAAAGGGTTTTCTGTTGTGCTGGACCTGGTCTCAGGTGTTCGACATTAATGCCATTCTGAAGGCAGGAACCCAACCCAACCCAACCCGGAAAGGATGAGCTATACAAGAATCCAGAAATTTTTTCCTTCCTACTTTTTTTTATATAAATGTGGAATTTTTTTTTGTACTAGGGATTGAACCCCAGGTTTACATAATCACTAAGCCACATCCCCAACCCTGTTTTTTTCTTTTTCTTTTTTAATTTGAGACAGGGTCTCACTAAGTTGCTGAGGCTGGCTTTGAACTTGTGATCCTCTTGCCTCAGCCACCCAAGCTGCTGGGATTCAGGTGTGTCCACCACACCCAGCTTAAATGTGGAAAATTTTTGATTGTGAACAATTGAAAAATTTCTTGAGATAGAATTATTGGGTCAACATGTACATCAAAATTCTATGCTAAACACTGATGCATATTGCTAAGTTGTACACCTGAAGAATTGCATCAATTACACCTCTATCTGTGATGTCTATACAAATTCTTTGACATTTGTATAGAGACCATCACTTTCTGGATACCCACTCTTTATATTCTAAATTCTTTTGTGTCCCACTTTGTAGTACTTTTGTCTCCACTAAACAGAACTTGATTAGATTTTATGTTTTTTCAGCTAATTCACAGTAGCAGTCACAATGTTTATCTGATCTTTTAGTCGATATCTGGTTCATGAGGCAAAGTCTGAGGCAAAATCCTTATCCTTATGGGTTCTTTTCTTTGCTTTGTAGTAGTACATGACGACTTTTACCAGATTCTGACATGAGGATGTATTTCTGTTTCTTATTCAGGAATATGTGGATTTCCCTTTAAAATTTTGTTTTCTTTTTTATTTGTATTTTGGCTAAAAAATGGCAAGAATCTACACTGTGTGCTGTTAATGTCATTTTTGAATTAGAAATCCCCTGCATTTAAGGTAAACTTTACATTATGTTTAAGACCTAATGCTTGAGAAATGAATTAAAATGTGTGTGTGTGGTGTTGGCTTACTACTTTTTCAAGGTGGGTTTTCTTTCATTCACGTCATCACATTATCACTTTCTTAGAAAGGAAGGTGATAGACACATTTTGTGAAGAATGATTAACTTCGGCTGCAAGTTCAATTCCATAGCATCATTCTAAGATTACTAAAGTCATAATGTGTTAGACATTTATAGATAACTGTAGGAGATATATATATATATATATATATATACATATATATATATATGTATATATATATATATTTTTTTTTAAAAAGCCACAGTATACGTTCCCAAATCAGTAGGAAAATACTCGAGTTTCTGCATGGGACAGAAGAAATGCTCATGGTATGAATTTGTATTTGTTTCAAGTCATTTAAGTACATCTTGCTTAAAAAAGTTAAGCTTTATTAATTTTTGGATTTTTTGTACAGAATTTATAACTAATTGTTATCTTTGGGGTACTGGTATTTGCCAGTGGATCATTTTAACCCCCTAAATTATTTTATAGGAAGAGGTTTGAGGGGAAGTCAGGGAGTTTGCTCCATCACATCAGGAGCCAGTTGTGAAGGACACCAGATTCATTTTCTTCACTTCCCTTTGGTGAAGGAAAGTTCACTAAAGTTGTGAGCACCAACTTTCCCCTTCACAGGGAAAGGGATTGGTTCTACCTTTAAGCTTCTTTTAGGGTGTCAATGGTGGTACATGTACACTAGCAGGGGACTTTCACAGAGGAAGCAGGGAGAGAGCCGTGAGAGCTTGGAGATGTGAGTGTACTGCCAGGGCCGGAGCTTGTGGTCCCACTGAGGATCTCCAAGCCAGGATACAGGGCAGCATGGTTCTCACGCCTGTGGGTCTCAGGACACACTTAACATTTAAAAAAAGATCTAAGACCCTAAGAACTTTTCTTTATGTAGATTAAATCTGCTGATGCTGCTTTTATTTGATACCAATACAGAAAGATTTATTATTTTATTTCAAAGTAACAGTAATAAACCCACTGCATGATAATATGAAGGACTTTAAAAATAAGCATATTTGCTCAAAGAAACATTTTTAGTGAGAAGAATGTCTTTGTTTTATAGTTTCACAAATTTATTTAATGTCAATGTAGTAGAAGAAGGCAGCTGTGTTCTCCTCTTTGCTCCAATATTCAATCTATTCTGATATCACAAGTCATGTGGCCTCTGGAAAATTCTACCACCTGATCAAGAGAGGATGTAAATGAAAACAAGAGAGTAATGTCTTCATATTTTTATGAAAATAATTTCAATCTTGCAGATCCCCTGAATAGGTCTCAGGGTTCCCCAGGGGTGGCCAGAACATGGTCTGAGAAGCACTGGCATAGACAAAGGTATAATAGAAGATAATCACATGCGGAGTTACAAACCAAGGTTTTAAGAATTATTAACAACAGCTTGTCCTCAGTGGTATTGAACTTAAAGACTGTTCCTCAATGAGTTGTTACAATCAGATAATTTTGTAAAAAAAAACCGTAACAATTAAATAAGATCATCTTCTCAACTCATCTTCAGAACTCCAGATTCTTATTTATAACTGACATTCAAACATCTCCATTTGGATATCTAAGAGGTATCTCAAACTTAACCCATCCAGAGACAATAGAGCCCTATATTTCATATTTCTCCCTATGTGGCACTTCCCATTTAGCTGATAGTGATTTCATTATTATAGTTGCTGAGGCACAAAGCCCATCATTTTTGACTCCTCTCTGGAATCATTCTGCTCTGAGCCACCAGTACGTCTCAACTGAGTTACCCTTACCTGTTCTGTCTGCTCCAACCCTCCCCAATCCAATCCCCCAGTCCATTCACATCAGAATAGCCAGAGTAATACTTTGAACACCCAAGACCATGCATTTTTCTCCTCAAAAGAATGTGATGATACTTCCTGTCACTCATACTCAAAACTGACATTTCAGCTAGGCGTGGTGCCACATGCCTGTAATCCCAGTGGCTTGGGAGGCTGAGGTAGGAGGATCACGAGTTCAAAGCCAGCCTCAGAAAAGGTAAGGCCCTAAGCAACTCAGTGAGACCCTGTCTCTAAATAAAATACAAAATAGGGCTGGGGATGTGGCTCAGTGGTGGAGTGC